>OZ010789.1:277040922-277722172 GCA_963932465.1 Maratus speciosus | reverse complement strand
TGGTCAACCTCAGGGACAAATATATTTGCTACAATATTTTACTATACAATCTATACTAATAAAGGAGAATTATATTTTCCCATACTGTATATTATATAGGTATAAATATATAATAGCTAAAGTTAAAAATATTTATAGAAATGTTCACACCATACATTTACTACTGGATATTTGTACCTGTGGACAGGGACTGAAATGATGATTTCGTTTGTTTAAAGCTTAAAATTAATTATTTAGACATCATTATATGTCCATTTATCATTGGTAATTGTTACAACAAATGTTACAGTATATTACAATTTTCAGTTTTTGGTTTTAGTATAATTAATGAAATATTATTGGCAGTGGACGCAAATTGTCCAATTTTCAGATACTGACCCATATTAATTCCAATATTTTTGAAATAGTGTAACATTATAGAAATACACCGCGAAAGATTTTCCCTAATATAGAGTAATTTAACGGAATTTTTTGACTGTCCTGTAAGGAAACTATAAATGCTACATATTTCATTTTCAATACCTTCAATTCTCACTTTAAACCTCATTAACATATGTGAATTGCATGACAATCTGAGTATATTTACCCGAGTCAGAGCACGGACAGACAGACACGCGGCAAATAAATAGACAAATCAAATTCAGAAACGCTTTTCAACTATGTTGGAAAGTGTTAAAATATTATATATGTATCATTTATATTGCTACTATTTGTTTGAGAACATTCTTCTTTATCAGCACTTAATACTTTGTTGAATATCCATTAGTTCAAAATCTTTAAGTTTGTACAAAACAAATTTTCCATTGAAACATTTTTTAATAATAGTTTCTAAAAGCTTTTTTAGAATTTTCCCTTTATTCAGTATTTTATATTTCAGCCAATTCTCATACTCCCATAATATATTTCAAAAAACGTTTATTTTCACAATTCACATATTGCAAATTTCTATTTTTTTTTTTTTTTACGAAATTTTTCTTTTGCATTCATGATGAATAGTGAACACGGTTCTTTACCCTTATTTTACTAATACCCAATCCTTTTCTAATGTCTATATGATTGTGAATAGAGCCCCGCAAAAATTCTGAAACGCAATATAAAATCCTGTTAGGATATGAAATCCATTATTTATTACATCGTATATCGCAGAACAGATTTTTTTTTTTTTTACGAAATTTTTCTTTTGCATTCATGATGAATAGTGAATACGGTTCTTTACCCTTCACAAATTCTGTGTTCTATTATTGGTATTTATAAATCTTAGATTTGAAGGGAGGAAAGTTTTAGATGATGAGGTTTTAAAAATATAGAGGGATAAACCCGGGCATCCCGGGTACAGGATATAGGTGAAAACCATCATATATTTGTTACATTATTAGATCTAATTCCGCGATTTCCTTATCTTATTGTAAATTACTACTTTATATTCACTAAATCCTTATCCTTAAATAATCTCTATCGTTAACTCTTAAATTCCCTTTAATTTAATGTCTCACCTGTCTAAATCGCTTAAATATTACGCTTTTAGTATTCTTAAATTAAATGTTCCATTTCCGCGCTTTTTTCTTTCGAGAATATTCTTTTAGCTTCCATTTTTACTTTCCCGCGCATTTCTGAGGTTATCCTTTTCCCTTTCAAATTCATCCGCTTGCTCTGTCCGCACTCTTTATATGACGTGACATTCTTAATTATACATTGGTTGAGAGCGCGATCTACGTCATATTTTTATCCTTACATTGGAGGAACAAAAAGTCGATACTCGCTGTGTTTCAGCAGAATTTGTCGTATTTCTACTTTGATAACTTCCCCTGGTCGCCGTCTGATATGTTCTATTACCTATAATTGCCTACCCATGATTAAATACTACGTAGCGATGGCTTGATTTAAATTGAATTGGTGGAAGCTGCACCGCCGAAAGCTCTTTAAATAAAACCCTGAGTTAAATAACGCATTGTCTCAATTATTCCGGAGAAACCTACACTCGATAAATGTGTTACCTGGTCTACCACTCGATGACTGCAACTACCTTCCAATATCCATGTTGATTTACTACGAAACATTCTATTTCAGCTTAATCTAATGTACGGCTTCCAGATTGATTATTCATCTATTATGTCATCGAAGCTAACCACACTTTCGAATCACCATATAACGTAATATCGTTATATTAGTCGACAGGATGAGAAACGTTATATTAGTCGACGAGGATCCAACTCTGCCTGTGATTCAATTAATTTCAACATTGCACTACTGGTAACATAACAACCAGTTATTCCGTTCACAAGAAAAACCTTCCAATGTTAGGATAATCTAACATGTATGTTATATTATTAATCCTTCGCGATACTTCCTTTTTACGTGCTAAATTACCGGCATATTCACTAATTTCTTATTCTTTAATAATATCTATCATTAATCCTATTAAATTCTCCTTAAATTAATTATTACCTTATTCAATTTGTATTACTGGGGGGGGGGGGGCTGAGCCAAAGCACTGCGACCAGGGGTCTATTGTGCTATCCCCCAAAAATGAAAGAGGAAACATCCTCACTTAGTCCCTAAAAAGACCAGTAGCTGACATAAAATTCAGCAGACATTTGATAGGAATATCCTGAATTTCCCATGGCTCAATCAGATGTCGACCCATGTGTTCGAAACGGTAAGCAGCATATGCCTCACAGTTACAGAGCACATGTAAGGCAGTCTCCTCTTCATACTTACAACCCCTAGAAAGAGGGTCATTAACCACCTTCATAATACTAAGGTGTCCATTAAGTCTATAGCGTCCTGTTAGCAGTTCCATCATATTTCTTAGACTATTCCATCTGAGCCCAATGAGTTCCTTTGCCTTTTTGCATCCGCTATTGAGCTCTTTCGCTTGTCTCTGTCCACTTGAGTCAAGCCATTCTTTATACTGCTGCTCTCTTAAAATTCTAAAAACAGTAGTTCTAATGCGGTCCTTAGAAATGCCAACCGCTGGTTCTGGTCCAATAAATGGAGTAACCGACCCTTACCTTGCTAAGACTATCAGCAAGCTCGTTACTCAGGATGCCAGTATACCTTATTCAATTTACTTAAATATAACTTTAGTTTATTCCTAAATTATACCATGATTTCTGGCCATTTCTATTATTTAGTGTGAATTCGAATGTTTTTAAAAGAGCCATTTCTTTTTTTTTTTTTTTTACCTTTTTTATTCCGAGATTATTTCACGCGCTGGGGTAGTAAAA
The DNA here is from genome assembly GCA_963932465.1 of Maratus speciosus. NCBI lineage: Eukaryota > Metazoa > Arthropoda > Arachnida > Araneae > Salticidae > Maratus > Maratus speciosus. The sequence goes on along the minus strand of OZ010789.1, from coordinate 277,718,945 downwards.
TTTCACTCAAATTTTACTACAAAATGTATCCGCTCCAAATTGTCAGGACACTTTACGAAATCACTCTCATAGGACGCGTACCCTTTATTCTAGCATTGGCCAGAGTGCGCGCGACGTCATGATTTTGTATTTCTACGCCATATGACAAAAAGCAGATGCATGGGACTTCTTCTCAGAAATTGTTCTATCTTTGTACTGTTAACAGTTTCCTGACTGGTATTTTTCTTGGACTTTGTTTTATTCTAAATTTACTTCACGATCATACTATGAAGTTATTTACCTCTTAGACTGGAACGTATTATTAAAATGTGGTGAATCGTTTCTGATGTTGTTTTGCTAGTAAAAGCATGGAGGTTTAATCTGACTCGCTATTTCAAAATGGAAAAACTTCTATCTATTTCATCCCACTGCCTTTATCAATCCATTCCACGACTCGCACCAATATCTACAATTCTACAGCAATTATTCATAATGGAGATTCTTCCATAATATTCATCCCACGACTCACACCAATGTCTACAATTCTACAGAAATTATTCATAATGGAGATTCTTCCATAATATTCATTCAAAGACTCGCACCAATGTCTACAATTCTACAGCAATTATTCATAATGGAGATTCTTCCATAATATTCATCCCACGACTCGCATCAATATCTGCAATGCAACATATATATTATTTTTGATGTTAGCATCCTTTTTAGGTGCGTTCTTATTTGTATAAATACGTAGCACGTCTGTTCCGTCTGTCTGTCCGTATATAACAGCGCAAAAACCACCCAACAGAATAGTTTGAAAATTAATATATATAATTGTTGCAAAATTTTGTCGAGTCATTTCAAATTTTATGAAAACCGAATCAATAGTTCTTTTACAGGGACATTCAAAAGAATTTTGTTGCATTACGCCCTATGGGGAAAAATCATTTGCTGTGGTTTTTAACACCTTAATTCTCGCTCACGTGATATTCACGGGCTGTGTCTTTTATTTAGGTTGTTTGATTGCCATCAGTTTTATAAAATAGTGTAATTGGCTTTATTATGGTATCATTTTAACTGCAATTAAATAAGGTGAATACTTCTTTTTAAAAAAAGTGGCACCAATAAGCAATTTGAATTTTTAAACCGTAATTTAATGCGACCGTTAAGGGGTTAATGATGTTTCACAATTTCAAAAACATTGAAATTTATATAAATCTCTGAAGTGTACTACAAGGTGCTTACTACAGAATATGGTATGCATAGCATTAGTCGTTTATTTACAGGAAAACGCAAGCGAATTCTGTTATTTTACGGTCGCTGGGGAAAAATCGTTTGCTTTGTATTTTATTCACTTTACACTGTTTCAAACATATTGAAATTGATATACAGGGTGATTAAAAAAAGATGTTTACAAAATGACATGGCAAATCAGGCATACAGCAAGGATAAAAAATCACATAGGAACATAGGGTCGCAAACCACTTATTTAGTCGCAAATAAAGGGTGTTTCATCCTAACTGAACCCCGGATTGACGGTAATAATTTCAGGAAAAATAAAAGCACTGTAATGAAAATGCAACGATATGTACTTTGTTTTGTGTGAAATGTGATAACATCACGAAAAGATCTGGAAAAACGTGTTGCTCAAGCAATCGATGATGTGGTATGAACTGATAATCACAGTCCAAAAAGTGGGGCGTCAAGTGCATACTGCTGGCGCGTATAATGCAAATTTCTCTCACTTTTCTTTGGTGATATCACATTTACAACAAAGTTGATAATGTATATTAAATGTTTTATTATAATATACTTCAATTTTCTGAAAGTTATTATCGTCAACCCAAACTGAGTTGACCCCAAGATGAAACACCCCGTATTTGTGACTAAATAAGTAGTTTGCGACGCTATGTTCCTATGTAATTTTTCATCCTTGTTGTATGCCAGATTTGCCGTGTCATTTTGTAAACTTTTTTTTGAATCATCCTGTATATCTCTGATGTGCACTGCCAGATTCTTTACTACAGTATATGATACGGTGTGCATAGCATTCATCGTTTATATACAGGGATACACAAAATAATTCGGTTACAATATTATCTATGAACAGTAATTACTGGAGGCGCGTTTTTTGTTGTGCTATGCGTTTAATTATTTGACTTTTTTTCTTTGAATATTACTTAGTGTGTATAAATTCTAATGATTATATACAGGCCTGCACAAAACTTCTAAAGTACATTTTTGTTTTTAATTAATACAATGATATCCCGATGATAGGTGATGATTCTAGGTTCCCATGCCGATTACGTCCTATTTAAGATGGAGTCATATTATTCCCGTATTACTGAATTTAACATACATAATCGTAATCAATTTTGTATTCATGCTTTTTTGCATAAGACTGCAACAGCTATTGCACCAAGATCTGAATATTTATAAAACTAGTTATAGTACGAACACACCTCATTTGCCACCTTTTACGCACAATTTCCGACTTGTTTTAATAATAGTTAGTAAAAGCATTTTTAGAATTTTCCCTTTATTCAGTATTTTATATTTCAACCAATTCTCATACTCCCATAATATATTTCAAAACGTTTATTTTCACATTCAACATATTATAAATTTCTAAAACTTATTTTGTTGATCGCTAATCCTTTTCTAATGCCTATATGATTGTGAATAGAAGCCCGAAAAATTCTGAAACGCAATATAAAATCCTTTTAGGTTATGAAATCATTATTTATTACATCGTGTATCTCAGAACAGATTTCTTCTACGAAAAAAATTCGGCGTTCATGAAGTATAGTTTATAGTAAAAACGGTTCTATACCCTTCAGGAGTTCTGTATTCTATTATTTTTATTTATCAATCTTAGATTTGAAGGGAAGAATGTTTTAGATGATGAGGTTTTAATATAGGGGGATAAACCCGGGCTTCTCGGGTACAGGATAAGGTGAAAGCCATTATATATATATTATTTTTTATGTTAACATCCTTTTTAGGTGCGTTCGTAATTGTATAAATAGGAAGTACCTGAACGTACATCATTTATCACGTTTGACGCAAAATTTCCGACTTGTTTTAATAATAGTTAGTAATTTTTTTTTCAGAATTTTCCCTTTATTCAGTATTTTATATTTCATCCAATACTCACAATCCCATAAAATATTTCAAAACGTTTATTTTCACATTCAACATATTATAAATTTCTAAAACTTATTTTACTAATGCCTAAATCCTTTTCTTATGCCTCTATGATTGTGAATAGAACCCCAAAAAATTCTGAAACGCAATATAAAGCCCTTTTAGGATATGAAATCCATTATTTATTGCATCGTGTATCGTAGAACAGATTCCTTTTACGAAAAAAATCTTCGTTCATGATGTATAGTAAACACGGTTCTTTACCCTTCGCGAGTTCTGTATTCTATTATTGGTATTTATAAATCTTGGATTTGAAGGGAAGAAAGTTTTAGATGATGAGTATTCGAAAATACAAGGTGTTAAACCCAGGCTTCCTGGGTTATAGAATATAGGAGAAAAATATCATATATATTATTTTTGATATTAACCTTTTGCGCTCTGTGACGTACGCAGCGTACGTCATGCTATTTTGATAATTTCCGACAATGACGTACACTTGGTACGTCATAATATCTGGCTTATTTTGAAATTAGACATTCCGAATTTTCACCAAAAAGTTTTAACTCTTATTTTTTCTTTACAAGGTAATTGATTTCACATAAATAATGTAAAAAAAAATCAGCAATTAAATTCAAAATTAAAAAAAAAAAAAAAAAAAAAAAAAAACTGCCAGATGCGGCAACACTGGTGGCTAGTGACATACATCCGCTAACACCGCTGGAGCGCAAGGGGTTAACGCCCTTTTTAGGTGCGTTCGTACTTATATAAATACGTAACACCTATAGTGGTCGTCTGGTCCGCCCGTCTGTCTGTCCGTTTGTCGTACATAACAGCGGAAAACTACTCAACCGAATGGTTTAAAATTTAATATATATAATCGTTGCAGAATTTTGTCGAGTCATTTGAAATTTTATGAAAATCGAATCAAAACTCAAAAATACATTAATAAAAGTTTCCTTCATTCTATTAAATCCTATCATACGAAATTAATTCAATGATACCCCATGATAGGTAATGATTCTAGGTTGCCATGATAATGACGTCATATTTAAGATGAAGTCCTATTATTTTCATATTACTGAATTTAATATATATAATCGTAAAAAAAATCGTATTCATGCAGTTTTGCACAAAAGTGCAGCTATTGCACTAAGATATGTATATTCATGAAACTCGTTATAGAACGAGCGAACCTCATTTGCCACATTTGACGTACAATTTCCGAATTGTCTAAATAATAGTTATACCGAAAACTTTCTTAGAATTTTCCTTTTATCCAGTATTTTATATTTCAACCAATTCTCATACTTCCACAATATATTTCAAAACGTTTGTTTTCACAATTCACATATAAATTTCTAAAACTTATTTTATTAATATCTAATCCTTTGCTAATGCCTATATGATTGTGAACAGAGCCCCGCGAAAATTCTGAAACGCAATATAAAATCCTTTTAGGATATGAAATCCATTATTTATTACATCGTGTATAGCAGAACAATTTTTTTTTTTTTTTTTTACAAGAACAATCTGCGTCCATGACGTACAGTAAAGACGGTTCTTTACCCTTCACAAATTCTGTTTTCTGCTACTGGTATTTATGAGTCTTAGATTTGAAGTGAAGAAAGTATCTGATGATGAGCTTTTAAAAATGCAAGGGGATAAACCGGGATTCCTGGGTTACAGAATACAAGGTTAAAACCTTATACTATACTAATTTTGATATTAACATCCTTTTTACTTCTATCTTTCTAAAGAAGAAAGTATTGTAATGGAGATTTTTTCAATTTCCGGTTTTCGATGGATTTACGTGTTTTAAGGGTCAGAGATCCCGAAAAACATCTTTCAAAATGTCTGTCTATATATCCATGTGTCCGAGAGTTCGTATGTCCGCATTGTACCATCGGAAAGTGTATGAAGTTATGCATGGAATTGAACCAATTTTTTTTTGTGTATGTTTTTAACTGTAGTCAGTTGGTCCTCCTTGAATTTGGAAATATTCCACAGGAAGAGGGCGCTGTAATAGCGATTTTTGTGCCATTTTCATTATTGTACCATATAAAAGTGTACGAAGTTATTCATAGAATTGAACCAAATTTTTTTGTGCATGTATTTGGCTGTAGCCAGTAGGTCCTTCTTGAATTTGGAAAAATTCCGCCGGAAGGGATATCTGTAGTAGCGGTTTTTGTAGTCTTTTCAAAATTGTATCATCGAAAAGTGGATGAAGTTATGCATAGAATTGAGCCAAATTTCATGTGTATGTTTTTGGCTATGGCCAGCAGGTCCCACGTGAATTTCGGAATAATCCGCCGGAAGGAGGTACCGCTGTACCAGCAATTTTCTCGAATTTTCATAGCTATGTTGTACATCGGCTGTTCATGCAGCGACGGGAAAACCGCATCCGGCTAATCCGGCGAATTTCAAGCAGTTGATGTACAACAGAATAACTAAAAATATTAATTTTATCAAATATTATCATCGAGATTAACTCATTTTTTCTCCGATTAGTAAAATGAAGCAGAAACTTCCAGTATCAACTGATAGATTTCCCAAAGTGTCATGGGCAATTACGCGTATTTTAACTTTTTCATATGAAATATTCCAGAGTGAATAAAAGTCGTATTCGATTCGATAAGTAGTAAAAATATATATATTGAAATCCTAAAGCTATAAAAAAAAGGAAAATTTAAATGCAAAATTAAATCGTATACAAAACCCTTTACCACATAATACCTCTTGCAATTGTTTTATTTAGAATAATACCCAAACGCAGACTTTTAGAAAGCTGAATTAAAGAATTTTTTTTATTTTATTTGTGAATTTTGTTCACACCTACTTTTATTTTAATACATTTCAGTATGTTTCCCAGAAAAGAATTTAGCAGAAAATGAGTTAAGAAGAAAAAAAAAAGATATTATATAATCAATAACAATAACATTCTTCCAATTTCCCATTACATTCTTCAGTCATGAAAAAAAAGAGAAAAATATATAAAAAGAAAGAGGGAAAAAATGGACAACGAATTCGCCTACATCAGGGTTCCGGAAAATGGAAACCACCGACTTGGAAAAATGAAGTCGGACATGAAACAGACAGTTTTAAAAATAAACATAAAAAAGGTTCTTAGAAAGTATTTCTTAATCAGAAAAATATCATACTTCTTTCATTCTTTTCTCTTCTTGATATGGTATGAATAATAATAAGAATATATGTCAAACCATATTTTTAATACTCAATAAATCCCGTGAAAACTGAACTTTTATAAGATAATCCTGCCGTAAACAGAAAATTGTATGCTCTCTGAGAAAAGACAACACTACAATTTAACCCTTTATGTACTGAATTATGAATTCATGAAAATTTTATCTTCTGCAAAATTTTTCGTGAATTGTTTAAGGGGACGGTGGAGCTTAAAATCCTTAAAAATATTTTTTTTTATTTTTGTAAATTTCAACTTAAATATTATTCAAGGGTACATTATATACATTATAACATGCATTTATCACAAAAAAATTAAAAAAAAATTTATTTTTGAGAAAAAAATGGAATTTTTCGCGTCGTCTTAGAAATCTTCGAAATGCCCCATGCGTCTTCCATATCAATGAAAATCCCCAATATATTTATATAAAAGTTTGGTTTATATATATAAATAAAATCAAGCATCGAATTTTATATATTTGAATTTAAAGGTAAAAAAAAAAAAAATTTCAAAATTTCAAAAATTTTTCAAATTTTTTTTTTTAACCTTTAAATTCAAATACATAAAATTCGATGCTCTATTTTACTTCTATATATAAATCAAACTTTTATAAAAAATATTGGGGATTTTCATTGATATGGAACGCGCAGGGGGCACTTCGAAGATTTGTAAGACGACGAGTAAAATTCCATTTTTTTGTCAAAAATAAATTTTTTTTTTAAATTTTTTTGTGATAAGTGCATGCGATAATGCATATAATGTACCCTTGAATAATATTTAAGATGAAATTTACAAAAAATAAAAAAAAATTGAAAAAATTTGAAATTTTGAAAATTTTTCGAAAAAATTTAAATTTTTTTCAACTTTTTTTTTTAAACCTTTAAATTCAAATATGTAAAATTCGATGCTCTATTTTATTTCTATATATAAACCAAACTTTTATAAAAAATATTGGGGATTTTCATTGATATGGAAGACGCATGGGGCATTTCGAAGATTTCTAACACGACGCGTAAAATTCCATTTTTTTTCTCAAAAATAAATTTTTTTTTAAATTTTTTTGGGATAAATGCATGTTATAATGTATATAATGTACCCTTGAATAATATTTAAATTGAAATTTACAAAAATAAAAAAAATTATTTTTAAGGATTTTAAACTCTACCGTCCCCTTAAACTACATTAGAAGATTTACATAATCATTTAATAAATTTTAGAAGGATTAATTAAATTTGAATTTATAGGGATTTTGTGCAATACTTATAACCCCACTCAAATATTTTATTTTGAATATTTTTCTTAGTATTATGTAGAATTAGGAAATGTACAGACATAATGTTCTTACAATAGAAATATAGAAATATTTCCGAATTGAAAAATCCCCCCCCTCCCCTCCAACGCCAAGGAAGCTGAAAAGTTGCAAAGGCAGAACAAATCATCCTTTTCAAAATATTTTTGTTTTGTGTAACCAATAATACTTTTGGAACAAGATAAAGTAATGTATTTATAACTCATTCGAAACTGTATTACAATAAATCGATGTATTAAATGAATTTTATAACAAGTTATTTTAATGGTACTAATAAGTACCGTCAAGACGGAAGACTGTCGAAAAGGGATTTATTTTTCTGATCATATACGATTTTGTTTTAGGAAGATTACAGTATTGCCAATAAGAAAGATTTCAGTAGAGTTCATTTCCAATATCAGTATAAGAGGCTACCAACCTACATATACATAATTTGAAAGAATGTTTTTAAAAAATAAAGCTTACCATTCTTCTACGTAGTACTCAAATGTTTTCACTCGTTAAATAAAATTTCTAGTTGAAAGCTAAGATGGAAACGGATTTATTTTCCTGATCACATGTGATTTCGCTTTAGTAAGTTTATAGTATTGCCAATAAGAAATAGATTCCGTAGAATTCATTATCGATATCAGTCATAAGAGGCTACCAACCTGCGTATCGGTCAATATCTGAAAATTGGACAATTTGCGTCCGCTGCCAATAATATTCCATTAATTATACTAAAACCAAAAACTGAAAAATGTAATATATTGTAACATGTGTTATAACAATTTCCAATGATAAATGGACATATGATGATGCATAAATAATTAATTTTAAGTTTTAAACAAACAAAATCATCATTTCAGTCCCTGTCCCCAGGTACAAATATTCAATATTAAATGTATGCTGTAAAATTTTTTATAAATATTTTTAACTTTTGCTATTATATATTTATACCTATATATATACAGTATGGGAAAATATAATGCTCCTATACTCCTATAGATTGCATAGTAAAATACTGTAGTAAATATATTTGTCCCTGAGGTTGACCATCATCTCACTCCCTCTAACCACACATTTAGGTTAACATATACTAGGTGGCGCTGGCAGAATTATTTCCACTGCAACAGCAACTACAGTTCAACTATCCATCATGGATGAAGGTAAGTTGTTTTTCTCATTGTTTCATTTTTAGAAATATTTAGTCTTTGTTCTGAATGAGTATTTTTTTATAGCATCATTCATGTCCCCATATTTAACTTTTTATCTATAAAAATAAAGCTTATTGCAACTTTATTTATGTAACATACAAATATCACATGGATTATTTAATCATTTACATGTGTTCAAAATGATTCAATAAAATGGCTGTGCAGCTGTTAAGACAAAAACATCACCTTAGTCCCCATCATCTCAGTCCCAATTATTAGACACTGGTTATGGTGTTAACAGACACTTTCTTCCATAAAAGTTTATCCTACGCATAAAATATACATCCTTGATCTCGAATACAACACCAATCAAATGACAAAACATGTATCATAGTATATAATTGTATTTGGAAGTTGGTACATTAAGTCAAAAAAATAAAAATTCTGGAGTGAAATTGTCCAGTTTTCAGATATTGACCCATATACATAATTTGAAAGATTTTTTTTTTTTTAAATAAAGCTTACCTTTCTTCTACGTAGTACTCATATGTTTTCACTCATTAAATAAAATTTTTGTTTGAAAGCTAAGACGGATTATTTTCTTGATCACATGTGATTTCGTTAGTAAGTTTATAGTACTGCCAATGAGAAATAGATTTCAGTAGAATTCATCAGCGATATCAGCATAAAAGGATAATTAATCTGCAAGGAGTCGCGTGGGTATGACACACCCAGGGTGCGTACGGTTTTTACAATTTTCATCACTATTTTTCGAAAAGTAATCTTCAAATTACTTTATTGCATAATTTGTAACAATTGTCTCCCACTAAATATGGTGAAGATTATTATTTGCATTTATTGGTGACAAACTAAAAACCGTTCATACGCAGTTTATGCGCGGCTTCCCGCGCGTTAAGTATCCATAGTAAACAACCTGCATATACATAATTCGAATCCGAATTTTTTAAAAATAAACCGTTACCTTTCTTTTATATAAACCGTTTGCCTTCGTATGTAATAGTAATTTGTTTTCAATCATTACATACAATTTCTGGTTGAAAGATGTTTATTTGACTCGAAAAATACTAGAAGGTTGGCAGCTACGAGTATCTAAACTTAAAAAAAAAAGTAACGTAAGCTTTTTTTTTTTTTACCACTTGGAAAAATGATTATTGTCCTCGTCAGGGTAGGAAATCAAAAGCATATCTGAAGCTTTTTATTGGTTTAATCCGCATTTTATTCGTTTTCTGATTGGTCTATACAGTAATCTGTATTTCCCTTTACTTTCAACAGAGATGGATACTTCTGTTGCCACTATGACAAAAAAATAATAAAAACTACAAAAAAATAATAATAACTCCGAAACAAATTGAGATACAGCTTTCAAACAAATTGCATTTAAAAGTACATTTTTCTCTCTATACGATGGTGTAAAAAGTAATATTGTGGGATGTTTAGAAGTTTAAGAATGAAATTTCATTTAAAATGGGACGTCAGATTACTTGGAAATCTGACGATGGAAAAGCCTTTTCCCGAACAGCCAATGAAATGCTTGGATAATACGTAAGTTTCAGGTGGATAATACGTAAGTTTTTAGAAATTCGACGGGTCGCAGGTGATTTTTGTTGCTTGCAATTTTTACGTGTAATAACACTATTAATGTTTAATTCATGGCGTACGTAATGTATGATCAACTCCGTGCGATTTTTTATGTCTTAAATTTTAGTCTTCAAAAAAATCATTTTCAAAATGGTCGTTGTAATTTGTTAAATTGCTTTTTTTTCTTTTTCTTTTTTTTTTTTTTTAGTTTCTTGATTAAGTTATGCTCTTGCCATTTTTTAAACTCATTGATAACGAGCATGTCATATGTCATGAATTTTTACCATTCTACTACAATACAAGAGTTTACATTATGTAATTTTTACAATAACTTTTGTTCACTTGATTTATGAAAGTTAATTTATAAAAGACTGTTTCTGTAAAATCCGATAAAATTGATCAGTTTCAAAACGTGGCCAATAATTCCCCCGATTTTAACAGTCAGTCAAAATAGAAAATTTGTCCTCAAACCAATCAAAATAAACAATATTGGTGAGCAAATAAATGCCCATCAGATTTCAGGGTCAAGTTTCTACGTCTGAGAAGTTCTATTGAAGCTGGATAAACACACACACACACACACACACACCAACACACACAGAAGATTTGCTCGCATTATAATACAAGTTGGAAATTGCACGTAAAACGTGACAAATGAGGTGCGTTCATACTATAACTAGTTTTATGAATCTTTTTTGCACAGTATATTGTACTGAATGTATATTTTAGCGCACTTCATAAGTGCATATCAATTCCATTCTCTTCGAAAGGGTGTAACATCATTAAAATGCACTTGAAATAATTTTTTCCCATTGGCCGTAATGTAACGTAAAACTTTTGACTGTCCCTGTAATTAAAATATACATCTGATTTTCATAAAATTTGAAATGACTCGACAAAATTTTGCAGCAGTTATATATTAGGTAGCTTTCATTACAAAAAGCTACCTATTGCAGACGTTCGGAGGAAAGCGATTTCAAAAAATTTTGGTATATTTTCATCGATCATGACCCACAGACCCCGAAACCACCCTCCGTTCAAAAGTTGATATATATATATATCTGATCTTTGTCACACTGTAACTCTCGTATTTATGAACCGATTTGGATGCAACTCGGTGTGTACATAGTAAATACCAATGTCTCGACCCAGTTCGTTGGCCAGCTTCATCCACTATCTTGTTTCAAAATGGCGGCCATTTAAAATTTTTTTAAAAATGTAAAATTTGAAATGTGGTACCAAAAAATTGAAAATTGAAAAATATTTTTTTCTTATGTGTTTGACCTTGATACAAAGATTCCAGAGGATTTTTTGTTTCGTATATAACTTAAAAAATGGCTGAGTTATAACACTTTGAATTTCTAGCTTGGCTGACATTTTGAAACGACCTGATTTTTGTCACGCGATAACAGGCGTATTTATGAATCGATTTGGATGTACCTTGGTTTATACATAATGCGTACCAAAGTCTCGACCGAGTTCGTTGGCCAGCGTCATCCGCCATCTTGTTCCAAAATGGTGGCCATTTAAATTTAAAAAAAAAAAAATTTAATTTGAAATGTGATATCGAAAAATTGAAAAAATGATAAATATTTTTTTCTTATGTTTTTGACCTTGATACAAAGATTCCAGAACTGATTTTGTTTCGTCTATATCTTAAAAAATGGCTGAGTTATAGCACTTTGAATTTCTAGCTTGGCTGACATTTTGAAACGACCTGATTTTTGTCACACTATAACAAGCGTATTTAAGAACCGATTTGGATGTACCTTGGTGTATACATAATACGTACCAATGTCTCGACCGAGTTCGTTAGCCCGTTTCTTCCGCCATCTTGTTTCAAAATGGCGGCCATTTATAATTTTTTTAAACATTTAAAATTTAAAATGAAGTACCAAAAAATTGAAAAATGAAAAAGATTTTTTTAATGTGTTTGACCTTGATACAAAGATTCCGGAGCAGTTTTTGTTTCGCATATATCTTAAAAAAATGGTTGGATTATAGCACTTTGAATTTCTACACTTGACATTTTGAAACGATCTGATATTTGTCACGTGATAACACGCGTATTTATTAACCCATTTCGATGTAAGAAGGCATGTCGATAGTATATCGTAATGTCTCGACCAAATTCGCTGGCCAGCTTCATCAGCCACCTTGTTTCAAAATGGAGATCATTAAATTAAATAAAAAATTATATTTAAAGTGAGGTGCAAAAAAATTAGAAATTGAAAAAGATTTCTTTCTTAAATATTTGACCATGATATAAGGATTCCGGAGCATTTTTACTTTCTTCTATCTTTACAAGAAGAAAGTATTGGATTCGTGAAAAATTTCGACTTCCGGTTTTCGACGGATTTATACGTTTTAGAATGTCCAGAACACGATTTGATGGTTTTTAGAAAATGTCTGTCTGTGAGTCTGTCTGTCATTCTGTCACTCTGTCTGTAAGTCTATATGTGACAAAAATTTTGTGGGCGCTCTATCTCAAGAACTAATGCACGGAATTTCACAAAACTTCATATTTAGTTAGACCTTGATATAAACTGGACTTGATTAGTTTTTGGTGAAAATCGTCCAGCAGGTGGCGCTGCTATGCGGTATTTTTCACGATTTCTGCAATAGCTATATCTCAAGAACTACGGCACGGATTTTCATAAAACTTCAGATTCAGTTAGTCCAAGATATAGTTTGGTGCTGATGACATTTTTGTGAAAATCGCCCAACAGGTGGCGCTGGTATGCTACATTGTACATGATTATCGCAATAGCTCTAACTCAAGAAAAAATGCACGAATTTTCATCAAACTTCAGATTCAGTTAGTCCCTGATATAAATTAGTGCTGTTTAATTTCTGGTGTAAATAGCCCAACAGGTGGCGCTGCTGTGCTGCATTTTTCTGATTTCCACAAGAGCTGTATCTCAAGAACTATTGCACGGATTTTCATCAAACTTCAGATTTAGTTAGTCCTTGACATGAATTGACGTATAAATTAATATTGTTTAATTTTTGGTGTAAATCGCTCAACAGGTGGCGCTGCTATGCTGTATTTTTTGCGATTTCCGCAATAGCTTTATCTCAAGAACTAATGCTTGAATTTTCAACAAACTTCAGATTCAGGTATACCTTCATATCGTTTAGTGCTGTTTACTTTTGGTGTAAATCGTTCAACCGGTGGCGCGGCTATGTTACATTTTTTCAGAATTTCCGCTATAGCTCTATCTCAAGAACTAATGCACGAATTTTCCTCCATCTTCAAATTCAGATATACTTTGATATGAATTAGTGCTAAATCGTTGTTATTTCTTGTACTATTTAAAGGATTTAATTGACGTGATTTATATAGAAGAAAGTTTTGTGATGGCCACAACATACCAGTTTGTTTTGTCTTTATCCTAAAAAATGGCTTAGATATAGCAGTTTCAATTTCTAATGTGGGTGACATTTTGAAAAATCTGATTTTTTGCATGCGAACGCACTTGTATATATCAACCGATTCCGATGTGAGAGAGCATGTGCACAGGATTACTAAGGTCTCGACCAAGTTCACTCGTTAGCCTCATGCAGCATGTTGTCTTAAAATGGCAGGAACTTCAAGATATCGCCGAATTTGGCAACCGAATATAAGTTACTTTAAATAAAAGCAGCTGGGATAAAGCTGACTAATTTTGCGAAATTATCATTCATAATGATTTAGTATTGATAAAAATTAGTATTGAATCGCCTATAATCGGTTTTCACTAAATTGAGCTTCTTGTGTTTAAATAATATAAGCTTGCTTTTAAAAAATAAGGAATATGAAAGCTACCTCTTCCTCCCGGTACTGGCCGGAAGGACTTTTTAAAATTTCAGACCATTCGGTTGGGTAGTTTTTGTTCTGTTATATGCGGACGGATGGACAGACAGACAGACGGACCGAACGACGACTATAGGTGTTACATATTTCTATAATTACGTACGCACCTAATAAGATATAATTTGTATTCACTTCTTGAGTCAGTGATAACTCACAATTATAAACAGGATCTCATTTTTGCAACTATAGCTTAAATCGACGTGTAATGTTGAAAATTCGCAAAGAAAAGAACAAGATTTTTAGAATACAGATAGTTTCGGCCCCGGCCGAACATTCAGCAGTATTTTCGTCGAAACTAAGATTTTGGGCCAAAAACGAAAATGAAGACGAATATTTGGTCAAACCCTAACGAATAGATCGTCATTTAATTTTGGTTGCAGATATTTTGATTTATACAATAGAAAGTTTTGCGGTAGCCATAACATGTACTAGTTCATATTATATGCATTTTGCAGCCTACCTTTATTTTATAATGCATACAGCATACACACATCTTATGCACATAATTTTCAATATATGCAATATACTTACATCGCATGCCATACATACATACATTACATACAATCCATACATATATGCTTAAAAAATGAAACTGATATCTATCACTCTGTAGCTAATTATTAATCTGCAATAATCATGTTTTAACTCAATAAATAATACCTTTTAATCGAGGAATCGTCTATGATAGGATTGTCCTGTAATTTATAGTAGGGGAGACCGGGGGAATGGCGCCACTACGGCTTATGCTGCCACCCCGCCTAGTTTAAAAACTAACGACAGTTTGCGATAGTGAATGCGCCTGCACTGTAGCGGCCAACAATAGAAACAGTGCCTAGAGTGAGAGTGATTTTGTTGTACGTCATTCGTTTGTTCTAGTGAAAAATTTAGTTTTCATCTAGTTGCTTCTTATTTTGGAGCTTTTCAAATGAGTAGAGGTAAACACATTTTATTGTAATATTAGGTACTTAAGATAATATTACCCGTAATATACATGTATTCGCCGACATTTTGAGGCAATTTGTTGAACAAGTTCGGTTCTTCTTCCGGCTTTGCTGGGAGATTTCCGCTATATTGTCCTCTGGAGGTAATTCCGCCACCATGGCAAAGGGTGACTTTTCCAATTTGAGTTAAATTTTAAGTTTAGCACATTGATAAATCTAGCTTAAGGAACATTGTAATTATTCATTATTCCGGTAAATTATTGCTTTATAAATATTTTCAATAGGTTATGTGTTTCCTAGTATCCATTTTATGTACATACTAGGTCATTAAAGAGTGGCATCATTACCTCAATACAGTTGCGGAATTACCCCAGTATCCTGGTTAATCCCGCCACTGTACAGAGGTTGAAAGAAAAATTTTTTTTATGTGTTCGTACTTTATAGTTATGATTACGGTTAAATTTATACAGATACTAAAGATCATGAATCAGTTTTAGAATTTTTACTATTAAAAAATAAACATTTTTTTTTTTTTGAGGTAAAAAAAATTAAATTCCCTTAAGGTGTCACCATTCCTCCGGTTTCCCCTAACAATGCTTTTTGAATAAAGGACAATAATAAGTAATAAGTCTCTGAAAACGTACTTTCAGACGCCAACTTTCAAAGTTGGCAAGTATGTAAAAATGTATATACTTATGTAATGCGCGTTAATGCATTTGCAATACGAAATAAGGAATTGTTCTAAAAATTTCACATGCATCAGCTTTCTTAATCCAGATAGATCAGTTATAAAATAAAATATTTTTTGTGATCAGTGTTTCCAGAGTCGATTTTCTGCTTCACAAAAAATGTCTTTTAAACTTTTATATCGAAAAGTAGTATCGAACTTTATATTAAATCTCTTTACTTCAATATTTTGGTTCAAGGAAATATAATGTGAATGATAAATGCAGTATTCGAAGCATATTATCAATAAAAAATATCCACAGGCATATTTTTGCTGACTGAAGTAATGCATTGCATTTTCGACTCCATTTCTCATGCCCTGATAGACATCCTTCGTTCAGAAAGTATTTTAAAAAATACAATCAAAGAAATGAATGTTTGGTTGGTTGGAACTTTTGTTTTGCGCATATTTTGTTCATGCTACCGCTTAAATTCAAAATGCATTGAATAAAGGATTTGTTTTTGGAAATGTTATTTTGTTGCAATCTATTCAAAATTTATTTCATTTTGTTCTAGTTTAAATTTTGAAAGAACTACGTAAAATATAATTCAATGAGGAAAGTCACGAATTTAAAAACAGTAGTGTCAAGCAAATTTTTAGTTTTCAAATGAACTCTCGAAGATGTATGTAGGTATGTAAGATGCAAATACGTAAGATGTATGTATTAACCCTTAAATGTGCGATTTTTTATTTTGTTTCGAAAAAAATATATATGATTCTCTGAAAGGCTATTACACAGGAAAAATAATGAAACAAATCAGAGATACATTTTTCATATAATAAGTCAATCTTTTCTTCTGTTGCACATCTGCAATATAAGTAAAAACTACTGTCGTGTGGCTGTTTTACGCTAAAATATTGAAAATAAGTATATATTTTAATAAGCATGTCTCCAAATATCTTATTTTATATAATTATTTATTTTATAATTTTTAACCTTTAACCCTTTTATTCCCTTGATAGAATACGCTCTAGAAATTACGTAGACCAGAGAATCTGACTGTGCACCAGAAAGTTTCAATGGTTAATTTCGCTTTATTTAAATACGGAGAGTCTCTTATTATTTAAAGCAAATATTGCCATTTTAATTTTCTAGGGTGAATTAGGTATATACAAATAAAAAAAAAAAGCTATTAAATTCAAAACACTGTTGTTTGCATATATGCAAAGCTGCGCACTAAAGGGTTAAGTTAGTATGGGCATAACTGTCAAACTTATAAAGTAAGAATTTTCAAATTTCTTCTTGAAAGTCGTTTGACACCACGAATTCAAAAAGGTAAATTTCGCTTTACTAATACAGCGAAATTTCTGCCAATAAAAAAGGCAATTTTTTTCATTCTAAAATAATGGTGGCAAAGTAATTAATAAATTAAAGCCACGAATATTAAAGCTACGAGTATACTCGTAGCTTGGCCGCGAGCGTGAACAGAACAGTGAACAGCAGTGCAGTTCAATGGGATACCTAGTAGCAGTGCTACTCCACTCCCTGTAGATGAGTAAGTGTATAGCAAATCCTAGAGGAGCCATGAGGAAAGAGTTTAAGCGTAGTACATAGTACTACAATAAAAATAGAAAGATAAAAATTTTAAAAATATGGAGAGGCTGAAAATTTCTGAGAGGGTAATCCGAGGACTACAGTATAAGATTAAAAGCCGCGAGCGTGTTAACGAAATTTCCCATTAAGTTAAAAATCTCATTTAAATTTTAGTGGTATAAAAAAAAAATGTAAAAATTGGCTTGCATTTCAGGATTTTTTTTAAAAAACAAAAATTGACAAAGAGGTTTTGAGTGTTTAGAGAACCGCTTTATAATTCCCAATCACCTCGATTTTTATTAATTTAATACATTTTCATATTAAAAATCTCAAATTTTATTTATTTTTAAACAAAAATGTATCTATTTTTTAAATGAGGTTGGCACAGAAGCAGTGTTGAATTCAGGCATTTTTTTCTGTGAGGGATTTCTGCGGCTCCGGGGGGGGGGGGGGATATTTCAGAGTTATGGGGAGGAAATTGCAGGAATTGGAGGAAATTTGTCCATTGAAAAGCATAAAATCTCAAACCTTCCGGGGGTAGGACATTTCAATGTTCCGGGAGGAATGCCCCCCCCCCCCCGCGCCACCCCTGAATTCAACACTGCGCAGAAGCATGCTATTTTACATGGACTTCAGCCTAACAAATCTAGCTGCCAAATATGCACTTGGGAGCAGATAATCCCAATGTTTCTCACTCCTCAAATCCCTACATAAAATGAATTACCAACGATTTTGGCGTGATATAGCATAATCTTGACTTTATAAGACGAAATTATTAAAAAAAATATATATATATACACTAGTATCAAAACTGCATGAAGTAAAAAAAAACAAAACAAAACAACAAAAAAAAAAAACGATCAGAATATTGCTCATGAACATAAAAAAATTACTTTATAACAATATAAACAAGTTGGAAATTGCACGTCAAACGTGGCAAATGTGGTGCGTTCGTACTATAACTAGTTTTATAAATATATTTTTTTGCACTGAATGTATATTTTAATGCACTTCATAAGTGCATGTCAATTTCATTCTGATCGAAAGGCTGTAACATATTTAAAATGCATATGGAATAATTTTTTCCCATTGACCGTAATGTAACGGAAAATTTTTGACTGTCCCTGTAATTAAACTATAAATCCGACGTTCATAAAATTTGAAATGACTCGACAAAATTTGGCAAAAATAATATATTTAAAATTTCAGACCATTCGGTTGGGTAGTTTTTGCTCCTTTATATGCGGACGGACGGACAGACAGACAGACAAACCGAACGACGACTATAGGAGCTACGTATTTATATAATTACGAACGCTCCTAAAAATTGCACTTAATGTATAAATTCGTGTATAAGCCGAACTCAAATTTGAGACGAATAACAGACTGAATACCAGACTAAATATTAAAAAAATATATATATCTTCCTTTTATCTAACTGCAGCATTTGCAAAAATTTTCTGATTTTAAATAAGATGAAGACAACTAGTTCAAAATACTGGTATTCAAAATATTTTTTCTCGAATGTAGGGGTCTGCTTATACGCGTGTATATAATCAGAGATTTTCATCAGTTACTCATTTTTGATTTTCACCCGTTTTTCATATTTTTTCAATATGTTTCTTTCTAAAAACTGGGCAGGCAGTATATATAACAAGTGGGTAAGTGTGATCACAGATAGCACAAAGGTTTTAGTTTAATATTCCTTTCAAAACACTTTATCATTTTGCAAAATCTGTTAGTTCCACATTTCGCAACCAGGGGGCGCACTCTATTCTACACAAACTTCTATCCGAACGAAACTCCGTTTTACAACCTATCCGTAGATATATTGGTCGAATTGATCGGGCCCATAGCACCCAAGATAAGTAGGCGTCCCCTGGCGGTAAAAAGTGGAACTGAAATTTGTAAGGCTATGTGTATAATATGAAAGAGGTGTCGGCAAAAGTTAGAAAAGTACCCACCGGTTGCAATGGGGGGAGGTTAGAAAAATTGCTTAAAATATACAAGCTAGAGCCCGGGGGGGGGGATAATAGTTAGAAAATTATACTTTTGAAAATATACTTTTTGAAAATTTTATGATTTTTCGTGTGATCGCCAGTGTTCTGCTATAAGTATGCAAATTTCAAGTCTTCAACTTAAATAGGGGCTCAGTTAGAAGAAAAAGCTTAAAATACACAAGATAGAGCTCAGAAGGGTAAATATAAGACTTTTTCAAAATATTATGATTTGTCGTTTGGTGTGAGGTGTTTAGCTATGAGTATGCAAAATTTCAAGTCTTCAACTTAATTAGGGACTCTGTTAGAAGAAAAAAGCGTAAAATACGCAAGTTAGAGCCCAGACAGGTAAACATAAGACTTTCAAAATTTTACGATTTTTCGTTTGATGAGAGGTGTTCAGCTATAAGTATGCGAAATTTCAAGTCTTCAACTTAATTAGAGACTCTGTTAGAGAAAAAAAGCTTAAAACACACAAGTTAGAGCCCAGACGGGTAAATATAAGAATTCGATGTTAATATTTCAAAATTTTATGATTTGTCGTTTGATGCGAGCTGTTCAGCTATGAGTATGCAAAATTTCAAGTCTTAAACTTAAATAGGGGCTCAGTTAGAACAAAAAGAATAAAATGCACAAGTTAGAGCCCAGACGGGTAAATATAAGACTTTTTCAAAGTTTTATGATTTGTCGTTTGATGTGAGGTGTTCAGCTATAAGTATGCAAAATTGCAAGTCTCCAAGATATATAGTTTCTGAGAACGGGCTCTGTGACGGACAGACAGACAGACAAAGGAGCGAGACGAATAGGGTTTCCTCAGATGAACGAAACCCTAAATATATATATATATATATATATATATAGGATTTCTCATGAGTGGTACTTATAGATAGTTGACAATTCTTGATGAAATAATAATTTTCACCTATGTCATGAAAATCCGTCGTTTCTGTACACTGAGAGTTGGAAATAGTATTAGCACTATACAGGTCGCTTATATGCGACCATATGGTGACGCATTATGCGTCATTTTTAAAACTATCGTCAAAATATTCTAAATTCTCCTCAGGCAGTTTGAAAAGTTAATTTTGGTTATTATAATGGTAGACGACGATGCGAAGACTTTTTGCAGAGGAACCCTTAGGTCTATGTCCCACACCTGAACACTAGGGTGTATCACGAAAAAAAATTTTTTGAATTTCAAAATTTCAAGTTGATAAAAAGTTGTCTCTATGGTCATATATTTACCAAAAAAAATTTTGTTGAATTTGAAAAATATTTAGGTCGGGCGGAATGAGCCTAAAGTTTAAACTTTTTTTGTCAAAACGGCGATTTTAAACTTTTTTTTATAAAGAATGTACAAAGCAAAAATTAGTAATCAAGTGCAAAAATGAACAGTTTCAGAATCATTCTATCAATAAAAAATGTATTGCATTTGAAATTTAGCATTTAGGCCTACCAGCAAATTTGCCATCATTTTCAAGAGCATGTGATCGCAGAGCCATTTCCAATAGAGCAGGAGCTCAACTAGCAAGTGCTCTTTTGCAAGATTTAAATGTTGTGACACAAGAAAATCAGTCAGGGGTAATTGATAAATCGAAGGTTTTCGTGAAAGAGTGAAGTACCGTCAAAATATTAGTTCAACTCGTACCTCTGAAATAATTGCTCTATATTTTGATGGTCGTAAAGACGAAACTATAATCAAAGAATATGTACGTGGTAAATCTGTTCGCAAAACCATTCAAGAACAGCACATATCTTTGGTTTAAGAACCAGGTTCAGCATATCTTGGTCATGTAACTGTAGACAAGGGTTCTGGAAAGGACATAGTATCATCAATACTGAAACACATGGAATATAATTGCATTGATGACACAACTATTAAAGCTCTTGGATGTGATGGTACGGCAACAAATACTGGAGTCGCTAATGGTTCAATTACATTGTTTGAAAGGGCTTTAAAACGCCCAGTACAAGTAGTGATTTGTTTGCTTCATCTAAACGAATTACCTCTTAGGAAAGTTTTTGTTGCCCTCGATGGTCCAACTTCTGGACCAAGTTCTTTCAGGGGTCCTATAGGTAAAAGTTTAGGAAACTGCCAAGATTTACCAGTTGTTGGATATATAAAAATAGATAGTATTTTTCCAGAGGTTGATTGTAAAGATTTGAGCACCGATCAGAAATATCTATGGGATATATGTCACGCGGTACTGACAGGTGAATGCGCTCAAGAGTTGGCAAGTAGAAACCCTGGAAACGTCTCCCATGCAAGGTGGCTGACAATGGAAAACAGAATCTTAAATTTATATATTGCATCAATTGATCCAACCTCGCAAATGAAAAAATTAGCTGAGTTTGTTATGAAAGTTTATGCCCCTTCATGGTTTACTATAAAATGCCATCCTAGAATAATTATTTATGCATCACAACACTTTTTTTAAATTGTACAATGTATACAATACTTAGAAGATGAACTTAAGTCTATTGTTCAATCAACTGTACAGAGAAACGCCTTTATGGTACATCCAGAACATCTCCTTTTGGGAATGCTGTTTGACTCTCGCAAACATATTAGATATCTGGCAAGCAAAAGAATAGAAAAAGCTCGACAAACAGAATCAAAAGAAAAAAGAAATTTTCAAACCACCACAAATTAATTTTGAGGCAGAAGACTACATTGATCTTATTGATTGGCAATCTACCTCATTCACAGAACCACCTCTCCTAAATAACTTGAGCAAACAAGAGATTGAGTTGATTGTTGATTCAGGAACAAGTGATAGAAAGGAGTTTCAAATTCCTTCACACACCCAGGCAGTTGAAAGAATTGTAAAGGAGGTCACAGCAGCCTCTAAGCACGTTTGTGGCTTCAAAGAGCTAGATGGCTTCATTAGATCAAGACTGCTGGACAGAAAATGCCTTCCAAAATTTGAAACGAAGCGTCACTTCACGTCTGCAAAATCTGAATCTACAACCACAGCAGTCCAAGAATAAACAAGTAAGACTTTTCTCTATAACGTTAACTCAAAGTTTATTTTTTTGTTTACAATAGTAAAAAACTTAATTTAATATTTTTGTTTTATAACCATATTTTAATTTATTGCATTATAAATTGCCTCTGACAACTAGCCTAACCACAACTTTGGTTGCAGGTTTAAAAAGATGCTTAAAATTGTGGTGCTCTCCCTAAAACCATCAAGATAACTTATGAAGATAAATAGATAAGAAAATCGAGATTTATTTTGAATAACTCATTTTAAATTCAATGTTTAACTACTGTATTTGTAACCTTTTCCATATAAATATTACAATTTCTAATGTTTTATGTTTTTTTTTTTTGTTTGTTTGTTACTCTAAAATTGTTTGTAATGTCATGAGCCACCCCCCCCCGACCTCCCCCCCAAAAAAGACTAATAATCTTATTTAAAATTAAGATATATTTAATTTGCATGATTGCTTGAAGTTTATCGATGTAAAAAGTAGCTTGAAAAATTTTTTAAACATCAATAAAATGAAATGAAAATTTTGGATATTTAGTAAAATAATAAGATTCTTAAGTAGATTCCGGGAGACTTGTATAGTAAATAACAAATATCAAAAAATTTTTTAACATCAATTGCCTTTTTAAACTTTACGTTTTTGTACTTGAAAAAGGAACACTTACTTTACATTGATATATAACAAAAATTAAAAAATATACATTATACACAAAAAAGTTTAAACTTTAGGATCATTCCGCCCGACCTAAATATTTTTCAATTTCAACAAAATTTTTTTTGGTAAATATGTGACCATAGAGACAACTTTTTATCAACTTGAAATTTTAAAATTAAAAAAAAAAAATTTCGTGATACACCCTACTGAACACGTGAGGTAGATAACAAGGTCCGATTCCGTGGACAGAAGTGATAGCATAAAAAATGTGGGGGAGGCTACGAATTGGGTTCTTGAGTTCAGTAAAAAAAAAAAAAAAAAAAAAAATGCTAATTTACTGACAAAAATTTAGTTAAATAACAGGGGGGAAATTTTGCAAGGATTAAGTAAAAAATAAAATTAAATTGCTTAGTACCTCTAAACAGCCGAAGTTCCCCTGAGTGTGCGCAGGAATAAGTCTTGAAAAAGACTCTTTGCAACACCATAACAGGGTCAAAACAACTGAGAAGTACTTTGGCGGTGGCTAAAAATAAAAACTTTTAATTAAAAGTATTCAAAGCCGAATTCAAGTAATTCAAGGCTAAAATGTCTTCGCGGCACCCGCTCCGCGAGCTGATTCAAACCGTCCGGTTCTTAAAAGGATCTTTCGTCAATCAAAACTGGTTTATAATGGTATAGATATTTCGTGAATTAAGTAAAGGAAAATTGGTGTAAAAATTTTCTCGTCTGAAGTTGAAATTTCTGAAAAAAAAATAATAATAAAATAAATAAATAAATAAATAAAAATGCAATTTAACCAATTACAACGACCATTTGGAAAATGACTTTTTCAAAGACTAAAATTTAAGACATAAAAAATTGCACGGAGTTGATCATACATTACGTACGCCATGAATTAAACATTAATAGTGTTATTACACGTAAAAATTGCAAGCGACAAAAATCGCCTGCGATTCGTCAGATTTCCTGAAACTTACGTATTACCCAAGCATTTCATTGGCTGTTCGGGAAAAGGCTTTTCCATCGTCAGATTTCCAAGAAATCTGACGACCAATTTTAAATGAAATTTCATTCTTAAACTTCTAAACATACCACAATATTACTATTTACACCGTCGTATAGAGAAAAATATGTACTTTTAAATGCAATTTGTTTGAAAGCTGTATCTCAATTTGTTTCTGAGTTATTAATTTTTTTTTGTAGTTTTTATTACTTTTTCGTCATAGTGGCAACAGAAGTATCCATCTCTGTTGAAAGTAAAGGTTAGTGTATAGACCAATCAGAAAACGAATAAAATGCGGATTAAACCAATAAAACGCTTCAGATATACTTTTGATTTCTTACCCTGAAAAGGACAATAACCATTTTTCCAAA
This sequence comes from Maratus speciosus, assembly GCA_963932465.1. Taxonomy (NCBI): domain Eukaryota; kingdom Metazoa; phylum Arthropoda; class Arachnida; order Araneae; family Salticidae; genus Maratus; species Maratus speciosus. The sequence continues at coordinate 277,694,496 of OZ010789.1, read as the reverse complement.
TGGTTAAAAACCCAAAACAAAATAAAAAACAAACTCCGCCAGATTTCGCAACAGTGTTTGCGGCCTGTATGGTGTCAATACTATACATGACTTCCTTGGAAAACTAGTCGTTGGGGTCCACCGTAATACTTACCCATCATGGATATACATAATATAAAATATGAAAATAAAGCATGTGTAAACTATTTATAAAATGCATTGCAATTCCAAAATAAAATTTAAACGTATATTTAAATATTTTTAATGCATAGTAATGCTCTATAACTGAATTGCAGGTACTAAATGACTTGCCTCGACCAATTTCGACAAATTGCATAAATCGCCAAACTACTCTAAAATTATACAAGTTGGCATAATTTTGATTTTAAATAACGAAAGAACAAATAAATTAGTAAAAAATTAATAAAATATAAATAAAATGTCTTATTAAAAACCACTTGAAACACGTGTAACTTGCTTAATGTCAAGTTAATGTGACATTTACGATAAGCCATTATAGGCATTTAATCTTATACTTTGGCGATAGCTTTTTGGTCGACGGGATAATCAAGTAGTGCCGAATTGCGTAAAAGAAACATGTTTATAACTCCAAAAAAGATAATCATATTAACCAATAGTTTACTGCGTTAGATTAAGCGTCTCATTTCCAATTAAAATATATCTTTGAATTAAAATTTGAATGAAATACAGGGCCATGAAAAAACGAAGAGTATGGAAAATATGACTACAAATACCTCGACCGCTAATAATCCGATCGACTTCATTCTTTATGCAAAATTTATGTTTTTTATTGTCTTTCATATTCACTCCTTAAAATAAACAATTTCGAAAATTTTTATATGCCTTTTATCAGGAAGAAAATTTCGAAAGTCCGAAAAAAATAGTTCCGGATAATCGAGGTTACTGATATACAATAGGCTTCTTCCCATTATTACATACTAAGTACACATCAAATTTGATGTCTCTATCTCAATTTTTTCGGGAGATAGAGCGTTTACAGACGCACACACACACACACATACACAGACGGACGGCAATTTTTTTCTAAAAATATGTTTTTCGGAATCTCCAGTGTCTGAAACGTGTAAATCCGTCAATTTTTCTTTTTCGATTTTTAAAACGATTACAAAACTTACCCTTTACTACGTATGATGGGTAAGAAATATCACTTACCCGCAAAAAAAAGTGACACATCTCGTAAAAATTCTTTTTCAGTTTTATCCCACTAATAGCCCTGTCATAAGGTGTATCTTGCCACAGAAAAATTTTCATAAGCGAGTTATAACGAAAATCGCTTTGTTATGCTACATCCATTCGTGACCACAAAAGGGAACAAATTGTGCGGGGAGTTAAAATTTACCAACCCTCCAAACCTCATATACATCTTCATTCTTAAAGGTTTTACGCTTTTATACACGTTTTTACTGTTGCGTAGAGAGCTAAGGGCTATAATTTCATGTTACAGTAAAAACATGCGAATATTCTTTTGCCTCTCCTGTAAAATTTACTTTTGTCGAGATGTGTCATTTTTTTACGGGTGAGCGATATGGCAACTACTACTTAGAAAATATTTAAACTTCTTTATGAAATCTAAACGGCATTGCTTTGTGCAAAACAAATTCACGTTCCGTTTAAATGTAATAAATATGAGAGCAATCTATTAAGCTTCATGAATAGTTCATAATTTTGCGAATGCATTTGTTTGTTTCACAACATGGAAAACTTCAAAGATTTTATGAAAAAAAAAGGCATTGAACAGAAAAACCGTTCTTTCTCAACGGCGCGGCGTGGCGGTTGAAAGAATATGTTTAAATAATGCATGTGTAGAGAATTTGAAGAAAGAAATCCTTGAAATTTTCTTATTTTTATTTCACAATACAAAAAAACAAATCTTGACATTCACGAAAACTTAACACACAATGAAACATACAGTTCTGGTTTCAGAATCAAATTTCTCTAATTAAAATTAACACTCTAATTAGTATGCTTTCATCACATGAAAGCCTTAAATTACATTATAAAAATATATCCCCTGCCTAAACTGGGTGCAGATAATTAAATAGAATAAAGAAAGACAATAATGCAGCAGGAGCAACATTCTCCTTACCACACTCTCAGGAAAACCAAACATCAACTCACTGATGATGTCATAATTAAGATTTCACAACAGCACAGAATGCATAGTGCTGCCATCTGTCAACAAACAGAATAACTAAACCTTAAATTTGATTTCTAATCAGTTTAGAACTGAACATACTCCCACCCATCAAGAAGCTATTCTTGATGCAAAGGAAGTAAACAAAGTTTTACAATAGGTCTTTTGAAAATTCCCCTAGCGGTTTTAACAGTCACTACACGGACTATACCATCCTTACCTGGATGAATTTCAATAATTTTGCCTAATGGCCAAACAGAAGGAGGAACATTATCCTCTTTCAAAATCACTACATCATTTACTTTAAAATTTTCAGTATTTACTCTCCATTTTTTTCTATTTTGCAGAGTACTCAAATAATCAATACTCCACCTTTTCCAAAAACATAATTTCAATTTTTGTACAATATCCCAACGAGATCGTAAAGACAAATTTTCCTCATTTAAAGGTTCAGCTGGGGAAGTTATGACATCACCAGTTAAAAAATGAGATGGAGTCAATATATTTATACCTTCTGAATTGTTATCACTATCAATTGCCACTAATGGTCTAGAATTCAAGATGGCTTCAATTTGAGTTAAAAATGTATAAATTTCCTCAAAAGTTAAATTAGTATTTCCAATTACACGTTTGATATGAAATTTTACAGAACGAACAGCGGCTTCCCACAGTCCACCAAAATGCGGACTCACTGGAGGAAACATATGCCACTCAATGTTTCTTTGAGACAAAAAATAACAAATTTTTTTATTTCTTTCAATTGAACAAATAAATTTATATAAATCTGAGAGTTGCCTTTTAGCACCTACAAATGTTGTGGCATTATCACTATACACATGTTGAGGAGCTCCTTTTCGAGAGCAAAATCTGTTTAATGAAGCAATAAATGCCTCGGAGGTTAAATCACTCACCAACTCTAAATGTAGAGCTTTAGTTGCAAAACAAACAAATAGAACAATATAGCATTTAGTAGTTTTCGCTCCTCTACCTCGATATTTCAAAATATTAATAGGCCCTGCATAATCGATTCCACATGCAGAAAATGGCCTGTTAGGAGTGACTCTGTTAAGAGGAAGATCTCCCATTAACTGTTTGGAAGAAGCTGCTCTATATCTACAGCAGGTAACACATTTATGAATACAATTTTTAATTATCTTCTTGGCACGTACAATCCAATAACTCTGTCTAATGATACCCATTAACAAATTTAACCCAGCATGAAAATGCATAACATGAAAATATTTAACAATTAACACACTTAATTTATGTTGAGTTGGCAAAATGACAGGATGTTTTGCATTGTACTGGAGGGGTGAATTTCTCAGCCTACCTCCCACCCTAAGTAAACCATCACTATCAATAAAAGGACAAAGTGAAAAAAGAGAACTTTTTTTAGAAACTGGTCTGTTTAATCTAATACAACTACTTTCATCTGTGAAATATAGCTGTTGAATATAAGAAATAATCAAATTACCTGAATGTCTTCTTTCGTTTGTCGATAAAGGAAGAAATTTACCTTTACTCAAAGGACTGGTGTTCATTTTGCCAACTTTCTGTTTGCAATTTCTCACAAACCTAATACAAAAAGCTAAAACATCAACAATTTTAGTAAAAGAAGAATATTTTTCAAAAAGTAAATCAATCAAAGAATTATTCACAGTTACTGGAAAACAAAATTTAGAGTTCTTTTTCTCTTTATTTACAGTGTCTAAATTAGTTTTTATTTGAGGTTGTTCAGGCCAATGTTCTTGACTTAAAGAAAGCCACTTTGGGCCCTCCCACCAAAGGGAACAATCAAGAAGATCCTTAGGAGATAAACCTCTAGAAGCAATGTCAGCTGGATTTTCCTTGCCTGGAACATACCTCCAACAGTCAGATGGAACAGAGTCTAGAATTTCTGAGGTTCTATTGGCCACATAAGGTTTCCAACACCTAGGATGAGATGACAGCCATGATAGAACTACTTGCGAGTCGGTCCAAGCATAAAACTTAATAATGAAGGCATTCAAAATAGTCACTAATTCAGAATATAGTCTGGAAAGTAGTAAAGCACCATTGAGCTCCAGCCTTGGAATGGAAACTGATTTAAGGGGTGCTACCTTGCTTTTAGCAACTAAAATGGTCACCTTTGACTTCACTTCACCAGGTTGAACCACATATATGATGGCGGCATATGCTGATTCTGATGCATCGCTAAATCCATGTAAAATGAGCTCTTTACTGGAAACTTGGATCCATCGGGGAATTCTAATAGAGCAAACTTGTTCAAATTCCTCTTGGAATTTCTTCCAATTTGCTTGGAAATTTTCAGGAAGAGCAGTATCCCAGTCTAACTTCATCAACCACAATTGCTGGTAAAACATTTTTATAGAGACAGTACATGGAGCCAAAAATCCTAATGGATCAAATAATTTGGCAGATTGTGAAAGAAATTTTCTTTTAGTTATGTTATCATCAAATTGTAAATTAACTTTAAAGACAAAAACATCATTTGAAGAATCCCAAATAAGCCCTAAGGCTTTGGAACAGTCATCAGGATGAATTTCTAAATTTGTTGACTCAAGAGAATTTGAAGATAAATGATTCACTACATCAACTACATCAGAAGAATTAGATCTCCACTTCCGTAAATGAAAACCTCTATTTTCTAAAGCCAGTGAAAGTTTCTCAACCATTTTAATAGCTTCTTCGCTTGAGATTGCACCGGACATACAATCATCAACATAGAAACTATCTTTAATTATTGAAGCTGTTACAGGATCATTCTTTTCAATATCCTTTCCAATTTGAAATAGGCAACGAGTAGCTAAAAATGGAGCTGATGATGTACCATATGTAATAGTTCGTAGCCTGTATTCCTTTATAGCTGAGTATGCTGAGTCACGCCAAACAATACGCTGTAAATCTTGATCTTCTGGAGCAATCAAAACTTGTCTATACATCTGCTGAATATCAGCGGTAAAAGCAATAGGATTTGCTCTAAATCTTATCAAAATGGTAAAAAGATTTGGTTGTGGAATTTGTCCAACAGCTAAAACAGAATTTAACGAATTAGCATTAGGAGGTTTGCATGAACCATCAAACACCACACGTAACTTTGTTGAAATAGAGTCGCTTTTTATAACAGAATGATGCGGAAGATAATATACTTTGTTGCTTGCAGGATTTGAGTTTTTGTCGATAAGTGTCATATGACCAAGGTCTTCATATTGCTTCATAAAATTTCTATACTCATTTTCAAAATTTTTATCAAATTGAAATTTTTTCTCCATAGCAAACAAACGTGACACTGCCATGGATTTAGAATCGCCTAATGACATCACATCTTTATAAACTGGCAATTTAACTTGAAATCTACCTTCTGGTGTTACCTTGTAAGTTGAACAAAAATGTTGTTCACAAAATTCTTCTTCCTCAGACAAATGGGGTTTATTAACATCTATTTCTTCTGCTTGCCAAAATTTTTGTAATAATAGATCAACATTGGATTCGTTTTCAACACTAAGAAAATGAGATTGAATACTAGAAGAATATTTACATTTAGGTTCCAATTTTCCGGCTACCACCCAACCAAACATAGTGTTTTGGGCAATTGGCTCATTCTCGGTACTAACAATCCTACCATATCTTAAAATAGTAAAGAAACAGTCAGATCCCAAAATAATATCACATTCTTGTGGTTTCATGAAATCTTCATCTGCTAACGTAATATTTTTAAGATACTCTATATTTTTTGTGTCAAGTAATTCCGCAGGTAATTGAGATGTCACTTTAGGCAGGATGTATGCCTGAACCTTTAAGGATTCATTAGAAAGCTTTGAACCAACTGTAAGAGTTACTGAACCACGAGTTTGTCCAGCCAATACTCCAGCAATTCCATTTAATCGAATTCTGTCATTCTTCCTTTTTAACCCTAAAGTTCTTATGACATTTTCACTAACAAAAGAACATTCCGAACCAGAATCGAGTAGAGCTCTAAAAGAGTAAGGTTTATTTTCATTGTTATATAAGAGAACTTTAGCAGTAGGTAGGAAAGAAACACATTTAGAATTATTGAAAGAAGCACTAGAATTAATTTGTAATTCGTGAGATGTTGACTCCTGTACAAATTCTTTATTTGAATGGTGGTTTTTATTCTCAGATGAATTTGGAAAAACTTTATTTTCAAACTTAGCAGTGCAAGCATTATTACTTTTATTCTCTTCATGTAAGAGTGTATTATGTTTACTTTCACATTTAAAGCATTTCAAATGAGAATTTGGACATTCCTTAACTTTATGAGAGTTTAAACATAAAAAACAACAGTTATTACGCTTAATAAAGTTCTTTCGACCAACAACATCCATGGATTTAAATTTAACACATTTATAGAGCGGATGTATTCCTTGACACTTTAAGCACACCTTTGATTGCTTATCATTAGAACTGTACTTGGAACCAACAAAATTTGAACTTTTGGAATGTTTCATATCACTTTCATTGTTAGAGATGAGCTCTAAAGAAGAACATCTTACACTTAAGAAATCAAAAAATTCTTTCAAAGTAGGAAATTCATTTTCTGTACTTTCAATGGACCAAAGTCTTCGACTTTCCGGATCAAGTTTTTGAAATAACAAATATATTAACCATGGGTCTCTATTTGTAGCTTCATCACCAACAGCTTTCAAACCCCTAATAACTTCATCACTAGTATTCAACAAATTCCTTATATTTATGCTATTAGGATGCAGAACTGATTTTTGTTCTAAAAATAATTTAATCAAAGAATTAACAATTTGTTTCTTTTTATCATATCGATTTAACAACTTTTCCCAAGCTTCTTGTTAAGATTCATTAGAAAGGGGAATATGCTTAATTAATGTAGCTGGTTCTTCAGAAAGTAACCCTTTAAGATACTGGAATTTCTGAATGTTACTTAAACCTACTTGTGAATGGACAGTGGAAACAAACATATCCTTAAAATTTGTCCATTCTGAAAATTTTCCAGAAAATACTGGAATATTCAATTTTGGTAGTCTAATATTACATTGATTAGGAATAGTAACAGAAGAACCTTGCACAGAATTGTGTGTTGCAACATTAACAACTTCTGAAGGATTCAAAGAATCTAGTTTGTTTTGATATTTAGTTTTTAACTGAAAATACCTGTCTTCAAATTCTGCTAATTCAGAATCATCATCATTTAAACAAGAATCTAATCTCAAGAACTCTTTAAGTAAATCATCTAATCTTTGTAATCTAATCAAAATTTCATTCTTAGTATTCACATTATCAAAACTATTCTCTAATCTAGTTACAGAGCCTTTCACCCTACCTCTCTCAATTTTAATTTGAGCAGAATTTTTCTCATAATCCTCCATTTTACACAATAGCTTATAAGCAGAATAATTTCCAAAATAAAATTAATCAGATAACTTGAAAACAAAACTAATCAAAATTACTTCAAAATCAAAAGTAATCAGAATTGCTTCAAAACAAAACTAATCAAATTAAGTTAAAAAACAGAAGTAAATGAATTAAATTCAAAAACAGAACAAATCAAAGTCAAAATCAGAACTACTATAAAATGTTCATAATTATTCTTTCATACAAACAATAGAATTTTCTGTTCTCAAATGTGCATAAAATTAAAAATCTTCAAAATTCTTCAATGTAAAATAATAATTCACTATAATTAAATATTCAAATATTTCAAGCAAATAAATCATAATGTTCTTGAGAACAAGAAGTAAATAAATCATAATAATCTTGAGAACAATTTTCTTTTTCAAGAACTATCAAAACATAATATTGTAGAATACTATTTTTTCTTATTTTATCAATTCAATAAAGAAGATACCAGATTGTTCTCATATTCTAAAATAATATCTTGCTAAATGCAGCTTCAGTAGAAAAATTAAGCTTTAGCATCAAAGAACAATTTCAAAACAAAGCAAGCACTCACATATCACGCCTAAGTGCCTCCAATTTTCTTTATGTAGAGAATTTGAAGAAAGAAATCCTTGAAATTTTCTTATTTTTATTTCACAATACAAAAAAACAAATCTTGACATTCACGAAAACTTAACACACAATGAAACATACAGTTCTGGTTTCAGAATCAAATTTCTCTAGTTAAAATTAACACTCTAATTAGTATGCTTTCATCACATGAAAGCCTTAAATTACATTATAAAAATATATCCCCTGCCTAAACTGCAGTGGTGGAAAATTGGCGCAGAGGAGGAGCCTATTGACACCACTAAATTTTAGTAGAATTTTTCTTCTTATATAATGACAGTTTTTATTAAGATGTATAATACCATAAAATATTAGTGGTGTCAATAAGCTCCTCCTCTGCGCCAATTTTCCACCACTGAAACTGGGTGCAGATAATTAAATAGAATAAAGAAAGACAATAATGCAGCAGGAGCAACATTCTCCTTACCACACTCTCAGGAAAACCAAACATCAACTCACTGATGATGTCATAATTAAGATTTCACAACAGCACAGAATGCATAGTGCTGCCATCTGTCAACAAACAGAATAACTAAACCTTAAATTTGATTTCTAATCAGTTTAGCACTGAACAGCATGATACATTTGAAATACTTCTTGTTACTTGTTTTTTTGGGGTAAAATATTTGTAGCAGAGAGACATTAAGTTTCATTATCAACAAATATCTATGAAAGAATTATATTACATAAATAAAATTTTTAATTTAGTTTAAACATATTGTCATGCATTTTTTTAAACCATTTCTGACCTAGATTGCTTTACCAAAATAATTATTTCCTTCGCGAAGGAAGATATATTAAACAAAAACATAATTTGCGGAACAAATTAAAAAAGAAAAGAATTTATTTCCTACATTGTTTAAGCCCTAGAAGGGACAGATATTAAGATATTTCATTCAGTTAGCTCTACGTTTAACCCTTAAATACCGGGTGTTGCTTTTTGGCAACATACCCAATTTAAGCTTCTAAAATACTATTAGAATAATTTTGGAGCTATAATGTCTAATATTGCCAATAAAATACATTCTGAAAATATTATTGAATCGATTTTTAACATGTAGATGGCAACACTACAAAACAGCACAGCTGTTTAAGAATAAAGATAGATTTATTTTTTCGATTGTTGCTACATGCTCTTTTTGTTTTGTTTGGCGAAATACCCTATTTTGTTCTGCAGTGAGCATGTAAAATTTATTTCTTATCATATTTCCTAATATTCTTGTGTGTTTAATATTATACAATCTTATGGAGGAAAATTATTTTTTCAATTGAAGACCAGTATTGCCGATTAGTAACCAACTGTTTTTTAGCCGTCAACCATACTTAAAACAAAATATGAATTTTTAAAGTATTTTTCCCATGATTTATTTAAAAAATGAATGCCGAAAAACATTATTAAAATGATTTTTGAAAAATCAGGCACTTAAGGGTTAATATAAATTTTTGTAACAAATAAGTGAAACCGATTGAATATTAAAAATAAATAAATAAATAAATAAAATTCAAACAATATGTTATTTTAAACACCCTGAAAACTTAGATTCAGTTCAAATGAAATCGAAATAAATCTTAGACTTTTTTAAAGGTTTGTGTTTTAGACGTGCCTTATCATTTTATATACAATCATCATAAACATAATACAAAGCCTGCGATACAAATATTTACAACTTAAAAATGGAAAACATCAATAGAGATCTTCTTACGCAATGAGAACATTTGCAGTGATACAGTGTCCATGGAGCTCCTTAAAATTTAGAAAGAAATGCTACACAGAATCATGAAACAATAATGTAAAATAATTCACGTTCATAAATTTCCATTTTTACTTTCTTCTATCTTTACAAGAAGAAAGTATTGGATTCGTGAAAAATTTCGACTTCCGGTTTTCGACGGATTTATACGTTTTAGAATGCCCAGAAGACGATTTGATGGTTTTTAGAAAATGTCTGTCTGTGAGTCTGTCTGTCACTCTGTCACTCTGTCACTCTGTCTGTGAGTCTGTATGTGACAAAAATTTTGTGGGCGCTCTATCTCAAGAACTAATGCACGCAATTTCACAAAACTTCATATTTAGTTAGAACTTGATATAAACTGGACTTGATTAGTTTTTGGTGAAAATCGCCCAACAGGTGGCGCTGCTATGCGGCATTTTTCACGATTTCTGCAATAGCTATATCTCAAGAACTACGGCACGGATTTTCATAAAACTTCAGATTCAGTTAGTCCAAGATATAGTTTGTTGCTGATTACTTTTCTGTAAAAATCGCCCAACAGGTGGCGCTGGTATGCTGCATTGTACATGATTATCGCAATAGCTCTAACTCAAGAAAAAATACACGAATTTTTACCAAACTTCAGATTCAGTTAGTCCCTGATATAAATTAGTGCTGTTTAATTTTTGGTGTAAATCGCCCAACAGGTGGCGCTGCTGTGCTGCATTTTTCACGATTTCCACAAGAGCTGTATCTCAAGGACTATTGCACGGATTTTCATCAAACTTCAGATTTAGTTAGTCCTTGACATGAAATGGCGTATAAATTAGTGCTGTTTAATTTTTGGTGTAAATCGCTCAGCAGGTGGCGCTGCTATGCTGTATTTTTGCGATTTCCGCAATAGCTTTATCTCAAGAACTAATGCTTGGATTTTCAACAAACTTTAGATTCAGGTATACCTTCATATCGTTTACTGCTATTTACTTTTGGTGTAAATAGCTCAACAGGTGGCGCGACTATGTTACATTTTTTCAGAATTTCCGCTATAGCTCTATCTCAAGAACTAATGCACGAATTTTCATCCAACTTCAAATTCAGATATACTTTGATATGAATTGGTGCTAAATCGTTGTTATTTCTTGTACTATTTAAAGGATTTAATTGACGTGATTTACATAGAAGAAAGTTTTGTAATGGCCACAACATACTAGTTAATATTGCAGTTAATTTCATTATCCTTGTATTCGCGTGATTTTTGTTTTTGTTTACTAGTTTTTCAATTTGAAATTTTGCGAAAATATTTTTAGCGTTTTATTTTCTTGAGAATGTTGCCGCCTGATACAATGAAACATGTCGAAATATAAATAAATAAAGGTATTTTGCCTTTGTAAAATTTATGTTTGTCCCTTATAGCAATTATTGAGTATTTTGACTGAGTTTTATGTTTAAAAAAGACGAAGATTATTATTCAGAAATATTAGTATTCAAAAATAAGCACCTTTAAGCATACTCATCTCCAAACAATTATCTCCTGGAAGATTTGTTTAACATGTGCAACAGTCAGAAATCTACCATGGAGATTATGGTTTGAAAATATTAATCTAAAAATAGTAGCCTTGCTGAGAATTCTTTCTTTCTTATCAATATATGAAGCAATATTAATTTTAACAATAAATTATTTTTTGGAGATTAAACATGACAATACTTGGTATAATGCATACGTGAGATCAGCGAGTATTAGAATAGTTTTTATAGTAATGCACAGGTGAGCAGTACCCGATTACCGCCGGGACAAAACTTTCACCAGTAAAAAGAAATTTTTTATCTTCACTAGCCTTCAAAATTTGGGTTGTGTCATGTTTTTTAGCTTTTGATAAATGATTCATATGAATTTTGTGGCACTGAATCCGAAAATGATCTTCATTTTTTACCATCACGTAAGGAATTTTTGCAAATCGTAAATTTCAAAGATAAAAAGTAAACAAAAAAAGAAAAGAAAAAAAAAAAAGCGAAAATCTGATACTATAAAATAGATGTGATTGTTGTGTTTTTAATTTTTGATAACTGGTTTTTATGTATTCTCTACCACTGAATCCGAAAATGACCTTCATTTTTAACCATCACGTCAGGTTTTTTCGCAATTCGTAAATTTCGAAGTTAAAAAGTTCAAAGTTAAAATTCAACCCTTTCTCCCCACCTCATCGGGCTCTTGAGCTGTTTAGCTGTAATAATCCCCAGTATAAGCCAAAAAAAAAAAGTAAATTATAGCATTAAATATAATTAAATTGAATGAAAAATGTTTTACATTTCTTTTATTGTATCAGATACTCTCTATTTTTCAACTTTGAAATTTACGATTTGCGAAAAATTATGACGTTATGGTTAATAATGAAGGTAATTTTCAGTGCTAAAAGTACATAAAACCAATTATCAGAAGTTAAAAAACACAATCATCTCCTCTGTTTTGTAGTATCATATTTTTGCTATTTTTTTAGCTTTGAAATTTATGATTTGTGAAAATTCCCAACATATTTGTTAAAAATGAAGGTCATTTTCGGATTCAGCGCTAAAAATTGCATAAAAAGCAATTATCAAAAGTTAAAAAACACAATCACCTCCTCTATGTTTAGTATCAGATTTTCGCTATTTTTTCGCTTTTTACCTTTGAAATTTAGGATTTGCAAAATATTCTTACATGGTGGTTAATAATAAAGGGAATTTTCGGACTCCGCGCTAAAAAATACGTAAAAATCAATTATTAAAAGTTAAAAAACCCAATCATCGCAGACTTGTGATTCTGCATGAATGAGACGTCTAAATAAGAGGGAAAATTCTATGCAAGTTTAATAAAAGAAAGATTGCCCCGGTAATCAATATGTGTATGTAAGAATAGTGAAATTCATGATTATAACTGACAGATATTTTTTATTGTGAATAAATAAAAAAAAATATTGAAAACATAAAAAAAAAAAAATAATAATCCAAATTCATGCTTTATATCAAAACATTTATATACACTTAGTATTTTTCTATAGATTTTAATTCATTGTTTGCTATAAGAAAAAGAAGAAAAAATTATATTTCATATAGATAATTTAAAGAACATAAAAAAATTTTTTTGGAAATTTTCATCTAGCTTTTAAATAAAAATAAAGACACTAAGTGTTCTATGTTTTTTCTCTAATAATCACAGAGGCTCAACTTTTTTATGTCTTCACCATCTTTTGTGTGTTTTCGGTGTGTACTTTTCGAGATAAAAATAATACCTCTTTAAAATGTTATTTACAGAAAACGGTTTAGCTCGAAAGAAGTTCAAAAAGATAAACTAAATTAGTTTTGCTTTATTTTATATGTAGTGAGAAAGAAAATTCTTTGTTTTTAGAAAACTACGATTTACTTTAAAAAGTAAGTTAGAGATGGTTACAGATAAACTTCATAGTTTAGTTTACGTTTAGCACATGGCTATTATTTACAAAAAGTGCAGAAAAGTTTAATTTCGACTCCTAATTTTTTAGGTTATATGAGAGATTTAAGAAGTAATCTGTACATTGTATGTTAAATGTTTTTTACTTGAAGTATTTAATATTATTTATTTTTTAAAAGATATAAATTTGTTGAAACGAAATGTTTAATTTCGATCCTTAATACTTTAGGGTATATGAGAAATTTAAGAAGTAATCGATACATTCTATTTTATATTTTTTTAATCGAAGTATTTAATGTTATTTATAGTTTAAAAAATAAATGAAAAGTTTAATTTCGACCTTTAATATTACACTTTAAATGAAAAATTTAAGAAGTAATCTATACACTGTATGTTATTATTATTATTTTTTATTGAAGTATTTGCTTGAAGTTTTTTCTTATATGACGGTGTAAAAATTTAAAATGTGGGATGTTTAAAAAACTGCAATAGCAAAAATTGCAAAACCGAAACTTCGTCATCAAGTGTTGCTATTCGCAAAATGACGTCAGCGCTACGCACAGACACGTTTGTCCTTTATAATATAGATAGATATAGATATAATGAAATATTACTTCTAACAATAAATTATTTTTTTGAGATTAAAAGTGAGAATATTTAGGATAATGCATACATGAGATCAGTGAGTATTAGAATAGTTAGTATAGTAATGCACACGTGACCAGTATCTGATTACCTCCAGGACAAAATTCCCACCAATACAAATAATCGAATTTTGTTTATCTTATTTATGACAGAAATTCTGTATGAACGAGACGTATAAATAAGGGAGAAATTTTTATGCAATTTTATTGGTGGAAGCTTGCCCCTGTAATCAAGGTGTGTGCGTATAGTTAGTGAAATTCATGGTTATAACTGACTGATATTTTTTTTCTTCGAATAAATAGAGAAATAAATTTTGAAAATATAATTTAAAAAATCGAAATTCATGTTTTCCATTAAAACATTTTTATACTCGTACACGTATTTTTCTATAGATTTAATTCATTGCTTATAATTAAGAAAAGAGAAGAAAAGAGGTATTATATTTCATATAGATAATTTAAATAAAATATAAAAGACATTTTGGAAATTTTCATCTGTCTTTTAAATAAAGAGACTAAGTGTTCTACGTTCTTTCTCCAATAATCACAGAGGCTCAACTTTTTTATGTCTTTAACATCTTTTGTGTGTTTTTGGTGTGTACTTTTAGAGATAAAAATAATACCTCTTTAAAATGTTATTTACAGAAAACGGTTTAGCTCGAAAGAAGTTCAAAAAGATAAACTAAATTATTTTAGTTTTATTTTATATGTTGTATAAAAGAAAATAGCTTTGTTTTTAGAAAACTACGATTTACTTTAAAAAGTGAGTTACAGATGGATATACAACTTTATGGTTAAGTTAACGTTTAGCACATAGCAATTATTTACAAAGAGTGCAGAAAAGTTTAATTTCGACTCTGAATATTTTATATTATATGAGAAATTTAAGAAGTAATCTGTATATTGTATGTTAAATATTTTTTACTTGAAGTATTTAATATTATTTATTTTTTTGAAAGATATAAAACTGTTCAAATCAAATGTTTAACTTCGATCCTTAATATTTTATGGTATATGAGAAATTTAAGAAGTAATCTATACTTTGTATGTTATATATTTTTAATTGGAGTACTTAACATTATTTATTTATTTTAAAATAAATTAACAGTTTATTTTGACCCTTAATATTATACTTTAAATGATAAATTTAAGAAGTTATCTATACATTGTATGTTATTATTATTATTCATTTTTGATTGAAGTATTTAATACTATTATTTTTTAGAGGATATAAATCTATCTAAATAAAAAAATTCAATTTTATATTTTATATTTATATAAGCTTTGAAAAATTATAATATTAACGTTGAATATGCATCCATGCATAGTAAAAACAGAGAAAAAATTCACACATGCACAAGCATTGAAATGAAGAGGACTATTGCCTCAAATGAAAAGACTTTTACGACTTTTGATCTTAATATATACAGTTATGAGTCGTGAAAAAGAAAAAAGAAACCCTTTCACCAATACTGTATCAAATAATCGTATAAAACCGATACTGTTATCGTACAAACTGATTGATAATAAAGTCTACTAGTGAATGATGTGCATGAATTAGTGTTTGAAGGCCACCTACATATTAAAAATTGCACCAAATTCATTTTTTCAAATCGTAAGACCCACTTTTGGCACTATGTTCGTGTTCCTTGGATCAAATCAGTCACGATAAGTAGTACATAATTTTTATGCAGTTTTACTTAAATATTGATAAAGTTTTGGATTTGTGTGTGTGAAAGGGGGGGGGGGGAGTTCAAGTTCAAGTGACAAACTTTAACTTACATCTTCCCCAAAATCATCTGGTTAAAATGTTTCCTTTTATGGAGATACATTGAATGGACCCAAACGTAATCTAGGAATTTTTTGCATTCAAAAAATATTTTTTACTATAAATTTATTAACAAATTCCTATTAAAAAATATAAATTATGTTCTACATTAATTTTTACATAAAAATAATCAATGTCGTCAAAAATATGACTAGGGTTAGTCGGGGTAACTGGACCCACGAGGTAACGGGGCCATAGGCTATTTTATAAAAAACCGGTTATTTTTTTTAAGTTTTAGCTTTTGTGAACAATGCACGTTAATCTCTACTTCCAAAAACAACGTGTGCCAACTCAATCATAACTCTCTCTATGCTGTGGTAGGTTGTCGAATGTTTACGTTTCTTTTTTTTTTTTTTTTTTAAACAACGTCAATTTGGTTGAACTTCCTCGGATTTTTATTAAAATACTGTAAGTACTTTTATTAAACAACCTTTTTTTTTTAAGATTAGGCATATAACTACATTAATATTATTAGGTATCTATACATATTTACTTCATGTTTCAAATGTAAGCCCGGTGTCCCAGTTACCCTATAAATCTTTCAAGAATGGGGTAACTGGGACATATATCAGGGGTAACCGGACTATGTTGGATCCAGTTACCCCAATAGTTATAAATAATTTTTTTGCGCTTCTCTTACTACGGGAAAAAATTTCTCCATTGTTTTTTGCTCACAATAAGGAAAATTATAGAATACCTTATTAAAATTACGTAATAAAATTTAAAAATAGCATGTTGGATGGTATCAAACCAAATTTCTTAACCCCTTGAAGATCGGTGATGCCGTTATGGCATCACATAATTTTAATCCCTAATTGCCACATTGAAACCGGAATTTTATAATGAAAATTTCACCTTTATTAAGTACGCGAAAATACACTTTTGCTTGTTTACAAGAAATTCTCTTGTGAATACTGGTGCCACTAAATTATTTCAACATTTTACGAATACAAGTAGCTTGCCTCTGAATGCGAGAAAGCCAAACCTTGAAATTGTACGATACAGATAAAGTACGTAAGTTTGAAGTACGTAGCCGTTTGTTTATAGATTTACCTTGTTATTTTCCCCCATAAAATACCCATGCAACTTTTATACTTATTACCTATGCTAAAGTATACATAAGTACTTAGTTAATTTTTATGTTTTTGGTATAAATAAATCTAATATTTTCACTTTTAGTGCTTTTTTAGACACATTGTCAGCAAAGGTTTTCATTACAACATTCATTAGTTAATATATAATTTAAATGATCAGGATGGTTTAAATTTTTTAAAGTTGTTTACACTTTTTCAAACAGGACCTGATATCCCATAAAAAAAAATAAATAAACGCGTGTGGAACATAGACCTTCCTGGTCCATTTACCCCATTTTCATGGGGCAACTGGACCCATGAGGAACCATGAGGAAAGAAATATGGAATATGCATATATATTTTTTTAAATATTAAAATGTAATTTTGAGCATTTCTATGTGATAGAGGAAACCTAACTGAACATATTTACAAAAGTTCAGACTTTAATTCAAATGAACATTAGCTTTTTGAAGTAGAAATTGCCAGAATCTCCAGAGTCACATTATAAAATCATGGCCGAGTTGCCCCACGTAACCTTAATGTGTTTTACAATACATTCCAATCATTAACCTCTTTACAGTTTAATTTTTTATATCTGCCTTGTATAATAGAAAAACATCTCCCAATTAATAAAGCAAAAGTTACAGTTAAAAATTAGTGGTGTTCAAAGTCGTTTAGTAACGCAGGGCTCCCAAATAGTCCACCAACTGAATACCAACAAATTTTAACAGAAAATTTTATGGTAGGTTTGCGCTAGAATTAACTTTCAAAGATGGTTTCGGGCGGTTTGTAAGAAAAATCTAAAAAGAAAATTTTTCTAAAAAAATATTTGTATTCAGTTGGCGGACCATTTGGGAGCCCTGGTAACGACGTAAGCAAACTCTTTTTGTGCGAGCGGTGCTCGTCAAAAACTGTTAAGAGGTTAATTTCCGAAATATAGAGAAATTTTGGTCTAAGGTAGGCATATTCACCTGTCATGGCGGATGATTACGTAAAAAAATTCGTAATATCCCTCGTACCACCAATAAGTCAGTCAAATAGCCTAGACAAGAGATGTATGCAGAGGTACAGGTTACAAGACTAGGGGCAGGATTCTATGTAGGTACTTAGGAATTGCAGAAATGTGAATTATTTCCTCTTTTATGAACTTATGAACTTATAAGTTATGAACTTATGAACTTTTATGAATTTTATGATATATACCTTTTTGGATTCACAATGGTCCAAATAGTTCATTTTATGACGATACTATGAAATTTGTGGTAGCTTATAAACGCCATATTGAAAAAATGCTTGCCGTCTATCACCCATAGATACGTATGATTCTTTTTGCTATTATCACATAATTAAAGAGATTTCAATGAAAAAATGGAAACAGCAAATATTGTTGAACATAAAACGTTACACAAATTATTTGTTGCATTTTATTATACTAGGGGGCTCGGCCCCCTACGAGCTATGCTCGCCAACCCCCGTCCAGACACCGCAGACTCTAAATGCACGCTAATTTAATCGGCTTTAAAAAGATTTCGAAAGATTGAATTATAATTTAAAAAACAGTGGCGATCTCCCTATAAACGAATTTCTATTCATTTATCTTTGATTGGGGAATTTTAACGCCAAATCCGCTGCGGTACTACTTGATTATCCTGTCGACCAATTTCGCCAAATTATACAAATTGATATAATTTTTATTTTAAATAACGAAAGAACAAATAAATTCGTACAACATTAATAAAAACACAAATAAAACGTCGAAATAAAAATAACTTGATGACGTATACACGTGTAACAACATTTCAAAATAAGCTAATATAAAAGGAATTAAGTATAGAGAGTCTTTGTCTCCTGGTATTTTTTAACAAAGCGAAAAGAAAGTTCTTTTAAATGAGACATTTTAAATTAATTCTCAAAATATCAAATAAATGTCTAGCGCAATTTCTAAATTTAAACTTTTTTGCAATATTATTTTGCGTTCATTTTATGTAATAACTATAATGTGACGTAAATATGACGTAATTTCTCCTAAGACTTCTAACGCATGTTAATGAATTTATTATTTTACAATATCCTTTCTCTTTTAAAATTCACGTGTATACTATTTATGACGTAATTTTTAATAAGTTCCTGCTTTTTATACGTAATTATTTAATTCTAATTTGAAAGTTTTTTTCCTGTTTATAATAGTCACGTGTAAATAAATTTTTAATTTGAAGCAAACATTATTGCTTATGCTTTTTATACAGTTGGCAGCAGTTTAAATTAGTACAATTTTCTGAAATTTGTAAAAAATATCTCTAGAAATGCTGAAAATTTGAATTTAAAATAGAAATAAAACCTGAAAAAATGAGTCAAAATAAAAAAATTAATGCAATCTGCACTCCGGCAAATTCTAATGCATAAAATGATCTAAAAATGATTACACTGCTATGTATAGTTTTTGCTGCTATAAAACTTTTTTAGTGGAACGATTTTGTCCAACTTTAGCATTAAATAACTCTTAAAATAATTCTTCGATTTGAAAACTGTCTGCATCAGCGTGTTTATCAAACATTTCTATATAAAACCACCAATTTTCAGATTTTTGTATGCATTATTTTTGTTAATATTAACGAAGAAAGGCCTCCGGTCACAAAAAAATCAAAACCGGCGGCGGCGGCGGCGGCGGCGGTGACAGCGGTAGTTACTTTTTTTTAGAATAGAGAGATGTATTGCTGCATTTTATTACATGTATTTACAAGTAATGTTTAATTTTATCACAAGAAACTCAATACAGTTTCCTCCAAGGACGGATCCAAGGGAGGGCGATTTGGCGATCGTCCCTCCCTTGGGTGATGGTAAAGGGTCTCCAATAGCCAATTTAGGAGATGGCAGTTTTAACGATTTTCAGTTTCTGCTTAACCCCTTGAGGGGCACCGGTATATATTATATACCACCTACGATTAATGAAGTTTTACACCAGAAAATTTTTATTAAATTTTACATTTCTAACTTTGCTGGGAAAAAGCCATAAAATTGCCTTTACTTATTTTGAAATAGAATTTTTCAAAGATTCCAGTGGGAATTCAGCATTTCACAAACGTAATTGCTTGCCCCTCAAGGGGTTAAAGTCTTTGTACTCTTCATTCTATAACAATTAACAAATACAATTGTTACCAGAAAAGTTGTATAAAGAATGTATTATATAATAAAAATTTCAAAACTAATATTCAGTAATGCCAGATTAGGGATTTTGTCCCCATTCTGGGGAATTTTGAACCTCCGGAGGAATTTTTTGGGGAAAAACTTGGGAATTTCTTTCCCTATTTCATGTAAAATTTATGAAAGTCATCTGACAGCACTGGATCTGGAACTCTATTTTGATTTAGAAAACGAAAATGAAATACAGAAATCTGAGATATCAATCATTATTCTCGTGGACGTGCTCATCGTATACAACGTTATAGCTTACACGCTTACACATATCACAGGTGCATTACGTCCTGCCTTGGACTATCCCCACCTGAATTTCCAGATCACAGTGCGGCAGATTTTCCTAGTCATCGCATACAGACATATACACATTTCTTTTATCAGTATAGATTTATACAAAAGCAATAAAAACAATTATTTAACTTTTTTTTGTTTAACGCTAGAACGGCGGGAAATTTTACTGAAGTTTTATAAAAAATATTGCACACCAGAATTTTTGCTTAAAACTATTTAACTTATTTATTTAAGTTATTTTTGTGCAGCATATATTAATCTTATATTATAAAAAAAATTCTGGTTCGAATCGACATGCATTCATTCGGCAAGAGTCAAAATGACCCCTCGCCGCCGTTCTAGTGTTAAGGCTGGTTAAATTATGCTTCGTAGAATAACAGTAGAGCATTTTGAAAGACATGTAATTACATACTAGAATCACATTGCTACGTTTATAATTGAGCATTGCTCAAAGAATGCAGCAGACCCCTGGTTTCTCGTTATCAGAAACTTGAATGAAAACTCTGCGGTATTAAATAGCATAGACCTTCCATTACTAAATATTCAGGCCTTATATTAAACGTTCTTTTGCGGTGTTTTTAAAAAGATTTAACTGAGGATATTCCATTTACGTTATGATCACGTGATCAAGGCAAAAACTTCTAGCGTAAAAAAGGGAAAGCTCCGTTGTTTTATAGGTTACAAAGTTTTATAGGTTAAGTCAGGTAGAAAAAGATGATACCAACACTATCTTAGATTCATTTAAATTTCAACTGACTAGAGATGGTCTAAGGTACAATGTCTAGAAGTATGTAGTGTGGAAATCAACAAGTGAAGCCTTATCCAAAAAATTACATTTTCACCAGAGGGCGCTATGATCGATTTATTGCTTCGAATGAATAGAAATCCTATGTGTTTTAAGATATTTATGATGCAATTTAAATTGCAGGAAACTTATTTTTGAAAGACAAATTTTGCAAAAAACAGAATTAAAAGATTCATTTTGCAATATTCGATACATTAGGAATGAGCGAAAATTATTTTAAATTCATTACATTCATTTAGGGACATATATTAAATTCATTTCACACCACATATTTCTAGATGCTATAATTAACGTTTAGTGTTTACTCTTTCAATCAATAAATTCGATAGCAGTGCTGTGTAAGAGAATGTAATATTTTGGATACATTATATAGCAATACATGTATACGCGGTTTCCACACTATGTACTTCTAGACTCTGTAGTCTAAACCTTGAAAAAGTTATTGGTATAAACGTAGAGCTATCGTAATGATAGGCCAGCATCATCGATATGCAACAATTTAAAAAGAAGTGTAACCGAACTTGTCGTTGTAAAATGTATCTCTCATTTTCTTTGTTTTGCTGCGAATATGCATGCAAAATTCTGCCAAGTTTTTTGTTTGTTTTGTTTTTGTAAATGGGGAACTTTTCAAAAAAGGCTTGATTTGGGGAAAAAATTTTGAGTTTAAATTAGTTAAACATTGTTTATACCGGAAAATAGAAAATTGAAAATTTACTGTTTTGAGCAGAAACTGCGTTGGGGAATTTTTCGGAAAATAACACTGATTTGGGGAAAATTTCAGAAATTTTGGGGAAATTGACTTTCGACTATCTGGCAACACTGACTGATATTGTTCAATAGCTGTTCCGAAAAAAAAAAACTAACGATAACGAAAAGCATGGTTTGACTTTATTTATTATTACTTTTTATAAAAAAAAATTATAGCTGCAAGATTTAAAACATTTAGTCGTTGAGCCAGAAGCCAAAATTAGGGATTTTGATTTCATCTCTGAGGGCTTGGTGATATATACCTTTTTGGATTCACAATGGTCCAAATAGTTCATTTTATGACGATACTATGAAATTTGTGGTAGCTTATAAACGCCATATTGAAAAAATGCTTGCCGTCTATCACCCCTAGATACGTATGATTATTTTTGCTATTATCACATAATTAAAGAGATTTCAATAAAAAAATGGAAACAGCAAATATTGTTGAACATAAAACGTTACACAAATTATTTGTTTATTAAAATTTTATTTTAATATCATTATATTTAATATTGTTTATTAACATTTTCAATTGGATAAACAGTTCAAAAGGCATTTGCGATGAAAGAAAACCGAAATCTTGAATTTTAATGCATATTCTTTTCATGTGGATTAGGCAGAGCAATTCAAGAAATAATTAATATTGGTGAAAATATTGTACTCAGTCTCTAAAGAATTAATAAATGACAGAAACCTTAGACTTCTTCATTGCTATCATCATCGGTTGACATTCCTGCATCCAAATCACTTTCATCGTCATAGTTGGAACAGTCCTGTATTCTACATATGCTTCTACATCTGAGTTTATTAAAAAGACACACACAGGACGGCATGGCACATGCTTTTGAACAAGAACATGACACTAGTTCCAAAACAGTTTCAAGAATAGGAGGACTGCCATTTCACTAGAGCTCTAGATAACTTCTTCCCTCACTACCTGTTCCAGAAATCCAACCATACTTATCTGTTGATGGAAGATCAGGATCAACCTGTAAGCACTTCTTCCAAACAAGACCATGCTAATTAGCTCTCATTACCTGTAGGTAGAGTGTATTACTACATGGCGGAAGGCGATGCTACTCCACAGACACCTTTTTTACAGAAAAAATAGTATAGCGCAATTCATTGATGACAGAGTATTTGTGCTTTCTATAACCCTTTAAGCCCTGACCCACGCAATTGTGGGGGTGATACTAAAGTAAAAGAGAATGACTATTTCCTGTTTTTGTGAGATTTAAACCAAATCTGCACTTTTATATGAGTTAATTGGCTTCAGATGTTTTGATAAGACACCACTAGGGGGCACTAACTAAAATACAGGATTAAATTTTCTGCTTTTAAAAAGACTATATCATCTGACAGAAATAGACAAAAAGTATGTACTGTCGTAATTTCTTTTAAATATGATTTTTAATGTTTGATTAGATTTAATTTTTCTTTTCACATACTTTATTCATGATTTTAATTGATTTTGTCCTTGACAAATTTAATTAGGCTTTACAAATGTCGAAAAACGAATGACCCACACAATTGTGCGGGTCCGTGTTTTACCGTTTCCAAAATGGGTACAATTCCTAATATATAAAATTTTTATTTTTAAGTGATTTTTTTAAAACTTATGTTTTTAGCAATTTATTTTTTATTAATTACATTTTTAAACCGGATTAATTTTAAATAGTTTTGTACTATTCATGATTTCTATTTAAAATATTCATTATTTCTATTTAAAATTGATAGTATTAGATATATAATATGCACATGTAACGAACTATATGTTTTTGCTCTGAGCTCTAGATGTCATATATGATTTATAAGTTTTATATGAGTTATATGCATATCACGAGATTTTTAAGTTTGATAAATTCATTCCATTTTGTTGACACAGCAAGTAAGCCACCAGGAATAAATAATAAATTATGGAAAGTTCAGCAAATGCTTAACAGATTCCGTAGTGTCTGCTTGAATTTACCAAGAGATCAGCGAAATTTTTCCATAGATGAGCAGACGATTGCTTTTTTTAGGACGTGCTTCAGTAAAGCAGTATATTAAAAACAAACCACACTCTGTTGTAACAGTATCACCTGGGATAATTTTAAATTTTGTGATTTACCAGTGGGAAAGTACAGACCTAGTCCACAAGGATCTGGGCTTAGGACCTGCTGTAGTCCTTATTCTGGTTCAAAACTGGTTTTATGTATTTCGATCGGTATTTCAACAAAATACCGCTGGTAAAAAAACTAAAAAACGAAATTTGAAGGATCAGGCACAATCCAAACGGAGTGAAGGGCATACCATTTGTCAACGGTTCTTAAGAGGGGTGCGAGCATTGAGCACAGCTCAGAAAATGAAATTGCAGTGGTCTTTCCAAAAACAAAAATTGTTTCAAACATTTTCATTGCGGCTGATGAAAATTATCTCAATAAACAACAACTTTTTTTGCTTAAACTTTTATTTTTTAGATATTTGCACACGTAATCCCAAACTACACAATCGTGTAGATAGAGCCCAAAAACGGCTGCATTAAGCCCGAACCCACACAATTGTGTGGGTCCTCCCTTAGCATAACCTGACATGGGGTATATTTTTAAATATTTTTTTTTCAATCAAATACGGTCCTATCATTAAGGGGAAACCACCCAAACTTTAAATTTCTACCAAAAAATCTCCCAGTCTTAAAGGGATAACAGAGCTGGCAAACATACGACCCAAGCTGTTTTTTTGTTTCCTATGATACACCAGCTTCAGTACCAAGGGCCTTAAAGCATCTCGGAATTCAGTGTTCTGAATCATCATTTTCCCTTGCCTGCAAAAGCACTTATCTTATCGTACCCTGACAGTGAAGGCATTCCAGGTAACGCATTGCATACCTCTTTACCTAGAGGTCCATGCATCTCACTCAAGTTGTAGTGCTTTACATTGTCATTGGATCCACATTTTACAAATATTAAGCCTTTGTAGTTTTTCAAATCGTTTTCTAAAGAAAACAGTATGATAACTGCCATATCAGTATCCATAGAGATATTTCTAAATCCAGACGCTAAAGCAAGGTGTTCGTGAAATAAAAGTCACGTATCCACCTCTTCTTGGAAGCACGTCAATTTAGTGGCTTCTTCAACTAGTTATTTCGTGCATTTAAAGCATTTTTCTCCGCAGGTAACGTACATCACTCGTGTATTCAACTGTTTCAGATAATGCTCATTTTACAATTCTTGTGAAATGAAATGCATAGGTTATTTCTTATTCTCCTCATCAGATAGAAACTGCTCCCATTTTCGTACTAGGTGTCAAGGAGTTATATTACTTTTTATAGGATCACCAACATCTCATTTTTTCGTTCATCACTTTTTATTGACACCTGCCTGTATGCATCAAATACAACATCTATTCTTTGAGAGAATGTAGATTCTTGTATTATTGTAGAAAACAGATTTTTTGCTAGTTGTCCATATGTTTATAGCTCCTGCGGTAGCTTTTGAACAAAGCACATTCCGTGAATGATGTTAACGACACCATCATTTGGAATTTTTTCAGCAGTCGCAGTCTTGCTGCTGCAAAATCAAACTGACGGATGTTAATCCGTCAGTTTGATTTTGCAGTTTTTCGCATTGAATCATCAGGTGTTGCTAAGGGCCATGGAAGAGGCCCTATATGGTAGGAAAAAAGCGTTATCATATCCAAATTATTCCTCTCATCAATGATCGTCATCTGAACAAACAGATTTCTTTTTGGCTTGACAACAAACTCTGATTTATGAAACTTTACACTCTGTTTCTTTTTCAAGTCGGAAAATGTTTTTAGCTCCTTTTTCTTGGGAGGTTTGAAAAACGCTTCAGGCTTTGAGTTTCAGATAAATATTCTCCCTTGAAAGTTTGGCAAGCTTCTTCACCCACCTCATGAGCTTTGACCATGTCTTCGAAAATTTCTAGATTTGGCATTGCTCCGGTTGATTTTATTACCATGCCTAGCTTTATCCATTCATTGATAATCATGTTCTGTAAATTTGAGATATCACGCTCATCTTTCTGGATCCTGCTCAAAGAGAGATCTGGATGTACAATAGATTTTTCACAAGAACTAATTTTGGTTCTTTCACGAATCATATAAAAAAATGTTGCCCTCATATCAGAAATATCTCTCAACCGCGGCAAGTCTTTGACTGAACTTAGTTGTACCTTTTGACCCATGCGTGTCTTTATTGTCTCTTCAATATCGCCTTATTAATTTAATAGCATGCAAAACGAAGCAAAGCTTTCCGATCACCCTGTTTATCGGCAGCCATTTTCCAATATGGCGTCCTGTTTTTGAAAATTTCATGGATAAATGTCATTCTGATGTTGTGGTGAATCCAAAAATGCATGGTTTAACAATTCCGCTGACATGAAACCACACGAGCCCCTGGCTCAACAACGGCGGTTATTTTCCGCATTTTCCAATATGGCGCCTATTAGTTAACCTGGTTTTGAAAGTGCCATGGATAAATGTCATGCTGATGTTGTAATGAATCTAAAAATGTATGGTTTACCAAGTCCGTTGACATGAAACCACAAGAACCCCTGCTCAACGACGGCGGCCATTTTCCAATATGCCGCCCATAAGCTACCCTGGTTTTAAAAATATCATGGATAAATTTCATGCTGATGTTGTGGTAAATTAAAAAATATATGGTTTACCAAGTCCACTGACACGAAACCACACGAGCCCCTGGCTCAACGACTAATTCGCATTTGAAAAAACTAAACTTTAAAAATCAAATGGTACAGCAGGTCCAAATTTACTCGAACAATTGAAATTCTTCGAAGTTCAAACATTCACAAAAAACGGACTAAAAAACGGAGATTCTACTGGCAATCGATACTCCAGTACTATTACCGTATTTTAACGGAAATTTCCCCCATAAATTCCAGAAATCCGTATTTTTACTGAACCTTTCTCCCATTAATTACAGAAAATTTTCCGTTTTTCTGGAATTTATGACGAAAAAATTCCGTTAGAAAACGGAAGTAGTACTGGCGGCTTGATTGCCTGTAGAATCTCCGTTTTTTATTCCGTTATTTTTACAGTGTTTACTAATTTAGAAAAATAACAGTAAATTAAATTATTATCATTAAAAATAAATAAAATAAATAAATTTTCAGCCTTGTGCATTTTTATTGAAGTAAATTTACAGCGTCTACTGCAAATTTATCGAATAATTTCTCTGTTTATTTAATTTCTGTAATTTTACATAAGACATAAGATAATGGATTACCAATAGATTCTCTGTAATTGCACAGAATTTTTTTTTTTAACAATTTACAATTCATTTCACATTTTATATTTTGTGTGCTTTAATTCATTTCCTTTTAACAGAAATAATATAGGATGTATTAAGAAAGTCAAGGTTTTGATTGAATATTAATCTGGAGTTGCGTTTGATTATATTAATTTAAACGTATTTTTATATCCCATATTCATATTTAATATCCTAGATATATTTGTAATGAAGACTCCCCTGAAAGCTTTTACTTTAATCAATAATTCTGAATTCATAAATCATAGTCAGTTGTTAAGTGCACTTTACTTAACAACGGAAAACATCACAACTTGGAAATGCTATGCTCTATAGAAATGCAGCAGTTCTACAAATTGGATCCATGTTCAATTTAAATGAAATCAATATAAAAGCAATCTATCACGATTCGTGAATAGTTCATGTGTTTAGAAACAAATTGGACTGTTTCATATGATTGAAAACGTCAAGGTTTTTATTACAAAAACATTAAATAAAAAAATTTTCTTTTTCACTGAAAGTTAAAAAAAAATAAGGAATTAATAAAGAAAATAATTGAATAATACTAAAGTAATAACACTTTGAATACATTTGAAGGAAATCTTAAATATACTGTGTGATTCAAAACAGAGCAGTGGTTACCAACGTGAGGACGAGGAATATGCCCCACTGGGGTGCAATTTCGACGTTTGTTACTCGCCCATTCGCTACCAATTTCTTTGGTCTTTTTTTTGGAAAAGTAATGTTGGGATTAGAAGTAAATACATGGAAATTATTCCAGAGGGAAACATTTGCCTTGCATACAATATTTCAAATGAAAATCAAATTTCAAAGTACAAAGTAATTGCTTAAAAGGCGCAAAGGCCAACATAGTGAAAAACATCCGCGGCTTGGGGCTTGGGTCCCGGCTTGGAATGTTTGTCACTATGTTGGCCTTTGCGCCTTTTAAGCAATTACTTTGTACTTTGAAATTTGATTTTCATTTGAAATATTAGAAGTAAAGTTTAAAAAATCGTTTTTATAATTGAATTTTAAAAATGTTTCCACTCTAAAGTTTATAATAGCATAAATACTAGAAAAATTAAACAAATTATGTTTACATAAATTTTGACATTATTTTGTAATATTAAAATCTTCATATAATTTCTGATTTTCACTATTTATAATGTTATAATTTCTTTTGCAACGCTTTCAATTATTTATTGAATGAGCTTTCTATTTCTATTCGCTTTGCTGTTATGTCATATATCTTTTACACATGAAATTATTTAAGAGTATATATAAATCTGACTGTCTTCAACATATTTAACATAGAAATTATATGAAATATCTAAATGAGGCACTGCCAATTTTATAAAATTTATAAATCTTAATAAAATAAATTCGAAAAAGAAATGGATAGATAATAAATACCTATGGCTCCAGTGCAGGCATCCTACACAATATATAAATTTAAACAATGACAAAAACATTTTGCATTTTAAAATCAGATAACAGATGAGAGATAATTAACAATATTGGAAAAGGGAAAACAGAGGAAATGTGTTGTGATAAGGAATAATGGCTATTTAAAACGGATAAAGATGAATCTTAAATACTTCTTGCGCAATGTGTCATCATTAACAAAAAAAATGTAGTGTCCAAAGCTTTTCCACCAACTATTAATATGTTATAAAAATGATATGTTATAAAAGTGTGTGCACGTTATCAATTTTAATGCAAAATGTAAAACTCTCTTCAAAATATTTTGTGACGATAAAAATACAGACCGTATAACACTTTTCTGTAATATTAAGGTAAGTTGGAAAAGTACAACAAAACTCTTTTTTGCACAACACTGAACATATATAGCCTCATTGATTTATAGAATTATGCTAAAAACACATTTGTGACAGAGGATTCACCTTCAACTCTTTGATAAGTTAAAAAAAGGCGAAATGAAAAGTTATTGTTAAGGCTGTATTACACTTTCACCGTGTGAATGGAGTTTTAGACTGTTTAAAGAATGAAAGACCTAATTTACAGAGTGAGGGGATAGCGACTTTACAGATACTTTGGTGGGGCGTGGCCAATAAAATGTTGGGAACCACTGAAATAGAGGTTACGCTTTCAAGCGAATTGAAAGAATTTTTTCTTGATTGCATATCGTTAAAACACAAACCTTTTTCGGTTTGTTTTGCCCCTTTTCCACCAAAATACAGAAAATTCCCCAACCTAGGTTAAAAATTAGCTGAAACTCTCCAGTCTAAAGCAACATTTTCATTAAATCATCCGAGTTTTACAAAAACTGTGCTGCCTGTTACTTTTTTCGTATTAGGGGAAAAAATTACCTGTCTTACCCCTCAGAAAACGAAAAATTTGGAAACCTAGGATCAAAATTTCCTGCAATTCTCTAGTCGAAAGGCGGAAATTTCTTCAAGTAGTAGAAAAATATTTTTCAATCACAAGGGTGTTCCGACAACTTTTTATGTCTTTTGACGAAAATATTTTAAAGAGTGCATTGCGATTATCTATTAAATCGCTGATAATAGAAACATACTTCCAATTACAATAGTTATTCAATTTACTATAAAATAAAAAAATGAACTTTTTTTTTTTTTTTTACGCGTCCTCTTTCCCTATAACTTATAGTCAAGAAATGCTACCCTGCGTCTAAAATGAATTTTTCATAATACAATTCTTTTACGACACATACTTTCTGAGTTATGATACTTTGAATTTTATGATTTTAATGTTTTCCGGCATCAAAAACGAGTATTTCCCTCAACGCATTAACTGCGAAAACTATCAGGTATATTTCACCTTTTTTACTAAAATCGTTTTTATCTTATACGTATTTAATTTTATTTTATTAAACTTTTTTCTGAAAACAGATCTGTGGATAGATTGATTTGCTCTTGTCAAGATTATGTCAAGGAATGGAAAACTTTCATTCTGTTCAATTTCAATAGTGAATTTAATGTTATTGACCATTGAATTTAGATGAATTTTAAATATTTTAAGTTTTTCTATACTATATTGCCAAATTATAAAAATATCATCAACATATCTTAGCCAATCGTGGATATCAATCGTGGATATTGCCAATGATAAGAAGCCTGAACAGAATGTTTTGCAATTTGATTCACAAAAATACAAACTTTATACTATTCAATATTTTCCAAGCTTTTTTGAGAAATTAAAATACAGTCTTAAGCGTTTCAATACCTGCTTAGTGGCCAAACCACTTCCTAAATTAAAGAATATGATTTACATTAAAATTGACCCAATTAATTTTGAGAATTATTCATACGTATATGAAATACCATTCATTAGACAATACTGATCGAAGATTTACTATATTGGTATGACAGCAGGACATTTAAGTGTAGAAATTAGGAGTATGTGGCTGATATTAAACATAACAGAAAAATCACAGCCCTAGCAAGATTATATCAAGTAGAAACCATCCAAATAAATTTCAATGTCAGTAAGATAATTTTCCCTTCCAGTCTATACTATCCATCCACAATAAGAGAAAGCATAGAGATTGGATCACGCAAAAATTCAATATGTAACGATGCAGCATAATTTAATTTACCAAAACTATGGCTTGAGTTACTCCATGGTTGCGAAAATAAAAATAAACATCTAAGTAAAATAAAAAAAAATAACGTGCATTATATGAAAGAGTACCTAAAAATTTGAATAATGGCGTTTCATAGATGAAGCAATTTTAGAATATTTTTTTTATTTGTTTTGAAAATGGCTCGAGTAGAGTCGAAACATGTAAACAGTTGAACAAACCTATTTTTACTGTTTTTAAAGTTTTAATTTACTCCTTTTAGCAATTAACATTAGTGTTTATTTGTCTCTAAAAAGAAAACTGGAAACTATTGAATTAGATAACACGTGAAATTAACTCTCTTGCTGCGCAATCCGAGAAATACTCGGGCATGCATTTTCCTGTCTAATTAATACTATTAGGTTGTAACGAAAGTTTTCCGCCAAATCACTATTACATAATACTAATTATAATATATATAGTGCGTCCCAAAAGTATATGGACATGCGATTTTTAGAAATAATAGTTCAAAAAATGAAGCCATAATCACGAAAAAAATAATAAGCATATGTAATCATAATACAAGTTTGTGACAATAAAGAAATACAGTATAGGTTTTACAGAATTTTTGTAAAAAAATAAAAATCAAAATAGGCTGTCCCAAAAATATATGGATTTTTCGAGAATTTTGCATTTAAATTCAAATTTTCGATCCGTTCCTTTGAATTATCATGAAAACCTTATCAAGTATGGTCCAAAATAATGTTTGGAGAATGTGTCGCTGTAAAGAGACCAAATTCTGCTCTACTTGCTGCTTTAATTCCTCAATAGTAGAAAACTGACGGCCATGAGCATATAAATCTCGTGCAAGTACTCCCCAAAAGGTTTTCATATGGATTTAGGTCTGGGCTGTTGGCTGGCCAGTCTATAACAGTCACTTGATTCTGCGTAAACCAATCTGTTGTTGAGTGGTAGGTGTGAATCGACGCATTGTGCTCTTGGGATTTTCAGTTTTTCCTTCCTAAAATGTTTCCAAATGGAAGTAGATTGCTTTTAAGGACATTTTATTAATCCTCAGAGCACTGTCGATCATTAAGAAAAGCAATATCCGTTGTTCCATTGAAACAAATCGCGCCCCACACGATGAGATAATCCCCTCCTTGTTGTCGACTAAAGAACACCCGAAATTCAAGTCGCAGATCATGTCGATGGTATGCCCAGCCACTAGGGCCATCCAAATTGGTTTTGTTTTCGGCACTGAAGAAACACTTAAAAATTCATCTTCCCAAGGCGTGTGTTTTTTAGTTCAAAGAACGCGTGCATTTCTATAGTGCATTTTCAGCATAGATTCCGCGCACGTTCTGCGATATTTATGAATTTTTCATACCTGTATGCAACGGTGAACAATAGATCTCGTAATAGGAAACGCTAAAGTCTTCGAAATTCCACGAACAAACTTCTTTTGGATTGAAACTGCTCAAAAAATCTCTCTGGCTTGTCATAGAGTTGTTTTTTTTTTTTTGGTCGACCTGAACGTTGTTTTGCAATCGCATTGTCACTTTTTGATAAAATTTCATAAATTCCGTATCTGTTACTCTTTATGTGTTTAGCAATATCAGAAATTTTAACATTTGAGTCTTTAAACTCCAAATTTTAGCTATATCGGCAGCAGAGAATTGAACGTTGCGAGGCATTTTACCACTATTCTATAATTGAAGAATGAGCAGTGATTTTATATTTCCCAGTGGGTACTTCACATGTACAGAACGCAAAAAATACGATTTCTTTTGATACGCTGGAAATAAAAGCAATTCTCTTCATTGCCCATATATTTTTGGGACAGCTTATTTTAAATTTTATTTTTTTACAAAAAATCTGTAAAACCTATACTGTATTTCGTTGTTGTAACAAACATAAATTATGATTCATATGCTTATTATTTTTTTTTTGTGATTATGGCTTCATATTTTGAGCTGTTATTTCAAAAAATCGCTTGTCCTTATACTTATGAGACGCACTATATAATTAACTGTAATTTTATATATAACCACCATTCCGCCAAACCTTCACGGTGTCATATGATACAAAACTAGTACCTAAAGTTTTACACTTTATTCGGTGACATTCTGTAGCTGACTTTTTGCAACAGAATTAGAAGTAAATGATGGTTCTAATCTGGTAGCGTGATAGTTCCATTTTAGACACCTTGTACTTAATGATAACGATATTATTTTACAAATTTCACAACACTGTGTTATAAAGCAAGTCTCTTTTTTTCAAATGCCACAAATCGTTTGACAAAATATGAGCAAACATGTCACCATGAACTGTTTACACTGACCGTATTAGCTGTGGCGGGAAACTTTCGTTACAACCTGATATTTGGTTATTCCCAGCAGTTTTTTTTAGCGAAAACTTTGTATCATTTAATCAGGACATTTTCCCCGATTACAATAGTAAAAAATTTCTGCTTTAAGGGGTCTCAGGACTCTTAAAGCTTTAAAATTTTTAAAATTTAAATTTTTTTAGATATTAAACTACTATTTTTTCTGAACATTTTGGTATAAATGTTTCTTTGAAATTCCTATTAGAACAGAAGTTATGGCTTTTAGAATTATACACGCTCAATAGCTGTAGCGGCATTTCAGAAACTTTGAAGTCAATTTTCTCCAAATGACGTTTTTGGGTATAACGCGCACGATATCTCAAAAACTTCTGAAATTTTTTTTCATAAAATTTTCAAAACATATGTATCATGTTAGTCTGTATAAACTGAACCTAAAATTCCTTCTTATTGTTCAGAAATATACTCTTTATAGGTGATTATACTGTTGAAAATTTCTAAATTTTGTATTAACTAAATACAACGTAGTATTAAAAATAGAAAAATGCTTTAAATACAAATTTATTTAGGTTCAGAGTAATTATTACAATGTGAAGCATAAGTAGGACCCAAAATTGTCCTTCTACTTGCAAAATTTATTTTGTAATCGTGCGCATAATCTGTTATGCCGATTTTCCGCTTGTCAAATGTCTGACATTTTGGAGCCCACTGTAAATTCTAATTCTGCATCTTGTAATTTTTCAAATACATGAAATGAAATAACATACTTATATATTTCATTTCATCCCAATATAAAATTTTGTCTTAAAATCAATTACATTTTAAGATATTATACGTTGAAAATGGTCTTTTTTTTATTCGATTTTTCCAATTTTAAGAGTCCTGAGAGCCCTTAAAGAACTGGTGATAAAAGATTAAAAATTCTGTAAAAGACGCTCATCGCGAAGAATTACTTACGCAGCGAGAGGGTTAAATTCACTTTCCTTTTCTGCATGCGCTCCTCTTTGATTGTTGTTTTCCTTTTAGCTAGCGTCACCTGTCTCATTCTTTGTAAGTTTTCCTATCTGCCCTTTCTAGTCATTTGAAACCTTGCCCACTTTCGGACACGTGCTTACTTTGATTGATGACGGGCTGTTAAAATTTCCGAAACGCGCCCAGTGTGTTATTTTGTACTTTATGGTGATTTAAAAAAAAAAAAAATATTTTTCTAATTATGATTTATCGCCAGTTTTTCGGAGCTGTTTCCTATTTTTCCTCATTGTTTAAATAAAAAAAATAATTATTTTAAATTTAAAAACACCAGTTTAACCCTTTATGTACTGAATTATCAATTCATGAAAATTTTATCTTCTAAAGCATTTTTCGTGAATTTCTGAAACTACATTAGAAGATTTACATAGCCATTTAAAAAATTTTAGAAGGATTTTAGAAGGATTGAAGGATTTAGAAGGATTAATTAAATTTGAATTTATAGGGATTTTGTGCAATATTTACAACCCAACTCAAATCTTTTATTTTAAATATTTTTCTTAGTATTTTGTAGAATTACGAAATGTACAAATATAATGTTCTCACAATAGAAATATAAAAATATTTCCGAATTGAAAAATCCCCCCCCTCCCTACCTCCACCAACGCCAAGACAGCTGAAAAGATACAAAGGCAAATGAAATCATCCTTTTAAAAAATATTTTTGTTTTGTGTAACCAATAATGCTTTTGGAACAAGATAAATTAATGCATCTATAACTTATTCTAAACTGTATTACTACTAATCGATGTATTAAATGAATTTTACAGTAAGTTATTTTAATGGAACTTATAAGTACCGTCAGTAGATAAAGGGTTAATATACACTTCTTATTGAAATTTAATCATTGAGAAGGAAAAAAAAAAGCATTCAAATTATGAAACTTCAAGAAGTTATATTTGTAACTAAGACACGAAAATAATCACATTTTCTAGCTTCTTGCTCCAAATATTGATATCTAGAGATAGGCTAATGAAATAAATATGTTCAGACTCATATGACTTCAAAATTAACCTTTTGCACTCCACTGACACCAATACGGTGAACAGTGGATTTGTGGTTAAACTTTGTCACCGTATACAGTGTTGCGAATGGACTACTTTTATAAAATTCAGATTTCTAGGTTGGCACCACTTTTATGAAATGGTAAAATTCCCCTTGATTTCGCTTTAAGTAATATGTCAATAAATAGAGCTAATTTTACGATTTCAAAAAACTGGTGCCAATCAAGAAATCCGAATTTTTAAAAAGTAACCACTGGTAACGCTGACCGCGTAGGTGTCAGTATGGTGCAAAGGTTAATTTATGTCGTATACTTGTTTATTTTATGCCTCCTTTAATGTTAAATATGCATGCAAAAACTCAGAAGTGCTCGTTAAATTTACACTAGTTCTTGGTCAAAAGCATTCGATCAAGATTCTCAACTATTCAAACGACATGGTTAAGACGTTTATCATCATCCTCCGCCCTGAGACCACAGAAACTGTTTGCTACTAAAAATTTCTAGTGCACGTTTTGAATAAAAGAAATGCGTTAAATTTGTGATGAATGCACTCGTCCACCGGTTAACAAAGTGTAATACCCTGTTCACACCGGGATATCCGAACTATCTTAAACCGCCGAACTCTCTTAAACTGTCTGAGAGCGTTCCACAAACTCTTTCAACTTTCTTCGGCCTAGAGACAGTCACGACCATTCACTCTCGCTGGCTGTAAAGCTTCGCATTAACTGATTGGGTGTTGCGGGCGGTTTTACTTTAAGCGCATGCGCAAACAACACAGTGACGATCACTGAGTTATCTTAGGTGAGTTTTTCGATGTGAACAGGTTTCCGATTCCGGGATGGTACCACCTCAAAACTAAGAGAGTTCGGTGGTTCAAGACAGTTTCGATGTCCCAGTGTGAACGTAGTCCCCAGAAAAGTTTCCAGATTTATCAAATACCAAAGTCTTTCATCCTCGTTAAAATATTTTGAAAATATCTTCGTTTCTCTAAAGTTTTTAATGACAAAAAATCCGTGATTAAACAAAGCAAAGCTTACTTCTCAAAATTTCTGGTATATGTTTGAATAAAAAAAATACCTGCAAAATTAGTGACAGGCACATATATTCGTCTACAATAAATTCAATAATAAATTCGTCTATAATAAATGCGTATAAAATGTTACAGTAAATTTAATGTGATTGGGCGTGGCGTCCCAGTCATGTCTTCCTTTAACCCTTTCCGGCGCGGAGTAATTCTGTTTATAAACTGATGAAATGATGGACTGACACCGGAATTTATAAACGAATTTATTAGAAAATACTCGCTAGTTTATTTTCAAGTACGTTATAAAAGGAAAATTATAATTAAATATTGAGGGTGCAAATAAAATAAAAATTAGGTGTCCTTATTTAAGGATACCACCCGCGAAAGGGTCAACAAAGTGTTAGGAGTGATGAACTTAGTCACCCCAAAAGCCTTCAGACCTATTAAACACAAAAATTTTCCAAGAAGATAATAAAAAGTATTTAAGTATTTTATCCCTGTTGAAACACTGTCAAAATTTTTACTTTTCTCTAGTGTTTTTATCATAAAAATGCTGTGGTCTTATACATGGAACTATTAAGAAAGAGGAACTGACATATCCTTAAAATAGTGAAGCTTCAACTGTAACCGCTAGCAAAGGGGTTGTTTATCGACGGTGGAAACTCCCACCAGTAGGTTTATATAGATATTTTAAACTTATTTAAACGCCTTATTTTTACAAAATTTCAGTAATAAATAGTGGAAGAAACAATTTTTCATTTTTACTGGTAGGAGTTTTCTTTGGTGGTAGTTAGGCCCTGAGTTTCCGCCATATTGTGACAACCATGGATACAAACCGACAGTTTTATAAGGCATACTGACACCGGTAAAAACAAATAGAAATTTTTATGACTTTTTTTTAAAAAATTCCATGAATAAGACGCTTCTTTAAGACGAAATCTTCTATTCAATTTTACTGGTGGGATGCTTGACCTATCGGTAGTCAGAAAATTTCTGGTATATGTTTAAAAAAAAAAGTGCAAAATTAGTCATATGCATGTGTACTGGTCCACCGGTTAACAAAGCGTTAAGAGAGATGAACTTAGTCTCCAAAATATTCTTTAGGCTTATCAAACCCAAAAGTTTTCAGTGAAGATTATAAAAAGTCTTTCATACCTGTTGAAACATTGCCAAATATTTACTTTTCCCTAGTGTTTTCATCAAAAAATATTGTGTCTTTTCACGTGGTGATCGTGCAGAAATATGCAATAAAAATCAATGAATACTTCTAAAATTTCTGGTGTATGTTTGAATAAAAAAAAAAAAAAAAAAAAAAAAAAAAAAAAAACGTGCAAAATTAGTCACATGCATGGCAGGTGTCGTACGCTTCAGGGATTTTTTCGGGACAAATATCACTATTTGTTTACAGAAAATCAAATCTAAGTTGAACGCGCGAAATTTCGCCTTATTTAAGAAGAGATTTTTCCATAAGAAAATACTGGTACCGAAGAATTTCCGGACAATTTCAGGACAAGTACGACCCCTGGCATGTATACTGGTCCGCCAGTTAACAAAGTGTTAGGAGAGATGAACTTGGTCCCCCAAAAAAATGTTTAGGCCTATCAAATACAAAAGTTTTCGAAGAAGGTAATAAAAGTCTTTCATCCCTGTTGAAACATTGTCAAAATATTTACTTTTCTCCAGTGTTTTTATCATAAAAATATTGCGGCCTTTTACTTCGGTGATCGTACAGAAAATATGAAATAAACATCAATGAATAATAAGCTGAGCGTAAATATTTTTCATTTTGAAAAGCACTCTTGACATGGAACACTCAGAAAGAAATAGAATCTTATGTATAATTCATAACCGTGCATGAATGCATACCATTCTGTTTGGATAGTTGATTATTTTACGAGTTCATGTAGTATCTCTATCTAAAGAAAACTCATTTCAGAAATTCATTTTTACGAACATTGCATTTTAGAACTCTTTTTTAAATTGCAAAACATTTTTAAGAAAAAGGTAAAATAACATGTATTGGAAGTTCTATGATCTGTATAAAAATTTTGGTAAGCATATTTCACCATTGTTTAAATTAAATAACAAATATTTTAAATTTAAAAATACTATTTAATATACACTCCTTATTAAAATTTAAACATTGAGAAGAAAAATACCCATTCAAATTATGAAACTACAAGAAGTTGTATTTGTAACTAAATACTCAGATAAATCTGAAAAAATTACAGAATACAGAATATTCTTCTCATATTGGTATATATGTTCATAAAAATATTCTGGCGGAACTTCGATATAGCGTCCGTAAAAAAATAATACAAATTTCGTTTATTTAGCGATTTATCATCTGTTGGCGACGGAATGTAACCCCTTAACGGTCGCATTAAATTACGGTTTAAAAATTCAAATTGCTTATTGGCACCACTTTTTTGAAAAAGAAATATTCTCTTTATCTAATGACAGGTAAAATGATACCATAATAAATCCAATTACACTATTTTATAAAACTCGTGGGAAAAAAATAATTTGAATAAAAGACACAGCTCGTGAATATCACGGGAGCGATAATTAAGGAGTTAAAAAAATACGCTTTTATGTCAAATTCTCTTTAACAGTTTGAGCGCGAAGGAGAGCGATGGCGCTCCTCTTGTTGTATGCTAAAATTTCGGAGAGGGTGATAACGCTCCTATTTCTTTTTTCAGTTTGGTGCGCATTTAAGCTGGTTGCACTAGCGAAGCGTACGATTTCTGTGTATATCGTTGGCTTACAACTAAGTGACTAAAGTGAAAAGAGTATTTTTGCAGAATTTGTTTTTTTATTTTACAACCCTCATTTATGTACAACGTTTCAAATGAAAATCAAATTTCAAAATAATTTGCTTAAAAGGCGCAAAGGCCAACATAGTGAAAAAGTTTCCAAGCCGGTACTCGAACCCGGGCCATCAGTATAGCGCACAGACGTTCTACCGACTAAACCATATGGAACGGTACTCAGGCTGGAAAATTTCTCACTATTATATGATTTTCATTTGAAATATTGTATGCAAGGCAAATGTTTCTCTCTGGAATAATTTACATGTATTATGTATAACGGTAGAGTATTATCTGAAAATATGTGGCCTGAAACTGGCTCAGAATTGAGTAGTGATGAGAGAGTACATAACAGTGTCTATGAAAATGAGTTCGATCAAACCTAATAATGGAGTTATGAATAAAGAAGGAGTAGTCTTATAGTGTACTGTCTACCAGTTGCGAGTGAAGTAACTGAGGAGGTTGTCACAAGATGGCGGCTGCTTTTTTATTTAATCGGATCCACAGTTTCTGAATACCGCCGGGCAAACTTCCGACCAGTAAAATTGAATATTGTCTTATTTAAGCGTCTTATTCGGGGGGAAATAGTTTCACACAAATATGGTAAAAACTTCTATTTGTTTTTACTGGTGTCAGTTTGCCTGTTAATTAGCTGCGAACTACCCTTTTGTTGTAATAACACTATTTACTAATCATAATCCTTACCAATCGCAGAATTCTGCAATTAATTAACTGTAAAATTAGGCAAAGATTCAGAAGGAGTTATAAGTAAAAAGTGGAATAGTTGACAGCTAAGTATATGCTGATAGATATATTTAAAATTTTTATTTTGCTAAAGGGAAAAAAAAATGCT
Organism: Maratus speciosus; assembly: GCA_963932465.1. Classification (NCBI taxonomy): domain Eukaryota; kingdom Metazoa; phylum Arthropoda; class Arachnida; order Araneae; family Salticidae; genus Maratus; species Maratus speciosus. Next base: position 277,654,744 of record OZ010789.1, on the reverse strand, counting down.
TTAAATTTTGCAAATAATTTACGAAATATAATTATACAGAATGGTGTGACAGGGGGTGGAGGAACGGTACGGTTGTTGTATCAGTAGCGCAAAATATTAGGGCTCCGGTACTTTTTTTGTTAGAAATTAACCTCTGCTTCTGGAACAAGATAAAGTAAAGTATCTATAGCTCATTCTAAACTGTATTACTACTAATCGATGTATTAAATGAATTTCATAACAAGTTATGTTAATGGTACTTTAAAGTGCCGTCGGGGCATAAATGGTTAACAAGACTATTTCAGAGGCAGTCTGAATTAAAAATAACGTGAAACCTTCAGAATATGTGTTCCATAACTTAACTGTCCATGACATGTTTAATTTAATGGTCCATAAAATGTTTACTTTCTTCTATGCTATGAAGAAACAGGAGCATAATGAAAAAAAAAGTCCCTTCTACGATTTAAATTACTAAAAATGTATTTCCAGATTTAATCTTTCTTTACTTTTATCAATAAAGCCAGTTTCCTTTACATCACAACATCAGATTGTTTTTATATTTCTCTTCCCTTTTTCAGAAGTCGTTCAAAAATACACCTGACACGATATGTCTTTACTCATAAAGGAAGCTGAGATAATGCCTTATGAAAGCAAAACTTTCCAAAACGAACTAAGTATATCGAAAATCGCTTAACAAAATTATTTTTGAAACATCCTGAATTTAAAACAGCGTGAAATTTCTCTGGATATGGATAATTCTTCGTTTCATGAAATGTTTATTCACGAATACGCTGTTGAAAAATGATGGATTGCTTTTCTAAATCGAAGCAATACTGCTCAGACGTTGAAGCAAAAAGGGGAGAGAACTCTTACAATTCTTTGATTTTCGTATGAAACAGTTTCTTCTAGGTTCAGCTTAACCTAGAATTTTGGGAAATTTATGCATTTGCTGAAGACGAGGTTTTTTGTATTATGTTAACACATTGATGACCGGTCAGGAATATAATCGTGTAAGGATTTTTCTAAATTATATTTAGCCAATAATTTTGGTAGTATGCAATTTCTAGATTTTTTCAATTTTTTCACTCAACAAAAAGCATTGTAAGGATAAATTCAGAAAAAAATAATTCATCTCTACTTTTTATTTTCACCAAGATTATGATTTTTCGGCGATTAAAATAACACAATTTAAATTATTTTATTGCGAAATGCATAATTAGAAGATTTGAAAAAGCCAATTTTAATCTATCCATGTATATATATATATATATGACCATTATATATAACAAATCGTCATCGATTTCCAATTACTAAAATTAAATTTATAAATTAGCTAATATTCATAACACTGACATTATACAGAATAAAGATGGAACATGTAACTAGTAATACAGAATCTTGCTAAATTCCACTAATTTACTACCATATTGCTGGCGATAAATCTATATAAAACATATGAAAAAACCACCAAATTTTGATAAAATCCTATTAAAGACATAAGATACAATATACAGCTAAATAATGGTGAATCAGAAAAGGCCTTATCATAAACATACAAAGATCAAATGGATGAATGATGCCGGAAGCTTATAAAGTATTTCACTTGTTCACGGGTACATAAAATACATTTATAAGCAAAAAACATAGTCGATTTCTGTAACGGAATTCAGCAATAAGCAAAAATTGAATTCCGTTATGTATCCGATCGACTAATCACCAGAAATTATTAAACCACCATGTAAAATATTAAACAATGTGATATCCGCAACAATGAAAAACTTTAAAAAAAGAAGCAAATTAAATCATAGACAAACCCAGCGATAGAACAGCCAAGACATATTGACCATGACACAAACATATAACGGAATTTGGCATAGTATAAAAATCCCGCTTAAATAACTTGCACAGTTAAAAGCTTATGCCACGGTTGCCGCAGTAAATAATCACAAGCATAAAATATAACAAATATAATTAACACAAAGTCCGTGTAATAATTATTATTACATACTATAATAATGATCCTAGAATAAATTACAAGAAATTGTTTAAAATTAAACGATAATAAAAAAAGAGATAATATCTAATATAAGTGTAATTTAAGAGTCCATGGCAACCTTATAATATTAGAACAAAATAAATAATTATTTAATGCTGCCGTCTAGCGGAACTATAAGAAATTAAATTTAACCCTTAAATGCCTGGTGTTGCTTTTCGGAAACATACCCAATTTAGGCTCTAAAATACTATTAGAATAATATTGAAGCTATAATGCCTAATCTTGCCACTAAAATACATTCTGGAGATATTATTAAATCAATTTTCAACATGTAGATGGCAACACTTGTGCTGTTTAAGAATAAAGACAGATTTATTTTTTCAATTGTTGCTACTTGTTCTTTTTGTTTTGTTTGGAAGCTTGCGAAATGCCCTATTTTGACCTGCAGAGAACAAGTAAAATTTATTTTTTATTATAGTTCCTAAAATTCTTGTGTGTTTAATATTATAGAATTTTATCAAGGGAAATTATATTTTCAATTAAACACCAGTATTGCCGATTAGTAACAAACTGTTTTTTAGCCGTAAACTATACTTAAAACAAAATATGATTTTTAAAAGTATTTTTCCCATGATTTATTTAAAAAATGAAAGCCGACAAACATTATTACAATGATTTTTGAAAAATCAGGCATTTAAGGGTTAAGATAGTCAATATATGATTAAGTTGAGGGCTAAAATCAGATGGAATAGTGTTTAGTGCTGCGATCTATTACAGTATACCGAATATAACAGTAGAAAAATGCATTTTTTTTTATTGCAAAAAATTTAACCTAAAATGTCACCGAGACTGCACAAATATATCATTCTAAAACAGTGCATCAGAATATTGATAATAATCACTTAACATTTTATTATAATGTGCTATAATTGGTTATAATTATATTTATTTTTTAATATTTACAATTAAAATTAAGTAAATTAATAATTTCGAATAAGTAACTTTATTAATAACTAGCAAACCCCGTGGCTTTGCTCGCGTAGTAGTTGAAATATGCCAAGTGATATTTGCATGACTATTTTTTGTTAGAAGAACACTTTTTGGAATAATTCAAAAATTTCAAAATAAGCTAAAGTTTGACTAAACTTCATTATAAAACTGCAATACACAGAAGTGAGATTTTAATTAAAAAGAAGAACTAAAACTTATTCTAAAGAAATAATAATTTAGAAAGTATTTTGAAACTTTTATGCTCATTTCAGTATTTATTTGAAGTTTTGAATTTTTTAGAAACCATCGTAACACATTTACATCTTAAAATTAAACCTCATCTCAAATCCTAAGCTTCTTGTCTAACAGTCTACCACTTCTCTGGTGTTAGTGGCATTAACATAAAATGCCGAAACAGAGTTGAAATAGAATGTCTCGAAAAATGTCGAAACACAGACTGTCACCATTAATTTGCCAACATTAACCTTGGAATCGGTTGGTATTTCCTAACATTCTATGGAAAATGGAATTTAGATGTTTTTAAAGGCTTTCTTGTTCTTCCTGCCAACCAGGTGGTAGTGACATCGGCATAAAATATAGTCCGTATAGGATCAGGAACTATCACCCTTGATTCGCAACCAATAACTTCTGCAATCGGTTTATTATTTCCTGAGATTCCATATAAATCGTAATTTAGGACTGTTTTAGAATGCTTTTCACTCCTTCTCTTCGCTTCACCCCTTTTTAATTTCGAATATATTTTCGACTGTTCTTAGACGACATTTATATTTTATAAGTAACTGCCGTGCTATATTTAAAGTTTCTAGCCTCTTCAGTACCGCAGAAATCGCAATTAGAAGGTTTTTTGCTCCTGCAACCCTGTATGGGTTGTGGCACCGACATAAAATATAGCTTATGTTTGAGCACGTTCTATCGCCTTCAATTTGCAACCATTATGTTTGAAATTGGTTTCGTATTTCATGCGATTGTATAAAAATCGTAATTTAGAACGCTTATAGAACGCTTTTCGCTCACTTCATCCTTGTAAATTTGGAATTTTCTTTTGACAATTCTTAGAAAGCATTTGCATCTTTGAAGTACTTACCATTCCAAATTTAAAATGTTAGACCCCCTGTTTAACACAACAAACGCAATTTAGAACATTTTGTGCTCCTGTAACCCCCAGGTGGTAGTGAAAACAACGTAAAATATAGGCTGTGTTGGAGCGGGGACTGTCACCATCAATTTGAAACCATTACTTCTGAAATCGGTTTATATATCCAGAAATTGCGTAGAAATCGCAATTTAGAACATTTTTAGAACGCTTTTCGTTCATTTTCACCCCTTTTAAATTTCAAATTTTTAGAACATTTTTAGAATAAAATTCAAATTTTTAGAACATTTACATCGCATAATTAACATGCCAAAATTCAAGTTGCTAGTCCCTTCGCTACCACAAAATCACAATTTAGAGCGTTTTTTTTAAATGCAACCACAAGGTGGCTCTTTGTTTGTTCCTGCACCCCCTTTGGGGTAGTGGCACCAACATGAAATACAGCCTATGTTGGAGTGAGGGCTGTCACCATCGTTTTCACACCATTATTTTTTAATTCGGTTCGGTACTTCCTGAGATTGCGTAGAAATCGCAATTTAGAAAGATTTTCAGAAGGCTTTTCGCTCATTTTCACCCCTTTTAAATTTCGATTTTTTTAGGAAATGTTCTTAGAGATCATTTCTATCTTATAAATAACTGCCCTGCCTAATTTCAGGATTTTAGGCCCTTCAGTAACATAAAAATCGCAATTTAGAACTTTTTTGCTTCTGCAACCCTTAGGTGGTAGTGACACCGACATGAAATAGAGCCTATGATGGAGGCTCGGAGGAGGAAACGAGGGCTGTTGCCATCGTTTTCACACCAATTAAAAAAAATCGAATCGGTACTTTCTGAGATTGCGTAGAAACCACAATTTCGAACGTTTTTTAGAACGTTTCCGTGCATTTTCACCCCTTTTACATTTCGAATTTATTAAGAAATGGTCTTAGAGATCATTTATATCGTATAAGTAACTACCATGCCTAATTTCAAGTTGCTAGCTCCTCCAGTATCACAAAAACGCAATTTAGAACGTTTTTTGCACCTGTACCCCCTTTGGGGTAGTGGCGCCGACATAAAATATTGCCTGTGTTGGAGCGAGGGCTGTCGAGATTGTTTACACACCATTTTTTTAAAAAATCGAATCGATACTTTCTGAGATTGCGTAAAAATTGCAATTTAGAACGTTTTTTAGAACGCTTTTTGCACATTTTCACCCCTTTTAAATTTCGAAATTTTTAAGAAATGTTCTTAGAGATAATTTATATCTTATAAGTAACTACCATTCCAAATTTCATGTTTCTAGGCCCTTCAATAACACAAAAATTGCATTTTTAGAACGTTTTTTGCTCCTGCACCCTCTTTTGGCCAGTGGCACGGACATAAGATGTAGCCTATGTTCTAAGTTGGACAAACACGATCATTTTGATATCATTACTTTTGGAATCGGTTCGGTTGTTCCAGAGCTTACCTCCTACAAATAAACAATTTTTACTTCTTTATAATATTAGTATAGATTAGTATAGATTAGTATAGAAGTATAGGTATAAAAATTTGTTTATATTAATCCACCCTACATATATAAAATCCTAATGAAACGAATTTATGAAACGAATATATGAAACGGCTGAAATGTAATGATTCTTTGAATCGACTGATTAAACAACTGATTATGTTTCACGGCGATTTCTCCTAAAATATGGAATACTTTGCGATGAAATTAACACCAAAAATCCGTATTGATCCACAGATCTCAAAACTGGTATTAGAATTTTAAAATTAGAATTAGTTTTCGAAATATTAATTTTTTTCTAATTTTATATACATTTTTCTAATGATGGCAACTCAAATTTTAATCAAACAAATACTTTTTTTTCAGATTTTAGAAAAGGTTACTATTTTAAACAAATTTGACGAGAAGTTTGGCCTCCCTTAAATGTATGCTAAGAAATGTATCATGTTACTTTTATTCATAATTCAATTTGTATTTCATTATCATTTTATTTAATACAAACAGAAACATTTAAAATAAATGGCTTTCACTTCTTTATTTTTTTAAACGAAATGAAAAGAAAGATATTAGGCACAGATGTCATATACGCACCGGGGTACCTAATTGGCGCCAAAATGGCATTATTTTGGTTGACATGGTAACCCGGCTATTGTTGTTTATTTAATAATAAGTGTTTATTTACTTATTTTCTTTTTTTAAATTACATAAATTGTTTTGTTCTATAATTAATTATTTTTTTGGTTATTTTTCTTTAAAAATAAAAAATAATAGAAAATAATTAAAAAATACGATACCACTTAGTTATTCCATCGACCCATTTCGCCAAATTATATAAATCGCCAAATTATACAAATTGACGTAATTTTTATTTTAAATAACGAAAGATCAAAGAAAATAGTATAACATTAATAAATATATAAACAAAACGTCGAAATAAAAATCACTTGATGACGTAAAGACGTGTAACTTGCTTAAAGTCAAGTGAATGTGACATTTATTAACCATTATTGGCATTTAATCTTATAGTTTGGTGATAGATTTTTGTTCGACGGGATAACTAAGTAGTACCAAAAATACATATGTAACTGGTATTCGAAAACGAGGATTTCGCCAAATTTCCGTAAAAAAAATCACGCCAAACCGGGCGCGTTATGGTATCTGTCCAAATATTAAATGATGTAACAAACGATGACATTCAATTTCAACTTTAAAGCAATGTTTTAATTTACCACTCGAAAAAAAAAATGCTAACTGGCGAGTTGAAAAATAGTTATTGGCGAGATTTGCACCCGGCTAGCGTAACAGTACCAAGAATTCTTTGCGACAATGCTTTTATGTAGTATTATTCGAAAAAAAAAATTGATTTTTTTAAATCGAAATGGAAAACTTTCGGCACAGATGAAACATACGGTCCCATATTGGCGCTATTTTTTTCTGACGCCATTGTCATATACGCAACGGGTACTTAACTGGCGCCATAGTATCGTTATTTTGCTTGATTTGATAAGCCGGATGTTGTTGTTTATGCTGTTGATCTTTTCCCCAAATTAGCGTCGGAAAAAATCGCGCCAATATGGGGCCGTATATGATATCTGGGCCAAACTTTCATATGAAAAGCGAAGGGATCAGAGCGTTTTTATTTATGGCAGTTACATGATTTGGACTATTATAATATAGATGAAATGATGGCGATAGAATAATATTTGGCGACTTATCACCTGTACCTGGCTAATATTAAAGTACCAAAATGGCACCAGGAATATAAAAAGCGAAATGGTTCGCCCGGAACTCTTGATGATAGTCACATGACTTAGGCTATTGTTATAGAAATTGTTTTAAAATACCGGGAGACAAAGACTCTGTACACTTAATCCCTTTTATTTTTAGCTTCTTTTCAAACGTTTAACTGATCCTCTTTAATCAAACACGAAAACAACCATTAGATGTCTTAACAGCAACTGATTCGGCCTTAAATTTTTGAAATCAAAGGAAATTGAATGGAAACCCGTTTACAGGGAGATCTGCACAGCTTTTTTAAGTATAATTCAATCTTCTATAATATTTTTTAAACCGATCAGATTAGCGTGTTTTTAGATTCTGTGGTGTCTGAACGGGGGTTGGCGAGTGTAGCTTGCAGGGGGCAGAGCCCCCTAGTCACTTAATAAAATTAATGTATCATTACTAATATGTGGGGGGAGAGGGTAATATACCAACAAAATACAACATCTCTACAAACTTATAAATACATATACGAGGGTTACTCTGAAATTATTGAGATACGCGCAGGCGAGAATTTATAAAATAAAAATAATGGTTTAATTTTAAAATACAAAGTATTTTAACACAGCAGACGATTTTTTACTGACTTACTTCAACTTGTTTAGCGTAGAATAAATTTTAAACAGAAGAGAAAATGGAGTTGACGCGAGAACATTTTCGTGCTATGATTTTCCTCGATTTTAAAGCAGGATTAAATCAAGAAGAATGCGTTCAACGGTTGAAATTAGCGTTTGGTGATGAATCTCCAGCTCGTGCTACTGTATTCAGATGGTTTAAAGAATTTAGCAGAGGTGGCAATTTTCTTCAGGATGAAGAACATACAGGAAGGCCGCCGTCGGCAGTAATCCCGGATAATGTGTCTGCCATACGAAAAATGTTAATGGATGATAATCGCTGTACCTATCAAATGATACAGAAGGAACTTAACATTGGATCCGCAGCCATACGCAAAATTATTCATGAAGAATTGGATATGAAAAAAGCAGTTTGCCGTTGGGTTCCCCATAATCTAACTGAGCACCAAAAAGAGGAGCGTGTCAGAATCAGTAAAGAAACTCTTAAATTGCTAAATGATGGTGGCCACCGCATCATTTCTAAAATTGTAACGGGTGATGAAACGTACATACCGTTTTTTGACATTCCAACACGTCAAGAAAGCAAAGTATGGGTCTTTGAAGATGATCCCACGCCGACAATGGTGAAAAGACAACGCGCACTGAAAAAAGTGATGTATGCCGTTTTCTTCAGAATTACGGGATTGGTCACAGCCATCAAGTTGGAAGGACAGAAGACAGTAACAGCAAACTGGTATACCACTAAATGTCTTCCAGAAATTCTACAAGAAGTGAATGTTAGGGGACTAATGCTTCACCATGACAATGCATCTTCACATACAGCCGGATTAACAGTTGGGTTTCTTAAACAAAAACGAATTAAAGTGATAGAACATCCACCGTATTCACCTGATCTAGCTATGTGTGACTTTTGGTTATTCTTTAATCGAAAAAAGAACTTACGTGGACGTCGTTTTCATTCAGAAGATGAGATTGATGTGGCATTTTTTTCATCTATTCCAAGAAATGAATGGCTTGAGGCATTTAATCTGTGGAAAATTCGTCTACAAAAGTGCATTGATGCTGGAGGAGACTACTTTCAACACACCTAAAATTTTGTAAGTATATCTTTAAAAACCTACTTGTATCTCAAAAATTTCAGAGTGACCCTCGTATCATAAACTTTGTAAGCTTATATCATTACAAAGCAAAATAAACTAAAATAAATCAAAAATAGTAAATTAAAATGATGCAAATTAATTTAATTTAATTTAGAGATTGTTATACAGTAGTTTAAAATTAAACAATTAATAATTAAGTGATAATAACTAATATAAGAGTAATTTGAGAGTCCATGGCAACCTTATAATATTAGAACATAATAAATAATTATATATATATATAAGAGATTTTCCTGACTGACTCATAATTAACGCACAGCCTATGCCTAAACTACTGAACCTAGAAGCATGGAAATTTTGGGGAAAAATACATCTTATGACATAAGCGTGCACTAAGAGAGGATTTTTGAAAATTCCAACCCTAAGGGGGTTAAAAAGGGGAGGTCGAAAATTATAGAAATCTGACCATATCTCAGCAGCTCTTTAAGGTAGCAGCGTGAAATTCCAGAAAATAAATTTACTAAAAAATATATAACAGGTATTTCAGCGATTTTAGAAAGACACCCCCCCCCTCCCCTAAAGGTTTTAAATGGGCGTCGAAATTTTTAGAAAATTTGGCATATCTCACCAGCCGTTTTAGCTAGGAGCGTGAAATTTCAGAAAAAAACCTACTAAAAAAGTAATTAAACATGCATTTAAGCGATTTTAGAACCTCCCCCTCCCCATGGAGGTTAAAAGAGGGGTCGAAAGTTTCAGAACATTAGATTATATCTCAGCAGTCATTTTAGGTAGGAACATGAAATTCAAGAAAATAAATCTACTAAATAAATAATTAAATACGTATTTCAGAGATTTTGAAAATTTCCACCTAAGAGGGTTAAAGGGAGGGGGGTCGAAAATTTTAAGACATTTGGCCATATCTCAGCAGCCGTTTTAGGTAGGAGCGAGAAATTCAGGATAACAAACTTAAAAAAAAATAATTAAGTACATATTTTAGTGATTTTAGTGATACATATTTTAGTGATGAACAATCCTCCCCTAAGAGGGTTAAAAGAGGGTGGAGGCTGGATATTTTAGAACATTTGGCCATATCTCAGCAGTTGTTTTAGGTAGGAGCGTAAAATTCCAGAAAATGAATCTTTTAAAAGAATAATTAAACACATATTTCAGCGACTTTAGAAATTCCTCCCTAAGGGGTTAAAGGGGGCGAGTTCGAAAATTTAAGAACATTTGGTCATATTCCTGGAGCAGTTTTAGGTAGGAGCATGAAATTCAAGATAACAAACCTATTTAAAAATAATTCAACGTATTTCAGTCATTTTAGAAATTCTCCTCCCCTTTAAGAGGATTAAAGGGGGGAATATCAAAACTTTGAGGTCATTTCGATATATCTCAGCAGTTGTTTGAGATAGAGGCATGAGTTTCAGGATAACTGATATTCTAAATCATACTTAAACATGTATTTTATCGATTTTAGAAATTCCCACCTAAGGGGGGGGGGTGTTAATGGGGTAGTTGCAAGTTTTAGGTCATTTTGCCATATCTCAGCAGCAGTTTTCTATAGGAGCAAGAAATTCAGCATAACAAATGTGCTAAAAAATAATTAAACACATGTTTTAGCGATTTTAGAAATCCCCTCCCCCCCAAGCGGTTAAAAGGGTGGTCGAAAATTGTAGCACATTTCACCATATCTCAGCAGCAGTTTTAGGTAGAAGCAGGAACAAATAACAAACCTACTAAAAAGTATTTAAATACAGTACTTCAGTGATTTTAGAGCTATTTTATCGATTATGTCCCCAACATCGATTTTGAACTGGATAATGTAAGATTATGCGAATAAGACAACAATTATGGATATTTGATTAGGTGTTAAGAAAAAGTTTTTTTTTAAATTTCATCTTTGCTAGATGTATTTCGTTTGATTCAAGATTATTTTAGAGATACCTACCAGCGGGATAGCGGACGAAGGCTGCTAGTCCTCTATATTTTCAAATAAAAACCCTGCAATTTTTTGTCGTATTTTTTTGAAGATAAAATCTAAAATGCCCCGCACAAAAGTACACGACGCTTATTATGTGCCCCATATACCTTCTCAAAAGTTGTTGAAAGATGCACTTTACGAATGGTATTTCATACAATTCCTATGCACTTTTGAAAGCGAATAATTTTCAAAGCAAAGCAACCTTATCGAAAATCGCTTAGTAAGTTTGTTTTTGGAACAGTCTCAGTTTAAAATAGCACAAATTCTGTTATGTATGTGTTAGCATTTCGTAAAATGTTTATTACCAACAACGTTATGAATAGATGATTGATTATTTTCATCCGATGCTAAAATATTTTAGCAAAAACAATAGAACGTTATGATTTATATATGAAATAGTCTATTTTGACTTTAAATTTCTGAGAGATAATTATAATATGTTTTCATTTGTTGAAAATAACAATTTACTTACTTAATAAAACTATATAAGTTAAAATGGACTTATTAAATAGTATCTAACAGTTAATTAGATACTTCTTATCTCAAATTAATTGATTTACACACATTCCTTGAGAAAATAAATTGTCAAGTGCGAGTATTACTCGCGATCGGAGGGTTCCGTACAATAAATATGTGAATTATTAACTGTATTATTAAAACAATCGTTGCTAAAAGAATAATAATACTTTGTTAAAAACCATACTAGGCAGGTTTGGGTATAGCTGTATATACTAGGAAACTGTGAATGGGAATACGAAAAAAGTTCAAAGAGATATGAAGCATAAAGGATAGCAAATATTGCTATTCTGTATAACTCTTTTTTTAATCTTATTCTAATCTGTTTATGATTAACTTAATTCGGTACTGACAATAAAAGTAGTGCATATTTAAACTTCATTTGGCATTTCATAAAACTAAATTCAGAGTACTAATAATCTTTTCTTTTTACAGTGTATCTAAAACAGAACCATTGTTCAAAGTTTAAACTTGGCATTGTGCTAAGCGCGCTTCGAAAGGAGGTCGCAAAATTGCAACGCCGCCTTTTTCAGATATATCTTCTCCCCCGTAATGATATCGTTATCAATGTCTTTTTTTTAAATTATTTTCTTTTGTTTGGAATGATATTCAAATATGGTTACATTTATTTTTCGCATACTTTATAGATTCGAAATGAAGAGAAGTCAATAAAATATAATTTTATACATGAAATAAGTATATATCAAATAACATTTAAAAGAAATTGTTTGTATTTAAAAGAATTCAATAATAGCTTTTTGTTGCATAATGCATCCAACAGTAATAATGTCTTCTAGCACTCACGGGGAGAGGGGGGGGGGTAACATAATTTCTTATCAATAAAACAGGTGGATAACATTATTTCAGTTTTATTTTACTAGTAAACACATGTATCATTTCAAACATACTTCGCATATGGTTTCTCCAACAGTGGATTATATATGCATACACATATAACAGAAGAATAGGAATACTAAATTTTGGGGTATTCCATATTTTGGAATTAAATAATTTTATAATCATTTAAAGATTTTAATAACTTTGTATTCCCATAAAAATAGATAACAGACTAAATAAAGATAACATACTATATTGCAAAGACCAAGTTAAAAATATAAAAAAAGAAAAGTTTGGTTGGATCAAAAATGATAACGATATCAAAAGACAACCCCCTCCCCCTACCGATATCTTACGATATCATGTGCCAGACCCCACTCCTTCCTAAAATGATAATGTTATATATGCACAGCCCCTAAGCGATAGCGTCAGTTATGCCACCTAACGCCATCTATGAATATACTTCGGCAATATTACTACTAGCCTGATTATCAACTAGTTAATTTCATTTAATATTTTGGAAGTTCTTAACTTACGAAATTGTCCAACTAATTTGTAGACACCCTATATATATTTGTATTATAATTTTGACCCCTTGGGTTCATACATGTATATTCAAAAGGTACAGTCGTGGGAAAAAAGGAAACACCCTCTACTAACTCTGCAACTAATTATAATAGAAGAAAGTTACTGGTACCAAACAAATTGAATTAAAGTCTACTTTTAAACGCTGTATATAAAATTTGCTTAGGGCCATCTACAAATCAAAACCAGACCAAACTTTGTTTTTTTCCAATGGCAACACTCGATTCTGAGAATGTATTTTAATTCTTCGGTTCAAAGTATGCCTAAAAATGAGATTTCAAGTCATTTGGATGATAAGTTTTTGAATTATGAATATTCAAAATTTAGAACTTCTAATGTTAAATTTCATTTTCATATTTTTATTAATATCTCATGAAATTATAATCCTAATGTGGTAATTTTTGTGTGTGATTATAATACTAAAAAACCGAAACATAAATACATTGAATTCGTAATAAAAAAATTGTAATATGAATTATGAATTATGAAATTAATATTCGAAAAAATATGAATTGCAACCTAAAATGTTTTTGATAGATTTATATTTATTATTCCTGCTCTATGCGAATTCCCAATTTTTCTTCCAAGTACTTTTCGAACTATGATTAACTTCAAGGCCGTCTGTGATGTGCAGAAAAGTATAATTTGAAAATATATATATATTACTCATTTTATTGAATCATTTAGGCTGGCAACAGTAAAAAAATATTAAATGAGTGAAATAGTCATATTGGTACACTCAGCTTCATTGACTGCATTCATTAGTGTTCTCATTTAATATTACCCTTATTTATGCTTCTCTAATTAAGCTATACTTATGAAATTAATAAATGATTCTCTAAACATGTAAGGGAATGCGGTAAACATCATTTTTTGAATGAATACAAACTAACAGAAGTGGGTAAGTGTGATCACAGATCGCACAGAGGGTTTCGTTTAATATTCCTTTCAAAACACTTTATCCTTTTGCAAAATTTGTTAGTTCTACATTTCGCAACTAGGGGGCGCTTTTAATTATATCTATTCTGCACAAACCTCTATTCCAATGAAACTCCGTTTTACAACCTATCCGTAGATATATTAGTCGAGGGGATCGGTCCCATAGCACCCTAGATAGGTAGGCGCCCCCTGGCAGTAAAAACTGGAACTGAAAGATGTGCATGTGCATAATATGAAAAAGTGGTCAAAAAGGTGTCGACAAAAGTTAGAAAAGTACCCACCGGGTGCAATGGGGGGGGGGGAAGGTTAGAAAAATTGCTTAAAATACACAAGTTAGAGACCGGAGGGGTAAATATAAGACTTTTTGAAATTTTTATGATTTATCGTGTGATCGCAAGTGTTCAGCTATAATTATGCAAAATTTCAAGTCTTCAACTTATTTAGGGGTTCAGTTAGGAAAAAAAGCTTAAAATACACAAGTTAGAGCCCAGAGGGTTAAATATGAGACTTTTTTCAAAATTTTATGGTTTGTCGTTTGATGTGAGGTGTTCAGCTATAAGTATGCAAAATTTCATGTCTTCAACTTAATTAGGGGCTCAGTTAAAAAAAAAAAAGCTTAAAATACACAAGTTAGAGCCCAGTGGTTAAATATAAGACTTTTTCAAAATTTTATGATTCGTCGTTTGATGTGAGGTGTTCAGCTATAAGTATGCAAAATTTCAAGTCTCCAACGTATATAGTTTCTGAGAACGGGCTCTGTGACGGACAGACAGACAGACATAGGAGCGAGACGAATAGGGTTTCGTCAGATGAACGAAACCCTACTTATCGTCACTGTATCCTTCCGCGCTGGCCGCTCGAAATCATGTTGGGAAATTGGAAAACAGATCTCCTGTTAAATATGGAACTTAGTGTATTGGAAAGAAATAATATATTAACAGAAGCGACATAGTCATTCTGTAGTATTTCAATAAACGAGTACCGCATTTCAATATGGATACAGCCCCTAAAATATTCTCATTTTAAAATAGTTAATTTCTCTGAAATTAATCGTACGAATTTCGTGAAAATTTGTATTAGACTATATGATTTATTTATTGGGTCAAACTTGTGTATTGCTATAGAAAAAAAAAACACTTTTGTGTTCCTTTTGATATGTAGATTGCCCCCTCCCCAAGCAAATTTTGCGCAGATCATTTAGGAAAAGACTTTATTTCCAATCATTTGGCACCAGTAACTTTCTTCTAAAATAATTTGTTACAGAGTTAATAGGGGGTTTAATAATTACCCCCTTAATAGGGTGTTTATTTTTTTCCCATGACTTTTGGCAATTGATTTTGGTACCAATAATAGAGAAAAGTAATAACTGTACAGTGCTCAGCAAAAGTTTAGACAATGATCTATTATGCTTCTGTACTGCGTAGTATGTAAAGAATTGTTGTAACTTAACTGTCTCATATTATTGGGGACTTATCCTTTACTCACAAACAATAAATTTTAAATTATACCTTTTACATAATAAATAATGACAAAAAACAAAACAAAATTAACATGGTGGCAAAAGTATAGACAATCTGTCTATTTACAGAAAAATAACCATAAATTAAAATCGAACTACACCTACATTGTGTGCAATTAGTGCAAATATGTGACTAGGAAACTAAACTGTGTGAGGAAACTAAATCCTGCATCACTTGGGAGTCTATTTCGTACCAAACACGTTCAACAGCAGTTCGACTTTCATTAACAGATGGGTATTGTCAAAAAATTTCATAAACCTTATGAGATATGATGCCACAAACGTTTTCGATTGGGTTCAGATTAGGGCTACACGCGGGCCAGTCGAGAACAGTAATATTTTGAGAGTTAAATCAACTTTTGTCTTGCATGCAACATGAATGGACGTATTATCTTGCACAAATACATACTTTGGAACAGCTAAAAGCTCACCAAATGGCTGTAAATTGTTTTCCAATGTATGTATGTAGTCTTACGCTGCATGGTAACCATTGAGGATCTCCAAAGATACTTGAACATTAAAACAAAGTGAGGCCCGAATCATTAAAGAGTCACCTCCTTGTTGACGCCGAAAGAAAGCCCGAGGCTGTTTACGCAAGTCATGCCAATAGTATTCCATCGTATCAGGGTCTCAAATTCCACTTTTTTGTTTCGTCACTGAATGTCACAGTACACCACTTTGGTCCATATGACATATCTTTGCGAGCCCATTACATTCTTGTCAATTTGTTGTGAGATTTCAAGGCTGGTTGTTTTATCATTTTCATGAAAACTAATTTACATCTTTCTTTTATTCCTCTACGAATCGCATCCGTTGACAAAGAAAGCTCTGACTCACTTTTAATGTGACTAGCAATCATCATTTGTCTAGATGACAGTTTATGGGTCCTTCTACCATCTCGTTTTCTGGCCATGCGAGGCCTTCTAGATCTATGTTTTGCTTTGAAAGAGTCACCCTTAGACAGTACTTGATAGACAGACTTCTTTAGACGATTCAAAAGAGCTGAAATTTCTGCAACAGTCTTCCCTTTCGATTTCAGCTTCCATGCTACAATTACTTCATAGTCCAGGCAATAGAGGAGGGTACTATAGGGACTCTACCTAGGAGATATAGGGATTCTACCTAGCAAAATTAATGGTAGTACTGGAAATCGGCTTTCTAGATGTTTTTTGGGTCGCTGAATCCGAATTTGTAACTTCCCACCAAAATTTTCCCCGGCAACCACCCCAAATTTTGTTAAAATGCCCCCCAAAAAAGGTTTCTATTAAAAAAATCATTTTTTTTATTATTTTAGGGGAAAAGTATCTAGAAATTCAGAAAGTAGACAAAATTTGCAACAAATTAGATACATGACATTATGATTTAGGATGAAGGGGAAGGGGGGATCTGCCTCGGAACATGCGCCGCAGTGCTGCGTGGACTAAGTTGCGCAATTCCACTTAACCACTCACACGTTTACATTAACCCTCCCATCTTCCCTCAGATCTTTCTCTATAAGGTTTACTTTAAGTTTTTTGGGTTGCTGAATCCGAATTTTTAACTTATCCCCAAAATTCCCCCTCCCCCGAACCCCCCCCCCCCAAATAGTTGTTTTTAACTTAAATTTTTTATTGTTTTAGGAGAAAAGCATTCCGAAATTCAGAAAACTAGACAAAATTTGCAACAAATAGGATATATGACATTATGACGTAGGATAAACGGGGAGAAAGGGCGCTGCCTCGGAACATTCCCCGCGCGCTTTTCTCAAAAACCAAATTTTTTTCAAAAATAAATTTTTTGGGGGGTTGCCGGGTGAAATTTTGCTGGGAAGTTACAAATTCGGATTCAGCGACCCAAAAAACATCTAGGAAGCCGATTTTCAGTACTACCATTAATTTTGCCAGATAAAATCCCCTATTGCCTGGACTTCATCATTTAGTGCACGTAGCGCCGCACTGCATGTTCCGAGGCAGCCCTCACCCTCTCCGTTCATCCTAATTCATAATGTCATATATCCTATTTGTTGCAAATTTTGTCTAGTTTCTGAATTTTGTAATGCTTTTCCCCTAAAACAATAAGAAATTTATGTTAAAAACAACTATTTGGGAGGGTTTCGGGGGGGGGGGATTTTTGGGGGAAAGTTAAAAATTCGGATTCAGCGACCCAAAAATCTTAAAGTAAACCTTATAGAGAAAGTTCGGAGGGGAGATGGGAGGGCGAATGTAAACGTGTGAGTGGTTAAGTGGAATTGCGCAACTTAGTTTACGCAGCACCGCGCGCATGTTCCGAGGCAGATCCCCCCTTCCCCTTTATCCTAAGTCATAATGTCATATATCTAATTTGTTGGAAATTTTGTCTACTTTCTGAATTTCTAGATACTTTTTCTCTAAAACAATAAAAAAATATTTTTTTTAATAGAAACCTTTTTTGGGGGGAATTTTAACAAAATTTGGGGTGGTTGCCGGGGGAAATTTTGGTGGGAAGTTACAAATTCGGATTCATAGACCCAAAAAACATCTAGAATGCCGATTTCCAGTACTACCATTAATTTTGCTAGGTAAAATTCCCTATTGCCTGGACTATCATCTGACTGAAAATTTCTAGCGCGCGGCATCTTCACTAACCAATGCTATCGCGAGGTGCACTTAAATACTTCATGCATGTGGCGTCAAAAGTTTGAAATTTGCGTTTTTCTGTGAACAGTTGGCAAAAACTCACGAAAGTGTCTAAACTTTTGCAATAAGCAAATTTCACATTTTTCAGTTAAATTAAATAAAATCCGACATTAAAATCGTTATTTCCATCGTAAAATGTTTAAAATATGTTTTAAAATAAGTACAGCCATTTGTATAGCCCAAGCGTTCGTATTTTTTTATTTAAAGGTCAAATATCACCAGTGTTTAAACTTTTGCTGAAGACTGTATTACTTAATTAAAGCTCTTGAGCTATTAAATAAATAAAAATAAAATATTAAATAAAAAGTGGTGGAAACCGAATAAAATTTACGTATGGGGCACTGGTTACGAAGGGGGTTTAAAGTTTAAAAATAATATGAGTCATTGCAAATTAGAAATATAGTATCTCTCTATTCTAAAAAAAGTAGCTAACTCTGTCATCGCCGCCGGTTTTTAATTTTTTGTGACTGGGGGTCTTTCTTCGTTAATATTAAGAAAACTACTGCAGACAGAAATATGAAAATTGGTGGTATTATAGAGAAATGTTTGATAAAAACGTTGATGCAGACAGTCTTTAAATCGAACAATTATTTTAAGAGATATTTAATGCTAAATTTGGTCAAAATAGTTTTATTAAAAAAGTTTTATAGGAGCAAAAACTATACATAGGAATGTAATAATTTTTTCTGGGGATATACATGAGACGTTCCCGGCGTGCAGACTGCATTTATTTTTTAATTTGACTCATTTTTTGACGAGTTATTTCCATTTTAAATTCAAATTTTCAGCATTTCGAGACATATTTTTTACATCTTTTAGAAAAGGATATTATTTTAAACAATTGCCAATTTTTAGAACACCGAAAAGAATAATATTTCCTTCAAAATAAAAAAAATATTTACTCGTGACTATTATAAACGAAAAAACTTTCAAATTAGAATTAAATGATTATGTAATAAAAGCAGGAAAATATTGAAAATTACGTCATAAAAACTATATTTGCATGTGAATCTTAAAAGAGCAAGAAATATGGCTAAAATTACGTCATATTTAAAATGGCCAAACAACAATATTGCCAAACAGTTTAAATTAAAAAATATATTTGCTCGAGACATTTTTTTGATATTTTGAGATGATCTTTTAAACTACTAGGGGGCTCGCCCCCCTACGAGCTACGCTCGCCAACCCCCGTCCAGACACCGCAGACTCTAAATGCACGCTAATGTGATCGGCTTTAAAAAGATTTCGAAAGATTGAATTATAATTTAAAAAACACTGGCGATCTCCCTATAAACGGATTTCTATTCATTTCTCTTTGATTGGGGAAATTTTAACGCCAAATCCGCTGCGGTACTACTAATTTCGCCAAATTATATAAATCGCCAAACCACTCGCCAAATTATACAAATTGACATAATTTTTATTTTAAATAACGAAAGAACAAATAAATTAGTACAACATTAATAACAATACAAATAAAACGTCGCAATAAAAATAACTTGATGACGTAGACACGTGTAACAACATTTCAAAATAAGCTAATATAAAAGGAATTAAGTAAACATAATCTTTGTCTCCCGGTATTTTTTAACAAAGCGAAAAGAAAGTTCTTTTAAATGAGACATTTTAAATTAATAGTTTTTAATCTGACGTAATTTTGGCCAAACTATTCTTTCTCTTGTTAATATTCACGTGAAAATACTAGTGTTAGAAATTAAATATTATTTGCGCTTTCCTAACAAAAATAGTTGAAAAGTATCCTCTTAAAATATCAAATAAATGTCTAGCGCAATTTCTAAATTTAAACCGTTTTGCAATATTATTTTGTGTTCATTTTACGTAATAACTGTAATGTGACGTAAATATGACGTAATTTCTTCTATTTAAGACTTCTAACGCATGTTAATAAATTTATTGCTTTACAAATTCCTTTCTCTCTTAAAATTCACGTGTAATTATAGTTTTTATGGCGTAATTTTTAATAAGTTCTTGCTTTTTGTACATAATTATTGAATTCTAATTCCAAATGTTTTTTCTATTTATAATAGTCACGTGCAAATAATTTTTTAATTTATTTACACGTATAAATATATATATATATTTTTTTTGAAGCAAACATTATTGCTTCCGCTGTTTATACAGTTGGCAACAGTTTAAATTAATATCACTTTCTAAAATCTCTTAAAAATATCTCTAGAAATGCTGAAAATCTGAATTTAAAATAGAAATAAAACCTCAAAAAATTAGTCAAAATAAAAAAATTAATGCAATCTGCACTCCGGCAAATTCTAACGCATAAAATGATCTAAAACTGATTAAATTCCTATGAACAGTTTTTGCTCCTATAAAACTTTTTTAGTGGAACGATTTTGTCCAACTTTAGCATTAAATATCTCTTAAAATTATTCTTCGATCTGAAAACTGTCTGCATCAGCGTGTTTATCAAACATTTCTGTATAATAATACCGATTTTGATATTTTTGTATGCATTATTTTTCTTAATATTAACGAAGAAAGACCTCCGGTCACAAAAAATTCAAAACCGGTGGCGGCGGTGACAGCGGTAGTTACTTTTTTTTAGAATAGGGAGATTGTTGCGAATTCTAAAAAACCCGCAAATAATATTTCTTTTCTAACAGCAAACGTATTTCCATGCGAATGTTAAAATGAGAAAAAAAGCTTTGGTGAAAAATACGTCAGATGTAAAACGACACATTTAAAATGTCTTATTTAACCCCTTAACGGTCGCATTAAATTACGGTTTAAAAATCCAAATTACTTATTGGCACCACTTTTTTGAAAAAGAAATATTCACCTTATTTAATGAGAGGTAAAATGACACCATAATAAAGCCAAATACACTATTTTATAAAGCTGGTGAGAATCAAATAATCTGAATAAAAGACACAGCCCGTGAATATCACGGAAGCGAGAATAAAGGGGTTTCAGTGATTCCCAACGTGGGGCGTACGCCCCACCGGGGGGCAATTTGGTCTTCTAGGGGGGACATTCCAAATTTCTTACGCACTCATTTGCTATCAGTTACTTTTGTAGTTTAGGGGGAAAAGTGATGTTGTAGACTAAAAATAAATGGGATGGAAGCAAAATATAAGAAATCAGTTTATTTTATTAAATATTTTAAATGTTCCCTATCGGAATTTTAAAATAGAATTAATACCAGAATAATAGTGTGAATAATCTTATCAAGTATTTTGATACGTACAAAAGTATTAAAACTCACTATAATTTTTCTGGTGCTGAATTTAAAAATTTTCATAACGTTTTCGATTATTTATTGAATGAGTTTTCTACTTCTATTCGCGAAGACAATTAGCAATATTGGGAAAGGGAAAATAGAGAGAATGTGTTATGTGGAATAATGGCTAAATGAAATTGATAAAGATGATAATCTTGAAATACTTCTTATATATTTTGTTTTCCATATAAAGAAAAATCAGTATCCAAAGATTTTCCACCAACTCTTAATAAGTTACAAGATTACATTATAAAATGTATGAATTTATCAGTTTAAACGTTAAAAGTAAGTGTATTTTTAAAATATTTTGTGAAGCTAAAAATGCAGACCCTATTTTTCTTTCACGTTGACTTAAGTTGGAAAAGTACAACAAATCTCGTTTTGGCATATAGGCAAAAATGTATAATCTCATTGCATTTTAAAAATTATGTTAAAAACACATTTGTGGTAGAATATTCACCTCTTTGATAAGATAAAAAATATGAAATGAAAAGTTATTGTTAAGGCAGTATTACATTCCCACCGTGTGAATAGAGTTCACTTTTTCAGCAATAAGAGATATAATTGACAGATTACAGCGGTGGGGGGACATAGTGACTTTACAGATGCTTTGGTGGGGCGTGGTCGATAAAAGGTTGGGAACCACTGGGTTAAATGAACTTTTTTATACCGTTGTTAAAAAAATACCTGGAGACAAAGACTCTGTTTACTTAATTAATTTTATGTTAGCTTATTTTGAAATGTTTCTTTGATCTGATTTAATCAAGGACGAAAACAGCCCGTTAACTGGAAGATCGCCACTGTTTTTTTAATTATAATTCAGTCTTCCGAATTTTTTTAAAGCCGGCCAAATTGGAGTGCTTTTAGAGTTTGCAGTGTCTGAACGCAGGTTGGCGAGCGTAGCTCGTATGGCTCAGAGCCCCCTAGCGTACATATATATTTTCATAGCTATAATAAAATAATGGGGACCATATGAGTTTTCTTTCCAAGCGAATCAACCTACACACATACGCGTGTATAAACAGAGTTGACAAAATACGTCCAAAACCGATCTTGAAAACTGGGACTTTTTGAAGTCTCGCAGAAACAGTGAGTGGGGTGCCAAAAGTCCTATTTTTTAATGGTGCACAAATTCTTTTTATTTTTATTTTAGTACTACGCTATTAATTAGTCTGAATCTAGTGAAAAATAATACAGTCAAACCTGTGTAAACAAAACTTGTCTATAGCGGAAAATTTTTATAATCAGGCAGAATGAAATACCATACAAATCTACATGCGAAAACTATAAAGCTGTCTAAACCAGAACATTTTCTAGTCCCCAGTGATTCTGTTTTCAGAGTTTTCAATGTACTTAGTTCAGTAAATCCTACGGTAACGAAACTTATTTATAGCGCAAGCTTGCCTTAAACGCAATATTCTTATCTATATTATAAAGGACAAACGTGTCCGTGCATAACGCTGACGTCATTTTGACAGTAGCAACAGCTGCCGACTAAATTTAACTTTTATTGCAATTTTTTAAACTTCTAAATTAACATTTACAATTTTTACACCGTCGAATAGGAAAAAAAAAAATGTACAGACATCCCCCGACTTACACAAGTAATGCGTCTTTAAAGTTTTACGTAACTTTCATTTTACGTAAGTCGAATTTGTAAGTTGCTTAGGTAAAATTTTGTAAGAAACCAGAATATTTATTATATACATATTGGAATATATACTTGTATACTATTATATACTTGTATACTTGTATTGTATACTTGTATATTGGAATATATACTTGTGGTTTATATCTATATATTTTATTTATAAAATAATTATCAAAAGTATGCAACTACGTATCAAACACTTAATCGTCGGATATATGTATCGGGGATATATGTATATATTATTTACACCGTGTTAGATATAATTAAAGCAGTATGCGGCAGTATTTACTCGTATATAAATTATAAAAGTATGTAAAAATATAAAAACAAACTTAAAGAACACTTTCCAAATATCTTGTGGAATAGGGGATTTATAAATGTAACATTGATGAATTGATTTATAACAGTTTTGAATCTATTTCAAACGACTGTAAAATAAGAAATAATTAAAAAGGACTAGTTTAATCTATTTTCCATGAACTTCTAATGACAAGACAAATGAATAGCATACACAAAATAAAATAATCCTTAACAAGCACAAACTGTATTTATTATGAATTAGATGACATGAATAACTATCAATAAAGATATTAAGTTGTTTTGTTATCGATTTGATTGTATATACCAGTAAAAATATAACTCTCTCTAATATATAAACTACATTACGGTTGCGGTTTATATCTACATATTTTATTTATAAAATAAATATCAAAAGTATGCAACAACGTATCAAATGCGCTAGTATGTTCACAAATGTAACTTTCGATATTTGTTACGTAACTGTGAATTTACGTAAGTCGTGTAATACGTTAGTCGGGGATGCCTGTAATTTCAAATGTAATTTGTTTAAAAACTATATCGCTAGTAGTTTGAAAAATGTGCTGAAATTAAATTAATTTTTATTTGTTTTTAAAATAATTTTCAAGCATGATTTTTTTCAAATATATCTTTACCACATGCAGACGATTAAACAGATAAATCGTGTGCACTTAAATTTATATAAATAGTTCATAATTTGTTTCCACTTTATATTCCATAACGAACATTTATATAAATACCTATATCTATTAACTTATAAGTTGTTAAAATATAAACTGTACATTAAAGATAACAAAAAGCCCTAGATTTTCATATTAGCATAGTTGTCTTAATTTGAGGATAACAAGTAATATAAAAATTTTGTTTTTAAAGTCAATTCCTACTTAGGCCATCAAAGAAAAATTTAATATAATCAAGCTAATATGAGTTTTTGTTGCATTAAAATATCTTAATTTGTTGATTTTCTATAAGCAAGTAGGTTTACAATGGAACTCTATGGGAATTTGGCGAAATATTACAGATATCGCCAAGTTGGCGTCACTTTTGGCGACTCATTTTGGCCGCCAAATTTGGCGACAGAACAGGGTCCCCCCCCCTATGGTAACCCTTATTGAAAATACTTTCATTGAAATTCAATAACCAATGGCGGCCATTTTGTTTCCCATGCAAAACTAAAATTAATTAATTAAAATTTAATTAATTAATTAATATTTGAAAAAACTTTATTAACATCAATTGTCATCCAGTACAAGTTTAAAAAAATTTATTTCAACCTGATAGGATGAATAATGAGTATTTTATTAACGATTGAAAATTTGTACAAGATAAATATATAAATATATAAATAAATAAATATAGGGAGAGTGTGAGCTAATAGTAGGAATTGAAAAATAGCATTGTTAATAAACAATTAAATTAAAAAAATAAAAAAACCCGACTGCGTAAAAAGCGAACTAATTAATTATTTCTCATCAATATGAAACTGTTTTTTTTTTTTCAATTCCTACACTCTCGCTTACACTCTCGCTATATATATCTTGTTCAAATTTTCAATAGTTAATAAAATACTTATTATTCATCCAATCAAGCTCAAATAAATTTTTTTAACTTGTAGTGGATGACACTTGATGTTAATCCAGTTTTTTTCAAATATTAATTCATTAATTATATTAAATTAATTAATTTTCAATAACTGAGAGAACCCTCTTCATCTTCAAGGTATTTTAAGACCGAGAGATCCCTCTTCTTGATCAAGGCATTTTAAGCGCCAATCAAGAGGTAAGAAAAATGGGAGAAAAAAAATTCTCTTTTTGACCTAAGTAGGAATTGACTTAAAATCTTTTTTTTTTTATGTTACTTGTTTATATTACTTACCTATTTTTTTTAATTACTTGTATTGATGACTTTTAAGTTGTGTTTAATTGTTAGTTTCTATCTATAAACACTGTTTTGAAGAGGACTATAGATGTCTATGGTGGTTAGAGTTGCAGTAAAGCTAGAGATCCTACCTACACAACTTCCATGTTGTATAATATTTTAACGGAGCTTCTGACTGAAAAATAGTCAATGAAACATCGTCTTCATTTTGAAAGACCTATCCAATGATAAGCCACTCAATTGGGTGCGTAAATTTTTTTCATCTCTACCGTCATTTTGAATTTATAAAAACCAAACCTAGCCTATAACCATCGGGCCGTTAAGACGAATTGATAGAAACCTCATTCATTAAAATCCATCCAGCCGTTGGGATGTTTCGTGGTTATAAAGAAATCCACATACGCAGATACGCGTGAAACACATAACCCTTCTTTTCAGTTGTGTAAAAAAAGCAGTAATATGTAGAAAAACTGTCCCACATGTGACATGGACCGACCTATACATGAATTAGAATAAAATCTGACTATAATTATACGGCTAGATTACCAGACAGACCGTCATAAACACTTTCAATTATTTTGTAATGTGTTAAAAATATATTAATAATTTTAAACAGCGTTGCCAGTGGGTTACTTTTTAAAAATTTAGATTTCTTTATTGGCACAAGTTTTTTTAAATCGTAAAATTCGCTTCATTTATTGACATATTACTTAAAGCGAAGTCAAGCGGAATATTACCATTTCATAAAAGTGGTGCCAATCTAGAAATTTGAATTTTATAAATTAGCCCACTGGCTACACTGCTTTTAGACGACATTCATAGACGACATTCATTGTCTCCATATCATGCGAGGTTCTTTTACATAATCACTATGTATTTCACCAACATAATGAAATATCTCCTTTGATTAAAAAAATAAAGCATGTGAATTTTGTAAATTAATTAGTAATGTTACGCATTCTAACTCAAATATGTCATTCATCAAAATTCAATACTTTGTAATCAGAAAATACTTGTTTGTCTATGTTTAAACTCTCTTCAAAGTTATTTACTGTTTAATACATTTATGTTTTACGTTCATTATCTATTTAAAATTAATGTATGACGACAAACGCAATTGTAAAGTCTATTTTTAAGTTCAAGTCAGAAAGTATTTATTTCGTTTGCAAATAGACTTTACGAGTAAGAACGTTGCTCTGATTTAATCATAAAGTAGATTCAATGTTTGTGCTTTACTATTTTTAACGGAGATGATTCTGTTCCAGTATTTTAAACATCGAATCAATCGCAATGTTCGTCATATTTAATTGCAGATTATGTCAAAAATCAAAGCGATAATTAGTTTTCAGAAAAAAGTGCTATTAGAATTATCCGGGCACATTCACCGCTGTCTTTTATAGAAAACGGGACAAAAAGTATTTTATATATGCATTTGTAGACTGTAATACTCTGAATTATGTTTTTATTCTTGTTAAAGTTAAAATATTTAAATAAAACTTGTTTTAGAGATAACTTTTATAGAAGAACATTTAAGCAGTTAAAAAGACACCGTCCCAATCTACGAAAAAGTGGACACATACATTTAAAATTCTTCAAAAATGTCTCTACTGATTATGCTTATTTCGGGAAAGTGCAACTTATAATATTTTGTATTAAGGGGTCTCAGGACTCTTAAAGAATCAAAATTTTCAAAATTTTAATTTTTTTAGATGTTAAACTCTTATCTTTTCTGAACATTTTGATATAATTATTTTCTTGAAATTCCCATTAGAACAGAAGTTATGGCTTTTAGAATTATACTCGCTAAATAGCTGAAACGGCGTTTCCGAAACTTTGAAGTCATTTCTCTCGAAATGACGTTTTTGGTCATAACGCGCACGATATCTCAAAAACTTCTGAATTTTTTTTCATGAAATTTTCGAAACATATGTTTCATATTAGTGCGCGTAAGCTGCTATGCCAATTTTCTGCTCGAAAAATCTCTGACAGTTTGGAGCCCCCTGTAAATGCTTATTCAGCATCTTGCAATTTTGTAAATACATGAAATGAAAGAACATACTTATGTCTTTCAATTCCTATAAAAATTGTTTCTTAAAACCAAATACAATTTAAGTTATTAAATGTTGAAAATGGTCTTTTTTTTTTTTTTCATTTTCCCAATTTTAAGAATCCTGAGACCCCTTAACCCTTTCCGGCGCGGAGTAATTCTGTTTATAAACTAATGAAATAATGGACTGACACCAGAATTTATAATCGAATTCATTAAAAAAATTGAACTTGCTTATTTTCACGTGCATTATAAAAGGAAAATTTTAATTAAATATTCTTGGTACCGTTTGTCAGTTTTGGAAATAAAATTAGGTGTCCTTTTTTAAGGACACCGCTTCGAAAGGGTTAATTCAATGATATCCCATGATAGGTAATAATTCTAGATTGCCATGGTGATTACGTCCTATTTAAGACGAAGTCATAGTAACTTCGTATTTCTGAATTTAATATATATAATCGTAATAAATTTCGTATTGATGAATTTTTGTATAAGAGTGCAACAGTTATTGCACCAAGATCTGAATATTTATAAAACTAGTTATAGTACGAACGCACCTTATTTGTCACGTTTGACGTACAATTTCCGACTTGTTATTATGTAATCTGTAACTATTAAAGTAGAGAATACCATTTATGAAGAAAATTTCACTCACTTTAAATAGCAAAAATAAATATGTTTAATATCTCTTAATTTTTGTTACACACGCAACAAAAAAAGTATTGTATTGATTTGTAATCTATACTCATATTATAAAGAGGTAAAAATTGTTTATTTGTAGGAGGTAAGCTCTAGAACCACCGAACTGATTACAAAAGTAATGATATCAAAATGATGGTGTTAGTCCAACTTAGAACATACGCTATATTTTATGTCGGTGCCACTACCCCAAAGGGGGTGCAGAAGCAAAAAACGTTCTAAAAACGCGATTTTTGCGTTACTGAAGGGCCTAGAAATATGAAATTTGGAATATTAGTTACTTATAAGATATAGATGTTGTCTAAAAACAGTTCTTAAACAATTCGAAATTTAAAAGGGGTGAAAATGCACAAAAAGCGTTCTAAAAAACGTTCTAAAAGGTAGTTTCTACATAATCTCAGGAAATACCAAACCGATTTAAAAAATATTGGTGTCAAAATGATAGTGACAACGCTTGCTCCAAGATAGGCTATGTTTTATGTCGGTGCCACTACCCCATAGTGGGTGCAGGATCAAAAAAGTTCTAAAAATGCGATTTGTGTGTTACTGAAGGGCCTAGAAATATAAAATTTGAAATATTAGCTACTTATTAGGTATAAAGGTTTTCTAAGAACAATTCTTAAACGATTCGAAATTTAAAAGGGGTGAAAATGCGCGAAAAGCGTTCTAAAAAACGTTCTAAATGGTGGTTTCTACACAATCTCAGGAAATATCAAACCGATTTAAAAAATAATGGTGTTAAAATGATGGTGATAACCCTTGCTCCAACATAGGCTATGTTTTATGTCGGTGACACTACCCCAAAGGGGGTGCAGGAGAAAAACGTTCTAGATTGCGGTTTTTGCGTTACGGAAGGGCCTAGAATAGTGAAATTTGGAATGGTAGTTAGTTAAAAGATATCAATGAGCTCTAAGGGCATTTCCTAAAAAAATCGAAATTTAAAAGGGAGTCAAAATGCGCAAAAAGCGTTGTAAAAAACGTTCTAAATTGCGATTTCTATGCAATCTTAGGAAGTACTGAACCGATTTCAAATATAATGGTGTAAAAATTATGCTGACAGATCTCGCTCCAAGTTAGGCTATATTTTATATCTGTTTCCACTACCCCAGAGGAGATGCAGGAGCAAAATGCACGAAAAGCGTTCTAAAAACATTCTAAATTAAGATTTGTCAGCGATATTTCAGGAAGAATCAAACTGATTTCAAAAGAAATGGTAGGAAATTGATGCTGACAGACTCTACTCCTAATATAGACGCTATTTTATGTCAGTACCACTATCACCTATACGTTGCAGGAGCAAAAAAAGTTATAAATTTCGATTTTTGTGATCGGTACGGGCTAGCAACTTAAAATTAGGCAAGGTACATATTTATTAAATATAAATGATCTGTAAGAACAGTTTCGAAAAATTAGAAATTTAAAAAGGGGTGAAAATGCGCGAAAAGCGTTCTAAAAACGTTCTAAATTGCGATTTTTACTCAATCTCAGGAAATACCAAAGCTATTTCAAAAGTAATGGTTGCAAATCAATGGTGATAGTCCCTGCTATAACATAGGTTATATTTTATGTTGCTGTCACTACCATCTGGGGGTTGCAAAATCAAAACATGTTCTAATTTGAGTTTTTTTGCACAACTGAGGGGTCTAACACTTTAAAGTATGGCATGGTATTTACTTACAAGATGCAACTGCTTTCTAAGAACAGTCGAAAGAAAATTCCATATTTAAAAAGATGAAGTAAGCGAAAAGCGTTATAAATTACAATTTTTATGCAATCTTATCAAATACTAAACCGATTAAAAAAATAATGATGACAGATTGTTGGTGTTAGAACCTGCTCAAACATAAGCTATATTTTATATCTGTGCCACTATCACCAGGGGGTTGCAGGAGCTAAAAACTTTCTAAATTGCGATTTCTGTGATACTGAAAAGGCTAGAAACTTTAAATATGGCATGGTAGTTACTTATAAAATATAAATGCCCTCGAAGGACTGCCGAAAATAAATTCGAATTAAAAAGGGGTGAAACGAAGGGGAGGTGTGAAAAGCATTCTAAAAAAAGTCCTAAATTACGATATCTATCCAATTTCAGGGAATACAAACCGATTATAAAAGTAATAGTTGAGAATCAATGGTAACAGTCTCTGATCCTACACTGGCCGATGATTCTACCACCTGGGGTTTACGGGGACAGCAAATGTTCTATAAAAGGCCTTTAAAAGCTTTCTAAATTACGTTTCTGTGGAATATTAAAAATAACAAACCGATTTCAAAATTAATGTTGGCAAATTAATGGTAATAGTTCCTAATTCAACATAGCCCTTTCTGTTGAGAGAGGTTGTAGGATTTGAAATTTTACATAATGGTTAATTTTAAGATGTGAGAAGATGGTTTCTAAAAAATTCAAAACTTCAAATGAATCCTGAAATGAGCGTATTAAATGAGCATAAAGGTTTCAAAATATTTTCTAAATTATCATTTATTTAGTTTTATTAATTTAAGTCTCATTTCTGCCTAATGCAGTGTAATAATGATGTTTAATCAAACTGTGTTTTAAATAGTAATTTTTGAATTATTCTTAAAAGTAATAAGTAAAAATTTAGTTAGTACCTTTTATTAAAAATTAGACATATGAATATCACTTTTCAAATTTCAAATATTACGCGAGCAAAGCCGCGGGGTTTGCTGGTATATTGTAAAAATATTGTATTTCTCAACGGAGAACAACTGAACCATTTAAAATAGTTTAATAACAAAGTAATTCCCCACATTAAAATATATCTTTATACAGCTTTAAAATGTGGATATTTTACGTTGCAAGTGTGGCATACTATGAGTGTCAATCGTTGCGAGCGTGCCACCGACTAGTCCAAAAGCTGTTAAATATTTTAGGGAGGGTATTTGAGGCACCCTGAAAATTTGTGCAACACTTCTTTTGTAATGCCTGAATACAAAATCGAATGTCTGGCTGAAGGATCGTGGCCCGAAATCTGTGCCAGACAAAAAATGGCACTTGACACGTGTCTGGCACAGTTTTTGTGCCGACTAAAGTGTCTGTCATTTTCAAAATATTTTTTTCTAAGCATAAATATTATTGTGACTCAATATCAGCGTGCCTCAAATGCCTTTTTTGGGTAGTCAAAAAATGGCACTTGACACGTGTCTGGCACAGTTTTTGGGCCGAATAAAGTGTCTGTCATTTTCAAAATATTTTTTTCTAAGTATAAATATTATTCTGTTTCAATCTCAGCGTGCCTCAAATACCTTTTTTGGGTAGTGTCAAAAAATGGCACTTGACACGTGTCTGGCACATGTTTTGGGCAACGATCCTTCAGCAGACATTCCATTTTGTATTCAGACATTACAAAAGAAGTGTTGCACAAATTTTCAGGGTGCCTCAAATACCTACTCAAAAATGTTCAACAGCTCTCCTACTAGACTAAATATCACAGCCGGAATGCAAATTATCGATACCTTTATAGAATACCTTTATAGAATAACTAGCAAAACCCACGGCATTGCTCGCGTAATAGTTGAAATATGCCAAGTGGTATTTGTATGTCTAATTTTTATTAGAATAAATTATATATTTAGGAATAATAGATAAAAACTTGCGTGGAAAACTAAATCGCTAAAAACGAACGTTTGAACACACAATATATAAATTAAGCACTGTGAACGTAGCTAAACGTATACGTTTCGTGAGTACCGGAACTCACGTCATCTGTGATTAAAATCAACATTCCGTTCCATTCCATGTAATTATGGGGATGTTGATTTTATACACTGATTTTATACACTGATGATGTGAGTCCCAGTACTCACGAAACGCACACGTCGGGCTATGTTCACAGTGCTTAATTTATATAATGTGTGTTCAAATTTTGGTTTTATGAATAATTCAAAAATTACGAATTAAGTCACAGTTTGACTAAACTTCATTATTACACTGATTTAGGCGGAAATAAGACTTAAATTAATAAGAAGAACTAAAACTAATTCTAAATAAATGATAATTTAGAAAGTATTTCATACGCTCATTTCAGTATTCATTTAAAGTTAAAATTTTTTTGAAACCGTTCTTTGCAAATTCCAAACTTCTTGTCTAATGGTCTACCACCTCTAACTGTGATTTAAATCTTATAAGTATCTACTTATAAGTAATCTTATAAGTGCCATATTTCAAGCGACCAGCCTTTTCAGTATCAACAAAATATGCGATTTAGAACGTTTTTTGCTCCTACAAACCACAGGTGGTGGTGGCACCAACATAAAATATAACCTGTGCAGGTGCAGAGATTGTCACCATCGATTCGCAACCATTACTTTTGTACGGGGTTGCCAGTTTGGCCTTCATTTTTAGTCAGAAATTTCTAGTTCATACCAGAAATAATGAATAGTATTTTATACTTTATTTAATGAGAGATATTTGGTGATCTCATAAAGTGAAAATTCTTCTTCCGAAATTTCCGGTGTGAATAGGAAATTTTGGATTAAAATTGGAGGCCAAACTGGAAACCCTGCTTTTGTAATCGGTTTATTATTTCCTGAGATTGCACAGAAATCGTAACTTAGAACGTTTTCAGAACGCATTTTGCGCATGTTCATCCCTTTTAAATTTTGAATTTATTTTTGACTGTTGCTTAGAGGGTATTTATATCTTTTCAGTAATTTCCATGCCAAATTTCAAAATGATATTGCCTCAGTATTACAAATATCGTAATTTAGAACATTTTTTGCTTCTGCAACCTCCAGGTGGTAGTGGCAAGAGAATAAAATATAGCTTATGTAGCAGCAAGGACTGTCACCATCGATTAACAACCATGACTTTTTAAATCGATTTGATATTCCCCGAGATTGCATAGAAATCGCAATTTTAGAACGCTTTTCGCATATTTTCACCCCTTTTAAATTTTGAATAATGTAAGAAATGTTCTTAGAGAGCATTTCTATCTTATAAGTAACTACCATACCGAATTTCATGTTTCTAGGCAATTCAGTAACAGAAAAACTGCATTTTTAGAACGTTTTTTGTTCCTGCACTCTTCTTTGGGGGAGTGGCACCGACATAAAATATAGCCTATGTTGGAATAGAGACTATCACCATTATTTTGACACCATTAAATTTGAAATTGGTTTGGTAGTTCTAGAAATTACGCCCTACAAATAAGCAAACACACACACAAACTTTACGTATCTGTATAATTAGTATAGATACGTTGTAGATTAGACTTAATGACAAATCTATTGAATTATCATACTGAGGCGTAATTCTCAAGTAATTGGAAACATGCATTACAAGTTGAAGATGCATGTCACTTCCACAACGTATAGAAATTACTTTTTTAATGAGGAAAAATAAGTTAATTTTTTTTATACAACATCGTAAAAGAAATGCAAGCTACTTCTATGAAAAACTATTTACCGTTACAGATTGGACCTTAAATCCTTTACCTACTGTAGCACTGGACCTATAGCTACTGTAGCACTGGACCTATAGCACCTATAGCACTGGACAACAATGGTTCTTTCACAGAACTGAAATTAGTTCATTTTACAGGGTGTTTCACTACCAGACCGACAAATTTGCAAGAGATGTAGGGACAACAGAGACGACTCGGAATCACATAGCGATGTAGGGTCGAAAATGTCGCAGTTGCGAGCTATGGTGCAAAGAAACAGAGAAAAAGAACACAAACAGCAACACATTAATGGGGCGGAAAACATTTTATTGAAAGATTGTACTACAGAAGGTGTTGCAATTACGACCAGAAGTCGTCAGGCACGCTAGACAGCGTCGCCGCATGGAATTACGTACATTCTGGAAGATTCCTGGCGTGTCGCGTATACTCCAGGAAGGTACAGATATTCGGGTGACGAGGTCTTCAACTGAAGGAACAGGGGGCCGCTGACAAGACTGCTTGACCACTTCTGGTCATAATTTCGAAAACCTTCTGTAGCACAACCTTTCAATAAAATGTTTTCTGTCCCATTAATGTGTTGCTGTTTCTGTTCTTTTCCTCTGCTTCTTTGAACCATAGCTCGCAACTACGGCATTTTCGATCCTGCATTCCTATGTGATTCCGAATCGTCTCTGCACCACCTACACCTCCTGCAAGTTTGTCGGTCTGGTAGTGAAACATCCTGTAGATCAGATTTTTGCGTTGATTATGAATATGCTTTCGGTTTTTCTCTAGGTGGTCCAGTTTTTGAAAAAATTACATATTTAAATTTCTGCAAATTTAAGCTTCTTTGTGCTATTTTTATGCAAATTTTAGATACAGTAAATGTCAGATTGAATTACCTTTTCCAGATAATGACTACTGGACTATTTACTTCAGATAAATGTCACGATCTGCATATTCTTAGCATTTATTTGCCAGTTTTAAGTCTAATTTGCATATTTTCAATGGTGGAATTTTTTAATTTACTATCAACTTTAAAGTAGTTGCCACAGAATTGACATAATGTGTTTCTAGACTAGATTTTTATGTTGATTTCAAATCTGCAACCTGTTTTCTTATATGACGCCTAGTTTCTGAGTAAAATGAATTTCTACTTTTGTACGATATTGACAAAAGTTTGATATAGGATGCTTTTTAGGAGAGTGCACCTCATTATCAAAAGGGTGTCGCTGCCTATCAGCGACATAAACAATAGTTTATATGATCGAAACAAAATTGAAAAAAGTAGTAGAATCTATCTTAACCCTCCGTCTACCAGACGGGTCCATTGGACCCGACAGGTACATACAAAATATTCATTCAAACCAGAAATTTCTTTAAAATAAACTAAGTATATAAACCAGACAAAAATAAGGTAAATAAATAAGTTAAATAGTTTTAAATAAAAATTCTGGTGTAGAACGTTTTATTAAAACTTGAATAAAATTCCCGGTAGATCTAGGGTTAACTAGTTGAAGTACATCACTATGTAGCATTAAAAGCGAATTCTAGCTTTTTTGACCACAATATAAAATTTCACTTTTTCAAAAAACTAGACGTGATAGAAGAACACGAATACTAGATTGGAAATCAGCGCACAAATCTGGTTCAGAAACAGATTAGCGTACTCGCGTGGCAGAAATGTTTAGACATCAAGAAACATTATTAGAAAAACATGAAAAATATGCAAATTAGGCACAATATTTCCCGGTCACATATAATCTCAGAAACAACGTTTTTACAAAGCAAACTAGAGAGTAATCGTAACATGAAACATAAAAGCCAGTCTGATAATACTTTATACCTTAAATTTTCATATAATTTTACAAAATTCACATAAATCGAACTATGCAAATATCTCAAAAACAAGACTTGCTGAAGTAAATCTAAAACTAGATTCGGAATCAACACAAAACACTGCATAAGAAACAACTAATTTCGGTTTTGTGAAAGAGAAAAAGTTCCAATTTGTTGATCAGTGTAATTAAGGTGTATGATTGGCCACATCCGCAATGATGTATTTCACGATTTGCAAAGCAACATTTAAATTTTGTACAATTACGAGGTGGCCATAATTAAAGTGCACGTGTTTGAAGAGCTTTATAAGCTAAACTGTTTGAAACATTTAAAAAAGATTTGGTATTTATACAGTTTTGTGCATGCGGAAATAATAAAAACTAAATAATTAACATAAAACAGATGGTGTCATATATAATAGAAAAATGGAGAATTTACTACCAGCTAAATTTTAAAACTTCTTTATAGAAAATTTCACATGATAAAGTGTTTTAAAGAAATGATAGTAAATATAGCATTACACTGCAAGAATATCGTCGTCTCAAAAGGTATTGATTTAAAATGAGTTATTTTTGATAATATTTGCTAATGAAACATCTCAGAGATTTAAGGGTTATCTATTTGTAAAATTTCAAACTAATCATTTTTATTGAATTACTGTTTTCAGATTACTCTAAAAAGTATAAATACGTAAGCTTTTAAAATAATCCAAATAGTTTAATTCGTTAAATCCTTCAAACATTTGCGCTTTGATTATGACTACCTGTAGTACATAACATTTATTATTATCGTTTCAATTTCAAAAATGTTATTCAGTACTACCCACAAAGATACTTTTTCTTTTACATTTACTTTTGTCCTAATATATACGAGGGCAAGACAGTAAGTAGGTCACAAAAGCCAATTAAAAAAAGGGTAACCAAGATACATACTTAAAAGGCATGTTTATTTCTTTATATAATCATCATTTGCATTGATACATTTGTCTCATCTCTTTATGAGTTTTCTAATACCTGCTGCATAAAAGTCTTTGGACTGCACTTTCAGCCATCTGTGTACCTCACTTTCAACGTCTGCATCAGTCGGTTGTAGGCTAAACCATGTGAACACCCTGTTGCAGTTGCTAATGCTGTCTATTGTTGTTCGCCTGTCATCTATAACCATTTCCTCAACCTCCCGCACTGTTTCTTCTGTCGCAATCTCAACAGGAAGATCTCTTCGTTCTTCGTTAACAACTTTTGAATGCCCCTGCTCATCTTGTACAACTGTTGTCTCATAAATTTGAAATTGACATCTTACAGTTGGACAGTGCTGCAACCTATTGGCATATTTGGAAACAATTTACTACTAATTTCCGACCTCTTATATCGGTTTGTGACATACTTACTGACTTTCCTTCGTATATATATTATATACCGGGTGTCCAATAAATTTCTTAATATTTCACAAATTCGTAAAAAGTGAAGGATTTATTTTATTTGACTGCGGTTTGCAACAAAATTATTGTCAAGCGTATTTTTTTGGGGTAAAGAAAAAAAAAAGTTAGTGAAATTTTTGTCAATAGAGGGCACTTCAAAATTCAAAATCACAAAATTTCGCGGAACATTACGTTTAATTGCACGTAAATATTTACAAGCTTATAGCATTCTATTTGTCCACCATCACGAGAAATTGCGAGAAGCCGCGGAAATAGTTGGAAGTCTTGCTCAATTACTGAACACTTGTTCTTGAAAATGCCAAAGGAGAAAAGCAAAACGTATCTGATTGGAATATAATCACTTATGCACAGTAATTTTCAAGCAAGATCAAATCATATCAAATTGCCAGTGATGCAGTTCTTGACAAGCACATTTCGAGAACGGCTAATCAGTCGTTACAGTAAAAATGCTTTTCCCCCTTGCTCACCGGAATTAATACCGCTTGATTTTTGGCTACAGAGTTACCTAAAGTGTCGAGTGTACCGTTATAGTCCGCCATGTTTAGCAAAGTTAACCCTTTCAGGGGCAAGCAATTGCGTTTCTGTGATGTTGAACTCACACCGGAATATTCGAAAAATTTTGTTCCAAAATAAGGAAAGCAATTTTTTAACTTTTTTCCACCAAAGTTAGAAAAGTAAATTTTAATTAACAGTTTCTGGTGTAAATCTTGATGAAAATTAGATGATAAAATATATCCCACCGCCCCTCAAGGGGTTAAAGTACACCATACGCCACGAAATCCATCAGGACATGCTACATGCCCCAGTTAACCTTTTCAGACCGGAAGCTTTTTAGTAGAAATGAAAAGTTTTCGTGCTTTTCCCTAATTAATAGGGTCATATTTGATTGATAACAATATTTAAAAATATATCCGATGTCAGGTTATCTCAAGGAAGGAGGAATTCTGTGATCTCGACTTAAAATCGCACAAAAAGAGGAAAATGATTTTTCTTTTTCTGGAGCATCACCTACACTGTTAAAAATATCGTGAAAAATTACCTCTGTTTATAAAGGCTATCTATTTTCTGACAAATGAGAACGCTACATAAACGCCTACGCATCGTTCTCAGAAAATAGATAGTCAGAAAATAGATAGCCTTTAAAAACAGAGGTAATTTTTCACGATATTTTTAGCAGTGTACACTGATAAAAATTTCACCGTTGGATTACGGGAAAAGCCTGGCAGCACAGATTCCAGCATTTTACCGTAATATTACAGTATGTACCGTTATCTATTTAGACTGTATTAGGCCGTAAATGACAATAAATTTTTTGAACGTATTTGACCGTAAATCACAGTAACTTTCAAGACCGTATCTGACCGTAAACCACAGTAACTTTCAAGAACGTATCTAACCGTAAATCACAGTAATAGGAGTGTATTTGGCCGTTTATGACTTTTTTTTTCCTTTTTTTTTTTAGTATCAATTATTTTGTTTCAATTTCCATTAAAGAGATATAAATTCTCAATGTTTTCTATCTTTTAGGGAATTGAAACTGCATTTTACGTAAGTGCTAGCAACAGCGATAGATAATATTCTGATTTTAGTGGATTATCAGCCTTCTCATTCTAAAACATTATAATTGACAGCTTTTTATGTATTTACAAGTCATTTATATGTGGAGATTTCGCAAGCAACACTTGCATCAGACTGAGTGTCCCCGTATTTTCCGCTTCGAGATTAAAAAGGAAACGAGCCTTAACGAAGCTGTGTGAAGTGGAAATGCGGAAGAAGTAAAGAGAACGAAATGAGTTTGACGACGGAAGGTTTTGTTAAAAAAGAACAGAACATATTACGGTGAAATAAGATTGAATATTTACACGACGTAAGAAAATCTGAGAAATATTCAACGACGTCCTGAATTATAGACTTTAAGCTAATTAAAGAACGAGAAGAGTGTTTATATCTGTATTTTTGTTTGTGTATTCGTCTCAATAAATGTCAGTGTTCGTCCTAAAAGTGAGTTGTGAGTTATGTATGGAGTCTCACCCCCATATATATATTCGCATACGTTTCCGTTTTAATTTAAAAACTATCAAAAGAACGTTACTGTAATGTGTAATAAACGAGGAATAATAATATAATTATTACTGGATTATTATTATATTACATTATTGTACATTATCTGTAATCTGTCTTTTACAAAATTCAATCTCAGAGAAATGGACCTTTCACAACACTTAAAACTTAGATTTTCACTTTTAAATAAATTCATTTAAAATAATTTTCCAGATTTCAGTAACCGCTTTTCCTTTCTCCACCCTACAAAGTTAATATCGCTAAAATCTGATGTTAAAAAAACTTAATAAATGATAAAACTCCAAACACTCCTCCCCCCCCCCCCTCACACACATACTTATTACACAGAATTAAAATTTTTAATTTTTCTTAAAAAAGGATACTTTATTAATTGTATTAACAGAAATGTATTGAACGAGAATCTAATGAAAATGTAAACAGTCTATTAAAACCCTTTAGCTATTTTTATAGTTTTTATTTAATACCTTTTCAGCAATTGGTGTGAAATATAAGAAAAAAACCTTTACAATATTAGATTAAATTATATAATAATTGGCAACATTATAAAATATTTTCACAACTATTGCATACCTCTTTTATTAATTTGAATTCTTGTTTCACTGTAATATAAATTTTTTGATAATCGTAGCAATTTTTCTATTTTTTATTTATCCATTTTTTTTATTATTATTATTGTTATCATTTTAGGATGAGGAAAGGAAAGGTGGTGGGTGTAATTTGGAAGACAATTTTAATTGAATTTATTAAAAGGTTTTACAGTTGCGAAATGTGCATTTTTCTGAGATTGAATAGATTACTGATAATGTACGTAATTTAATAATAATGTAATAATAATATGAAAACATAATAATAATATAACAACGTTATAATAATATAAAGGAATAATAATTTAGTAATATAATAATAGTTTAAAAGCACAATAATAATGTATTAACAATATATAATAAAATAATGTATTATATTATTATTACTATTTTATTACACATTAGTAGAACGATTTTCTTTAAATTATAACGGGAACTTATGCGAATATTTAAATGATATGTACACAAACATCTGCCACTTACCTTGTTTTAAAATGGAAAGGCTGGCAATCATCTAGAATTAGAGTATTATCCATCACTGTTACAGCTAGCATCCGCTAGCACCTACGTATGGACAATCACTTATAGGCAAGATGGCTGCCATCAACACTGCTATTGAATTTCTCGGTAAAAAACGTGGTCTTAGATTACTAGAATGCGCGCGCCGCTGTGCCACCGTAATCCACCGTTAGATCACGGTTAGCGATCGCGAGTAACAGTAATTTACTGGACTAGCCCGTTATCTGCCGTTCTAAGGCTGCGTAACATTATCCCCTCGACCGTATATGACTGTTAGAGTGAGGTCAATACTGAAAAAATGATCAGTTACGGTCAATAACAGCTTACTATTGTCCGTGACCGATATTTAGCGGGCAAGCGCAATATTTACTACACTACAGTAATTTACAGTAAAATTATGCAGTAAAGTACTGTAAAGCAACAGCTATTTTTAACAGTGTAGAAAATTGTGTAGTTTAGGTCTTAAAGGATTAAAGGATTTCTCACTCGCTTGCAAAATGTAATTCCTTGTAGTGGCGCGGACATGCAGAAAATTTACAGTTATGAGCTTGTAAATATTTGCATACCCATAAAAATAACTTTCCACGAAATTTTGTGATTGAATACCGAATTGCTATTGACAAAAATTTTTATTAAAAAGGTTTTCTTTACCAAAATAAATCCCCCCGCATGAGAATAATTTTGTCGCATACAGCTATCAAGTAAACCACTCAAACCATAAAACTATAAAATCATTAACTTTTTTATGAACTTTTAAAATATTAACAAATTTATGGGACACTATGTACGTATAAATTATATACATACATATATAATTGCTATTTTACGTACCAAGTCTATATTTCACAAACATAATTATGCAATATTTTTCTTTGATTTAAAAAAATAATCACATGATTTATTGTATTAATTTAGTACTAATAATTATATTACATGCTTCAGTATCAAGTTTTGACATTTAGAAATATAATTGCAATCAAATGATAACAATATGCTATGCTTCAAAATTATTTACAGAATAACATATGCAAGCTTTACATTTATTCTCCCTCTAATATTAATGCGTATCGACAAATGGAATTTCAGAGCAAATGAAGCATGGAACTTCAACGCAGAAAATATATCATCTTCAAACTTGTATTAGAATGTTACTGATTTAATCACAAAGTGGAATTGAGGTTTGTGTCTTGTTATTTTTACTTTCTGAACTGATAATGTAAGGAAAGTACTGTAATCACGAATTGCATGTGTGTGTTAGAGGTCTGCACGGACTCGACCTTGGACCGGGCAGGCAAAATGAATTCAAACTTTCAAACGGGCCAGCAGAATAAAGACAATTTTTTTAACGGGCTGGGCCGAAAAATAATAATCGGACCGGACCGACAAAATTAGACTTAACTGTTTCGAGGACGTGTCGGGCAGGTAAAATGTTTTGTAAAAATAGTAATAGCGATAATGAACTTCTGTTAACGGAATCATTGGTCTTAACGGAATCATGAACCATCTTAATAAATTACTGATAAATATTTTCAAAAATCTACTTTTATTATACAGCTTCAAAAGTTATGATGCTTCTCACACTATTTTTAGGTGCGTTCGAAATTATATAAATATTTAGCACCTATAGTCGTCGTCTGGACCGTCTGTCTGTCCATCTGTCAGCATATAACAAAGCAAAAACTACCCAACCGAATGGTTTGAAATTTAATATATACAATCATTGCAGAATTTTGTTGAGTCAATTCAAATTTTATGAAAATTGAATGAAATTGTAAAAAGATATTAATAAAAGTTTTCTTCATTTTATTAAATCTTATCATACGCAATTAATTCAATGATATCCCATGATAGGTAATGAATCCAAGTTGATACGTCCATTATTCCATTAAATCCTATGATACGTAATTAATTCAGTGATATCCCATGATAGGTAATGATTCTTGATTGCCATGGTGATTACGTCCTATTTAAGATAGAGTCGTATTATTTCCGTAATACTGATTTTAATATGTATAATCGTAATAAATTTTGTATTCATGCATTTTTGCATAAGAGTGCAACAGCTATTGCACCAAGATCTGAATATTTATAAAACTAGTCATAGTACGAACGCACACGCGAACGAACCTCATTTGCCACGTTTGACGTACAATTTCCGACATTTTTCTTTTATTGTAAACTACATTAAGCTTTTTAATGAATCTTTAATCGAATGTCGAAAAGTCTTAAGTTTCGAAGTAATCATTAATGTTGCTATTGTGTATTTTATGTCTTGATGACGTATAATAATCTAAAATGTACTGTAAACTTTTCCCATAAATATATATACGGTAGGGGAAGTTGGGGAGGTATGATACACTTTTTTTTACAAATTTTTTACAACCCTTAGAAAGCTATTTATAAACAAATTTTTCGTGTTTTCTTATAAAGTGACCTTTTATTCATTTATTAAAAATATTGTGAATTTAAAAAGTAGTCATTCAAAAAATATATCCCAATTATTTTGAATGGTTACTACTGTATCAAATCTCCCCATTACTGGGGAGGATTGATACACTAGCGAGGGAGGTTTGATACATTGTTATGTAAATTGGAAAAAAAAAATGCAGACAATTCAATTTATGCGCCATACAATTTTTTATGATAAATCTTGAAATATTTAAGTAAAATTTGAAACGAAATGACATTGACATATTTTTGTTTCAGAAATGTTTTTTACAAAAATATTTAAA
This sequence comes from Maratus speciosus, assembly GCA_963932465.1. NCBI lineage: Eukaryota > Metazoa > Arthropoda > Arachnida > Araneae > Salticidae > Maratus > Maratus speciosus. The sequence goes on along the minus strand of OZ010789.1, from coordinate 277,612,243 downwards.
CTATTGCTATTATTTAAACAATCCTATTAACACACTTTTTAGCAAATAAATAATGAAAAAAAACCCCTAGAAATCTAGCTGCCAGGAAAAATGAAGAGAACATTGCTGATTTGCAAACAATTTAACTTAAATATAGCACATTTAAGATTCCTTTAACCCTTTCTGGGGCAAAGCATTTTCAATGCTAAAGTGTTGAATGCATGAATGGCACCGGAATTTACCAACAAATTTAATTAGAAATAAGAAAAGGGATGTATTTCACTTCCATACTAAATGAAAAATATTTTACCAAATAGCTGGTGCCAATGTGGCGTTTAGGAATTTAAATTAAGTGGTTTCATAAACATACCACCACCCCTGAAATGGTTAAAAGAAAAACTAATAACTCTATCATTTTGATAAGTAAAATCGGGTAGATTTAACGTTTTTTTCAATTTGCCCTTCTTAAATTATAGAAAGATTTTCCCTTTCAGGCCATTTAAACTTTTTCCCTTCTACATTATGAGAAAAGCGAACTAATCATCTATCATCGCACTGCTTTTCTATGTAACCTACATAATGTCTATGAATTGTCTCTTTGCTCTTCCTTACCAATTTCAATAGCTCTTGCTGTAAAACAATAATGAATATTACAGTCCTATATTAGTTTTCAAACTTAAAAAAACTATTAAATTTCAAATATACAAATGTATCATTTCTCCCTTTTATGCCTTATTGGATTTTCAATCACTTTGTACAAATGCAGTTGCAAAATGGTAATCTACTTTGTAGTAAAACTAATCCTAACAATCTGTTTTATAAATAAAAAAAATTACAAGATATTATCTTCACAATAATAAAAGTTATGAAAGAAAATCAGTCAATGAAAAAATTTACATTGACATTCCAAAAACCTTCAAAGTTAAAAGAAAAGAAAAGTTGTCAGTTCTTCACTGATTAGTCCAGCTAATGATGGCTTAAGCAAATAAAAGAAGACTTCACATGTGTTAGAATGGCTGTTAATGCCATTTCTTGAGAAAAATTGTCAATGTATCAACCCTCCCTGTGTATCAAACCTCCCCTACCTCCCCTACTCTTTAAAAGAATCGTAGCTGAAAGAAAAATCTGAATGTTTTATAGAAATTGAGTCGGGTCTAGACGGACCTGTTTTACTGATTTTTGCACGAGCTGGATCATGAATTGCGAAAATTTAAGCGGGCCCGGACCTGGAATTTGCAGCTTCTAGTATGTGAGACTGTGAGAGTGAACATGATAACCCTCAAACCAGTACATTCGAGTGAGATCCATATGGCGAATATGTTTTAGACCACAGTCGTAAGATCTATATAGATTTTCGTAAAAATTCGGCCGAAGTATTAAGTATTTAATTCATTTTTAAACCATTTTCAAACCATTTTGCGACCAATTCTATAGGAAAAATCACCAAGTAAATGTGACAGAGTAATAGGTGATAAATATTGTGGTGATGTAACCAATAATTAATATTGCAGAGGTAGCGTCTCCAGCTTCAAAACGAGTTGTCAGTGTTCGAATCCAGCCGATCCAGCTCTCCTATTCTGTAAAATGATATGAGTGTAATGTTAATTTGACAATTGTATTTTAATCGAGGATTAAGGGGATCTCCCACTGTTTTCTGGAGGTCTTCGGTAACCGAGGTTTTCCAGTATAGGTCAGTTAGTAGTTTACATACAGGATGTAAGCTAACATCTTTTTTGTAGGCCACTATATTGAAGACTGTTAGTTTTATTGTGAAAACTTCTCGTGATCGTAAGTTTTAGTGGTACCAGGTAGTAGTTCGATTCAGATTCTGCATTTTAAAATAATTGTTGACAAAAATCCAGGTTTCGTCATTGATCCTTGGATATTTTATTTAGGTAGGAAGAAATCAAATGCAGACATTCCAGTAGAATTGGCTTTTATGTCATTAAAGTAGGTGTCTACTAACAATGCCAGAGAGGGACCCAAACGAGCTGATATGTTACTAGCCCGACAGTCAGAGAGTAATGCTGTAATTACACTGCTACAGATAATTCAAAGATTACTAATTAGTTCACCGTTTGACTCAATTTCATTATTACACTACATTAGGCTGAAATGAGACTTAAATTAATAAGAAAAACTAAAAGTAACTTAAACAAATTATTATTTAAAATGTATTTTGAAGCTTTTACGCTCATTTCAGTTTTTATTTGAAGTTTTGAATTTTTAAAAGACCGTTCTTAGAAAGCATTTACATCTTAAAAGTAACCATCAAGTCATATTCCAAGTTACTAGTCAAATGGTCTACCACTCCTCTGTTGGTAGTGGCACCAAAATAAAATATAAGCTTTATTGGAACAGAGACTGTCAATCAATTTGCCAACATTAATTTTGAAATTAGTTTGACATTTACTGAGACTGCGTAGATATCGTAATTTAGAAAGTTTTTAGAGTGCTTTTCGCTCATTTTAGCCTTTTAAATTTCGAATCTTTTCGAAACTGTTCATAGAAAGCATTTATATCTTGTAAGTACCTACCGTGGCAAATTTTAATTTTCTATTTTTAACAATTCAGTAAAAATAGTAATTTAGAACATTTTTAAAAGGCTTTTTGCTTTTTTCATCATTTAAAATTTCAAATATTTTAGAAACTGTTCTTAGTATGAAGTATAACTTAGTATACGATGAAACTGTCTCATTTACATTTTATAAGTAACTACCATACCAAAGGGCATAGCCGGATAAGCATTGAAAACATGCCTTTCAATCAAATTTCCTGATTATTTTCTCAGATGTGGCTACATATCTGACAATATATTTCCCCTATTATTACCCTATAAATATTGATATTTAATGAGATTAAAATGTTTTTTCAATTTTTTAAAAAACGGATTTTCTCAAAAACTGCCGCACGGAATTTCATGCCATTAATTGAGGATATATAGATACCAAAGATGCATAACTGGTAATTTTTGTATAATTTTCTGTTTATAAAAACTGTGTGAAATAGCGAAAAAAAAATAAAAATCATATCTTATGTTTATCCGAAAATTACCATTTTCTTGTAAAAAATTCCCCTTATGTGCCCGTATATTCTATATAAATGCCGAAAGTTTGCGTTGGGTAATACATATAAATATTTACAAAAATGCATATTAAAATTATTGAAATTCATTTTAAGGCGTTATTTGGGCGGAGCTACTCAACTTCCACACCCGAAGAATTTTTGGAATAAACAGTTACAGAATTGCTGTATTTTAAATTTTAATGAACACATGAGCAATATTCACATCGCTGTCGATATCAAAATAAATATGAAGTTGAAAAACAGGCTTTTATGCTTAATGGAATTTAAAATACATCAGTTGACATATTGTCTGCTGACTTTGTTCCAAAAATTCTTCGGATGTGGATGTATCTCCGCCCCAAATAACGCCTTAAAATGAATTTCAATAATTTTAATATACATTTTTGTAAATATTTATATGTAGTACCCAATGCAAACTTTCGGCATTTATATAGAATATGCGGGCACATATGGAGAATTTTTTACAAGAAAATGTAATTTTCGGATAATCATAAGATATGATTTTTAATTTTTTGAAATTTTATTTCGCTACCTCACACAGTTTTTATGCACAGAAAATTATACAAAAATTACCAGTTATGCATTTTTGGTATCTATATATCCTCAGTTAATGGCATGAAATTCCGCTCTGTAGTTTTAAGAAAATCCGTTTTTTAAAAAATCGAAAAAACATTTTAAATCTCATTAAATATCAATATTTAATGGTGATAATTCGGGAAATATATTGTCAGATATGTAGCTACATCTGGGAAAAAAATCAGGAAATTTGATTGAAAGGCATGTTTCCGGCTATGCCCTTTCAAGTTTCTATCTTTAGCATTTGCCTAGAAAAAGAAATTCAGAAATTAATTAGAATGCTTTTCACTCATTTGATTCTTTTAAATTTCTATTTTTTTAGAAACTGATATCAGAGAGCATTTACATCTTATAAGTAACTACTATGCCAGATTTCAAGTTAGTAGCCCCATTAATATTACAAAAATCACAATTTTAGAAAGTTTTTCGCTCCTACACCGCCCTTTTGTTCATGACACCAACTTAAAATAAAATCTCTATTGGAGAAGGGACTGTCACCAGCAATTTGGCACATTACTTTTGAAATTGGCTTGGTATTTCCTGAGATTCCATAGAAGTCGTAATTTAGAAAGTTTTTAGAACGCTTTTCGCTCAGTTCACCGTTTTAAATTTCGATTTTTTAAAAACTGTTCTTAGACATCATTTACATCTTATAAATAACTACCATGACAAATTTAAAGTTTCTAGCCCCTTCAGCATCACAAAAACCGCAATTTTAGAACGTTTTTTGCTCCTGCAGCTCCCTGGTGGTAGTGGTACCGACATAAAATATAGCCTATGTTGGAATAGGGACTGTCACTGTCAATTTGCAACCATTACTTTTGAAATCGGTTGGTATTTCCTGCGATTTCATAAAAATGGTAATTTTAAACGTTTTTAGAACGCTTTTCTCTCATTTGCCCCTTTGAGATTTGGAGGTAAAAAAAAAAAAAAAAAAAAACTGTTTTTAGAGAGCATTTACATCTTATAAGTAGTTATATTTTACCGTAATTTTAGGAATTTTTTCTACTGAACCAATTGTACGAAATTCTTACAGATTTAAGCTTTATAAAATAAAAATTAAAAATACATTTTCACGTCATTTCAAAATTTTCTAGAAGTCTTAAATAATTCGTATACATTTCAAAATAAAATATTTTCCTTTGACTCTAAAAATAATTATGCGATTTATTGTATTAATAATTTTATTACATGTTTCAACAACATGCTTTTGATTCATGAAACTTTAATGCTTTGTAAACGAAAAATATCTACACACTCTGTATTTAATCTCTCTTCAGAATTGCTTACTTGTTCATGCATGCGTGTTTTACAGTTATTCTCTCTCTAAATTTAATATCCTCAAATGGAATTTCTAAAGTCAAATATTTAAGTTTCAAGCCGAAATTATTTCGCTTTCAAACATTAAAACGTTATTGATTTATTCATAAACTGAAATTAAGGGTTATACCGAGTTATTCTTTAATTAAAAAGGGATTTGGTTAGCTATTATATATAATGTAACCTATATTACATTGGAAGTGTTAGATAATACTTCTTTAAAAAGAAAAGGATTGAAAAGTATTGTAAAGACTTCTCTGGACTCTGGGATTGATTAGCGTCATGGTAGCTTCCACCAGTTAAAACGAATATTTTTTTTTTCTTATTTATGACAGAAATTCTGCGTGTGTCAGTTGGTGCAATAAGGGAAAAATTTCTGTTCAAATTTACTGGTGGAAGTTTTCCCTTGCGGTAATACGAATCTCTCTAGAAAGACTGTTAGTATTTCCACACGCCATATTCAAATGCAGAACTCAAATATACGATAAAAAGATTTATTTCAAAGTCAAAGTCGAAGTTTCATCTTAGAATTTAACCCTCTCGCTGCGTTATTGTTTTATCAAAATAGCTTCAAAAATTGCATACTTAATTCCTTCGCGACGAGCGTCTTTTAAGAATTTTTATTCTTTTGCCACCGGTTTTTCAAAATGAAAATTTTCGCCTGATTTAATCGGGAAAATGCTCCGATTAGATAAGGCAAAATTTACAATAAAAATAACTGGTGGGAATGATCAAGGCGGGTTAATTAGACGGAAAAAATGGATCCCCGATGAAATCTCGGGTTGCGCAAATTTTGTTACTTTTACGTTGCCCGAGAAGCTCTCGGTTTGCGCAGCGAGAGGGTTAAAGAGGAGTTACATTTCAATTACTTTTCGTAAAACAAGTTGCTTTAAATAAATGAGCTTAAATTTTAAAATGGCAACAATTCACTGTGGTGACCAGAAATAGATCAATTACTAATCCAGTACAATCTTCATAATAATTTCTAAAAACTTTAATTTTATTTAAAAAGCCAGCGGAACAGACTCGATGACAGCTTGAATCGGAAAAATTAATTTTTTTATCCAAATGCTTTTATAACCTGAAAAAATATTCTTTACCATTGTGACCACTAGAGGAAATTTTCATAAAAACTTAAAATTATTTTATTATAAAATAAAATATAATGAAGATAAAAATTGATGTATACAGATAAATACCATTGTGTTCCACTCATATAAAAGATATCTTTGTAAAAAAAGCATTTTACTTGTCTATATATTAAATCAAAATTTTATTCCTCTTGTGACACTCTGGTCACAAAGATAATAAAATTTTGATTATAATAAAATCACCTAGCTTTATAAGTGAATTTTTACGTTTCCTTACGCGCGTGTAGCAGAAAAATATACGGTTTAATTGACAATAGAGTACCAAAAAATAGATGCAAAAAAATTCAACCAAATTTCATAGCATTTAGTAAAATTCTATTTCGTATGCATAGCTGCCAACATTCCACTAATCTTCCGTAATGTCTGGATTAATTTGACCCTGGTTAACCACATTTCGAACCAGAAAACTTATTTCGTGAATGCTTATTTATTTAATTCCAGGTTACTACGTGGAACATATTTCATTTCATTTCTTAAAAAAATTCCTGGTTCGAAACTTATTAAAACAGGGTCAAATTAACTCATGTATTACGGAAGATTAGTTTAAGGTTGACTCCTATTCGTATGACATTATTTTTAAATGGAAGCTCAACTTTTCGCTCATATAAATTCAATTTAAAATGGTTACATGAAAGCGACGTCAAGTTTTAGACGATTATAGTCGTAATGTCAGTCATGAAGTTTTGATAGTAACGAGAAACATCGCCAAAGATTTGGCTATTTAAAGAACACTTCTTGATTTTGATAATTTCACTGTTTAAGTGTGTAGTTCGAGTACATGTTTGTTAAATTTATATTTTATTTATACTATTCTTTCATTATTTATTGACTAAGTTTTAATTTCGTTATGGAATATTAAAGTGCTATTACACAAGGCGTCAAAGTTGCCTCAAATTCCGAGCGACTCAATGTTAAGAAAGGGTCCTGTCCCGTCCGGGGAAGACAACCGCGAGCTAATGCTAAACCTATGGGGAAGTTATTTGCTAACATCTCGTTTGCAATTCGACATTTTTATTTTTTATTTAATTATTTATTTATTTTTTTCGCATTGGATAGCTGAAGTCCATCTCTACATCGCCCTTTTTTTACTTTTTCGATTTTGGTTTCAGATACTTTTTATAAAGTTACTTTCACTTTCGAAACCAGTTCCGAAAATGAAAGTGTCTCTCTATTTAAAAAAAAAGTAACTAATGGTGTCGCCGCCACCGCTGGTTTTGATTTTTTTGCGACCGGAGGTCTTTCTTGGTTAATATTAGAAAAATATTGCATACAAAAATATGAAAATCCGTGGTATTATAGAGAAATGTTTGATAAACACGCTGTTGCAGACAGTTTTCAAATCGAAGAATTATTTTAAGAGATATTTAGTGCTAAAATTGGACAAAATCGTTCCATTAAAAAAGTTTTATAGGAGCCAAAACTATACATTTGAATTTAATCATTTTTAGATCATTTTATTTGATAGAAGTTCCCGTTGTGTAGACTGCATTTATTTTGTTAAGTTGAATAGTTTTTTGAGGTTTTATTTCTATTTTAAATTCAATTTTTCAATATTTCGAGAGATATTTTTTACATATTTTAGAAAAGGGTACTAATTTAAACTGTTGCCAACTGTATAAATGGCGCAAACAATAATGTTTGTTTCAAATTAAAAAAAAAAATTATTTGCACGTGACTATTTTAAACAGAAAAAAGCCTTTAAACTAGAATTAAATAATTAGGTAAGCAGGAACTTATTGAAATTACGTCATAAAAACTATATTTACACGTGAATTTTAAAAGAGAAAGGATATTGTAAAATAATAAATTCATTAACATGCGTTAGAAGTCTTAAATAGGAGAAATTACGTCACATTTATGTCACATTACACATTACGTAAAGTGAACAAAAAATAATATTGCAAAACGGTTTAAATTTAAAAATTGCTCGAGATATTTATCTGATATTTTGAGATGATCTTTTCAACTATTTTTGTTTGGACAGCGCAACTAATGTTTCATTTCTAACAAATATATTTTCACGTGAATATTAAAAAGGAGAAAGAAAAGTTTGGTGAAAATAACGTCAAATTAAAAGCAATACATTTAAAATGGCTTATTTAAAAGACTTTCTTTTCGTTTTGTTAAAAAATACCGGGAGACAAAGACTCTGTTTACCTAATTCATTTCATATAAGCTTATTTTGAAATGTTTAACTGATTTTATTTAATCAAAGGCAGTGGCACCAACTTTTGAAAAATATTGGGTGGGCTCAATCATATTAGGGTAAAATGACATGGGCATTTTCTTTTCTTTGAAGATAAGGAGATAGGTGGGAAAGTTTATGACGGTGAAGTTAGAATTTTTTTAAATAGAATATAAAGTTGTGATTTTATTAAATTATGTTCTCATATGAGGTCTTCATTTTATGGACTCTAATATTTACTATTATACCATAAATATAAACTAAAACTCAAAGGACTAAAAAAATGAAGCATGACAAAAATCAGTTTAAAAGTATTTGACAGCATATTCTGAAAAATCATTTAATCTTATATTTAAAAAAAAAAAAAAAATGGAAATTGTATTTGATTTCTTGGTTTCTGAACACCTGCGATTTTCGTTCATTTAGGATGAAAAATGAATTCGGAAATGTGTTAGAAAAATGCCAATCTCTTTTTAAAAACAGCTTACCATTACTACTTTTGTATGCATTTAATTGCTAATTTATATCTGGTAATATATTCTATAAAGTTAGACTATGACACATAAAAAGGGTGAGTCTGTATATATCCACAGAGAATTTCTTTGCAAAGTTCATCTATAAATTCTAACCATTCATTACCATCTCTATCATATAGAGACAGTAATATGTTTAACTGGATTATTTTGGTTAGGTTAAATGAGTTGTGTTAGGGTCCTGTGTGCCTGTTACTGCTATCCTTACTGTGTTTTCAAACAAAATGATTTTCAATGGAAAAATTATTTTTCCAGAGATTAAAAAATGAACAAGTAACAAAATAGAATAATGGAAATCGGGTGGGTTAAGAGCAAATTATTGGGTGGGCTCCGGCCCCATGGGCCCATATAAGTTGGCGCCACTGATTAAAGGCGAAAACAGCTATTGTATCTTTTAACAGCAGCTGATTTGGCCTTAAAATTCCCCAATCAAAGGGAAATGAATAGACACCCGTTTATAGGTAGATCGCCACTGTTTTTTAAATTCAATCTTTCGAAATCTTTTTAAAACCGATCAAATTAGCATGCTTTTAGAGTCGGCGGTGTCTGAACGGGGGGTTGACGAGCGTAGCTCGTAGGGGACAGAGCCTCCTAGTTATTATAAAAAATAACTGCAACCAAAATCGAAAATGTCCTCGGAAATGTCCAAAATCGCCCATGTATAGGATCTATAGGATTTATACCCACCAAGTAACATATAAAAAAAAAATTCAATTTAAAAACGATTACGGATTCTCTGCTCATCATATTCTACATTAAGCACCGTGTAGTACACCTATGATATATATATGTATATATATATATATATATATATATATATATATATATGTGTGTGTGTGTGTGTTGGTGGGTGGGTGTGTGTGGGTGTGTATGTTTGAAATATTGTAATATCATCAAAATACACCACAAACGATTTCCCCCATAGACCGTAATGTAACAGGATTGTTTTGCGTGTCTCTGTAAATGAACCGTAAATGCTACACACTTCATCTTCCATAACGAACAAACCATAGTGATAAACAATAACACCTATGAATTTCTTGGCAAATCGGACTGTATTTACACGAGTTAGAGCACAGACAGACAGACAAACCGAATTCATAAACACGTTTCAACTTTGTTGAAAGTGTTAAAAAATGAATTTGGAAATTAATTAAGGCAGATTTTAGAAACAAATAATTGGAGATTGGCAAGTATGCGATAAATCGATAATTTTGTGGCGTTCCTTTACATATTAGAGCACAGACAATTAACACTAGGAGAGCCAGAATTTTTACTCAAGTTTTATTAAAAATATTTCACACCAGGATATTTATTTAAAACTGTTTAACTTATTTATTAACTTTTTTAGTATTTGAGGTTGAGAGCGAGTGTGTCAGCTCCTAACATGACATCCCCGAGACAGTGCTAGTCACCGTACTTGGAAGAGCGAAAGGCCGTTTTCACGGCCACGTATGTCAGTAGCAAACCGGTCGGTGACTAAGCTTTTGTTGCTGAGCCCTGATCCAGTGATGGAATCTAACAGCCAGATGCCCGGGCCTTCCGAAGGTAATATGGCTTTATGCTCTAGCGATGGCAAGACAAAATTTGAATTTAACTTTGATTTAAGTGATATCTCGAAATTCTCTGAGCTAGCAGGCTATTTAACAACTTCTAAAACTATTTTTGAATTAAATGATGAGGAACTCTCCTGGTTCAATGCGGACGGGAATTTTACTAAAGAGATTAATGAAAGATTGGATCGTGGTTGGATGAAAAATGATCAAAAAATTTCTAAAAAATCTAAAAAAGCAAAAAAGAATAACTCAGTTATCACAACTGGTTTAGTTGTACCGAGTGCCAAGAAATTTAAACCTAGTAGGAACGAAGTGGACTTTAAAATCGAGCTGCAAACGGAAAGCCAATCCGAAAATATGGAGTTCAACTCGGACAGCCAATCCGAAAGCGGCGATTCTGATATTGCAGAGTCAGAAACTGCGCCCTCAGAAATATCTTTTTTCGATGAAAACCCCTTAAATAAAAATGAAAATATTGAAGCTTATTCTAAATTGATCGAAGATTCTAAAGAAAATGTTAAAAATGACCAAAAAATTAGAGAACCAAAACCGATTATTGTTAAAAATATAGTTAATATCCAAAACTTTGCGTCAACTGTTGAAAATGAATGCGAAGCAAATTTTTATCTAAAAACTGCTAGGGACGACCTGAAAATATACCCAAGCGATAATAATGCAAAGCAAAAGATAATTAACTTTCTAAGTGGAAAAAAGCACCAATTTTATGTGATACCGGATACCACCGCACGAGCTAAATTTGTTATAAGGGGACTCCCTAAAAACTGCAAAAGTGAAGAAATTCTAGATGAAATTGCTAAAAAAGGGTATGATCCTTCTAAAGTTGTCCAAATGACAAGTAGGGTGGACAAAAGAGTCCTACCCCTGTTTTTGGTACATCTCACTAAAAATGAAAAAGCAAAAGATTTTCTAAATCTTAGGGATCTTTATAAAATTCGTATCGAAATTGAAAAGTACAGGGCCCCCCATAAACAGTGCAATGTTGGAATTGCCAAGGGTTTTTCCACATTAGCACTTACTGTTATATGGACCCAAAATGTGTAGGATGCGGGAGGGGGGGGGGTGGCGCATAGAAGTCCTGAATGCCCGAACAAGAAACTTGAAAACGAAAATGAACAAAAAGATGAAAAAATCGTTAAACCGCCGCCCAACTGTTGTAACTGTGGGTCCGAACATCCGGCATCTTTTAAGGGTTGCGTAAATTATCCTGTTAAACCCAAATCCCGTAAAACTTTCGCAGAAATCGCAAAAATAAGCAAAATAATCCCAAAACTGAAAATAGCAAAAATATTAGAGAAAAAGTTTGTACTTCCCAAATGGAGCCAAAGGTGGCGCTACCAGACCCGGTACAACTATACCAGATTGAAGATTTTAATCTTGGTTTCCTCAAATTGTAAATACATTGGAAAAAATTAAAATTGAACTTAAGGGTGTATTCGAAAAAATATATTTCCACCCTCAACAGCTCGAAATTTTCTGAGACATTTTCAGACGTATTTTTAAAAGTAAAGTCATGAAACTTGCTGAGGTGATTTTTGAAGAGATGTATAAGAGGCCGTGCGATTTCATTTTTCGCTTTATTAATTAGAATTTCAGTTTTAAAGAATTATTTTCTCAGTATGACAATTTGGTTCATTCTCAGATCTCCCGTTTCGAAAAATTCGTTTCAAAACGCTCACTTTGACAGCTTTTTTTCCAATATTTTCTGCATTTATAAAAAACTCGACAAGCACATGCAGTTTCTAAATAAGAGAATTTGCCAGTTTGATGCGTTTGAGAGAAAAAATGAATTTAAAAATAAATCAGAAAATAAGGAGTTTGAATTGGAATGCACCCTTAAGATCGATTCCTTTTCCAAATTAGCGGATAAGCTTGAAACTATTCTGGAAAAAATAATTAAGCAAGAAGTTGGAAAAAAGACATTAACTTTAATGGATGAGATCACTAAGATCCATCATGATTAATCTTTGATGTAGGTAAGTTGTAATTATTTTGTAAATTTTTGTATATAGTCCTTTTTAATGGTAGCATCATGTAAATTAATTATTTGTAATGAATTTGTTCTGCGCATTTTACTTCTAAATTTCATAGGCAAAATTTTAAATTATTTTTTATGTAAAAATATATGGTCCCTGTATTGGGTCTTTTTTTTTTTTGGTTTATGCTGCTTTACCGACCTCCTGTTTCCATCTTCCATCGCTAGGCAGGCTTGCATCTCTTTTCTGGATAACTCACCAGTTATCATCTTCCAGTCTTATGTTTCGAGGATGTGGGGCAAGTGGCCCCGGGCTCCTCGACCAAATCGTCTAGAATCTAGTCTTTGAGATTCTTAGGCTTATAAAGAAATCGAACAGCGATATATTCATATGGTAAGGGTCAAAATGACCCCTCACGACCATTCTAGCGTTAAATAATTTCAATTTTATTCCTAAAAAGAAGTTATCCATCTTCTTTCAATATATATTTTACGTAAAACCTCTGAAACATTGAAAAAAAATACCTCTAGTCAAAAATTAATTCCATTGTACGGTAAAAATAAAGTTTTTGTAAAATGACTTTTTATATAAAACGTATGGTTTTTATGGTTTCAATGTTTTTCCATAAAATTTTTTATTATTAAAACAAATTTTATTAAATATTTATATTAAAAAATAACACGAAATACAGTATTGTCGAATATAAATATGTATAAAATACCATTTTGTATTATTAAAAAATAATAATAATGATTTTAACACATTTACTTCCAGACAGTGTTAGCAGTATTGTCGAATATAAATATGTATAAAATACCATTTTGTATTATTAAAAAAAAATAATAATGATTTTAACACATTTACTTCCAGACAGTGTTGGCACATCACACCCTTGTAGTAAAGAAAAAAAAAACTATTTTCCTACTAGAATTTTTGTTTATTTAATCACGGAGTGTTTGTTCTTAAATAAAAGTTTAAAAAAATGGAAAACTAGAAAACAGGAATTCTGCTTTTTTAGAATTTAGTGTCGCCCCCGATGAAAAAAAAAATATATATATAAATAGTACAAAACATATTTCAATTTTAAGACTTAAAGCACAAACTTTTATTTTAAGTAAAATGACGTCATTCGCATCCGCTTAAGAGTTGCACATTTACGATCCACTCTTAAACATCTACAGTAAAGCATGCATAGGATGTCACTATCTCAAAATAATACACAAATGCAGCAAAAATAGGCCGTGTCATTAAAGAAACAAGACAAAAGAAATGGCTATCTAATGATTCATAGACATTCATTTGTTTTGTAACATTAATATAGACGATTTCAGTCGTGACGTTAGTCATGACGATTTCGTTGGAAATTGTCTCCAAACAAACGGTTGCTATGTTGTATTTTCTATTTTGTTTGTGTGTTGCAGCTATATCTTATATCTATATCTCACATCTAAGTGTTTTAATACTTGATATGTACTGGTAACATTTTCCACGATTTATATTTAATAAGAAATGACGCATAGCAACCGTTTGTTTGGAGTCAGTTTCCAACCAAAACGTCATGACTGACGTCACACTGAAAGGGTCTACATATACTTAAAATTAAATGTAATTTATAATAGCTCTATGTTTTATTATTTGTAGAAATTATTCGTTTATATTTTTTTCAAAATAGCACGTATTTTAATTACATTTTCTTTCGGTTGTTATGAGAAAATGGCAACAAAAAGATATAATTGCTATTTTTCAACTATTTTCCCTTTACTTTCTATATAAATGGAGTACTTGGGTTGCCAAAATTAAACAAATGGTGCTAAAAACTATAAAAAAATTAATATTTCAAAAATAAATGGAGATACAATTTTCAAAAAAAATTGCATTTAAAAGTACTTTTTTCCCCAATATGACGGTATAAACATTGAAAATGTGCGATGCTTAGAAATTAAAAAAATTGCTATAGAGCATTTAATTGTACAATAATACATCTTCTTTGTTTATTACTAGCGTCTGTAAGGTAACGTTATTTTTTGGAGACAAAATAAGCTGGGAGAAAGAAATAGCATACCGTTCCGGGGGCTAACTAGTGCTAGTTTGGAACCATTGCTTCTAGAATTATATCTGCTAAAATGTTACATACACATTTTTGTACTTATAAACGTTTTCCTGATAATTTTTCAGAAAAATAGACCATTTCAAGATTTTCTGTTTAAATTTGTTATATTATTTGTTTTTCCCTTACACCATTTAACGTGATTGCAAAAAATTATTCCTAATAATCCCATAACACATTACATCTCTTGTTTTATAAACGCTTTCATTACACGAAAGACAAGCAATCCTAGAATGGAATATGTACTATAAAAACATTTTAATTATATGCTGTCTCAACAGGAGACAACGCTTACTAGAAACGTTGACCATATGGAGAGAATAAAACAGGGACTCGATGCAATTTGAAAAAGCTTAAAATAAAACTACATAATTTTCCTGGTGGCAATATTGTTGTTTCATCAGAACAAAGTTTGCCTCCCTCTATTGCTGTTAGGGATTACAATCCTGAGACTAATTTCCAATCCCGAGATTTCGGGATTGCTTAGATTCAATCCCGGGATTACGAAAATAAAAATTTCTTTAATATCACCAATTTTCACAATAGCTAAATATCAAAGATAATTAAAAAAGACAATTAAAGCAAAATTACAGTCTAACTTACATATGAAAATATAGCAAGTTTAAAAATTTTAACTTTAATTAATTATCAAAAAGTATAGGATAACTTACAACAATTGAAAATTAAAACTAATATGATGTTTGAAAATATAACAATAAAACATAAAATGTCTATGTTTCATCTTCTAGATAATTTCTTTTATTTCCTGTTAAACTAGTTTTCGAATGGCTTAATGTTTACAATATTGAAAAATAATTCATATCATTAATTAAATTTTGAATTATTCTCACAGCCATGTAATTAAAGCTTATAATTCTAGGATATCTCAAACGCAAGATTTTCCTTAACATGAAGCTTTTTTTTCTTGAAGTAAAAGAACTTAACACACACACACACATACAATAAAAAATTACATGGATGTATAGTTTAAATTTCTAAATAGAGATAGTTGTTAAAATTCGAAAACGTTGCATAATATAAAAAACTATTATATACCACGAGAAAAAAATGATTAGTTTGAATAGTTCACTGTTTTTTAACTAATCGGTAAATTTCTTTGAAAATATGACCTAAGAAATATAACGGCATCTAAAGTTTCATTTCCAAGTCCCAGTTACAGGGCTCGCAGCGTTCCTAAAATTTTCGCACTTTGCTACCAGTATTTTAAATCAAAAATCTTCGTGGCAGATTGCTTTAACATCTACAATAGAAATTCTAGAATAAATATTATCATTTTAAAATTGTGGTAGGAGTATGGGAAAATTTTAGGAACGCTGCGAGCCCTGCAGTTATGATAGCAACATTGTTCTTTTTTAGTGAAATGTCATTCTGATTTAGACACTCTGTTAGCATTTCAATACACATCTTTGCTGTAAAAGATCCATATATGTGCATAAGGCCTAAATTCTAGAATTTGTTCAAATTTAATTTTCTTGAATGGACATTTATGTTCATAAATAGCTTGTTTACAGTAGATGTCTATTCGCCATAAGTCAAACTAAAAGTTTTTCCTGAAATTTTAAAAGTTTGTGTTTCACTTGTAATTAACTCCTTTTTTATGGATCTATAGCTCAATATACGATTTCGAATTGATACTGCAGATTTCGGCAAATCATTATAGCCTTTAGTTATCAGTAAGTTTCTTAAATCAGTTGAAGTTAAATAAGAAGCCTTCTTTAGCTGTTATTCGCGATAAAATTAAATCCGGTGATTTCTTATCACTTCTAAAAAAAATCCTCTATTTTCCGCTTTTTAGAAAGTAACGTATCTTCTATGCAATCTTGACGTGTAAAAGAAAGAGAGGCTGTATTAAAGTCTTTCTGAACTTTACTACCATGTTTCGTAAATAAATGTGCTTGCAACCCCTCAGTCGATCCATCTAATGTTTTAAAAGCACTGCGCTGCATTTTTTAACATTTAGCGCTTTTTCCATCTTTTGACGTTAAATAGCAGGGTCATACTGAAGATGTATCATTATCTTCCCTATGAGACACAAAATCCTTTTCATTTGACATGTTTAAAGCAAAATAAGCATAAACGAACGAAAATCAAAGAAGTTAGCACTTAATGATGACTATGAAACACAAATGCGATGCTTATCAGTAAACTCTAATTCGAAAACTAATTTTGTGATTGCTAGTTGCTACGACCGGCTTCCTAAACGCAGCGAAATGGAAATAAACAAATGATTTCATTTTCCCTGAATTATAAGCTGAGCGGGTTACATCTGTTTGAAAATAAATCCATGTTAAACGATTTAATCGCTTAGAAATATATGTAAAAAATACTTGAAATATGAATTATTTTTCAATGATATATGAATTTCAGAAAAATTAATTGATTTTCTTTCCAAAAGCGGGAGTGTATAAATATATTTTTTAATTTCAGCTGAATATTGTTCCATTAAAAAAAAAGACGATCCCGAAAATCCCGGAATTTCGCAGGCAAAATCCCAGGATTTTCGGGATTAAAAATGTAGTGGGATCCCGGTATTGTAATCGCTAATTGCAGCTGTGTCAAATAATCGTATTAGCCTTTTGATTAATCCTCTATGCCCCAGCGGTACTTTAAAGTATACCATTAAAATAACCTGCTATAACATTCATTTAATACATCGATTAATAGTAATACAGTTTAGAATGAGTTATAGATACTTTACTTTATCTTGTTCCAAAAGCATTGTTGATTGCACAAAGCAAAAATATTTTTAAAAGGATGATTTCTTTTGCTTTTGCATCTTTTCAGCTTTTTTGACGTTGAAAGATTGGTGGGGAAAAGTTTCAGTTCGGTAATATTTCTATATTTCTAATGTAAGAACATGATATTTGTATATTTCATAATTCTACAACTGGGTTCTTACTGACTTTTGACGAACATTAGCGATGTGGCGAATAAGAAATAAAAAACAGTAGCAAAATAAAGAAAAATGTTCGCAAAATAAATTTTGCGTGAAATTTTTTAAAATCTATCTTTAACACCTTATTGTATCCATTTTTTTCAATATGTTCTAAAATAACCCATTTTTTTGTAATTGCTCATAAAATAGAAATTCGAATATCCGCTACAGAAACTAATAAAAATAAGTACATTCTACATATCTCCTAAATGCGTAAATGTTTCAGACATTCTTTTAACAGAAACTACAAAAAATATTAAAAATAAGTACATTCTACATGTCCCCTAAATGCGTAAATGTTTCAGTCATTCTTTTAGCAGAAACTACAGAAACTTTTAAAAATAAGTACTTTCCAAATGTCTCCTAAATATGTAAATGTTTCAGACATTTCTTTAGTAGAAACTACAGAAATTATTAAAAATAAGTACATTCTAAATGTCTCCTAAATGTATAAACGTTTCAGACATTCCTTTAGCAGTCTGAATAAAAGTTAAAAACAGCTACAGTAGCCTCCCGCTTAACCGGCCTAAACGGGACCTAGGGTTGGCCGGTTAAGAGAAAAGCCGGTTAAAGCGGAGAAGTAAAAAAAAAAAAAATAAATAAGTATCTGCGTAATTTAATTAATTAAACCCCTACGATGCATTTAGTTTTCAATTTGTGTAGTTTTAAAAAGGTACATATTTTCTATATTTTGTAAAATGAATACTAGTTGTAATTAACTGTATTGAAAGAAAAATTATCACTGATAACAAAAAATGAAAAATATTTAACACAAATTAAATTGTTTAAAATCATGTCGCACACCTTTTATAAGAAGTTGAAATTGCTCTACATTATGTATATTTAAGTTAATGAACCATAAAGAAATCAGTGACCTGCTTCTGTTGAAGGCAAGATGACGGACATTTTGCAGCATAATCTCTCCATCTCTTTAACATCATAAGTTTAACAGAGGAAACTGTTAGCCGCTGATTAACATCGTGTAGCGCCAACTTTAATGCTTTTACCCCTTCCGTATGTGGAATTTTATCAGTGTCAACTTCAACTGGATCATCATCAGGATAGTCTTCGTATTCAACAACATCAGTTACAGTCCGAATTATATCCTCGTCAAATAATGTTCCATGCTTGAGACCTTTATCAGACTTAACCCCTTGAGGGGCAATCAATTACGTTTGTGAAATGCTGAATTCCCACCGGAATCTTTGAAAAATTCTATTTCAAAATAAGTAAAAGCAATTTTACGGCCTTTTTTTTCACCAAAGTTAGAAAAGTAAAATTTAATAAAATTTTTCTGGTGTAAAACATCATTAATCGTAGGTGGTATATAATATAAACCGGTGCCCCTCAAGGGGTTAAACAACTCTTATACATCTATGGTGATCTGTTCGCATCCCTCAAACTTTTTAAATGTTTGTACAAAACAGTTTGCAGATAGAACACACATTATATAGTTCCAGGGAGGGCGATTACACTTTTGACCATTAAAAACACAAAATCTCAAATCTTCCAGGGAGGCATCTCATTGTTCCTGGGGGGGATGACCCCCCCCCCCTCCAGGGTAACACCCTGAATTCAACACTGGTGAAGGTCAACGCGTATCCATTTAGAACCGACGTTCTCCTCTCTGAATTTTGCCTCCTTCCCCTCAGGATCGCACTTCAACTCGAAAGCGTAAGCTGAGTTTCCGAGGCCGTCATCACTGAATTTTGCCTGATGTTAGGAAAAAATTCGGCCGGTTAAAGCGGAGTTCCGGTTAAGAGGAGGGCGGTTAAGAGGGAGGCTACTGTATCTTTGATTTACCGTTGTGAAAATATACACTGAAAATTTCCATGAGATTTCGACTCTAACCGATAAAAAAAAAATTGACAGGTCAGACACTTTGCATAACAACAAATAAAAAGCTCGGTAAATGGCTAATTTCAACGCCGCATTCAAACAAAACTTTTCTCTATTTGGGGATTGATGCAAGTAATTTTGTTGTTTTCATTGGCGTGACGCCTGCCCATAGGTAGGGATTAACTGACAGTAGAGATATACCTATCGCATAATGCTCTTTCTGTGCCTTTGGCTGTTGCTAAACCGAATTGGTGTTGAATCAGTTTCTTTGTAAATAGAGCAATGTAAATAGCACGGTGCAATTGGACGTGAAAAGATACACCAATCTTTCAGTAACACGGATAAGAATCTCGACTGTATTGCCACACACACTAAGAACAGAAGTACCAAAAATCGGGTCTGGAATGAGCACCTATTTCTCGCAGCGCCATCTATTTTTTTGAAATTCGAGGTAAAATCAAGAATCCCAGTAAAAAAACTACTGACATCATACATAACCTTCCTGCAAGGATATTTTTAGGTGCGTTCGTAATTATATAAATACGTAGCACCTATAGTCGTCGTTCAGTCCGTCTGTCTGTCCGTCTGTCCGTCCGTCTGTCCGTCCGTCCGCATATAACAGAGCAAAAACTACCCGACCGAATGATCTGAAATTTTTAATATATAATTGCTGCAAAATTTTGTCGAGCCATTTCCAATTTTATGAAAATCGGATGTATAGTTTAATTACAGGGACAGTCAAAAGTTTTTCTTTACATTACGGCCAATGGGAAAAATTATTGCAAATGAATTTTAATGATGTTACAGACTTCCGAATGGTCTGAAATTTTTAATATATAATTGCTGCAAAATTTTGTCGAGCCATTTCCAATTTTATGAAAATCGGATGTATAGTTTAATTACAAGGACACCCAAAAGTTTTCCGTTACATTATGGCCAATGGGAAAAAATTATTGCAAATGCATTTTAATGATTTTACAGCCTTCCGAATGGTCTGAAATTTTAAATATATGATTGCTGCAAAATTTTGTCGAGCCATTTCAAATTTTATGAAAATCGAATGTATAGTTTAATTACAGGGACAGTCAAAAGTTTTCCGTTACATTACGGGGAATGGGGAAAAAATTATTGTAAGTGCATTTTAATGATGTTACAGACTATGCACTTATGAAGCGCAAAAAAATATACATTCAGTACAATATGGGGTGCAAAAAATAATTATAAAACTAGTTATAGTACGAACGCACCCCATTTGCCACGTTTGACGAGCAATTTCCAACTTGTTAATATCTGTCACCATTTGCAAGTTATTGAATTTTAAAATTATCGGTCATTTTTGGGACACCCGGTATATACATATAATACAAAATATACGCCGAAATTGAAAGTCAGTATTGTCCACCTATACAATACGTTTTCAAGTAATAATAATTATTGTTAATAATAATAGCAATAAACAGATCGCGAAACATTCAATTTTCATTAAGTGTATTTTGTAAATGACATCAAATACTATCAGCTAAGTGGTATTCCTAATTTATAACATCACGTGACACTTGATGCTTTCGTAATTTCCCTTAAGTTTTCCTAAAGCAGTTGGCCTGACATTTCCACGGAAATTTAAGATCAGAAATCAAATCGCATCAAAATTAACTAGCGTAAAATGATTTCTGGCGAATACCAGGATATTGCGTATCCCAGGTTAATTAGTAAATCTGAGTAACATGTGAATGCTGTTTCAGCACACTGTTTAGCCCATTAGTTCAGAAATATATAAACAAGGATTTTCGATGGAAATGTCATTGCATATCACATAAAGTTCCCATAGTTTTATACAAATTTGGATTGACTGCAAAGAAAGATAGTTATAAAAGTTAACAACATCTCTATTTGTCTTTTTTGATACCTATATGCTTACCAATATATCTATTAATAAACAAGGTGGCCATAAAATAGTGTGAAGTATAAAAATAGCAAATAGATCTTTTGTTGCAAGAATATTAAAAGGCAGAAAACAAACGTTAAAAATGCATAAATGATACACAAAAAAGCAGAAAATAACAGTTTCGAATCTGCAAGCGAGATTCTTCTTGAGCACAACAGAGAGCAAAGTGCAGTGTGTTAGAAAATGCAAGACTGGGCCAACTTGTAGATTGGAAACAGCTGTTTGCACAGCGTGCTAGAAAAAGTAAGTCTTGGAACCACTTGGCCCAATCTTGCTTTTTCTAGCACGCTGTGTTTTGCTCTCTGTCGTACTGAGGAAGAATCTCACTTGTAGATTCGAAACAGCTGTCAGCTGCTTTTTTGTGTATTATTTGTGCTTTTTTAACTTTGGTTTTCCCCCTTTTAATAGCGTGAAGTGTTCGGGATTCTCTAACTGAAATCCCTTGGGCGAAATGTAACAAAAAATTGCGTACGTGCAGAATAAAACACGCGGTTTCCAACTTAAAAACATAGTGCCAAAAATCTTTTCCAGGGGAAATTTTAGCACTATTTTCAAAGAGCAACAAATATATTTGTATAATTAAGTTCGAAGGAGAGTGGTCATGAAAAAGAAACGAATAGCATTTAGAAACGAATTGCCTTTCGATGGCCCTTACGTTATTAAGTGACCGTGCTTTATTAATAAAGCTGTTTAGTATTATTATTTAATCCACTGTTGCCAGTCCGCTATTTAACCCTTTGCGCTCGGCGTCTCTTACACAAATTTTATTCGATCGGCACCACTTTTCTAAAAGAAGCTTCGTTCGAGTACACAATTTCAAAAATGCTCTGATTAAATAAGGTACATTTTATTTTCCTTTATTACTGGTGCCAAAAACAAATTTTGCAAAGAAAGATTATGTCTCCGCAGCGGAGCCCTCGAGTGTAAAGGATAAAAAAAAAATCAGATTGCATGAATTGCCATCACGTTCTTAAATAGTTTAATTCGCCTTATTTTCGCATTAAGAAATCTACCAATAAGTAAGACGACTATTTCTACTTCAAAATAGTTGCAACAATCAAGCAATCCGAGTCAAAAATAGTAGCGAATTGACAACACTGAGTTGAACTAGAATGCCAGATCGTCTGATTTCAAAACTTATTTTTAGGGTTCCGTACTGAAAAAGTAAAAACGGAACCATTATAAGATCGCTCCTGTGTCTGTCTGTCTTTCACAGCCAATTTACTCCTAAATTATGAAACGAGGAAAGTTCAAATTGGGGGAAGTAATAAAGAATATTGACCCACATATTTATCGACTATTAAACATTCACAAACATATTTAGGAAAAACGTAGAGGGGCTAATTAAGTTACTTGAAAAAAAAAATCTTTTCTTTGTATATCGTGTGGGGTACCGTGTTAAAGCTTTCGTAACGCTGAACTCAAACATGCATTTCTTTTAATTTTAGGTATTATATGTTCAGAGATATCATTGAAAATGTAGTGCAAAAATATGTCCCCCCTCCTCTATTTCCGAAACTACTAAAACTAAAATTCTGGAAAAATTAGGGTAATAGATGTTCATTTAAACCTTGCAGGAAAATTATAGCTATCATCCTAGTTCACATAGTTTTTGAGAAAAGCACATTTTCCCGTTACACACAAATTCCAATTTGCGAACTTTCAGCAAAGGTGTTGAGAAGCGCTGAAGGTACATATCATAGCAGAAGTATAAAAGCATTGTTTATAATGATTTTTGAAAAAAATCATCTGTAATTAGCCGAGATATTAACCCTTAATTACACAGACTTTTTTAACATACATGACAAAGGCATCATACTATATGTACTATAGGTTTTTAAAGCCCAGATAACAAATTTGAATGATATATTTATGTAATGCAATGCCCAGTATCAGTATAAAAGCAAGAAACGTCAAATTGTTAAAAACAGACTAATTTAATTAGAATTAATCATTTAAATACTATGGGATTCGCGATTAGTTTGAATTGAGTGGATCTCTCAATACACCTCCCTTGTCTTTAAAAGTTAACTAAAAACCTATCTGGAAAAACTCGTCATGGACCAAGACGGCGTTGCAACTTTGCGATCTCCGTTCGAAGCGTGCCTAGCACAAGGCCAAGTTTAAACTTTGCACAAGACTTTTGTTTTGCTACACAGTAAAAAGAAAAGACTATTACTAAGCTAAATTTAGTTTTATGAAAAGCCAATGAAGTTAAAATATGCACTACTTTTATTGTCAGTACTGAATTAAGTTCATCATCAACAGATTAGGATAAGATTAAAAAAAGCGTTATACAGAGTAGCAATATTTCGTATTATTTAGACTTCCTATATCTTTGAACATTTTTGATATACCCGTTCATACTTTTGTAGTATATACAGCTTTACACAACCCAACGTTGTACATATTTTTACAAAGTCGTATGATTCTTTTAGCAACGATTTCTTTTAATAATACAGTTAATAATCCAGGTATTTATTGTACGGAACCCTCTGAGCGTGAGTAATACTCGCATTTGACCTTTTATTTGGTTTCAGGTTTATCTTAAAATATTGTTCTCTTGTTTATTAAAAGTATGTCCGTAGCATCCAAAACTGTAAACTGTAAAATAACAATAGATGTTAAGCAAATTTCTTTCGATATAATGTGAACTGCAGTGGAAAATGCCGTGCACTGCATGCAGTTTTTAATTAATCAGGACAATGGTTCTATTAGACAACATTTGTAAACTATTATATAGTTTGATATTTGATATCCACTCTGCAAGATTTCCTCTCTGTATATATTTTCAGGAACACCGAGGGTCTCGCGTTAGGCTGACCACCTGGCCGGGACGCATGCTGTATAGCACCTCGGGGCCCAGGGTCAAGAAAACAGAGATGGGCACTGTCGGCCCAGATCCTTCATGGATTGTATAGCCACAGAGTTTAGTAGTAGTTTATATATTTTCAGGATTCATGCCACTAATTTCGAGATTATGTTTTATTTAAAGCTATAAAATTGCGATTAAATAAGAAGAATATTGCTATTTTAAAATAGTGGTATTCGAGACATAAAACAGGCAGCGACTGCACAAACCATCACCTCATCGAGTTTTGGCTGAAATTCCAAGATTAGATAGAACTCAATCAGGATATTTAAATGAAACTGAACTGTCAAGTCATATTTTGGTGGAAACCACCTGCATACCCAATTTTAGTGGTTGACTAGTAGATCCTCATTGAGTTTTGCACTGAAGTAATGGATAAAAGGATGCATGGATTTCAGTAGAAAACTCTATACGGATCTACCAATCAAACACTAAAATTGGATCTGTAGGTGGTTTCCACAAAGATATGACTTCACAGTCCAGTACCATTTTAATATACTTATCGAATTCAGTCTACACAGCTGATACGGCGACTATTTTTATATTCTATTTGCATCACTATTTTTTAAAAGGAAATTGTATAGTATACTTCCAGGGTTCGTACAGACCCCGTTACTCTTCAGGTTAAATATCAGCATTTTTTTAATAGAAAAATAAATCTAGTTCAAACGCGCAAATTTTCGCCTTACTTGAGGAGAGATTTTCTATAAGAAAATACCGGTACCGAAGAATTTCCAGGTCTTGAAATTCCGAATCCTGACTTCTCTTGCACTCTTTGTCAAAAAAAGTATATATAAATGTGACCTGTGGCAACAGTCTGTAAGAGACGACGGCAGCGCCACGAGTCGGCGTAGAAGAATACCCTTTTAGAACATCCGACAGACGCGGGAAAAGAAGGTAAAAGAGATGGTGGCAAAAACACCGAGCTCTCAACGACGTTTCATTAAGACGCATTAAGACGAATGAGTGTTTAATTTCATTAATGTTCTACTTAATTGTAATTGTATATGGTGTAAATAGTTCATTTAATATATTTAATTCTTAAAGTTAGCAAGTGTTATTATTCGAGTATGAGTCTCCTTTTCCCCGTCACATGAGGGCTTGAGCCGGGATTGGATTATTTTTGTTTTCAATTCTCTACCCTAGACAAGACAAGTATCATTTTTATAACGACGCCAAAATTCTTTCAGAAAGTAAGCCGGAGCTGTAAATTTATAAAGATCATGTCGTGTGTGAAGAATACAATTTTTTTTTCTACAGCCTTGGCGACTGGCCAACTCTTCAGTTATTTTGAAATAACTGCAGCAATATATTATTCCAAACTGGAAATAAATTGATTCATCTTTTTTCAACGACAGAAATTAGTGGGTGAGTACTGTTTACTTTTTTTTTCTTTTCATCATGATTTTAAATGACATTCCAGTCATTGCTTTTGCATTGAAAAACGAAAAGACGAATCGAATAAAATTATTCCATAAACTTTTTTTTCATCTGAAGGCGATCGTTTAAATCGATCGCGAATAAGAGCATCCACTGCAGTCGATATGATGAAGCCGTGGTCAACCACGTAAAATTTGACATTCAAAGTGTTTTTCTTCTTCTTTTCTTCCTTTCCGTTATTGTACATATTGTGTGGTGCTTCAAGAATATGAAAAAAAAAAAATTCAAGAATTCGTCCTTCTACAAAATATTTTCTTTTGTGTGTTTCTTCTTTTTTTCATCACCTGTGTTTACATCAAGAATAATTTTAACAAAAAGTTAAAATTTTGTTTGTGAAATATGTGTTTGTGAAATATGTGTTTGTGAAATATTGTGATTCAACTATCTCCGAGATGTCATTTTTTTTGTTTTCTTCAATGCTGCTGCTGAAAAGTGTGTTCCGTAAAGTATTGTGGTTTTTTTTTTTCTGTGAACTACAAAGACATTTTTTTTTACTTTTTTGTGCTTTGCATAAAGAACTTTAGAACTGTGGACAGCTCCATTTTTTTTGTTATATGAACATTCTGTGACTTTATTTGATTACAGACTCTAATTTTTTTTTCTGCATGAAGTTTCAAAATTTTTTTTTTGAAAAAGGAAGAAGACGATTAGAAGATGCCGATTTGTGTTTTTTTTTCTCTTTCTGTTTTTCAGACCGTACCACTTTAAGACATATATAGGTGGGTATATATATATTTTTTTTATTTAAGACGAGTACGAAGTAAAGACGGGTACGATTTAAGACGGGTACGATTTAAGACGAGTACCATTTAAGACGAGATGGAAGACGAAATGCCAACCGGCATTGACGACGATTTTCATTTTTTCTCTCTTTATTATTTTTTTTTCTCTGTTTTATTCTGTGTAATTTTTTTTTAAAGATATGGTATTTTTTTTTTAAAGTTTGTGTTTAAGTGTATGGTGCGCACGAGGTCGTGCGTATCAGGATGGACGAGTGTGACCTGTGGCAACAGTCTGTAAGAGACGACGGCAGCGCCACGAGTCGGCGTAGAAGAATACACTTTTAGAACATTCGACAGACGCGGGAAAAGAAGGTAAAAAAGGTGGTGCCAAAAACACCGAGCTCTCAACGACGTTTCATTAAGACGCATTAAGACGAATGAGTGTTTAATTTCATTAATGTTCTACTTAATTGTAATTGCATATGGTGTAAATAGTTCATTTAATATATTTTATTCTTAAAGTTAGCAAGTGTTATTATTCGAGTATGAGTCTCCTTTTCCCCGTCACATAAATGTTTTTTGTTTGAAAAATAAATAGTGCGAGGTAGAATTAAAAAATAGTCGCTAGTGGCAACCGTAAATCTAATACTGGAATTTCAGCCGTGAACTCGATGAGATGATGTTTTGTGCAGCCTCCGGCCAGTCCAGACGGAATCCTGTTTTTTGTACTAATTTCAGATGCATACATCTAAAACATTGCAAAAGCAACACCAATTCAATTTGTTGCTTATTTGTAAATATCCACTGTTTTTTTTTGTTTTTTTTTTAAAGCGTAACTATAGTATTTGTCGTTGCCCCATGACTTCTCATCGCCATTTGATTATACATTAGGATATTCAAATGGCGAAAACTTGTCAGCGAAAATGGCAGGAAAAGTTGTCAGTAGGATTTATCCTGCTGACAAGTTTTCCTGCCAGGCAAAAACCACCAGCAATTCAACAATAAATCCAAGATATGTCCTCAATTTTAGATGACAAAGCAAAACGCTGTAAGTTTAAAATGTCAAGATTCTCTAAGAATAATTCTCCGAACAAATGGGTTAAAAACTGACAGTGTGTTAGAATTTCAAAACGCTGCGCGATGAAACTAATGTAAGCTATTTGCATAGATCCGACGACGTCACAATCACTTTTGAAAGGTAAATTACTACTATGCAGAAAACTATTACGAAATCTGCCAATAAATGAGCTAAAGATAACTTTTCGAAAAAACTGTTATTCAACCTGTTATTACTGTGAAATTTGGTGGCTTACTTATATGTGAATATCTTGAGTAGTTTAGAAGATATTACTGCTATTATTATTAAATATTTAATTAAATTTCTGTTACGGAGTAAAATAAACTAACTGAATTATTACATTGTTATGAAAAAAGAAGTGAAACCGAAAATAATAGGATTGTTAAATCTTTTTAGCGAAAAAGTCTTTATTTCTTTCACTATGGACTTTTTCGTCGTCATTAAAAATGTGTTGTCCACATATTAGAAACATATCCCCAAAAAGAACACTGTATTCTGATATCATAATTACGATGTCCCTATTGCTTTCGCTTTTATCGCTTATACAACATTTCTAAATATCATCGAATTGGAAAACAAACGCACTTTCGAATGAAATTTGTTTGAAACTTAAAATTTGTAGCTTAGTTCACCATGGTTCGTACGCCTCCTTGAATTTTGCAGACCAGAAAATGCTTCGGCCTAATAATTTCTTACAGAAAATCACTTCTTAAAAGAAGGCGAATTTATACGCGTTTAACCTGGATTTCTTTTTCTATAAAAATATACTGGTAGTTTTCCTGGAGAAATAACGGTATCCGTACGAACCATGTTCACTAATATTTATGATTTTTTACATAATTTTCAAGCATAATTAAAAAAAAAAATCTATCGTATCCAGCAATATTGTTTTCTACAAAAATGTACAGTGATTAAGGAGAAAATGTCAAAATTAGCAATTGCTCTTGCTATTTCGCTATGTTACCTTTTAAACCGATTCCAACAGGCTATATGCTTAGTTTGTGTATATATATATATATATATACACATATACAGGGTGTTCCGTTAAAGGGGTCCAATATTAATAGGGGTAATAGAGGAGATCACATGGAGCATAAATCAGTATATAAAGCCTGGTCGAATCTCAATAGTTTTCAAGTTACAGCAAATAGAATGAAAATTCGGAAAATTGTAAAAGAACCCTCATTGCTAAACTATCGATAATGCTACATAAAAACGAAGCACATATTTAGAAAGAGCAGAAAAAAACCTAAAAAATGACATCAATTGTATTAAAATAGCAATATTTATTGACGAGTTACAAGCCCTGAAACAGTGAAAAAAGTACGAAATCCAATATACATCAAAATAGTTAATCGTTAATTCCAAAAAGACAACTCTAGCTACAACAAGGAAAATGTAGTAAAATTTGGTCCATTCCGAAAACTTTCGAAAAAGCTTACAATGAACCATATCGGTTTAATTGTGTGAGAGAAATTAATCAGTTTCTTAGTTACAACTCCGCTTTCTTTGATACTAGCAAAGGTTAAACTCCGCCCATCACGATTGGAAACACCGCCTTTTTAATTACTCTCAACTATACATTTTCGATCATGCTTCTTCTGAGATGCAACATTTTTAATTATTCAAGAGTTGAATGAACCAAAATAACTTTACAATAATAGTCTACATTTTAAAGTGGTCTTTTATTGATATAAAGCTTAAGTTAAATTCTTTAAAATTAAACTGGTGGTGAAAATTCGGAAATAATTAAAAATATTGCGATTTGTAACTATGCAAGAAGTTTCAGTACATGTTTTACATGGACAATTATTGTATGTATATGTGCATCATAATTTATGATAGGAAATAATAATAACAAATAGCATAATAATTTTATTAATTATAAATTTAAAAAAGACACTAAATTTTAAATTAATTCATACAAACTTTGTAATTTACAATTTGAGTACACCACAGTCTGTGACTTACAAAATACTGTGCCAAAAAGTGTTGAAAATAAAAGAAAAATGACAAATAAAGAATTACATTCCACGTACTTTATGACATATGTGAAGCATAGTCTTCTGGCCTGCGCTGCACAGTTCAATGTCGGAAGGCAGACGAACGGACATTATTATAATAGGTGTTCGAAGTTGCGCCCATTAACAGAATCGCACAGCCGACAGCGACGTCGTAAAGATTGGCGAACACGCCGAAAAACTCCGACGGAGTTGGGAATGTCTCCTGCAGCGACAACGATTCGCGCTAGTAAATCCTCCGGTGTATCCACAGGCGTTTCATACACCAACGATTTAAGGTGTCCCCAAACAAAAAAGTCTAACGGATTGAGGTCTGGAGAGCGTGCAGGCCAAGCAACAGGTCCACTGCGTCCAATCCATTTCCCAGGATATGTTGAATTGAGGTGATTGCGAACACCTATGAAAAAATGTGCCGGTGCGCCATCGTGCATAAACCACATATTGTGGCGCAATGTTGCTGGCACATTTTGCAGTAACTGCCGTAAGATATCCCGTAGGAAAACCAAGTACGTACTGCCATTGAGTACATCTGGGAGTAAATATGGTCCTATGAGATAATCGCCGAGGACACCTGCCCATATGTTCACACTGAACTTTTGTTGTGCGTTCGACGGGAAAACAGT
This sequence comes from Maratus speciosus, assembly GCA_963932465.1. Taxonomy (NCBI): domain Eukaryota; kingdom Metazoa; phylum Arthropoda; class Arachnida; order Araneae; family Salticidae; genus Maratus; species Maratus speciosus. The sequence continues at coordinate 277,582,259 of OZ010789.1, read as the reverse complement.
GTGCGGATTTGTATATGACCATGTGTGCATATTGTGCGTGTTTACCACGCCCTCTCTCGTAAATGTTGCTTCATCAGTAAATAAAATATTTTCCAGAAATTGTGGATTATTTTCTGTTACATTAAGCAACCAGCGTACGAATTCTGTCCGCTGAGCACAATCTGTTACTGATAACAGTTGTACCCGCTGCACATGAAAGGGGTGCATGTTTTCTGCACGCAGAACACGCCACACACTTTGGTGAGAAACACCGACTTCAGACGCAGCAGCTCGTGTACTCGTGGAGGGGTTATCTTTAAAAATATTCAGTACATCTTCTTCCATTGCAGGTGTTCGTACATGTCGAGGTTTCCCTGCATGAATGCTTGCTGTATTAAACGATCCAGTCTCCCGTAATCGTCTATCGATTTTTATGAAGAGTTTCGAACTTGGGCAACGTCTCCTTGGAAATGGCTCACGGTACATGCGCTGTGCTAGACATGCATTTCCATGAGCTTGCCTGTACATCAGATGCATGTCCGCATATTCTTCGTTAGAGTATTCCGGCATAATTATTATACATCAACTTACTACAATCCCACTTACAACAGCCTCCCTTTAACATAACGCCCACTGATGACTGCTGTTTTATTACACTTTTCTTCCTATACACATAGAAAATTTGCATAAAAAGTACTTCTTCTTCATCATCCTGAAAGTTCATGGAGGAAACGCAGCAGTCACGGAGTTTGCTTTATGACAAGGCGAGAGCTGCACAATATGTCATTCACTTGACCAGACTGAATAATGAAAGGGTATTGATAGAGGTTGATCAGAAATGTATAATTGAAAGATATTAAAACGGGGTGTTTACAATCGTCATGGGCGGAGTTTCGCCCTTTCCGAGCGTGCAACAGTACAGAGTTGTAACTAGGGAACTGCTTGATTTCTCCCATACAATTAAACTGATATGGTTTATTGTCAGCTTCTTCGAAAGCTTTCGGAATGGACCAAATTTTATAACATTTTCCTTGATGTAGGTAGAGTTGCATTTTTGGAATTAACGATTAACTATTTTGCTAAATATTTGATTTTGTATTTTTTCACTGTTTCAGAGCTTGTAACTCGCCATTAATTCTCAATATTCTAAAACAACTTATGTCATTTCGTAGGATTTTTTCTGCTCTTTCTAAATATGTGCTTCGTTTTTATGTAGCATTATCGATAGTTTAGCAATGAGGGTTTTTTTTACAAATTTCCGATTTCTCATTCTATTTGCTGTAACTTGAAAATTATTGAGATCCGGCCAGGCATTATATACTGATTTATGCTCCGTGTGATCTCATCTATTACCCCTATTAATATTGGACCCCTTTAACGGAACACCCTGTATATATATATATATATATATATGGATTTGTCAAGTTAAGAGGTTTTACTGATTTGTGTGGTGTTGTATTTTGTTGCGTTCGTTAACTAATTCTGTTAAGTGTTTGTTTTTAATATGTTTGATAGTTAAATAGGTGTTTGTTCTAGGTATATATAAAAATATGCTGCAATTTGCTCATGTCTCTCTTACGACTCCCCCAAAAATGTCCCCTTTGGAGGGTTATTGTGTATGGCTATTTCAGTGTGGTCATGGTGGCTAAAGTATGGTTAGTGGTATGTGCTGGAAACATAATTTTTGAATTTGAATTGGGAATTGAATTGTTTTGAAATATGTATAACATGGAAGGTAGAATAAATTATATGGAGACCGGCAAGAGACGGTACATCAAAGATGACCGTTGTGCTCGGTCGACTCTCAATAAAATGGTAGAGAGTGGATCGTTAGAAAGTGACCATGATTATGAGAGTTTGGAGCATAGTGATTGTGAAATAGATATAGTTGAAAGTGTGGAGAAGTGGGAGAGCGTGAGCGGTTGCAAAAAAATATTTGAAAATAAAAAAATAAATAATTGTGGAAAAGCTAATAAAAATTGTAGTTTTGATCGTGTTTCTATGAATTTGGATAGCGGTGGTGGAGATGGTGAAAATTATGTTAAGTACAGTACTAGGTGCTTCTATAACAGTAGTCATATAATTAAGGGTACTGAAGGTGGTAATATAGGTATCAAATATAAATGTTATAATTATAAAACTAGATATTTTTACAACAGAAATTTTTATAAGAACAATAATGTATTAAATTTTGATAAGTGTACAGATAAAAGATGTAAGGTATGTATCTGTGCGGAAAACACGAAAAACGATTTTGGACAAAATAATGGGAAATGTTTAAAATTTTGTAAAGTATACAATTGCGTGTATAAGCTAAGATGTCAAGTATGTAATGTTGCATACATTGGTCAAACTTCAACTCCACTGAACAAACGCTTCAATAACCATAAGTCAGATATAAGAAATTTAAAAGTTAAGAGAGAGCATGAAGATATAGAAATAAAACACTTCGCTGAACATGGTATAGATAACATTAAAATATCAATTTTAAAAATCGTCCAAAATAAAATTAAAAGAAAAATATATGAAAAGGATATGATGATTGCACATGGTACACTATATCCCTATGGGTTGAACGTTATGTTTGGTGGGTGCAACATTATACAAACCTTTAAAAATCGAGACATGACTGACTCCATCTATGCAAAGATAAAGTGTGATATTAATGGTTATAACGTTTATAAAGATGGAAAAAGTAATCGTGATTCAGGGATTACTAGAGAAAAATTGGTTGGATTGAAGGACGGCGAAAGCATTGTAACAGCGTTAATGAATTGTAACGGTAATGACAAGTTCAAGAGTATCAAATATATCATATTCAATGTCAAAAAGATGTTGATAGCTAAGGTTTTGATTTTGTTATCGCAAAAAATAGGAATACATAACATAGATCTGGGTATTGATCTATTAAAATATAGAATAAAATTAAATAATTGGCAAAGTTACTGTAAGTCAAAGTGTGAAAATCAGGAAGATGCAGATAAAGTATATTTCGTTATAGATTACATAGGAGGGTGCTACAGTAATGTAAATTACAAAAGGATTTTTAATAAATACCAATTGTTACCAATAAAAAATTTAAATATTGTTAAAGCGTTTAAGTATGACAAGCCTTTAGGTAGAATGATCTTTAATTATAATTATTATTCTAAAAATATTAATAGGAACGAAAATGCAGACATTTGTAAATGTAATGAGGATGTGTACAACAAATATGTAGACAAACATTATGGACATGTAATAACTGGGAATCTAGATATCGTACAAAATGTCGAACTGAAAAATCAAATGAGTTATGGAGCAAAATACAGAATAAAACGGAATTTCACGAAAAGTAATGCAGTTAAACGGTTTAAATATAATATAGAAATCTTTATACAAAAGTTAACTTATAAATACAGACTACCTGGAGAATTATTTGAAGAATGGAAATATCATATTTTAAAGGAACTAGGGGAGACATACGTTAAAAACTTTGAGGGTTTGTCCGAAGAGAAATATATTGATTTAAGAAAAGCTATAAAAAACATCCAAGATGATTTTATAATAACATATGTAGATAAGGCAAGTACTAACTATGCAATTATCTGTAAAAAATTATATGGAAAAATATTAAGAGAAAGTTATGAAAACACAAATAATTATGAGTTAATTAGGGCAAAAATTAATGAGGTGGAGAACAGAATTAGGGCAATGTATAAAAAAATTAAAACAAAACAAGATAATTTGAATTTTCCTTATTTGGTTTTAATACCCAAGTTCCATAAATGCCCTGTGAAATTTAGAACCGTTACATGTGGTTATAATTCCTATATTGAATGTGCGAATAAAAAATTATTAAAGGTATTGAAGAGAATATTTTTGAAGATTAAAAGTGAGAATTCAACTTTTTTAATAAGTAATAGTTATGAACTGTTGGAAAAAGTAAAAAGGTATAAAAATAAGATTACAGGATTGTATGCATATGATTTTGCAGATTTGTTTAACAACATAGAGATTGAGGATTTGAGGGAGAAGATATTGGAGGTGTATAATAGGTATGGTGATTTATACATGGATTTAAGTGAATTTCAAAATTTGTTTCAATTGGTGGTTCAAGAGAATTTTTTATATGAGGGCAATAAGGCATATAAGCAGATTAAGGGTATCCCCATGGGGGGGAGTTGCAGTTCAATTTTGGCCGACATGTATCTAGATATATATGAAAATATAAGTGAATTACATAAAGACATAATGAGTTTCAGATATATCGAAGACGTTTTGATTGTCGAGCTGAATGGAATAAAGATTAACCATGAATTTAAATATTATCCTAAAAATTTAGAATTGAAACTTTCCGGTAGTCATAATAGTTGCAATACAAATTACTTAGATGTAAATCTAAAATTAGAAAACAGAAATTTAATTACATCGGTTTATGATAAAAGAGACGATTTTAACTTTAAAACGATTGAAATATTGAATTTCAATTCAAATGTCCATATATCGGTATTCAGAAACATTTATATTAACGGTTTAAACAGATTAAACCGATTGACATCGGATAGTGTCATTTTGAATGAGGGTATGCTGAAATGGTACGTCACTGCTGTGAAACAGGGTTATCCTGTGAGTCTGGTCAAAAATATGACCTATAATTATGTTAGAACTTGCAAGAACAGAAGTGAATTGATGCCTTTACTCGAAGCGTGTGGTTTACGGAATGTAGTGGAAACAGATCGCTTTTGATATGGATTGATTTCGGTCGGTCGGTTTCATTTAGCGTTAATCTTGTTTCATTTGTTTTTTCAATATGGTCTCGACAGGTAAATCTGGGGAATGTTGCATGCTTAAAAAGAGTTTTAACCCTGCATTAGTGTGTCATAAGCCACACAGACCTGTCTCCATGTTTAATTAGTTATTTGCCTTGTTTCTTATGGTTGTTTTGTTTAAGTTATAGTTGGTTAAGTTGTGTTTCTTTAAGTTTGTTTATTAAGTTAAATTATAGTTTTTATTTGGTTTGGTTAAGTTAATTTTGTGCTTCAATTAAAGTTTACAGTTTGTGGTAATGCTTGAAATAACTATTGGAATTTTTTAACTATATATATATATATATATATATATATATATATACCATATATTTATATGTATGTCATCGCACAACTATTGAATAGATGCTTTTTTAACCCTTTTAGGAGCAAGGTACTTGTATCGTAAAATGTTGAAATAATTGAGTGACACTAGTATTTACAATAAAATTTATTTGTAAACAAGTAAAAGTACATTTTCGCGTATTAAGTAAAATTGGAATTTTGATAAAAAATTCGGGTGCCAATGTGGCAATTAGGGATTAAAATTATGTGATGCCATAGCGGCATCACCGTCCTTCAAAGGGTTAATGCAGGGAAACGCTGACATTTTTATAAAATTCAAAGCATAATAAGTCTGTAAATTTCGATCTTAGTGGAATTTTCTAAATGTCATCATTATTAGATGAAGGATAACATTTTTATAAATATAATTTATAGGACTCAAGGTCTGTATAAAATAATAAAATTTTGTACTTCAATTTGAATATAGCATTTTTCTAAGGCAAATGCGATATCTAAAAGCAGCACTTGATTTCCATACTTTTCGTAAGTTAAAGAATTTCTCTGCCTTCAGCAGTACGAAAGGTAATCGCCAAGACAATTTATTTTGAATCATCCGGTAGATAAATTTGCAAAAAGGACATTAAGTTGAAAATATTTTATAGGTATTTTCAAGTTACAACTAGTCGTACGTGCTGGTTCCAAAGCTTTCTTCAATCTCATACGCGTTAACGCTTTATGTACTGAATTATGAATTCATGAAAATTCTATCTTATAAAGCTTTTTTTGTTAATTGTTTAAACTACATTAGAAGATTTACATAATCATTTAATATATTTTAGAAGGATTTTAGAAGAATTGAAGGATTTAGAAGGATAAATTAAATTTGAATTTATAGAGATTTTGTGCAATATTTATAACCCCACTCAAATATTTTATTTTAAATATTTTTTTTAGTGTTTTGTAGAATTAGGAAATGTACAAATATAATGTTCTTACAACAGAAATATAGAATTCCCCCCCTCCCCCTCCCACAATGTCAAGAAAGCTGATACGATGCAAAGGCAAAAGAAATCATCCTTTTAAAAATATTTGTGTTTTGTGTGACCCATATTGCTTTTGGAACAAGATAAAGTAATGTATCTATAACTGATTCGAAACTGTACTACAACTAATCGATGTATTAAATGAATTTTATAACAAGTTTTTTAATGGTACAGTAGAACTTCTTTTATCCAAAACTCTTTTAACCGAAACTCTCGGTCAACCGAAATCCATTTTGAAAGTTTTATTATTATTATTATTATAATAATAATAATAATTATTATTATTATTATCACATTCCTTGTGTGCAAAATCTATTTTTTTTTCTATTGTCGGCAACCAAAAATCCCTATCCAAAAAGCATAAAAGCTGCACCTGTTGGGAAGTATACATCTAAGTCTAATAATAATGTATTTATGTGAGAGTTTAACAGAATATGAAGTTTTATTAAATTTCATGCATTAGATTTTGAGATATAGCTATCGCGAAAATCGTGAAAAATGTAGTATAGCTCTGCCACCTATTGTAGGATTTACACTAAAACCTAATAAGCATCAACTTATGTCAAGGTCCAATGGAGTATGAAGTCAGTATTAAAAAAGAATAGAATGGAAAATCATGCGTCAAGCATTGTTTATGAAACACTTTCCAACACTTCCAGAATATTTTGACAAAACTATTCTCCGTTTAATAAGGTGAATGATGATGTATAAATAAACTAGTCAGATGTGGCACCCCCAAATCTTCCTTCTATCTCATACATGTTAATATTTTAAAATTCGCTAACACAGCGCCAAAATTAAATGGCCCTATACCCACCATGAAGATTCTAAAGATATAAAATTCTGGGCAGTTAGTTCTTGAGATATGACTACCGCTTAAATCATGTAAATCCTGTTAAGTGCAACGTAGAAGCGCCGCACGGTAAGTGATTTAGCGATTCTAGCTGGCCAAAATTATTTTTGGCGTCTATATAGTCGCATCGCCATGAAATTGAAAAATGTTATATATATTCATTATTGATTGTTAGGTATTGCCAAATGTAGCGTGTAGCAGTCATAATTTCATTACAGGGATATTCAAAATTATTTCATTACATTACGGCATATGGGAAAATTCGTTTGCGGTGGTTTTTAATGATGTTTCATAATTTCAAACACTTTGAAATTTATATACATATCTATGAAGTGCATCACAAGGTGATTGCTATAGAATATGGTATGGATAGCATTTATCGATCAGTTACAGGGACACTAAAAAGAATTATGTTACAATACGGTCTATGGAGAAAAATTGTTTGTGGTGTATTTTGTTCATGTTACACTATTTCAAATGTACTTAAATTTATATATATCTCCGAGGCGCTCTATAAGATGCATACTATTGAATAAGATGTGCCATCCATCTTTCATATACAGGGGCACACAAAATAAATCAGTTATATTTTTCTCTGTATGAACAATACTTGATGGAAGTGCGTTTTCAGTTGTGGAACACTTTTTTAAATTATAAAAATTGCATACTATTTAGTGTGTGTAAATTCTATAAATCATATACAGGGCGGCACAAAACATCTGAAGTATATTTCCGTTTATTGACGGAAATTGCTGACGAGGAATTTTCACCTGTGCTATGCGTTCACTAACTGTTCTAAATTTTTGCATATTGTGAATTATATGATAAATCTGTGGTTCATATACAGGGATGTACAAAAGTTTGGGATATTTTTTCGACTTTGATTGAAATTGTGTTTCCATACGTGTTATATGTTTTACAAATTATTACTTAGACATCGCATCGTCCTCTGTTAATGTTATTAAGAGTTAAGCGACAGAATTAATTCATTATTCGTATGAAACTAAATTATTAAAGCAAACGTAAACATTTTCTATTACAAAATCTATTAGAAATCTAGGTATAAAACAAATATTAAGGAGTAATACGTAAATAAATAAAGAAATATATATATATATAAAGAATATATTTACAAAAAATCCTTAGAAATTTTCTGACATTTCATCATCTGAATATTCTTCATTATGCCTTTCCCCAGACTCATAACTTTATTTTATTTCTGGAGAAAGTAATAATTCAGAGGCTTCCTTTGAAAAAGAAACACTTTTCTTTTTTGCTTTTGCTTTAATACGTGATAAGAAAGGATCAGAAGTCAATAATAGTCTGTTGATAATGTCTAGGTTACAAGCTTTTTTCGAGAATTTTCTCGCATAACTGAGTCTGTATTCACGGAAATGTTTATTTCTTGCTTCAGCAGCTTCTTCTGACAATTGTCCAATGGGAAGTAGCGCATGCTCAATAATAACAGGACCATGAATTAGAACCTTGTGTAGAGTGGGAGTCATAGGAAACCACGGATATAGTTCTACGTAAGTTTCGCGGTATCCATAGTGAATTTAGCAAACTTTTCTGTGTCAATTCTGTAGCCGCTTGAAATAACTTCTAAAATAGTTTTTAGTCGATGAATTAAGTTTACGTCTACTCCAGTTATATCAGCTGATAATTCTGTATCACTAAAAAATCTCCTACTTATGTTACCATTATTGGTATTTCCATATCCAGATTTTGGAGTATCAATGATGATACCCATTTTATTTTTGAACTCATTCTGTATTTTTTTCTTTCTGTTCTCGAGAATAGATTTTTCGTTTTTGTCCAGTCTCTGCTGACATTTGTTAATGGGTAATTTGTAGGATAGATGCAATAAACTTTCAAAAAACCTTATCCTGGCATGTAAGATGCATAATCAAATTTGTATGAGCTTTCATCCTCAACTGGTGGTCTTTGCAAATCATTGAATTGTTTAGATGTTGCACCACAAATATAGCATTTAAAAGTTGATTTCGTATCAGTTACTGCAGTACAGACTTTATCACCAACCATAGTCAACATCATCGAAAGTTTAACACTTGCGTTAGGAAGTTTTGTTGGTTCCAAAGCTTTTATTTTGTCCTCCACATAATAAATATCTTCCCTTGTTATTTCACTGGTCTCTTTCACATATCTTATTCGTATTGGTCTGCAGTATCGGGGGGATGATGGAGTAGGATTTTGCCAAATAACTTTGTTATTAGTCTCGCAAATTAGTCGCAATGGTACCATAGATCTTTGAAGTATATTATCATCAGAGTTAGAGCTTTCTTCAAATTTTTGCATCATTTGTGTTTGTTTAGATCCATCGCAACCCCATTTAGTAAATAACAGCATTGTTCCATGCTCGCTTTCTGTCAAAGTTTGCATCACTTCATCTAAATATAAAATCAATCTTGCGGTAGTGTGATTCAATAAGTCTTGTAAATTGATTTCAGCGAAAGTCTCTGTTACCAGGTAAGATTCGGGATTCGGGTAACATTCTTTTTTGGTGTTTTGTAACACGGCCATAACTTCCTATCACTAGTTTGAATTATATTATACTGGTTTCTTGTTAAACCTGTAATAAATGTATTCTTAATGAGGAAAAGTTACGCAATGAATATTGACTATATTATACACAATAAATAATTACTGAATTAAAAAAAAAATGTGAAAATTGTAAATTGGTCTGAAAGAGCAAAAAAGTAATTACCTGCATCAACAAATATGGAAAGAGCTCTCATAGGTGACAACTGCTTTCTTTTTTCTGTAAGACTTCTCAAATAAGCTTTTGTGTATTTTGTGGCTCGTTTAGGAGATTCTTGAATGTCCTACAGATCTCTCGCAGCATCTTTTCCGCCAGCTGATTGAAGTTTCATTTTAGCAGCGAAAACAATTTCTCCAGGTTCTGAATTCTTGCGTAACTCCTCAGTTTTCCTTCTCTTCGAACGTTCGCTTGATTCAGCAATAGCTTTTTCTGGTCGTCCAAGTAACTCGCGTGTAAACATTGAACGTGGTATTTCAACACTGCTTTGCAACCAAGTTTCATACTTATTCATGAATTTCTTATGCATTCTGTGTGTAGATAACCACTTTTGTCTAAACTGAAATTTACATACAATCATTTCCTGCTTAAAAACTTTCATTTGTTCTTCATTATAATTTTCCTTTCTCAACAAAACATCTTCTGCCAAATCAAGTTTTTCGTCAAAAATGGATGCTTGTTGCTGTTTTATAATGTTATAAAATCTTATTCGTGTGATTGGCTTAAATTCGGATGGCCCTGGTAAAAAAAAAAATGTAGTCAGACTTAAAATTTTAAAATCTTAATTTTAGACTTCATACGATAAAAATTGATGTAAAATCTAGGGCTGCACCTAGATGCAGACAAGTTAACTTTTATGAAATAGCTAAGACTCTAACCTGTTTCTTAAAATTAAAAATTGAGATTAATCGAGCTTTATCATATAACATTTCCAATTTTCAAAATAAAAAAAATTATAAAAAAATGTAAAGTCATTAGCAACATTAAATGTAAAAAATCTATTGATGAAATAAAACTTCATACGCATAAATTAAAAAAAGTAAAGTACATACCTTCTTCTGAAACATTCATAATGTATTATTTCTCTTAAATTTACTTTCTATTAGAGACTAAAACAATATAAAAAAAACATTGATTTGTTCTGCTTTAAGTAACGTCAACTTCACCCTAACCTACTGGTCGTACGGTTGAACGTATATCAAAAACATCTGCTGGGACACATCACCTGGTCTTTTAAGATACATGCGGTAAAAAAATATTTCCGGTTGAATCAACTTTGAAAAATCGACTTTTGGCCAGCTAGAATCACTAAATCACCCACCGTGCCGAATAACTACAAAACCTAATCAGAAACAACTTGAGTAAACGTCTAACTAAATTCTAAGCTAGATGAAAATCCGTATACTAGCTCTTGAGATAGAGCTATTGCTGAAATTGTGAAAAACGCAGCATAACAGCGCCACCTGCTATATGACTAAAACCTAATCAGCATAAACTTATGTAAAGGTCCAATAGAATATGAAGTTTTATGAAAATCCGTGCACTAGTTCTTGAAATATGACTATCGCTAAATTCATGTGAATCCTGAAAAATGCAGCAGAGCAGCGCTATATGTTGCGCGATTTGCGCCAAAACCTAATCAGAAACAACTTATGTCAATGTCTAACTGACTCTGAATTTGATGAAAATACGTTCATTGCTGTTTCTTGGGATAGAGCTAGTGCGGAAAATGCGAAAATGCAATATAACAGAGGCACCTGTAGGGAAATTTGAACGAAAAACTAATCAGAACCAATTTATATCACGGTCTATTTGAATATAAAGTTTTATAACATTCCGTGCATTATTTCTTAAGGGGTCTCAGGATCAGGACTCTTTAAATTGGAAGAAAACGAAAAAAAACCATTTTCAACTTTTAATATCTTGAAATCTATTTGATTTTAAGGCACAATTTTAATTAAGATAAAATATGTTAGAATTTTCTTTCACTTTAAATATTTAAGAAATTGCATGCTGCAGAATTGGCATTTACAACGAGCTGCAAACTGTTAGACATTTGACGAGCAGGAAATCAGCGTAACAGATTACGCGCAGGATTACAAAATGAATTTTGCAACTAGAATAAAAATGTTGGTGTCTACTTATGCTTCAGATTATAATAATTACGCTGAACCTAAATAAATTTGTATTTAAAGTTTTTTCATATTTTTAATACAAAGCTGCATTTAGCTAATGCAAAATTTAGAAAATTTCAACAATATAATCACCCCGCCCCAATATATATATATATATATATATATATATATATATTAACTATAAAAAGGAAATTTTAAGTTAAGTTTATACAGACTAACATGAAACATATGTTTTGAAAATTTCATGAAAAAAATAGTCATAAGTTTTTGAGATATCGTGCGCGTTATGCCCAAAAACGTCATTTGGAGAAAAATGATTTCAAAGTTTCGGAAACGCCACTTCAGCTATTGAGCGGGTGTAATTCTAAAAGTCATAACTTCTGTTCTAATGGGAATTTCAAGGAAACAATTATATCACAATGTTCAGGTTCAGGCCAGGCGGGGAGTCCCATCTAATGGCTTTAGCCAAACAAGCCCCGCCTACTCAAAATGTTCAGAAAAGATAGGAGTTTAACATCTAAAACAAATTAAATTTTCGAAAATTTTAAAGTTTTAAGAGTCTTGAGACTCCTTAAGATAGAGCGCCCAATTTATTTTGTCACATACAAACAGACAGACTCACAGACATTTTTTAAAAAGAGTCAAATCGTGTTCAGAACCTTCTAAAACGCATAAATCAACCGAAAACTTGAAGTCGAATTTTTTTTTTTACGAATCGAATGCTTTCTTCTTCTAAAGATAGAAGAAAGTAAAAATAGCTACATTTATTTAAATTCCATAGGGGAAGGAAGGGTAAAGTGGTCATACTAAGTTTTGATAAAGTTTTCTGATATCTTTTTAATCAGTAAAGTTCTAGAAACAAATACCAATAGTAATGATTATAACTTTAGTTCAATTGCCATTTTACTTGAAAAAAAAAATTATTTTAAAACGCACACGAAAGAGAAAATACAAAATGGTCCCTTTGCCCGCTTAGGCGAATAAAGTGGCCAGCATAGGTAAATGAACAAATCACTTTAATTCATGATATACATTTATAAACACAAGCTAAACACATTGAGAATAAGTATGTTTTATAATATTTTAAGTATTAAATCGTTAAAAAATAAAGTAAACAGTAATATGTATTAATAATGAAATGGAGGAATACACTTGCCACCAGCAGACATGCAGACTGCAACTATCGAGAGTAAGCCTTTCTCTGCAGAAGTTATAGCCCCGATTTGTCTTCTTCGTTTCAAAGAAAATACTTTTTGAGTAGTATTTTGTTTTGAATAATGAATAAAAAATCGTTTCCGTGCAAAGTAGCCATCTGGCCATTTTGCCCGATCTGTTTGTTGCCACTTTACCAGGAATGACACCAATACATAAACTGTGGCCTAGCATCTAATCTACACGACATAGCATTTTGAAACGCACATCATTTAAAAGGCTATTTTACACTGATCAAACAGTATAAGAACAAATAATTATAACAATAAATATTATTTAACTATAGTGAAGAAATTGTACCACTTGCTTAGCCCCCTTGAGGGGCGGTGGGATATATTATAACCCACCTAAGTTTAATCAAGATTCGCACCGGAAAAATTTAATTAAATTTAATTTTTATAATATTTTTGGAATAGAGTTGTAAAATTATTTTTCCTTATTTTGAAATAAAGTTTTCCGATGTGATTTCAACATTACAGGAACTGCCCCTCAAAGGGTTAAAATAAAAAATATGAAAAAGCAATAAAATTAACTAGAAAAATGTAGTTTTCTGCGTCAAACTCTCAGACAATAATACCAGTAACTTGTGATGATTGTTTTACCTCGTTTCTGCGTCACGGGGGCAATATACAGCAGCAAAAACTCAAATGGACACTTTGCGCTCACTGGACTCGTTACCTCTCCTTCCCCTACATCGAAAATCAAACATTTATCTATGATTAAAACTCGGGATGCAACTCGAAATTCCCAGTTTCAGACCATAGCAGAGAAAAACTTTTTATTGTTATTGAAAACTCTATTAGATCTTTTACATTTAATATTCAAGGTGTCCCAGCTAAGATATTACAAGTTTCGTGGGGAGGTACGGTAGACCTAGACGACTGGGAATCACATAGGAATGCCGGGTGGTAAACGCCTTCCTGATGCGGTGTTTCGAAACTTCATTTCGCATTTTTCAGACATAAACCGTAAGGAAAGGAAAGGACACAAAATAGAAGAAAAAAAAATTGTTTATTAACCCCTTGAGGGGCGGTGGGATATATTATATCTCGCCTAATTTTAATTAAGATTTCCATCAGAAAATTTTAATAAAGTTTTACTTTTATAACTTTGGTAAAGAAAGGCTGAAAAATTGTCTTCCTTATTTTGAAATACAATTTTTCCAAATTTTCGGTGGGAATTCAACATTACAGAAGCACAATTGCTTGCCCCTCAAAGGGTTAATCGCTTTTCATAAACATGAAAACAAAAGTAACAAAAGGGATGTTCAACTCATATCAAAGTAGGTGTTCGAATTGACGACACTCACATGTGATGCAGCCCTCACATCTACGCTGCATGAAAGTTCGAACATTCGCAAACATTCCAGGAGTGTCTTGAATTTCCCCGGCAGCTGCAACGATGCGTTCTGTAATGTCCTCGTCGCTGTCAACGGGGGTTTCGTAGAAAAGGGATTTCACATGCCCCCAAAAGAAGTAATCCATACACGATAAGTCTGGCGAACGGCCATTCCAATTCGCTGAACCACCATGGCCGATCCATTGTTCGCCAAATGTTACGTTCAAATGTTTACGTACAGGAAGGATGAAATGCTACATCCAGCTGATACCACAGGAAAGGATGAGTTGTCGTAGAAACGAGTCGCCCTGGCGGCTAGTGTAACTTTCCACAGAGAAATTTGCATATTGTCACTTTAACCCTTAAATGAATGAATTATTCTTTTAGAATTCTGTTTTTTATTCTTATTTTAAGGAATAGACACCAGGAATTTTAAGGCAGATTTTTAACTTTATTTAGTAGCATATTTTTGTAATTTTTACAAAATTACTATTTCTATATAAATATAGGGGTTGCTAAGAACATAATTTATTTATTAAAAACTAAATAAAAAGTGATGCAAATTTGCATCACATGCATTTAAGGGTTAGCACTCTCTCGAGAAACTTTGCGCCGAGAGCCCTGCCCATCTTTTTCACTGACACCACTCTCGCAATTCCATCGCCAAGGATCAGATTTGCGTGATTCAACTTTTTCAATGCCTTTACTGCGTCAGGAAGGCGATTCCAATCCGCGATTCCTGTGTGATTCCGAGTCGTCTAAGTGTACCCTACCTCCCCTCGAAGTTCATCATGTTCGAAGTGTAACATCTTAGCTGGGACACCCTGTATATATTTTTGATTGCCTGCTAACTACACCAAAAAGTATTTTTATATGAAATTATCAATAATGTATTCAAATATTCAAATCAATGTGTTTTTTATTAAAAGCGATACTTTCGTATTAGCCGCATGTAAGCAGATACTAGCCAAAGAAATCGCCAAAGATTTCACTATTTACAGGAGGTTCTGATATTTTCTGTGGTTTAAGCGCGTAGTTCGATTACATCTGTTTTGTGTTTTATTTATATTACTTAATTTATTTACTCATGAAGTTTTAATTTAGCTATAGGATATCATCCAGAAATAAATGCTGGAATATTTATATTTTTTTAAGCAGTGTTGCCAGATTGGGGACGTTTTTAATTCAGATTACTTACACCACTTTTTAAAAATGGTATGATTTTCTTATTTTTCAGAATTTTTATTCTATTTTTAAATAGGGCGAATATTTCTATTTAAAAAAAAAGGTGACAATCAACAATCTGGGGACAAAAATGCCCCCAATCTAGCAACACTGGTTTTAAGTTAAACGGATTAATCTTTCATCATCGGACTGCATGCTAAAGAGATAGATAAAAACCATGCTTGAAATTTATTTTATAAACCATCAAATGCCAGTAAATTGAGATACAGTTTTTAAACAATTTGCATTTCAAAGAACATTTTTTATCCTACTCGACGGTGAAAAAATTTAAATTTTGTGATGTTTAGAAATTTAAAAAAGTTGTAGTAAAAGTAGAATGTATTGGTCAGGTGTTTCCACTGTTAATATGTCGTCTACGTTGCTCATGGCGAGGGTTTTGCTATGTAATGCAGATAGATGTTTATTTAATTCTGTAGTCCTATCCTACTAATGTATTAGATAAATGTAACTAAACAATATTGCCCGTAAATTTCTAATTCCTACTCCAATACCGACATTATATGGTGAAAACGTTTTCCAGTATTACGCGAATATTATTTTTTTAACTGGGTATTTTTTTTACTGAAAAATTTAAAAAACGAGAATTAAGAAATAAAATCATCAATAAATTATATTATGTCGATGTTTAAATTCGAATATGCAATTGGAAATCAGATCCAAGTACAGATCAGTTTACGAACTTAAGTGCGGGTTCAATTAGAACTGTAAGTTCTGATTTGATTTCCCCAATTCTAATTGTGACAGATGTTTTAAACATACCAGATTCTGCAAATGCAAATCGTCAAAATTTACAATCCTTCTGAAATTTGCATTCTGATTAACTAAACTGAGAATAACTAAACTAAGAATGCAGATTGGTTATATCTGCATTTGGAATTTCATTATTAATTTTATGGACATTTTTGAAAAGTTAATGAGTTAAAGTTATAGTTTTCTAACTGATATGAACAATATATACAGGGTGATTCCAAATGCATGGTACAAAATTTAAGTGTTGGTACAGGGCACTGTAACAATCATTTATAGTATAGGAATGTATGGGCGCAAGTGACGTGTTGAGGTACAAAGACCAGGGGACCAATTTAGCCTTTTTTTATTTCAAAATTTCTGATTCATACAAAAAAATTCCCATACTATTCCTTTCTTTATTTAACCCTTTCAGGGGCAAGGTACTTGTATTCCTAAAATGTTCAAATAATTTACAGACACCAGTATTAACAAGAGATTTTATTTGTAAACAAGTAAAAGTAAATTTTCGCGTACTTAATAAAGAAGACATTTTCATCATAAAATTCCGGTGCCAATGTGGCAATTTGGGATTTAAATTATGTGATGCCGTGACGGCATCAGCGCCCTTCAACGGTTTAAGACATACATTTCATGATTACATAAAGAAAAAATTCTTCTTTGAAAATTTCCGCCTGAAATTTTCAAAGCAGAATTTTTTCTTTATGTATTCATGAAATGTCTGTCTTAAAAATAGAAAAGAATAGAATAGGAATTTTCTTGTATACACGAGAAATTTTTAAATAAAAAAAAGTATCAAATTGGCCCCTTGGTGTTTCTGCCTCAGCGTGTCACTTGCGTCCATACATTTCTATGCAATAAATGATTGTTACAGTGTCCTGTACTAACCATTAAAATTTGTACCATGAATTTAGAATCACCCCGCATATATATATATATATATATATATATATATATATTGAAGCACATAAGTTAATGTCTGAATTTCATTGTTAATTATTAAAGGTACACATATATTAAGACAGGCTATAAATACAATCAATACAATAAACCCAACTGGAGTAAAAAATTAGCCGGGGGCAGGACTCGAACCTGGGTCTACAGCGTATTGTGCTGTTGCTCTAACCGCTAAACTACCCTAGCCGTGTCCTAGCCTGGCCCCAACTTGGTTTATTAGTGAAAAATTGCCAGGGTAGGATATAGGACAGGGTAGTTCAACGGTTAGAGCCACATCACGGTACGCTGTAGACCCAGGTTCGAGCCCTGGCCCCGGCTAATTTTTCTCTCCAGTTGGATTTGCTGTATTTATAGTCTGTCTTAGTATATGTGAAGCTTTCAGCAGGGCCATCGCGAAGACTTTTTATTGGTGGAGGAGAGGACCTTAAATTGGCAAGCCAAATTTCAGTGTTTGCCAACTAGTTTTATAACTTTGCCAAGTAACCACAATTAGAAAATTTAATACATTCAGCAGTTAAAGGTATATATAAATATTATACAGACATACATACAATATTATACATACATATCTGTATAATATTTATATATACTTTCAACTGTTGAATGCAGGCGTTATTTATGTGTGTACGTATGTTTTAATATATATTGTAGTATGTGTGGTTTGTTATATTTATCGTAGATCGATGTAATAGTAAAATCTATTCATCGTTGTCCAGTCATCCAAGGCTGTCGTATAGATGGCTGGTGACTTCCCCAACATGGTTTATTAGTGAGAAATTGCAGACCCAGTTATCGGCCTGAGTAGCTCAGTGGTTAGAGTAGCAGTCTTGTATACCGTGGTCCCGGGTTCGATTCCTTTCTCTGGCTAATTTTTCACTCCAGTTGGATTTATTGTACGTATGTCTGTATAATATTTATATATATCTTTATATATATGCTTGTTTACAACATAGCGTTTATGTTGCATGACAAACAGCCATCTGGGTAGTTAATTACACAGTACAACAATGAAATTCATTTTGAAGTGAAAGTGTGCAATTATGCATAAAGTTAACCCACTAGTCACGTATGATGGTCACTATGAAAAACCTTCACTGGCTTTTGTTGTGAAAATATAGATGCGCAAAGTTATGTTTTTTTTTTCCCAAAAATATGTATTTTTTAATTAATTTTTAAAAAATATATGAAATGTAACCTGTATTTTTTTTTACAAAAATCGATTTTTAGAAATTTCAAATATGTGAATCTAAAATTACAGCTCATTCCACCAAGTAGTTTTAACTTATGGTTAAAAAAAAATACCCGCGTTGCAGTTTGTTTTGGAACTATGTTAAAAAGGCATTAAACATTAGAAGTTCCAAATGTTCTATCTGCATACAGTAAACTTTCAATTATTCGTCACTCACGGAACCAACGGTATGGCGGATAATTGCAATAAATGGGTCATCGAAAGACATGAGAAGACCATTACAAAAATTACATTTTTAATCGTCAGTTTATAAAAAAGAGTATTTAAAGACTTTTGTTTTTATCTGTTGTGTACTTTTATTAATAAAAAGCATAATTGATAAAAATAAGTCAATTAAGGATACAAAATTAGAATTTCAGCGAATAAATATGTAGTAACCGGTTTTCATCCAAAATAATCCATTATAAACATATTTTTGCGTTTTGATTGCGCTTTTACTGCAGCAAGATTACAGTCATTCAGGGTGACTTTGATCCACATTTTCCCTATTTTCACATGCCACACTCTTATTTTAAGAACATTGTTGCAACTAGAGGCAAAAAAGAGAAGAAATTACCCTAATTTATTGTATGACTGTAAAAAATCAAGGAATAATAATGATAAAAGCAATAAAAAATGAATTTTTAACCTGGTTCAAAGTTACCCAGCCATTTAGGGTAACTTTGCACCATATGATAAATATTATCTAAAATAATTCATAATAAAAAAAAAGTATTATAGTTAGTACAACTTTGAACCCCAAAAAATGTTTCCAGATATGTAAAGACTCCGAATTTACATTTCCCAACATCACAAGATTTGTATAATTTATGATATTACAACAAATATTATGCATAAGAAAAGTGAAAGAAGAGAACCATGAATATTTAGAAATAAAAAAACCTGTTTATTGTCCGTATAAAACATAAAAATGCAGTGAAAAAGAATTTTCAATGTTTTAACTCAATAATATATCCATAGTTACAGTAATACATACTAGTACTAGTATTATTCAAACAAGAATAAAAAACGTCGAACGTATGAAATTTCAGATTTGAGTAGCTCCGCCCCTAATTACGCCTCTAAATGAATTTTATGTATTTTACACATATTTGTGAAAATATTTACATATTATATCTAATGTACACTTTCGGCATTTATATAAAATATATGTGCAAATATGGGAAATTTTTGACACTAGCCCCTATAATCAGTAAATTATAAACATCAGTATAACTTTGAGCCGGCTCAAAGTTACCCTGAAAATGCGGTAAAATGCTAGTGCCTTCTTATTTGACATTTTATTAACTATTAATAAATAAATAATCACAAAATATTAACACATTTACAACATTTAGATAATAATATGTCTGATAAATGAGTATATTGTTACTTACTATGAAAATTTAATTGGATTACAACAACTTCAAAACAGCATTCAAAATTAACTTGAAAAGAGTACTTCACAAAAATAGTTAGAAGATGCAATTAATTGCGCATAATGTTGCTAATTTATTTTCTAAAACAAAGAGTAGAAATCCCAGTTTATAACCTTGCCAACAGAGCACAGTTCTGGAGTTTATTTAGTCTTTTGGAGTCGAAAATATTTAAAATTAGGAGGTGGTGCAAAGTTACACACCATGGTTCAAAGTTACTCCGAATGACTGTACGTATTCTATGTAATAAAAGTACTCGGTTTGGACGTACTTCCTCTTGCAGCTGAAACCAATTAATGCATTTAGAAAGCATAGCCTTAATTTCTGCATACTGTAGGACTGACTCCTGGATCATCATTCCCGGATTCATCACATTCATCCGCTTCAGGTTTTTTTTGTATTGAAAACATTTTGAATAATTTCGACACCCGTTAATTTTTTATTACCAATATCACTCTTGTCACATCAAGCCAGTCTATGATTTCATCCGCAGAAATATTTTTGTAAACATGGTACGCTTGATACAAAGTTCAATATTTCCAAATTATCAGATAAAAATCTACGGCACGTCCGAGGCTGAAAATTTTTGTGATGCTAGCCCAAAGTCTCTCCTGCTGCACATGAAACTAAGAATTTTAAATTTTCCATAAGTAGCTCAGTTATTAAATAATATTATATATAAGTTATAACTCCAATTAAAAGAATGGAAAAGTGTTCATAATTTAACTAAAGCATAGAATTTTATCAAACAGTAGAAATTTTTTTCGAAAAACTCGGAGAGAGCAAGGGTTTGGTAGTATGAAAGGTTGCTAAGGGTGATAAATGTACTAGCCCTTTTTAAAGAGGGCCGTATTTTAAAATCTACCTGCCCTAAAAATTCGAAAATTGCACAGCCAGACGCAAAAATCCCCTTTCAGAAATTCTAAAAATTAATCCTATACTCCTGTAAAAAGTTGAAAATTCATTTAAAATCGATTTCTAAAATCTCTTTTTTATTTCCGTTGAAAGACAAGCCGTAAAACAGAGAATTTTTCATAAATAGAGCAGGTGCTTCAATAGCAGACGACTGTCGTCGGTGGGCAGTGGCGTTTACTGACGACCTGTAAAAATTTTCAAATATTGTATTTATAGATTTAATTTTTATTCAACTCTGTGTAATTCTTTACGAATATGTAAATTTCGTTACCGTCTGTTAATTAGAAATTTAGGAATTAATTATTATTTCATTAACACTAGAAAGACCGAGAATTTTACTGAAATTTTAGAAAAATACTTTACACCAGAATTTTTATTTTAAATTATTAATTTATCCATTTAACTAGTTTTTTTTTTTTCTTTGTATCTTTTAAACTCGTTTTATTAAAAAAATTCTGGTTCGAACCGAGATATAATCATTTGGTGGCAATCAAAATGACTGCTCGCGGGCATTCTAGTGTTAATTGGATAATTCCTTTGAAAGGTCCATTTTAAAGGGCAGACGGGTGATCCGGAATAAAAACCACAGATAATTTTTAGACTAGCACTTATTTTAAGGGGTATCAAAAATTTAAAAATACAGCATTTTCAGATTTTAAACTTATGCACCTATTGATATTTTTCGAAGCTGTTTCCGAATATCTAATTTTCGAAAAAATCGATTCAGAACTTTTTAACAAGAAATCGATTTTTAAAAAGAAAAAGAAAGACTTCCCAACGACACATTATTTAAATCTAAGCTTCCTTAACTAATTACCTTTATTTTACTTGCGATTTTTTGTATCAATTTTAAATTCTCAGATGTTTGATAACACTTAAAAAATTTAATGAAAGAGGCGGAGTTGAATTTCGCTGGGAGGGGGAGAAATTCTTAAAATCGTATTGTTTTGTACAATAGTCCGATACGTTACTTATTTACGTCCGATACTTTGGATCTATTGTAACATTTGAGATATTTGATAAAACTTAAAAAATTTAAAGAAGATGGGAGAGTTGTATTTAGGGGGAGGGAGAGGGGGGGGGCGAAAATTTTTCTTTTAAAAAGAAAAAGAAAGACTTGCCAACGGCACATTATTTAAATATAACCTTCCTCCATTTTAAAATTTTAAAGAAGGTGTTAGAGTTGAATTTCCCGGGAGGGAGGGGGCGCGAAACTTTTTCTTAAAACCGTAACGTTTTCTACAATAAGTATCCTTTATATGTTGTTTTCTGACGGTCACCTCCAATAGATATTAATTATTAAATATAAAAATTTCAAAGAGGGGGGGGGGGGTGGATAAATTCCGGAGGCGCGAGAGTCGACACATGGGGAGGATTTAAATTTTTTTTTCAAAAGCCCTCATATGATATATCATTAGAATGCCCTCGGACCACTCTTTCATATTATGAACCTTTCCTTTTCCCTTACCCCAATTCCCCCCGGAAGGAAAATTTCATAACTCAGCTCAATTAAGCTACAGCGGGATTCAACCTCACTTGAAGGCTTAACCGAAGACGAAACTCCTCAGGGGCCTGCAATTAGTGGGGTCTATTTTGACCCCAGACAAGCCGGTAATGAATTTTTTCAGTGACATATCATTTTAAAGCTTTTGGTCTGTACATTACTAAGCACCAACTCCCACTGCCTCTTAACTCATTTTTTTACCTGCATTCTGCGAATATTCACCGAGCTGCCGCAGAAGACTATTTTAATATTTATATTTGCACTACTATCTATATTATAAAAGACAAATGTGTCTGTACTTAACGCTGATACTAGTACTAACGTCATTCTGCAAATGCCAACATTTCGCGATCAAATTTTGCTCGGTCAACTTTTTCTACTGCAATTTTTTAAACTTCTAAGCATCGCACATTTCTTTACACCGTCGCAAAGGAAAAAATTGTACTTTGAAGAGAAGTTTTTTTTTTTAACCTGTATCACAATGTACACTTTTTTATGGACCTTTTAAATATTTTTAAAATATTCTCGTAACATTGAGAAATGTTTCATAATCTATAAATTCTAATTAAGTTATCTGTCCTGTTTAAATTATTAGTAAAAATTTTTTAAAACGAATCTATTTTTAAACCTTCCTACTCACACAGTCATTTGAATATTTTCAATTTTTTTTGTTTATTTTTTGTTTTAAACAATTTGCAAGGTTAGATTTACTAATTATTCATCATAAATATGAAAGATTAATTTGTTAAATTTTACATAAAAAATATTTTCACTTTCACTCCCCAAAACAAAAAAATATATATATCTATTTCTAGATGAAAGTTAAAACTGTTTTAAATTAACAAACATTTAAGTACACAGAATTTAATTAAAACCTCTTCCAAATGTGAAATTGTATCAAATTATTTGATTTAAATTCGATATAAAAAAGAAACAGTTTCTAATTATCACGTGCATATATTTTAATTTACATGCTAAAAACCCTCATTAGTAAATCAGGAGCAAGAAATAGTTTTGTTTATTTAAAACATTCAACAACAGGGAACATTTTTAAAGAACAAAAGACAGTTTAATTAAATTGGTAAAAAACTTTCCTTGTTTATGCTCCGAAACAATTTTAACAGCTGAAAAAAGATAGCTTTGTAATTTTGTTTAACTTTTATAGTTTTGATACATTTATTAAAGAAAAATTCATTTTTATTGTATTTGTTTTGTAGAAAAATAACAATATAAAATATTATAGTGACAATTGAATTAATTAAATTTAATTAAAATTAGCTTTATATTTATTAAATTTTTGTATTTTATCATTAGTACTATTGATTAATTAATATTGTATGTAAAATTTTATTAAATTTTATTAGTTTCTGGATGCTTGTTATACAGTGTTAGCTAAAATTGTGGACACGTTTTCTAATTTTTTTCGTTTCTTTTTGTCTTTAAAATTTCCATTTTTATAAATAAAATGGTATTTATCCTGTTACGCGAATATTTTTATATCATTTGAAAAATTACTAAGGAAATAGTGTGATAATTTAAAATGAAAACTTAAAAAAAAAGAAAAAAAACCTTGCAAAATTCAAGTACTTTCAATAGGATTTTTTTAAATCTAAGAAAGGAATACTTTTCACCGTGTTTAAGCAATAGTAGAAATACAAGACTAGATTAACTAATTCCAGTGTCCGTTCTGAAAGCAGATACAGGGGTAGGCATAGTTACTTCTTTCGGTACTAGTATTTTCAAACAATGACGTTTGTAGATTTCTACTTGAGAAAGAGGATTATAGCTAATTGCCGCGATGGGACAGTGGCGCAGCAATTGGGCGCTTGTCACCACTAAATTTTAATAGTATTCTTTGCCTTAAAAAAATTCAGACATTATGTCCTGATATAAGAAAAATAATACTAATAGAATTTAGCGGTGGTAATTGATTATCTGGTGCTACTCTGTTCCATCACTGCTAGTTGGCTATACGTCAAGAAATGCTAGATTCGAATCTCAATTCAGGATTGGATGTTGATAGTGCGTCTGATCCCACTTAAAAAAAGAGTTTCAGCCTAATTACCCTTTTTTCGCAACGGAGAACATTGGTGATATTATAATTTAACGTCTTACCAGTTTATTGTACATCTTCCCAGTTTATTGTTCAACATTTTGCCAATTCATAAGCTAACATTTAACTAACTTTTGATCCATACCTCCAATTATACTGTTATACGTATACTGCTCTGGTTTTCACCGAATTGTATCGCGACTAACGACATACAAGGCCAGTTCATGACGATTAAAACCTCACACGGAGTCGATCATCTTTACACGGTGATTGATACAAATCGGCGCGCACATCATTTTGTGCCAATCGCTGTGTAAAGATGATCCACTCCGTGTGACGTTTTAAAAGTCATTAACTGGCCTTGTATAGTGTTGGTCGCGGTTGTATGCATCATTATTCTTCTGTTATTTTTAGTTCACATCATACTGAACACTCCCTGATTTTATTTCACATCTTTGCACATTTTTTGGACTCCGATTTTGTAACATATGGTCGGCCATAATTACTTACAATTAGCGTTTCTCACATCAAAGTTCCTGCTTTCGCACTATGTCGGTCAATCTACTATCCATCACCCCATACTCTATCGGCTGATTTTTGTATTATTATTATTATTATTATTATTATTAATACTTTAATAAAGAGGACCGGTATCACATTATATGTTTTGAGAACATTTTGGCACACGTTTATAGAGGACATTTATGCTCTATAAACTTGGTTTCCTAGTCTGAGTAGTTCTTCTTGGGGAGTCAAACAGTTCAACATTTTACCTATACATGTTTAACTACACCAGTGTCAAGTTCAACAGGAGCATCTAATGTCGGAACAAGTTTTCACAATCTTATGTTTGCAGTTACTGGAATGCCAGAACTTTGTTCAACACAGCACCATATTTTTAACAATGTGCGTTTTTTTTAATGAGATATCCCATCTGTTAACTGTGTTTCTTTTCTGAGTTAATTGAATTAAAGCACTAGTGGTATCCTAGATAGCATGAACATTAGCAGCAAGTTTGCTTTTTTCTGATCTTATCTTGCCGTGACAAATTTGAATTGAGAAATTCGCAGCAAATCTCCCACAACCATTCCCCACTTGCATGATTAGTTTGTACTGAAACTGATGCCAAGACTGTCTTTAATCCACGAAAGTGACGAAAGCAAAAAATCCCTCTGTTGAGAGAATAGACAATCAGCAGATACGCAGAAATTTTATTCGGTAGACACCGCTTTTTTCTAAACGCTATACTTATCAAATACCAAAAAAGGCTCCTATTAAGAAGTACAAACATTACCTTAACTTGTTTATGGTAATGTAAACGATGCATGCACCTTTTGACGGTGTGTTCGCATCAGTAGACCTGATCAGGTCTATGGACCCCTCCGAAGGGGTTAAACTTATAGTGTAACAGGTGTAAACCGATAGTGCTGCGTGGAAAGATTACTACTTTGCAATAAATTTGCAGTAATTTTGATTACGTATTTGCCGTTAATTTGCAATAAATTTGATACAGCATGAATTCATTTTGCACGACAAGCTAGCTGCAAATTCAAAGTGTGATGACTTCGGCGTTTGCGTTATCTTGCTGCAGTCTTGTTATGAACTTTCAGTATTATCATGCTGAGCTTGCTGCAACTTTGCAGTTTTTCAATGCAAGACTGCTGTAAATTTTCTGAAAATTAAAAATGCTATCTGGGATTTTAATTTTTTAGCTGCATTTGTTCAACTTCGATAAGTTTAAAGTTCAGCGGGAACGCCAAATGTCGCAGCAAGTCTTCACCATCGTTTATTAGCAGTTACTGCAACACCAAAATCGCGTTCTGTCTAGCATTAAATTTTTAACAGTGCGTAAGTGAATGATACATTTTGGGAAAAATTAGTTTTTTAATTACACACCCTTTATAATTTCCTCCAAGGCTCATTTAAATTTATTAAGATGATTTTAATTAAAATCCGCAAGAGTTCCAAAACTCGTGTATAATTTAATTTACAAATGAATTAAAAAAAGTTAAATCTCCGTAATGAGCTATTTAACCCTTTCAGGGGCAAGGTACTTATATTCATAAAATGTTCAAATAATTTAGTGACACCAGTATTAACAAGAGATTTTATTTGTAAACAAGTAGAAATAAATTTTCGCGTACTTAATAAAGATGACATTTTCATCATAAAATTTTGGTGCTATTGTGGCAATTTGGGATTGAAATTATGTGATGCCGTGACGGCATCACCGCCCTTCAAGGGGTTAAGAAACTATTCGGGAATCCTATTAAATTTGTCCGTGTTTGAGAAATTTCTTTCATTTTTAAAAAATAATTATTTTGTTTCGTTGCAGTCGAATTACTTAATTACTTAGGTAGAAAATGCAGTTTATGTTATTAATTTGATAATTTGAATGTTGGTTAATTTCTGATGAGGATTTAGGTATTTATATTGTAAAAAATGGGCTTTTAAAAGAGTCTAATATGATCATTTTTGATTAGAAACTAAATCTATTAGACGCGCAGATACAGGGCTGCCACATGCGACTATTTTTATATTCCATTCGCACGACTATTTAAAAAAAAAAAAGTTATGTAGCATATTTCTCTTGCAGATGTTATCAAAGTGTATGTGAAAAATTTTTGTTTAAAAAAAAATGGTGCGAAATAGAATAAAAAAATAGTCACCTGTGGCAGCCCTGCATATACATTTTATGAGGCAGATGCAATCAATTGGTTCGAGGCAGCCACATTGTCTTTGGATCTAGACATATACGTATCTTATGATAAATTCATATTATACAGGGTTTGTACGGATACCGAAAAATAGATCTAGATTAAACGCGCGAGATTTCGCCTTATTTAAGGAGAGATTTTCTATAAGAACATACTGATACCGAAGAATTTCTTAGTTTGGAAATTTAAGGACCCGTACGAACCCTGATATAATATACTATGTAATAATACAAGATACGAGTACAAATTAAACATGGCTGCCAACTTCGACTTTTTTAAGCCATATATTTTTTTTAGAACTCGAAATTTTATTTCACAGATAAAATAAAATGTGTACAACATTTTATTAAATAAACACAGCACTAATTTTACTTTTTTTGTATGTATTAAACACATGTTTATGTGATTAAAAAAAAAAACCGTAGAAGTTGGCAGATATGATTACATATTATCTATGATTACATTGTTTCAGTCTTCAATTTTGAACTTTATAAAGAGCGTTTTAGCCGTTTAAATTATTACGTTCAATGCATATACATACATTATATACGGTAAAAAACATTAATAATAAACTAAAGTACAATCGGACCTCTATTTAACGAACCTCTATTTTGCGAATTTCTCTATTTTGCGAACTTTTCCTTGGAACCAAGAACATTCTGCAAATTTCTTCGTAAAATAACCTCCAAATAGCGAAGTGCATTTTAACGAACTTTTTCTTGCGATCAAAATTTTTTTTCTCCCCATTTCTCGAAGTATTTCTGGACATTTCAAACTTATTCTTTCTTTAAACGCATTTTATGATGTTCAATGCTCTTGAACTGGTTTTACCAGGCACCTTCTTTGTCAGCAGTGAGAATTCTGTAAGTACGGAGGACGAAGGCGATAATCCCTTAGAGTAACTTAAAAAATGTGGATACAAATGAGAAAAAAAGAAGAAATTAACCATGATCAAGTCAAGTCAACACTTTGCTTAAGGAGCGCCTACAGGAAGTTTTTACCTTCCCGCTAAATCTCCAACAAACTTGGAAAACAACTAAAGATGAATTTCGAAGGATGGAGTGATGGTGGAAGTGCATGATGGTGACTGTTTTCCCATTGGTTAGAGCCGTTAAGCCCCTCCCTCTGGGACGACAGTCCATGCTTGCAGTGTTGAGCGACCTTAGTCTTCCTCCCCACGCCAGGATCCGCGAACAGCTGAGTGCCATGCACCCAACCGTGACCGGTTCCCCGGGGAGCCAAGACAATGTCCGGACGTTCAAGGGATATTAAGGAAAAAGTTCAGGCAAGTTGGTACCAAGCAACCCTTATAAAAAAAAAGGCCCAATTCAGTTCCACATATTTTTTTACATTATATTAAAGCATTATTTTACAATGACAAATTAAATACACCATGCTAACAATTAACGAAAATGAATTATATACAAATTTACAATTTAATATTAACAGTTACTTTTTTTCCTCATTATTCAGATTTTCTTTACTGTGAATTTACGAGACTCCGTCCATAAAGGCTAAAGTTTTGTATGCAACATCTTTATGTTGAGTAATTTCCTGATAAATAATTTCTAGTTTATTTGCTAAGTGAAGAAATGACTCTACTTTTAGTTCTAGCCTAATTTTTTCGAGAATTTCTGCAATTTTGACTACACCATTTTTCAATTCGCCCAGCTAGTAAAGTTGTACCGGGGGAGGTGGAGCTGTTTTTGGCTCCGCCTGCGCGACTTTCTTTTTGACTTGTTTGGTTTTTTCCTCGTTTTTTATATTTTTTTCTTTGTTTTTTGCTTTCTCCGCATAACTTTTCCTAAATTGTGGCTTTAGGTGGTATTTTTTGCAGCCCTTAAAATTTGCCGTGTGCTCCGACCCACAATTAATACACAACGGCGGCGGTTTTACAGTAGTATTATCCGAGTCCTCATTTTTATTCTCGGTGGGATTATCATTTTTCCTGGGGCACTCTGGGGACTTGTGGCCCTGGCCACATTCTACACAATTAGGGTCCATGAAGCACTGCGCATAGATGTGGAAAAACCCTTGGCAATTCCAGCACTGCGCAGCTTTTCCTGGTCCCCTGTAGTTTTCAACATCAATCCTAATCTTAAATAAAGATTTAAGGTTTAGAATTTTCCTAGAGTTTGTATTTTTAGGTAGATGCAGAAGAAAAAGCGGGAGAACCCTAGAGTCCTCCCTGCTTATCATTTGCACTACCTTGATAGCACCATAACCGTTTTTATTTTGTTCCTGCTCAATATTTTCGGTTTTAACTGATTTGGGGAGACCCCTAATCACTACTTTCATCGGTGCGTCCGTGTCAGGGACAACATAAAATTGGAATTTTTCCTCTTTCAAATAGTTAACTAGTTTGTTTTTAATTTCAAAGGTTTGAGTTAAGATTTTTACCCATCTACCCGAAATTTCAACCGAAAAATCCGGGTCGCAATCTTTTTCAATTTTAGTAGTAAATCCAACGATATCGATAATGTCCCTAACCATAATAGGTTTTGGAGTTTTAACTTTAGCTTTGTTTGGTTGGATTTCGGTATTTTTGGTTTCCTGACTGCTAACAATTTGATTTATATTTTGGTCCTCGACCGTATTCCTGTTGCCATCTACCGGCATGCTATCAAGTTGATCATGTTCCATATCCTCCGAATCAGAGGGAAGCTCCACTCTTGCTGCAGTTTCTAATTCAATTTTAAAATTAGCCTCACTAGACCCCGTTTTCATTTTTTTTTGAGTTTGGTACAACTAGACCAGCTGAGATACTCGGAGTATTTTTACTATTACCTTTTTTTTTCTTTTTAGCGGGCGGTTGCGCGCCTAACTCGTTAGGGTTAACAGAATTATTCTCTAAATTGTTGCAGTTTTTATAATTTATGGCAATTTTGGACTGCTCAACTTTCATTAAATACGCTTCCCGTTGCTCAACTGGAAGTCTCATTACGGTACTCGCACTATTCTAAATCCAAGATATAGTCTGCTTTACTGCATCCCACATCCCATTACCGTCGAATTCCTCAAGGAATTCGAAATCAGGTTCCTCAAGCATCTCAGGATTTTGGCTAAATCAGATCCCGGATGGATTGCCTGTAGATTATCCTTAAAAATCATGCCTGTACCCTTAGATCCCGAACATAAAAAGGACATATTACCTGCCGACGTCTCGCCCGACATCCCTGACGGCGACTGCATCAAGGCTCCGTCGCTATCCAGAAGGCGCTCACTCAGTTGTGCTGACCGCACGCTGTTAGTTTCGCACCTGCCGGAATATGCTACTGACATACGTGGCTTTGAAAAAAGCCTTTCGCACTACCGGGTACGGTGTTCAACACTAGCGGAAGAAGGCATGAGCTGGGGATAACACACCCGCTGTTATTAACCATGATGTGCTGATTGATGATTGTATTTCACTTAATTCTGAAATTGAGACCTCGGAAACACTATCCGAATTGGATATTTTCGACAGTGTGAAAAATAAAAACAATACAGCAATGAATTGCGATGAAGACGAATATGATGATGATGATGGAAATGATCATGATGCAGGAATTAACAAAACTTCGTATGATGAAATGAAAATCATTTGAAACAATCCTACGCGGATTATAGTTAGAAGAAAATACGCATGAAGGGGTTTTTGGTGCATTGCAAAGATGCGAGACGTATTATGAGAGAAAGAGAGATGATGAGAGAAATTATGAGAGAGATTTTTAAAAGAAAAAACTCAGACAAAATTAACAGAGTTTTTCAGAGACTAAATTTAAGGACGCATATGTTAATGTATGGTTAAAATTATTTTTTATAATAATAATAATAAATACGATAAGGTCATTAAAATTCGTTAATTTTAATGTAAAACTATTTACTTTCAACAGAAAATACAGTGTACTCCCGGACAATGTTTTGTTTTCCTTGCAGATTTCAGAGATTTAAACGCATAGAAAAAATGAATTGATGATGGATATTGGTGGGTAAAATAAATAAAACAAATCGGTAAATTTATTAAAATAAATGTGATTAATTACTTTTAGTAAAAATATTTAGTATTTATGAATTTAAAATCTGTTTTATGTAGTTTAAAGTATTTTAAAAGGTGAATCTCTATTTAACGAATTTTCCATATAACGAACTTTTTTCCGGAATTTAGCGACTTCGTTAAATAGAGGTTCGACTGTATTATAGATAGCAACATATTGCTCTGAGTACTTAGGTCTTAATTTTTAAAATACATTTATTGAGTTTTTAATATATTATTTGCTTGTATGAATTCCCATGATAAATCCCATACATATATTTTACACGGTAAAAAACATTAATAATAAACGAAAGTGTTATAGATAATAACATACAGATCTGACTACTTATGTCTTAATTTTGTAAAATACATTTATTCAGTTTTTAGTATATTTTTCGCTTGTACGAATGCCCATGATAAATCCTACGATTTGCTTCGTCAAGTTTGAAATGTTCAATTTTTATTACTCTAAATTTCATTCAAAATATTTTTAGAACTTTACGTGCATGATTACTGAATTACGTATTCTGTAATCTGAGTGATAATATATGTAAAAATGCGTAACAACAGATTACATTTATTGAGAAAAGTACATTACATTTACCATAGCTGCCAACATCTTACGCTTTTTTGTACCACAAAAATTTAGTAGTAAATTTTACCTTTCTGAATCGCCGTAAGCTGCCAATTAAATAAGGCAAAAATTTCTATTAAATATTTCTGTTACAGAAAAGCGAAAAAGTTGGCAGCTATGCAGTTACAGTTATTTCTAAGTACGTACGGCTTCTTAACACCTTGAGGGGCGGTGGGATATTTTTATCCTACCTAATTTAAACAAGTTTCCACCAGAAACTTTTAACTAAATTTTATATTTTTAACTTTGGGCGGGAAATGTTGAAAACTTGCTTTTCCTTATTTTAAAATAAAATTTTTCGATTATTCCGGTGAAAATTCAATATTACAGAGACATTATTGCTTGCCCCTCAAAGGGTTAAGCTCGATGTTGACCATTGGGTTGTTGAGTGTTGACTGACAACTTTAAAAAAAATAAAGATTGCTTGATTTGCTACCAATTTTTTGAAATAAAGATTTCGCCTCATTTAACCCTCTCGCTGCGTAAATAATTCTTCGCGATCAGCGTCTTTTACAGATTTTTTAATCTTTTATCACGGGTTCTTTAAAGCAGAGATTTTTGACTATTGTAATCTGGTAAAATGGTCTTGATTAAATCAAAGTTTGTCACCAAAAAGTAACTAGTGGGAATAACCAAATACAGTAAACACCCTCTAATCCGGCATGTTCGGGACTTGGAGGATGCCGGATTACGAAATTTTCCGGATAACAGGATGAATGTCGGGGAAAACGTGTAGAAGTTAGAATTAAACCAACAATGACATTAAACCATGTTTTTTATTCTTTAAACAGGTTGAATAGAATAAAACAAAATACTCAATAATGTAAAGTGCAGCATGAACAAACGTACATAACTATAAAATGAAAACGTGCACTACAGATCTACACAGTAGGCCTATTTGTGGAAGCCTTCTTAAAGGAATCTCGAATATCAGGTTGTTTTGTAGTAGTCTTTCTCTTCTTTTTTTAGGAAGGCATTTCGTATGATGTGGAGTAACAGGTAGACCCTACACATATGCCGATATACTATGTCCGGCACTTTGTATATCAATCCCGCATTTCGATGTTTTATACGTTTTGTTCGAAAAAAATTGTATGTACTTCGAAAATTCATCAAAATTATTTTGATTATCTTTCGCAAAAATAAAACAAACGTTTGAATCGCATTATCCACATTCATTATTTATTGTTTGATTACTGATATCAATTTCCGTTTCAAGTTGAGCAATCTTTTCTACAATGGAAAAAGTATTTAATTCTGATGAAAAAAATTTATTTTTCATTTCAACAGTTTCACAAATTATTCACATAAATGTTTTTTTCTCGCCCCAGTTCTACCAGATTTTTATAAACACCCAAGAAATACTACTTTTTTTCGAAAGCCGTGCCGGATTATCCAACGTGCCGGACCATAGGATGCCGGATTAGAGGATGTTTACTGTAGTATTAATTAGATGGGAAAATGCATGCCCGAGTATTTCTCGGGTTGCACAGTGAGAGGGTTAATGACGGATTAAATGCTAATATTTTAAAGAAGTGATAGCGCTTGAACAATTTGAATATAAAAAAGTAGTCCCACTGGCAATATTTCCTGATCATGTAATACTGAAAAGCTATCAGCTTTCCGTTTTTTCTTTCAATTCTATTAAAATTAAACAATTTGATTAATCCTTCTCTTTTGAGATGGGGTATTTTGCACCTCAGAGAAATTGTAAATTCTGAAATATTGCCATTTTACATTACTAGATGGACTGTACACTTACATATGTATGTACACTTACAGTACTTTTTCAGTTGTTTTTATACAAGTAAATAATGCAAAATTCACAGGAAATTTTCTTGCTTTAATTCGCTAAATTTTGTGGAGTGCAGAAGAAATCAATTTTCGGAGTTACATACATCCCACCTCACCACTTATGCCAAAAAAAGAAAAAAAATCTTCTCACCATTTAAGGGGTAATAAATGAAGTTACAAACAACTCCTAAAAAAGAAATATTTTATTAACACTAGCACGACCGGAAATTTGACTGAAGTCTTATAAAATATTTCACACTGGAATTTTCATTTAACACTATTTAACTTATTTTACTTATCTCTTCGCTTCTCGTCAAAGTCGTAAGCGTACAAACTTGATACTGGAATCGGGCTTAAATTAACACAGTTGCGCCATCTTGTGGACGGGGTGATAATCCACATACGCGGGCTTTTAGCGTGACGTAATAATATGACAGGTTCGAGGCTACCGAGAAAGATAGGCTACACTGTTAAAAATATTGTGAAAAATTGCCTCTGTTTTTAAAGGCTCTCTACTTGCATAGGTGCCAACTTCTATTTTTTTAACCGGAATAACCATAATTTGATCCAGAAAAAATATTTAACACTAGAATGACCTGACCGCTAGCAAATAAAAATATTTCAATTCGAACCAGAAATCTCTTTATGAAATAACTTACATATGTTCCAGAACTTCAACCTGTCTGTCGAGGAGCCTGGGGTCAAATGCTCCACATCCCCGACCATAATAGACTGGAAGCACCAACTTGGAATTCGATACACGGCAGTAACGAGAAGCAAGGCGATACAAGTAAGCGTCCTATCGTAAATGGGAGAGGTAATCGCAATATTAAAGATGAGGTCACATCAGTCAAGGTCGCACGCCACGTAGCGGACGGGGCTAAACTACAGGAAGATGCCTAACTGTTTTCTTACTTCACACCACTAAAATTGTAAAGTTTTTTTCACCTTGATTAATAGCTGAAATGTCCCTGTTAAGGAGACGAAAGCTTCGCGGTGTCAAGTGCATCTTGCCGCCCCTCTCGCTGCGCCATTATTTTGCAATAAATGTGGTAAACAAAATTCAGTTCTATGAGTGACTAAAGATTTAGAAAATATGCACAGATGGCAGATATCCTGTCACGAGGCTAACGAGAAAAACAGGCTACCGCAGTGGGTTGGATTCTTCCTTTTTTACAGACCGCTGGAGTCACGTGATGCTCTTTTCGCACACCTTCATTGGTGCACTCGAGCATCACGTGACTCCAGCGGTCTGTAAAAAAATAAGAATCGGACACACCGCGATACACTGTTAAAAATATCGTGAAAAATTACCTCTGTTTTTCAAGGCTATCTATTTTCTGACCAATGAGAACGCTTCATAGGCGTTTATATTTTCTAGTACCATTTGAAATACCTTGTGAGTTTTCTGTTACGATATTTTGGTCTAGTGTACTGACGGTACTTTAAAGTACCACTTTAATTAATTACCTCTAAATAATTAAATTCTTCCCGGGGGAGTATTTTTTTTATGATTATTCTTTAATTTTCATTGCAGTAACTGAAAAAAAAAATATTACATGAAAAAAAATTGCAGTAGATCATAATGCCGTAGATAAAGGGTTAAATGACGGTGTGTTATCTCAAACTGATAGATCGCTCAGACTAACCCATGGAAATGCATCAAAGCTTATTCAGTTGTTAAATTTTATTCTGTTTAACTATTAAAAACGGCAAAAAAATAATAAAAATAAATAAATAATAAAAAGCTTCTGTTTTTAAATTACAAGTTTCTTTTAAGCATTATTACAGCTTGATAAAATGAAACGCCATCTATCGGGAATATTTGAAGCTAAAATATGCATAGTAAAGAGACTACTGATTTCATACTTAAATCTCCAGCAAGAGTAACTGTAACACAGGGCTCCCACTCTGTCCGTTTTTTGAACATCACTTTTTTTCTAAGAAAAATCTTCTTTATGAATTTCGTAGAAATTTATGCAGAACGGCGTTTATCTTGCTATTGTTGCAGATACATACCACAAAATTTTCTCTGAAATAATACTGGTTTTCAAAAAACGGACCAATGGGAGCCCTGGTAACACCGTTTATTTGTTATTGAATTTTGAAAAAGATCAATCGATTCTATTACACCCTGTAGTTACTGTATATACTGGTGTATGAAATATTCCTGCGTTTGAATACCAGTATTTCTGTACAGTAACCTTCACTTCAATAACTCATGGGAAATTATCACGAATTCTAGAACTAAATAGGGTGACGAAAACAATTCGCAAATACTAGTATTCGAACAGAAGGACATTTTATCTCTCTCGCAAGTTTGTCAATTTGGCCTCAATTTTTATAAAGAAATTTCGACATTGTACAAGAAATTAAGAATAATATCTTTTGCTTTATTTAATAACAGACATTTCGGGATTACCTAACCTGAAAATTCCTCTTTCGAAACTTCCGGTATGAATACGAAATTTTGGAATCAAAATGGAGGCCAAACCGGCAACCCTGCTCTCTCGAATTCTATTGTCGACATAGAGGAGTATGTACAATATTTCAGTTTAAATTCCGAGAGAGTTTTTATTCTTAAAACTATAACTAAAATCTAACCACAACCAGTGCCTAAATCAGCTACATTTCGACAACAATATAAACAAAATGATACAAGACTGAGGAAAATTATCTTTAAATTACACACCTTCTCTATTTCTCTGCAAGGCTCTAGAAATTTATTAAGATGATTTTAATTAAAATTTTCGAGAGTTCCAAAACTCTCACATAGTTTTATTTTCCTAAAGCATTTAAAAAATAAATTAAGTCGTGCTAATGAGTTACTTAAGAAGCTATTCAGGAATTTTAATAAATTTGCCCGCGGTTGACAATTTTTCATTCTTTTTAAAAAGATTATTTTTCATTCTCAAATATTAAATCTCGCAGACATCGTATTCGTTAATTACTTAGAAATGTTTATGTTATTACTTTGAGCATTTGGATGCTGTGTCATTTAAAGAAAAGATTTAAGGTTTTACTTTCACATTAGTTATTAACGACAGAACCATGTTTTAAAGGTGGCTTGATTTATTGAAACATTTCTTAAAATGAAATGTACTAGTAAAGCGATATACAGGGTGTCCACTCTTTTTAAAAAGATTATTTTTCATCCTCAAATATTAAATCTCGCAGACGTCGTATTCGTTAATTACCTAGAAATGTTTATGTTATTACTTTGAGCATTTGGGCAGTGTGTCATTTAAAGAGAATATTTAGGATATTTCTTTCACATTAGTTATTAACGACAGAATCATGATTTAAAGGTGGTTTGATTTATTGTAGCATTTCTTAAAATGAATGGTACTAGCAAAGCGATATACAGTGTCCACTCGCAACGGTGTCCAATGGCTAATTCCTAAACCGTTAGGCATAGACATATAGTTCCAATTACAAAAATATTTTAAATGAAGTAAAGAAGTATTTAAAAAGCGATTTGGGTCAATAAAATAATTTCCTAAAAAATGACGAAATTAAAATTTGTATACGGTTCCCGGTCCTATATATTATATTTAGTAAAAATATGCTATTACTCTAAGAAGAAAGATAAAAAAAGTCCCATTCTTCTACGATTAAAACTAACCAAGTAATAGCTACTTAACCCCTTAATTCTCGCTCCCGTGATACTCACGGGCTGTGTCTTTTATTCAGATTTTTTTATTCCCACCATTTTTTTAAAATAGTGTAATTGGCTTTGTTATGGTATCATTTTACCTGTCATTACAAAAGGTGAATATTTCTTTTTCAAAAAAGGGGTGCTGATAGGCAATTTGAATTTTTAACACTTACCCGGGTAAAATAATTTTGTGGCTGAAATGTTGAAAATATTGACTGCCACCAGAATCTAGAAACAAATTAGTTTGAAAATTAAAAAGATGGCTTATCACATGCATTATAAAAGCAAAATATTTTATTAAACTTTCTGGTGCGAATCTATCAATTTTGAATAAAAATGAAGTGGGAAGTATATTCACACTGCCCGTGTAAGGGTTAAACGGTAATTTAATGCCACCTTTAACCCTTTTCATCCCATAGTGAGTATTCCTAATATTTTAATGGTACTTTGCAAAAACACTCTTTTAACTCCACTTTATCCGGATACATGGCAGCAGTAGTTCTAGGTTTGTTATTTTAGCGATGAAGAAGCTATATTTGACACAGACGATGGGTTTTGTGCCGACATTTTGTACTGATTGTCAGGCTCGTCTTTTTGTTGCTGCAAACACAGTAAAGGATACAAGATAAGTGTTGGATTTTTTATGTGTTCATTATGATCTTAGAATACAGTTGGGCTAGCTATTTTAGGTGAGCGGTGTATGTATTTGAATTAACAGTTGAATTACTTGGTACTTATAAGTACCGTCAGTACACTGGGTGTTAGAAAAAACTTCTTGTTTACTTTTTGTCTGTGTAGTTATCCATCGTTTTCATCTGCTTTAAAATGTAATTACTAAAATGTAGTGTAGTAATGATTTCCCTGGTATTTCTTTTCTGTTTCATTGTTATTTTTTTTATAGGAAATTGAAAAAGTTGTGGCACCGGCTCGTTTTTGCTATTCTAAAAATGGCACATGTAAATTCATATATTGCATATGTGGAGATGTGAGAGAACATGTTGTACTTGGAATATAGACGTCGCGTAACTAAAGGACTGCTAACAAGATCGAAACCTAAAAAAAAAAAAAAAAAAATAGTTTTTTTTTTTAACCCTTTCACGGGTAAAGAATTTTCAATTCTAAAGTGTTGAAATAAATGATTGCACCGGAATTTGCAAAAGATTTATTTGTAAATAAGAAAAAGCCTATATTTTACTGCTTATTAAATCGAAAATATTTTCTGGTGCCAATTAATAGACATTGAGGGTTTTCTGTTACAATATTTTAGTCCTATTGCTCTGACGGTACTTTAAAGTACCACTTTAATCAATTACCTCTAAATAATTAAATTTCTCACGGGTGAGTATTTTTTTTATGTTTATCCTTTAATTTTCATTGTAGTAACTGAAAAAAAATATTACAGTAGATAAAGGGTTAACGGGTTAAAGTTGAAGAATCTTTTTTGTTGAGAAATAGGGATCATTTACAAATTTACTAGAAATGTAAATAATCGTTAGATATAAAAAATGTTTGAGATTAAAATTAACATTACAATATAAAGTTGAAATTTATTTTTATTCTGAAATATTAAAGAAAAATATACAACTTGTACTAAAAATATAAGTTAAAAAATAGCAGAATTATTTATTGTTAAACGAAGTGATGAAAAGCAAAAGTCGCATTTGGGATTCATAAGTCATGCGATTCAAAGTTTCACAACTCGGTCAATTTTAGTGTTAGGTGAATGAGACTTTTTTTGTCTTGCTTGCAATTCGAATTGTAACCATATGAAAATGGAAGGAATGGATCTCCTTCCATGTTTTCCTTCCATTTTCGCCTGGTTGGAATTCGAACCTTGGACAGTTCATTCTTGAAATCGTTAAGGAATGGCCAAGTGGTTTGATCGAAACTGTCGGGAAGTTTTTAACATAGTTTTAAAGTTTTAAATGTCTTGTATACTTTAAATGTCATGTATTCCCCACCCCCTACACTGATATAGCATATACAGGGTGTCCGAAAAGTCTGGAAACGGTCGAATAACTCGGGAAATACATATCAGATTGAAAAACGAAAATATACGTGTTAAATATTTTTAAAAAAGCTACTCAGTGATACCAAGTTTGACACCCGCAACCAATCCCCCGGGGGGCAGAGGGGGTCCAACTTTGAAATCTTGAATTATAACCCCCTCCCCCATTTTTTATTGCAGATTCGGATTCTACGGTAAAAATACGTAACTTTCGTAATTAATATTTTTTTCGTATCCCTGTTCATCACGGTGTAATCGAGCAAATAAAAAACATACATATTTTGGTTTTCCCAACCAGGTTTTGGCTTCTCGAAATCTGATTGGCCAGAACTTTTAATGTCAAAGTTGCCGCCTTTTGCGGAAATAGTGTTTCTCGAAAACCATCAGTGAAGATTGTTTGCATGGCGCTTTATATGGTTTTTCCATAAATCTTAATAGAAATATATTAAATTGGATTTCTATTTGCATTTCTTTTTATGCAGTCGATCATTTTTAAATAATAAACTGCGTATTTTTATATTTTAACGAGTAAATATGCACCTACCCTCCCAAACCGAAAAAAGATAGTCTTCAGTATTTGGGGGCGGCGTGTGGCTATTCTGTGTTTCGATGTCTTCTGCTGTTAAAAAAATCACTTAATTCGGGGCCATATGGAAATGTATGTGTTTTTTAAAAAAAAATTATAGAATAACATGTAGGACCAAAAAACAAACAAACATATGTGTATGTGGGGGTAATTACAGGCTTTGATGATTGATTAGTTACTGCAAGTACAGACGATCAAGTAGGGCGGAAAACATTCAAAAATTTTATAAATGTAATAATTTTTTGTAAATTAATATATTTTTACATTTGTTCAAAAAGTCGTATCCGTTTGGGAAAATCAATTCGTACCGGAAATTTCTGCCCGGTAGTTATTGGACATTAGATATCAGAACCAATGTCTAATAATTAAATGATAGAGTTTTCGGTACGAATTGATTTTACCAAACGGACACGACTTTCCGAACGACCCAATAATTTTAAACAATTGAAAATTTTTGATCTTTTAAGCTTTTGAATTTAAAATATAATATAACACTTTAAGTACTGTTAATTATTTCCTGGGAGACGACGTTTTAATTTTCATAAGGGATGGATAATGTAGAAAATTGTTTAATTATTTATTATTACAATAATATAGCAAATGTGGAAAAATATATAAACAAAAACTGTATTTGCAGAACAAATTAAAAACAAATAAGTTTATTTCGTGCATTTTTTAAGCCCGAGAATGGACATTTATTCATATATTTCATTCAGTTAGTTCTACGTTTAATGTTAAGGTTTTATAACAAATAAGTTAACCATTTTGCGGGCAGTGTCCTTTAAAAACGTAATTTTTTTTTTACTGGCACCCAGAATATTTAATTAAAAATTTATATTTATAACGTACTTAAAAGTAAGCGGGTTTGTATTTTCCAATAAATTCGTTTATAAATTCTGATGTCAGACTATCATTTCATCAGTTTATAAACAGAATTACTCCGCGCTGGTAAGGGTTAAACCAAATGAACATAAAAAATTAAATGCAAAATTTAAACAATATGATAATTTAAATACCCTAAAAACTTAGGTTTCCTTCAAATTAAATCGAAATAAATCTTAGACTTTTTAAAATGTTTTTTGTATTTTACATGTGCCTTATCATTTTGTACACACTCATTATAAGCATAATACAAAATCTGTAATACAAAATATTTGCAACTTAAAAATGAAAAAAAGTCTAACATTTATTTAGATTTCTTTTTAACGGAAAATTTTCTTTTTCCAAGTTTTTAATGGGTTTTATGTATCATATTGTTCGATTTTTTAAAAAAATTGTTCAATTGGTTTAACTTATTTGTTTCAAAAATTTAACATTGAGCTTAGAACTAACTGAATGAAATTTATTAATAAATGCCTCTTCTCGGGCTTAAAAAAATATAGGAAATAAACTGATCTGTTTTTAATTTGTTCTGCCAATTATGGTTTAGATTATATTTTTTGTCACATTTGTTATTTTATTGTAATAATAAATAAACAATTTTCTCCATTATCCTTCTGTTATGAAAATTAAAACGTCGTCTACACCAGCAAATAATCATTACACCGTAACACTTTCGAGACCGCATCGCATACACAAATTTTATTTGGAATACACCGTGTTTTTTAAACTGACCCCTTTACTTGTGAAACACCAAAAAATCCTTTAATTAAAAAAATCAGTTATTATTATTAATTTATTAATGGTGCCCAAAACAAATTCCACATGCACCTTTTAACGATGCATATATGCATCACAAATCCCGACAGAGTTAAAGAGTTAAATTATTTTTTAAATAAAAAAGTTTCAAATATCAAAAAATTTCTGTTGTTTAAATTTATGAAAAAAATGTTAAATTGAAAAAAATATATTAATGTACAAAAATTATTACATTTATTAGAATTATTGAAATTTTTTTGCCATACTTGTTATTTTCTGGTTGTAGTAACTAATCAATGATCTAAATCTCCCATCCGACCACCACCTGAAATTTAGACTACTTCCTTATTCTTCGCTCCGCCCGCACGCACAAAACAATTATATGTATTTTTTTTTATTTTGTCCTATATGTTACTCTGTATGTCTACAGTAATAGTAAAAAAATATCATACACCCACATCCTCACCACGATTTAGAGCATTTAAAAAAACAAAAACAAAAAAAACAAAAACAAAAAAAAAACAGTCGAAGCCACCGAAATGCAGAATATCAACGTCTATCTCGACCAAATAACAAAGATTATCTTTTTTTCTGTTCGGAAGAGGAGGGACATGTTTATACATTAAAATATAAAAAACGCAGGTTAATTGATTAGAATGGATTGAATGGATAAAATAAAAACACAAATAGAAATCTAATTTAATATATTTCTGTTAATTTTCATGGCAAAAGTATATAAAGCACTTTTGTCATCGAAACAACCTCCATTGATAGTTTTCAACAAATACAATTCCAGCTAAGGCGACCACTTTGGCGACGAAAGCTGTGGCCCATCACGTTTCGTGATTGCAAAACGTGTTAAGAAAACAAAATATGTATCTGACACACTGTGCTGGATTACACCGTCATCTACAAAGATTCGAAAAAAATTGCTAAAGGCAAAATTTGCGCATTTCCCCCCGTAGAATCCGAATCTGATGTAAAAAATGGGGATAATCATTTAATATTTCAAAGATGGAACGCATCTGACCCCCCAGGTGGTCGGGGTTGGCTGTCAACTTTGGTATCTCGGAATAGCTTTTTTAAAAATATTTAACAGGCATTTTTTCGTTTTTCAATCTTATATGAATTTCTTGAGTTATTCGACTATTTCCAGACTTTTCGGATAACTTGTATTTTATCACATTTGATATTTTATTGTAATAATAAATAAATAATTAAACAATTTTCTATATCATCCTTCCCCCATGAAAATTAAAACGTCATCTCCCACAGGAAATAATCGAGAGAGCTTAAAGGGTTTAATTATTTTTTAAATGAAAAAGTTTAAAATATAAAAAAAAATCAATTGTTTAAAATTATTAATTTTGAAATTATAAAAAAAGATTCTTTTTGTAAAATTTCTTTTTGTACTTCAAAATGTGACACAAAGTCACCACTAGTAATTGAAAAATGTGCAATCTTGAAAGAGTCAAAATTTTTAAAATGTGCCCCAAAAAATTGCATTTCACTACAATTTTTGGAAAACGGTGTGACCACTATAGTCACCACTGGAATATTGTAAAAAATTTAAAAACAATTATTGCTAAGTTTAAAAATGCATTTAAATCTTATAACACTACATTATAATTGAAATGTGACAAAGCCACCACTAGAACCTGTTGAAAAAAAAAATGCATTATAAACATAAAACAACAATGTATACATATGTATTAAAAAAACTGAAAAAGAGTTCAGAACATAAATTAATTTAAAAGAAATACTATGACAAAAAATTCACCATCTGGCTGCAGATGTTGGACGTATTGTGACGAACAGCATCTTTAACTATGTCAAAACATAAGAAAAGTTGAAACAAAAAAAAATTAAAAATTATAAGACAAATGTCCTAATTTTGTATCTGTAAAAATATGCTGGTATCAGTAGATAGTATCACTGCTTGTAAGATTTTTATTCCGAAGAAATAAAAGGTTCTGTTCTGCTTGAAAGAGTTCATGCTGTGAAGATAAATTAAACACTGGACGTAAAAGTCACAACAGTTTCATTCTATTAATATTGTTCTGTATTTTATCACACAACAAACTATTTATAAAATACTTGAATTTTTCACAATTCTATGTCTTCTCTGAAATGTTAATTTTGCGAACAGTATGAAATAGCATGGTGACATAACACTGATGAGTAGAAAAAATGTATGTGAAATTTTGATGCAAACTTGAATTCTTCTACTTTTATATCTGCTTTTATAAGCATTCTTAAAAAAAATCTTGAGAAATAATTACATTTAATACTTAAATTCATGGAAAATAAAACTTTGTACCGAATGCTGTGACAAGATCCGACTGCTCTCTATAATAGATTTAAAAACACTTGAATTTTGTCTTCTCCTTCACATCACACGATACAAACACTTAAAATTTTCATTTTAAAAAGCTAAAATTGTTTCACTCTATACCAGTAATTGCACTAAACTGCTTGCTAAGAGAGAGAAAGAGCGCTTTTAAACTCACGCGCGGCAGCTGAAGGGTTGACGTAAAAAGGCAGAGCGCGCCAAGAAAAACCAGGAGCGAAGAGGGTCGCAAAATGCGATTGACTAAACAACGCGTGATGAATTGAAAACAGTACTTAAATTGAAAATGGGAAATGAAACCAGTAAATTTAAAACAGAAAAGGTTAGATTAAATAAATAAGAGATGTTTAAAAGTAAGATTAATTAAACTGCCTGGGAAAAAAAAACAAAATATATTGCTACACAATACCGTCCTTTGCTCAGCCAGCATAAAAAGCTTTTATACGTTTTTTTAAAATATTTTGTTCTATATGTTATTCTATAGTAATAATTAAAAAAACTGTACATCCGCATCAGCCCCCTGAATTAGATGATACTTGAAAAAAAAA
This sequence comes from Maratus speciosus, assembly GCA_963932465.1. Taxonomy (NCBI): domain Eukaryota; kingdom Metazoa; phylum Arthropoda; class Arachnida; order Araneae; family Salticidae; genus Maratus; species Maratus speciosus. The sequence continues at coordinate 277,538,037 of OZ010789.1, read as the reverse complement.
AAAAAAAAAAACAGCAGAAGCCATCGAAACGCAGAATATCTGCATACCCCGCCCCCAAATAATGAACATTATCCTTTTTCTGTTCGGGACAGAAGGAGTATATTAACACGTTAAAAAATCAAAATACGCAGGTTATTATATAGAAATGATCCACTGGACAAAAAAAAAAAAAAAAATGCAATTAGAGTACTAATTTAATATATTTATATTAATTTTTATGAAAAAAGCATATAAAGCGTCATCGAAACAACAACCGCTGATGGTTTTCGAAAAACACTATTCCCGCAAAAGATACTTATATTAGGTCTCCAAGAAAATTCTGTCGTTTTTATGTTCTTTCACGCCTAATTTTTTTAAATGTTGATTTCATCATTGGCACCACTTTTTTGAAATGGTAAAATTCCCGTTGTTTTCACCTTAATGTGAAATGTGAAAACTGTGGGAATTTTACCATTTCAAAAAAAGTGGTGCTAATGAAGAAATCAGAATTTTAAAAAAGTAGGCGTGAAAGAACATAAAAACAACAGAATTTTCTTGGAGACCTAATACAAAAGTTACATAATTTTTCCGTAGAATCCGAATCTGCAATAAAAAATGGGGTTTATCATTCAAGATTTCAAAGCTGGACCTCCTCTGACCCCACCCGGGGGGGGGGTCAGTTGCGGGTGTCAAACTTGGTATCACTGAGTAGATTTTAAAAAAATATTTAACACGTATATTTTCGTTTTTCAATCTGATATGTATTTCTCGAGTTAATCGACCGTTTCCAGACTTTTCGGACACCCTATATTGTACATATTTCTGAGGTTTTTTTTTTTTTTTTTTTAAATTTCTGAGTTTTCTATTCACTTTGGTTTATGCTAAATAAATTTTGATGAATAGAGCTTTACATCCATGCTTGACATAAGTTCTCTAGATTAGGGGAAAATGACTTTGTTTGAAGTGCGCGTGCTCGTTTACATGCATGTCCGAAATAAAATTTTAAACCATTTCATCATTAGCGCATATATGCGTGAATTTCAGATTTTTTTTTTTTTTTTTTTTTTTTTGTATTAAGAAATTTCCCAAAAAGAATTGTTACTTTATGTAATCACGAAATATCTGTAATTAAATAAAGTAAAAATTAATAATCAGAATTTCTGGAATAACATCGAAATTTTAATATAAAAAATAATTGCACGTATATATGCGCTAATGATGCAAAAGGATTGAAAATTTAGGTATTGCAGAAGAAGAAAAGTTAACAGGAATAAGAAATCTTATCAGTTGCGATAAAAAAAAATTAACAACAGATGATCGACTGTTTTTCTCTCAATTCTGATTTTAAAAATATTACAAAAAATACCCACTTAGAACATTATATTTTTGAGAAGTGCGATCTTTAACCTTTTGATGGATAATTTTATTTGTGTCTGTAAAAAAGTATAAATGACACATACACTATATTGCCATTAATGACCGGCAATTTTCAATTTTAGACATTTTGTCGAATATTTAGAAATATACTTGTGGAAGTATACTTGTGGATTCTTCTGGAATTTCAGAATTAAAAAGAACAGATATGACCTCATATTCAGCAATGCCGATTTGATAAGGGGGACAAATAGGGGGCCAACAAAAAATCAAAGAAAAAAAATAATACTTGGGATCACCCTGTAAAATAAAATGCACGAAATGATTTATCGCTACCGAATATAAATAAACAGACATTGTGCTATATGTGTATTCTTTTGTGTAAGAATAGCACGTATATTAATAGAGATATAGCGATTTATTTAAAAAAAAATAAAAAACTCTTGCATGTTTTTTGCTTATAACATACAGGGTTTTCAACCAAATTTAACGCCGATTTCAGAAAAATTGGCAAAATATAGTAGAAACAATATAATGCAATTGGAATATAAATATATTAAATATTTTAGGAAATATGAGCAGTTGTATGAAATAATTTTTATCTGCGCATGCGCGAACGATAACAAGGATCATTTTACATAATTTAATAGTCAACTCTATGGAGCAACTTATAAAGAAAATCTAGTCAAATATCGTAAAAATTCAGAAAGATATCGGCGTTAGAGCGAGCAAATTTTTAGGTGTTCTCTAAAAGCAGCTGAATAATAAGGGATTTTACACAAATTGTCATTCTTTATTAACTGACTTTCAGAAAAAAGTTAGTATTTAGTGACTATCAAAGAATAGATTTGGAAAAAATGCTTCGATTTTTATACTTCTTTTGATCATGGTATAGGCTCGTTCTGGTGGTTATCCAAGAAGAACTAAAACATCAATAAAAAATTAAATTAAAAAAAAATTCAAAATGACAATTTGTGTAAAATCTCTTATCATTCAGCTGCTTTTAGAGAACTACTAAAAATTTGCTCACTCTAACGCCGATATCTTTTAGAATTTTTACGATATTTAACTAGATTTTTTTTTATAAGTTTCTCCATAGAGTTTACTATTAAATTATGTAAAATGATCCTTGTTATCGTTCGCGGATGCGCAGATAAAAATTATTTCATGCAACTGCTAATATTCCTAAAATATTTAATATATTTATATTCCAATTGCACTATATTGTTTCTACTATATTTTGTCAATTTTTCTGAAATCGGCGTTAAATTTGGTTGAAAACCCTATATGTTATAAGCAAAAAACATACAAGAATTTTTTAATTTTTTAAAATAAATCGCTATATCTCTATTAATATACGTGCTATTCTTAAACAAAAGAATACACATATTGCACAATGTCTGTTTATTTATATTCGGTAGCGATAGATCATTTCGTGCATTCTATTTTACAGGGTGATCCCAAGTATTATTTTTTTTCTTTGATGTTTTGTTTGCCCCCTAATTGTCCCCCTTATCAAATCGACATTGCTAAATATGAGGTCATACTTGTTCTTTTTAATCTTGAAATTCCAGAAGAATCTGACAAGTATATTTCTAAATATTCTACAAAATGTCTAAAATTGAAAATTGCCGGTCATTAATGGCAATATAGTGTATTCTATATATTGCTCATCTGCAAGAAAAGACTCATCTCAAAAATACTATATTTCACAGGAGAGACAAAAGAAGATTCATATGTTTTTACTGTCACATAAAATGATAGCACTTAGCTCTGCATACAACTGTAAAAGTGTGCATAAAAGAATTAAACCCTTAAGAATGAAGGCGTAAAAAGCTTTGGAGGATTGAATAAATTTATCCCCTCCCACTCTTTTGTAGTGGTAAATGGATATATAGCATAATCTAGCGTTTTCTCGGATAACTATACTTATAATACTTTTCTTGTAACAAGATTCATCTAAGTCCGACTTATTATTTCAACAATACTGAAAATGATTATTTTTATTGGTGTATCACTTTTCTTGCGGTTGAACAATATTTTTTCTCCATCATATTTCAGTGTGCCCCGAAATTTAACTTAATGGGTTTAAGCCTTGTGTCGTGGGATATAAAATGTTCAGAAAAACTGGTCTAATGTACAAGGAGTTGCTGATCTCATTTTTTTTTTCACCTACAAGGTACCAGTTGACTCTGATGAGGAGCACATTGCAAGACTTTCAGTCGCTGCTGCAACTGTTCGTGAAACACCTGAAATATTCAAAAGGGTACGCCAATCACTTGATAGACGATGTCAGTCCGTTCTCGTTGCCGGCGGAGGCAACTTTGGGTACTTACTGTATTTGTTATATCAATAAAACGCTTGTTTTCATTTGTTCCGCTTTTTTTCTTTTACGCCAATACTTTTAATTTCCAACCCCACATTGCTATACCAAAATTGTTTCTTTATATGTGCTTTACCTTCCGTTACAGTTTGGCCTATAATTTCAGAAACACTGTATATAACACTTAATCATTATACAAGGTGTTTCTAAATGAATATAGGGTTTTTAACGCTTGGTAGTATTCATTACATAAAACTTAAAATTATAATTAATACATAAAATGAAAGAGCAACTCAAACAGTTTTACCTACAAGCTTACAAGCGTTTAATGTGAGCACCTTTCGTCACACGCACACACAAAGTCGATAGCTCAGTTCTTCCCAAACGTTGATTAGTGCTTTTGGGGTAATTGTTGCAAAGGCAGCCGGTATTTTGAAACTGATGATACCATCTACAGATGTTATTATCACCAGGGGGATCACATCTGAACTTAATCAGGAACGCATGTTGCACAGTAACTACAGATTCGGTCTTTGCAAACTGCAGAAGACAAAATGCTTTCTGTTCACTAGTCGCCATTTTTGCTACTTGCACTTTCTAACGGATGACAGAAGAAACATTGCGCATGCGCATACACAGGTAGCAGCAAACTGTTTGAGTTGCTCTTTCATTTTATGTATTAAGTAAAATTTTAAGTTTTATATAATAGATACTACAAAGCGTTAAAACCTCGATATTCATTTAGAAATACCCTGTATATTAGAGCTCAAAGATAATAAGTTGGTCTAAAAACTTGAATCACCATGTATTATCAAAAGTTTCGCTTCTTGTGGTGATCAGTGTTTCCAACTAAGCGAGTATTTTTTTTAAAAATATTTCAAGAATACCGGAATTGTAATTTTTATTTTATATAATAGCAAAACAGTATCTCATGTTGTAAACCAAACATTAATATTTGAAAATTCTGATAAGTATTTTGAATAAAAAATACTCTAAATTGGTAAAACCGATCAACAGAGTCCCCTAACTTTTTGATCCTACTAGTATAAGTCTCTTTTTAATGTAACAATATTTCCTTGTTTGTTACATTATATCGCTATATGCTGTTAAATCTATCCTGTCCGAAATGCAATTTTTATTTTATATAATAGTAGAATCGCATCTCATGTAGTAAACATATAGATCACATAAGATTAGTATTACGATAAGACGTCACATAAGATTAATATTAGAACATTCTGGTAAGTATTTTGAAAATTGATGTGCTCTAAATTGTCAAAACTGATCAGCAGAGTGTCCGAAACTTTTGATCCTATTAGTACAAGACTCTTTTTAATCTAATAATATTTCCTTGTTTGTTACATTATACCGTTATATGTTGTTAAATCTATCTTGTTCGAAACGTAATTTTATTTTATATAATAGTAGAATAGTATCTCGTGTAGTAAACATATAGAGCACACAAAATTAATATTACGATAAGACGTCACATAAGATTAATATTAAAAATTTCTGGTGCGTATTTTGAAAAAAAAAAGTGTTCTAAATTGGCAAAACTGATCAGCAGAGTCTCCAAACTTTTTTATCCTACCTGTACAAATCTCTTTTTAATGTACAAGGTGTGATCAAATGAAAAGGTACGAAACGACGTAAAAAGTAACAGTTAAATATTTGCATATTCCGCCATGGGAGAACGTAGCAAGACATCTCGGGATGCGATTGGAGTCTCTGACTGGGATCGGAGCATGCGCGGGTGACCGCATGCGCAGTAGAGAGCAGAGGCTCTTATCAAAAGCGGCGTCCAAATGATGCGGCAGTCCGTATGCGGGCAGGATGGCGTTCGCGTTGCAAAATTCGACGATTGAGGAGCAGAGAGGTGTTATCCGATTTCTGACAGCGGATGGTGAGAAACCGGCAGCTATTCATCGCCGGATGGTGACAGTTTACGGGGAGAAATGTGTCTCTGACAAGTCTGTCAGAAAATGGAGTGCCCATTTTCGTGCAGGCCGTGAGAGTCTGGGTGATGATCCGAGACCAGTTCAAGTGGGAGACGTTGGACCATCCGCCCTACAGTCCGGACATATTGCCTGCGATTTCCATGTGTTTGGTCCACTGAAGAAACACCTGAAAGGAAAGCCCTTCAAGTCGGACGACGTATTCAAGGACGCTGTGAAGGACTGGGTCTCTTCACGGCCACAGGAATTCTGGGAACAAGGAATCCTGCGGCTTGTTCATCAGTGGGATCGTTGTGCTCAGGCCTATGGTGAATATTTTGAATAAAGTCTACATTTGTACCCACCATGTCGTTTCGTACCTTTTCATTTGATCACCCCTTGTAACTATATTTCCTTGTTTGTTACATTATACCGATATATGTTGTTAAATCTATGTAGTCTTATATTAGTCAATACGGAGTTGTGATATCACGCGTTTTTACACCTATCTAGTTTTAATTTATATGGAAAGGTATATAAATTGTATTTTTTTAATAGTCTTGACCAGATATTTCTTGTGATTTCGATCCTTATTATATATCTAAGAAAATATTTATTTTTTGCTCGCTATTTTGACGCCTAATGCCCATCAAATTGGACTTTTGATTGCGTAAGGCATCATGTGATACATTGTAAAAAAAAAAAAAAAAAAAAAAAAAAAAAGGACTAAAATACGGAAATACTACTGGCAATCGAGACGCCAGTACTATTCCCGTATTTTAACTGAAGTTTTCCCCCGTAAATGCAAAAAAAGGGGAACTTTTTCTGTTATTTACTGGGAAAAAGTTCCGTTAAAATACGCAAATAGTTCTGACGTCTCGATTGCTAGTAATATTTCCGTATTTTAGTCCATTTTTTTACAGTGTACTCGCAGTGGTTAGATCATGGAACTATTAATAAAGAGGAAATATGATATATCCTTGAAATAGTGAAGCTTCAACTGTAACCGCTTTCGCAAGGGCTGATTACCTCCGGTGAAAACTTCCATCAGTAAATTTTTGTAGAATTTTTCTGGGTATTTAACATGCCTTATTAGTTACAAAATATGAGTCATATGAATCATGACAGAAATAGATTTTCACTTTTACTGGTGGGAGTTCACTTTGTGGTAGTCAGGTCCTGTGTTTCCGCCATATTGTGACAACCGGTGAAACAAACTGACTGTTTTACTAAACAAAAACAGCAAAAACAAATTTTAGCAGCATTTTCAGCAGCACAAGAAGTACCAGCAAAAACAAATAGAACTTTTTACCATATTTTTGAGAAAATATTTCCACGAATCGAACAAAATTTTCTATTGAATTTTACTGGTGGGAAGTTTGCTCTGGTGGTATTCAGAAACTGTAGATCAGATTAAAAAAAAAAAAGCAGTCGCCATCTTGTGACAATCTCCTCAGTTACTTCACTAGCGACTCTTAGACAGTACAGTATATGTCCCCTCCTCATTATTCATAACTCCATTGGTTTGACATATATTTTTCGCCTTATATAATCGAATAATTCTGTGTTTAAATAAGGAGGAAAATACTTTTTGAAAAACTGATGGAACCTCGTCTAGTCTACGTGATAATCAGGATCTGCCCAGCACCCTCACGCCCCCCCCCCCCCCAAAAAAGAAAAGCGATATTTGATAAATCAACAATAATTGCAAGCCATGTGGTGAGTACCAGTGTACTTACAATTTACACAATTAATTTTGAATAGCTCTGTATAGTGTTTATATATATTCATTTAAACTATAAACAAACAGAATTGAAAGAACTTCTTTATATTTCGATGTCACCGTTGTTTATAAGTTGTCCACTTTTATATTCCACTAAGCAAAAATATAAATATTAAGATGAACAACCCAATTTTTGTTTCCATTTATTTTCTAAAAGCCATTCTATATCTTAAAGAGACAGGCAACTTGCCAGCGCCAAGTAAAAAGCGATTTTGTAAAATGTTTGTAATAATTGAAATTTACTGCAGACATCCTTCTCATTTCAGTAATTAGAGGAAAAATTATTAAGAGAATTTCTCACTCTTATACTCTAAATTTTTCAAAATATTTGAATATATTGGCTGTTTCAGCGTTAGTATGCTTTGTGTAATATTTTTGTATGAATAACGTTAAAATTTTGCTTTTATCTTGCATCGCAATATATAATTTCACATTAGCTAATTACTTTGTTTTTCATTTTATTCATAAAATTGTTCGTAGAATTTATTCTTTTCGGAGTATGATACGGATTGTTTTAGGCCTACTTTTTGAGAAATATATTTCAATATATGAAAGAACTTTATATGAATTACATATATTTGTTCCCCTTTCATATCATATTTTTTTGTTTTTCGCTGACACTTACGAAGTCTGACTGATAATTATCGGACCATGATTTTTCCGTCCGCAGTAAGTGTAGATCAGTTCTAAAGTGTGCACATTGGAAGGAGACAGTTTAATGCGCATGCTTGAATTTTCACCAGTGAGCCAGTCCTAGCCTGCTGGCCGCCGAGTGAGGTGCTGTCATATGTGTTCGTCGGATTTTGGATTTCTCTCAATATGACTGAACGAGATGAGCAAAGATACTTCATCAGATTTTGTCAAAGATTGGAGATTTTCAAAAAGAAACAATGTATAAGTTTCATGCTGTCTTAAGATTCATCAATGCTCCAGCTCATTATTCGACCTGATTCAGACTTTCTTAGCGAAACATGTAATTCCAATTGTTCGCCAATCTCCCTACTCTCCAGACGTGGCTCCTGGCGACTTCTTGTTTCCGAAATTGAAAGCTCCCGTTGAAAGGATTGCATTGAAAGGATCCCGTTTTGAGAGTGGAGATGAGATTTGCAGAGCGCGATGGTGGAGTTGAACACCAATATAAAAGAAACCTTCCAGAAGCGCTTTCGGCAGTGGAAGGAGCGGTGGCTGAAGTGTGTGGCGACGCAAGGAGCCTACTGTGAATGGGATTAGGATCCCAATCCCTCCAGGTAACATATATGTTTTTCGGCTAAAGGTCGGATATTTTTCAGGCAGGTACGTATGTAAGAACTACACTATCTTTACATACGGCCAACTTAAATCATTCGGGGACCAGGTGCACCTTAGATCTTACTCTACATTATCGTAATTAGTGATTTAATGATTTTATTTAAATATTTAAATTTAATTATGGGTTAAAATTTCTCAGCTTTTTTTTGCATTAAACTTAATTATTTTATTATTAGGGTTTAAAAAACGCGTATCTATTGTTTTTACGGATAAACAATGAATTCAGTTATTTAACCTTACGATTTGATTCAAATTTAACACATTAGCCCTCTCGCTGCGTAATTGTTTTATCAAAATAGCTTCGCGACGAGCGTCTTTTAAGAATTTTTATTCTTTTGTAACCGGTTTTTCAAAATAAAAAATTTTGTATAATTTAAATGGGAAAATGCTTCGATTAAAAATGGTAAAATTTACGATAAAAAAAATAACTGATGGGAATAATCAAGGAGGCTTAACTAGACGAAAAAATGCATCCCCGAGAAAATCTCGGGTTGCGCAGCGAGAGCGTTAAAAGAAAATACTGCTAAGTGAGTCTGGTGCTATTTAACTTATTAACTGTGAAAATATACCGAGCTATTTTATGACCCAGTGTATTATAGGATCTCCGAGGTTCGGATCCTTGACCCGTCGCTCAGAGCATAACCACGAATATTTTCGTGCAACAGAAACTTACTACAAGATTATTTCTACAATATCTCCAAAAGAAATCTACCACGAAGATTATTTCTACAATATTTGCAAAAGAAATGTACCACGAAGATTGTTGCTATAATATTTGCAAGAAATATTTACCACGAATATTACTGATTTGAAATACTGATAGACAAAAGAGTAACCACACCTACTTCTTATACCAACATAGCTGCAAACTTGTACGGATTTCACTCACCACTAAAATTTTATAGCAAATTTTAACTCAAACAATCAGCGAAATCTAACATGGAACAAGACAAAAATTTCTTAAATATTATATTAATATTATATTAATATTATCTAAAATATTATATAAATATATATATATATCTTATATATCTTAAATATTATACAGAGTTGCCACGTTTCAGGGAATTGTCCAGTCGGAATATCAGTATTTTTTTATAGAAAAATATATCTAGATTAACCGCAAAAAAATTTTCCAGATTTAAAGGGAGATTCTCTCTAAGAAAGTACTGGTGCCGAAGAATTTCCTGGTCAGGAAATTAACTGTAGCGTGGCAACCCTGTTATATAAATATTATAATAATATCAATAAAATATTAGTGGTAACAAAAAGCCGTACAGGTTGGCAACTATGTACCAAGTTTTATTAGTAAATTAGATTTAAAAAACCACAAACTCTGTATTTTTTTTCATTATGTCTGATTATTTTCCATTAACATTACCATGACGTATTAATTATAATATTCCATAAGACATCAGAATTTTTTTTAATTATGCATACAGCTCTGAGTGGAATATCTATAAATATTCAGATAGTCGTTCAAACTACTTTAAACTCAAAGAGAAGGACGTCATTTAAATTAAAGCTATAACACTTGTGAATAAAATTGAAAACTCAGATATTTCTGAAAGGCATCTGCTGCTAGCAGCTCCAGAAATCAATAATTTAAATAATAATTACGCAAAAATATACCAGAATGTAACATTTAGAAACAGAATATCACAAAACAAATTTTCGAGTGACACATGCGCCAGTTTAAATATCTTTTATGCGTTTAACTACATGTAAAAAACATTAATAATGCTTTTGAAAAAAAAAAAAAAATACATCTGTCATTTTACCGTTCTTGTCACATCAAATAATAATATTTTAACCAGAAATTTTATTTTACAAAAATTAATAAAATAATTACCACACAGAAACAAAATATATTTTATTAAATAATTTTCTGATTTAAAATATGTTTATTTGACTAAAAAATTATCAGAAAAACAGCAGCTATTGGAAAATGCTTTAGAAATCTGGTCACAAACCTTTTAATTTGTTTTATTACGGAAGAAAACGGATTTTCTTTGTTAGATTATATTACTGTTTTTTAATTAACAAAATATTTTGAAACGAATGAACTTTAGTTTTAGTTATAAATATAATTTATTAAATCCAATCTATAACTTTAAGTAGTCTTGATAGGAATTGGGATATAAGTGGCAATATATACAAAACAATACATTTAAAAAAATCAATTAAAAGCTGTTTATTAGAAATAATTAAAGATATTACACTGTAAAAATTGCAAAAGTATTTCCTGGTTTTTTGAAAGAGGAAAATTCAGTGTGACTTTATTATTATTCACGATTCTGTAAATTTTTACGTTATCGTTAGAAACCTTTAGGAGATAGTTAGAGAAAACATACCTATAGTTTAAAATTCGCATTTAGCAATTTTCGCCAACAGACGGAAATGCGTTATCATTCTTTTGTACAGTTCTGTATATTAGCTATATATTTTCATGCACGTCGAATATTATGCTAAAATATAATCAAACAAAAAACATATAACACAATTAAAAATACACCTATAGCAGTTACCATACATAGAAAACAAAGTATCCAGTTCTTTGCGAAACCTGTATAGAATTTTTTTTTTATATCCTGCAAACGTCTGTTAGCAAAAATAAATAATGATGGACAGAATGAATGATTTTATTATCGAATGAGTCATTCGGGAAAACGCAAAAACATAGTTTCCAACATTTGTGTATAGTATTTTTAATCAAATAGTACAAATATTTAGAAAAAAATAAACAAAATCATAGTTGCCAACCTTCGTAATATTTTTAATTAATTATTGTCAGAAATTTTGAACATAAAAAGAATTTTTATGTTTTTATAGATTTCTTAAATTAGTTCTAAGAAACTTTTTTTCTATACAAAATCTGCTATAAATTGAATAATAAAAAAAAAAACAAATGTTCGAGACTACGCTTTTGCGCATGCCCGAATCATTCATTCAAATAGTAAAATAATTCACTGTGTCAATCACTAATTTTAAATATGATTCAGCTGAAAATGTATAATGCAATTAAAAGCCATTCTTAAATAACTTATGCCAATAGACAATGATATTAACACATTCTTTCCTGCAGCACTGTATATTATCTATCTCACACCATGTACACACACCATGTAACAAAAAACAAAAAAACAAAAAACAAAAAACAAACCTAATAAAATATCCACTTTCAATACTTAGTTAAATTCAGAAATGCATACCACAACTGAAAATGCACTTTCAGCAATTATCGCTTCCAGACAGTACTGTAGGACGAGTTCTTTTGTATACATCTGTAAGAGAATGATAAATAATTTGCATTCTATATTCTACGGTAAGTGTGTTTTAGTGAACCTCAGAAATGCAAATCGATTTCATTATGTTTAAAAGAGTGAAACATTAATAAAATACATAGCAAACGATTTCCTTCGTAGACAGTAAAAGATTTCTTTTGGGTGTCTTTGCAAACGCATTATAAATGTAACACATTTCACTTTCAATAGCGATCATACTAAATCTCAGTCACATATAGTATTAATTACATGGGAATCTAAGTATATTTACTGGAATTTGATACGGACAGACAAACAAACGGCTGATAGACAAACCGAAATCATAAACATTTTTCAACTATGCTAGAAAGTGTTAAAATCGTTTATTATGCATTAGAAATAATAGAAATGATAATTTAGAGGAAATAAATCAGTATACAACGCACAATGATATTTAAATCCTACAATAAAACTTTAAGGGGATATTCTGTCTTAGACACATAAATTTTGGGCGTTTTGTCGAGCATGATTAATAAATAAATAAATAAATATAATAATTCATTTTTTACAACATATTTATTGATAATTTGAAAATATATAAAAACATTTTTGAAAAAAAAAAAGTTATGAGCCGGAAAAGTTGGGGGTTAAAAAAGGGGTGTGCTCAGGGGTATAAAAATTAGGCGCCAATTTTTCGTCTAATCTTTCGTGTAATTTTTTTCGTAAGAATACTAATAAAATTTAGGCGAAGAAATCTAGTAAATTTAGTAGTGACCATCGCACAGTTTTTACACCACTGGTTGTGCTGGTTCAGACGATAGTTAGGTTGACACGATATTTTTCAACCGAAAATAATTTAGGTAGCATTTACATGTTTTACAGGTAATACAAAACATTAAAGTTTTTTTAATATGATTTTATTTAAATTTTTTTATTTTTCAGGATGACTACACAAATTTCTAGAACAAATCTCAATAGACAAAAATAAAATAAGAAAGAAATATTAACTTACATGTGTGAATTAAATTGTTTTTTACTGAATAGTTATGTTTAACGCATTCTTTGTAATTCATTATATTTTTATTTTGAAACATTATTGTTAAAAAAACAATTATTTCTCACTATTTGAGCATTTTATAAAGGATAAATTCGAAAAACTAATTAAACGAAATCATTTTGTCCGCGTACATTGTCAAAACGTCTCACTGTGCGCCGTGTTCAGTGTTGCCAGATTGGAAACTTTTTTGTCCCCAAATTGTTGATTGTCACTGCTTTTTTGAAACAGAAATATTCGGCCTATTTAAAAATAGAATAAAAATTCTAAAAAGTAAGGCGAATTACACTATTTAAAAAAAAGTGATGACAGTCAAATAATCTGAATTAAAAAAGTCCCCAAGCTGGCAACACTGGCCGTGTTGTTTTTTCATTTATTTTGGAAAAAACCGCGAACAGTGTGGAAAACACTACCACTCGAACTAATGATCTAATGTAAAAATGATTGCTATTATTAAATCTAATTGATGTCAGCGTTTTTCAGATTATTACACAATTACACTAACAAATTACTTGAAAATTTTTATTGGTACCCAGCAAACACACACCTTTCGGCACACGATCGGACCGCAGCCGGCAGTGTCGGTTCAGTATCGGCATCAACACAGTGGTTTCGGTGAAGTGTCGGCAGAATGTCGGCAACTGATACCTAAGAATCTGCTTTTTTGACTGCCGGTTACCCGTTATCGGTCCCGTTATGGTTATATATCGGCAAGCGACTTACACCGGCAAGTGACGCAGGACCGACATATGATTTCTGATAGTGGCCCGATTAGATTTGCCAACATCGGTCCGAATTCGGAATCTTTAGACTTAGCCGACATTTTTTTTTTCTTTTTCGAGTTTGAGGTTTGATAAGAGTATATTGAATGCATGTTTTTTAAGTAATGTATATTATATATTTTTTTTGCTATTCCTTCGGGAAATTAACACTATCGGAAAAACCCCACTAGTATTATATTCCGCTTTTATATGTTTATGTATTTTCCATGTTTTAAATAAAGTGTGTTGTGAAAAAAAATGATATAATTTTTCAAAATGAAATTAAAAATGTATTCAATATTTCGCACAAATTTTAAATAAAAATATTAGACGTGAGAACAACCACACTGTACAAGCCGCTTTCTTTCTTTTGGAGAGGGAGGGGGGGGGATTCAGGGTCGAAACTAAGGGGGGCAGAGGGGGGGCATGTTCCCCGGGCGCCAGAGCCAAGGGGCGCCAAGTGAAAGATTATACCTTTGGAATCGATCATTTTCTTCTGATGGACTGATGGATTTCATTATTATGAAACAGCCATTATAAATGAAGTATTAGGTGAAGATGAAACAGCAGTCGTAAAAAGTTTGAACTCTGATTTTCTGGTCAGAATGGGGGGAAAAAATGGCCATAATTTTTTTCTCTGATTTTCTAGTCAGAATGGGGAAAAAAATGACCATAATTTTTTTTTTGCAAAAAAAAAAAAAAAAAATGCCATTTTTTTTTTCCCCATTCTGACCAGAAAATCAGAGTTCAAACTTTTTACGACTGCCCTAACACTTCATTTATAATGGCTGTTTCATAATAATGAAATCCATCAGTCCATCAGAAGAAAGTAACTCGGTTAAAGCGGAAACTCGGTTAAGCGGGACTCGGATAATCGGAACTGTACTGTATAAGCAAACACTGTAAATAGCCGGTAATACATGCGAATTCTTTTATGTGAATGAACTATAATTGCAACAAACGTCACATTCAATTTACGTAGTTCAGTATTACATATTTTATGATTACATATTTTAAATTTTAAAATAAGTCGGCCATTAGAAAATTAGTAAAATTCTCTTTGTAAATATACTTTGAGGAAGAAAGGGGGGGGGGGCGCCAAAATTCATGTTTGCCCGGGCGCAAAAAAGGCTAGTTTCGGCCCTGGGGAGATTAACATTTCAGGGAGAATTCTGATGAATTATTATTATTATTATTATTATTATTATTTTTTTTTTTTTTTTTTTTTTTTTTACAAAGTAACAAATGGGATAGAACATGACCAAAGATTTTTAAAGCTTTGGGTGCCGAGGAGGGGGGGGGGGCGTTGAGTAAAGTGGGGAAGAAAAAATGGAAGGGAATAATTTATTTGATGATGATTTAATATTTATTTAGGAGAAAGTAGAAAATATGAGAGAAATATTGAAAAATTAAATGGTTTAAATAAAATAGTATTTAAAGTAGATGGGTGGAGTCGAATGGAAAGTCAGAGAAAGCTGAGGGGGGGGGGGGATTTAGATGATTTATCATATATTAATTTTTACAACAAACTAACGATGATTTTTTTTTAATTAAAGATTTTTAATTTTTTTTTTTTTTTTGGTGCCAAGAGGGGGAGGGTCTAGAGATTTAAAATGGAAATAACAGTGAGGGAGGTGTTAGATAATGAATACTTTAGATGAATATCAAATGAAAATCCACCAAAACGCTCAAGTATCTTATTCCAAAAATAAATAGTTTCTCAAACCTCCTGTGTTTCATAAATTAACCAGTTTTTGATCAATTTTCAAAATATAACATACTGAAACCTGTGAAAACGGAACCTGTTTATAATGGAATCTGTCTTAAACGGAAAACATTCATCGCCCCGATGACAAAAAGAGTGCCACACAATTGTACCTCTTAATACTAAAAACTGTTAACAAAGGAATCGTTATCCGTTCGCAGCGATTCCGTTATCATAGGCTTTACTGTAGTAATAGACATATTAACATGTAAAAATAATTTGAGATTTTCAATTAATAAAAATATGTCAACATTATGGCAGCGCACCAAGTGCGTAATTCGATGCTAACTCGCCAAATCTGCATCGCCAGGAGGCCATGCAGGATGTCTTGGCTAGAGAAACTTGGCTACTTAAGAGGGTTGTCTTGTTTTGTTTCTTGAAAAATGGCTGAACTGAAAGAGTTGGATTTTGCACGTGGAAAAAGAAATTGAAAAAAGTCCAGGAAAATCAGGTAAGATTGATTCTATCTAATGTTATTTGTTTTCTTACTTCTATTATTACTTTTATTTTGCTTTTGCTGTTGTTTTTAAGTATTTATTGACAATAAAAAGGTCGATTTCTTGCCCCGATAATCACAAACATTATACTTATTTTACTTATCTGAAAAAAAGCATGATTTTCCAATAATGTGTTGTTGTTGTTTGTTTGTTTGGTTTCTTTGGGGGGGGGGGGATGGGGGGATTTTTTTTAGTAAATAAAATAGCATTTTACTTTTTAAAGCAAAATTTTATTCGGGATTCATTATATATAACTAAACCTGATTTTTTTTTTCTCACATCACTAGTAGGGTTCGTAAATATCATTATAATTTCAAAAATATTCGATTGATATAGATCCGAGATTTTCAAACTAGTCAACACACTGCTGACAATAAATATTTTCAAGTATACTATAAATTAGGAACTAAAACCTACTGAACTTAACATTGAAAACTTTAACAATATTCTAAAAATGCATTTCTGTATTCCTTTGTTTTTCACTTAGAACAAAACTGAAGATTAACTAATTGAAAACAGATGCTATTTGCTTTATACTACACTTAAAAAAATACATAATATAGTTTTCAATATCAAGAAATCAGAAATTTATAAACAAAATTTTAAATACAAAATAGTTTTTTTTAATTGAAGAATTTTAACATAAATGTAAATTTATCTTATTTTTTATTCCCTAACGTGTTGTACAGTTTAGACACAATTAAACCAAAATCAGAAACGATTGTTTTCTAATGAAGCTGTATACATACTAGTTATCTAAATTAGACAGTTTATCTTTCAGTGGCTGTTCTGAATTAATCATCTCACATAATTATTTAGTTCTAAATTTAAAAATAAAAGCTTCAAACTAAAAGCTCGGAAAAGATATTTCTTGCCTTTGGCTAAGAAAGTCACTGCCTGAGACAAAAGTTCTCTATGATTTATGTAGATAGTAAAAAACAGTTTAAAATTTCATTTACACTTCTTTTGTCTGAAAATATCAAAATTATCTTGCACAGTGATATTTAAAAAGTAAATATCAAATATACAAAATAATACATGAATCTAAATAGGGTAGATGTGCCAGTAATGTACTATACCCCTTGATGTTTTTGGTTCATAAAAAAATAACTAATAAATATTTAGATTTAATTATTTTTTTTATAATCCCCCTTTGCATTTTTTATAAAACTGGGTTATTGTTGACACTTTTAATCAAGTTAATCAGGAAGCAAAAATAAGGTTTCAAAGTTCCGCTGTTTTTCTGTGAAAATCTTAATGAAGAGGCTAAGAGCTGGCTTCGTTAATTGATTTATATATTATTTATTTTCTTGCAAAATTTGAATGTTTTTGTTTGAGTAGCAATAGAAAACTTAGAATTTTATATACTAACGGCCATTTACAAAATTTTATTTATTTTTAAGGTTTTAAGACAGGGTTGCTGGCTTTTAGCCAGGCCAAAAAAAGCCGGCCGGCTTTTTTTGGTTTTAACCACTTAAAAAAAGCCGGCTTTTATTGAAAAAAGCCGGTTTTTATTTTTTAAAGTTGGTTTACAGTAAATTTGTTTTAAATTTGGATCAATTAATTTTTAATACACTTATAAATATTTTCTACTAAAAAAAATAATAGATTTCTATTAAACTTTATCAAATAAATAAGTCTTTGTAACTTCTAGAAGACAACTGAACGCATTATGTCTGAAAAAAAAATATATATAAAAACATTGAAAAGGATATAAGTTAGGCTCCGAACTGGTGTTTTGAAATTCTATATTATATAGCTCCACATATACTACACATTTTAAAGATTATATTTAATTAAAACTGTTTTTAACTGCTCTGCTTAACAAGCGCAAAATGTTTTGACACATTTACAAATTCATTTTTTAATGGAAAGATGTAAAATTCGAAAGCCTGACCATGGAAGCGATTTGGAATCGAACCTGTGTTTTCCATTTTTTGATCCATCAATTACCTATTGAGTTATAAAGAGATTTTGATTACGTGACAAACATGTTTTTTCACCCTTTTCTGAGTGGTTTCTTCTTTTGTGCAGAAATTCAGTTCAAAACACTCACTTTGACAGTATTTTCTGAAAAATCTATAGCGTTTTCAAAAAAAACAGTGCAATTACATAGTTTCTGAACAACAGCATCTGCTAGTTTCATGCATTTCTGGACAAAAATAAATTAAAACTTATGTCAGAAAGTTGCCCTTTTGGATTTAACAGCCTTAATGACAAAATGTAACACATCAAAATGGAAATGAGGAATTAGAAAAGATGTTTTATTTGAGGAGAGTGGTACATAAGTGTATAAAAAATAGAGCATTTAAACAAGAAAAAAAAAAAAATTCTCAAAATAAAATTTTGAAAAGCTTGTTGCTATGCATATTCATGCATATGCTATTCATAATGTTTTTAATAGTGAGAAATGGTGGTGTTTTTATTAATATGACTATGTATAATTTTAAATGTTTGCTAGAAATAAAATAAGACTTGTATTAATAGCTCTTAAAATTAAGTAATAAAACATAAAACATATAACTAAGTAACCATTGTCCTCTTTAATTTTATAAAGCAGTAAAAATGAAAAAATTGGCAGTTGGTATGGCCCTTTTAAAATTTAGCTGACATATTTGCAATTCTGAATACAAATCACTGGCAAAATCATCTAAGTTTTATTCCAGTATTAATGTCCTCATTATTGAGAAATTGGGTTACTTGTTAAACTGTAAATCAATTAAATGTCATTAAAACTAATTAAAAACACTTTAAAATGTGTAGTTTATAATTACAATGCTTTATTGTATAAAGGCCAATTAGGGCCAAAAAAAGCCGGTTAAAACCAATAAAACCCACCGGCCTGGCTTTTTTAATTTTAGCCGGCTTTTTTGCAACCCTGTTTTAAGAGGGGGTGTCCACTACTGGGATGGTTAATTAGTCGTTTTCCAGTAATGGACACCCCATGTAGACATTGCTAAAAATGCAATTTCAGTAATGTTTATATAGTGCATAAAATATTTTAACTTCAAACCTAAATAATCAAATTTAATTTTTAAATTATATTTACCTACCAAAATGTAATAACACCAAAACTTTTATTAATAGCTGATTTTAAGTTATTTTATGTGATTTATAAAATGTCAATATTTTATGCTTTTTTTATGCATATGTATCTTGCATATTTTATAATCTGGCAATCAAACAAGCCAGGAAGCGGAAAATATTGTTTAAGAGCTCAGTCAAAGAGGGGCTCATGGGGCTTAATCCCTCTCCGTTTAAATATAAACAATTAAGTTACAGAAGCTATTAAAAATCTATTTTCTGTCTTAAATTTTTGCTTATTTACCTCTGACTTGTCAGAGGTAAACAAAAACAAAAGAAAAAATGTAATATTAATGAAAGTTATGGGTAATATTCATAAAATTAGTAAATCTGCAGATCAGTGGCCTCAAATATCAGTTCTACAGTTTTATTTTGAAATTATTTTATTTAGTATTTAAAATATTCAACTCACAATATCATTTCTTTAATATTTATAATGTTATTATAAATAATATATCAAATAGTCTCTGAAAGATTAATTGCTAAAAATAGTGAGACAAAACTAAACACTAATATTCTAAAAGTTTTTTTTTTTTTTTTTTAATTGCCTGATATTTAATATTTTAAACTATCTAAAATTTTTATGGCTAAAAAGATAAAACATTTTGGGAAATTATCTTTTTAAATTATAAAATTTCCGAAATGTGTACATATTGTGCTTTTTCCGATTTTATATGTAACATACAGAAACACTTTTAATATAAAACAGTATTAACAAAATAATATTAGCTTAAAAAATGATTTGAAGATGTGTAACAAAACTATTAATAATTGTGTGTTCATCTTTTATCATTGTTTCTTGTTTTATGAAAGAAAAATAAAGGCATAATTAAAAAAGTTTCTTTAAAAATCACTAAACTGAAATGCATTTATATTTTAATTGTATTTTGTGCTCATAATGCATGCACATGCAAATTTTGTGATATATCTGATTTTTTTTTTTTTTTTTTTTTTTTCATATTTGCATACATAAATAAGCAACGGTCTGTCCACATTTTTCACAGGGTCCTGTTTTTGTGTAATTATGAAATTGAAAGTAGCGTTGTATTAAGGTTTCTATTATTTATCTATTTTTAACAAGAATTTTTATGTACAAAAAAGCTAGATAATAGGTTCTTTGTCGGCTTCAGCTGTTTGACAGATGTGATTTCATTTTTATAGATTACTACATTTGTGAGAGGTTTTTTTCAATGGAGCAAAAACATTTTGTCAAATGTCAATTTTTTAGATTAAAAAAAATATATTGTGAAGGATTCTGTTTAAGATGAAAATACTTGTAAAGGATTCTGTTTTAAGGCGAAAAATTGTGGAGTTGTGAACAGCGTTTTATATTTGTGAAAAATCTAGTCATAATATTGTGAATTTGAAATAATCATTATATCCAGGTTCTTATAAAATACATTTTTAAGAAGATATATATGTATGTAAAATACACATTTTCTTTACATAGGTAAAAGTGACAGGTCAAATTTTATTTTAAATGATTAAATTTGACAAAGATTCAGCTTAGAAATGGAAAAATTTTGTGAAAGACCTATTTTTAAGATAAAGAATTTTGTGAAGGGTCCTATTTTAAGTTAAAAAATTTTTGCAAAGGGCCCTGTTTTGAAATAAAAAATTTTGTGAAGTGTCCTTTAAACGACCCAATTTCTTGCTAAATAGATCCCTGATAGCATAAATAAAGGAAATAATGGGGAATAAAAATAGTGGTAAATAATATTTTACTTTACCAGCATATCTGTTTTACATGTTATATAATGTCTAAATATGTTATTTTATGTATTTGTTTTGTTGATAATATTTATTTTTGCATGTTTATGTGCATTTTTATTGCAATAATAACTTAGTATAGTGTTATGTGCATAGAACAGAAGTTTAATATAATAAAAATGCATAAAGACGTTACAGGTAAGTGATTGTTTGTCTAATTAATGCTTCAGTTGTAAAACATTTTACCTTCAGATTATTTTCTGCCCCTGTAATATCTGTTGCAAACACTTTGAGAATTTTCTGCTCCGGTAGTTTTCGTAATTTCTTTATGGAAAGACAAAATCTGACCAGTTATTTAATTAATTTAAAAGGATGTTAAACTGCCAAAGCATTTGTCTTGTTTTGTTTAGTCAAATCTCAAAAGTTATTTTTACATGTAGTCCTCTTTGTGTTACAGTGGTATATATATTTCTTAAAAGTTCAATACTAATCACACATTATTTAAAATAAAAGTTATAAATTGGCATTGCACCCGGTAGCAGAAAGTTCGAGACGGGAGATGGGCGTCGCAGATTTTCTTTCCTCTTTTGCAGATTCTTTTTCATCGAACCTTTTTATTTTGCTTTATCTTATATTTAGTTCTTTATAACTTAATACAAAAAGTTATTATTATTATTAATAAAAATTTATAAAATGCCTAAAAGCGCTACAGGTAAGTGATTGTTTGATTAATTAACGCTTCAGTTGTAAAAATATTTTATCTGCAGATTATTTTTTGCCCCTGAAGTACTGTGCTGTCCTCTAAAAAAAACCCACTTTTTTAATTTCTCACTATATAAAATTTAATAAAAAATACAAAACAAATTGAAGTAGCTACATTTTCACAGCCTGTCCTGACTAAGATTTTAATGTATAGTATTTTTTTTTTTCAATCAATATATTACAAAATGGCAGCCAATTAAACAAGACTTTGAAAAAAACCCACTTTTTTCTAAAAATAACCACATGTAAAAACACTTCTAGAAATCAAAATATTAAATTGCAAAGTTTTTCTTTCATTATTAATTAGTTTCAAAACACAATTCTGCAAAAAAAAAAAGAATAATATTTTAATAATTGTAAATTGAAGGATTTATAAATGAAAAATTATAAATGTAATTTTTTGCTTATTTTTAAAAAAACTAAATAAACACTTAAGTAATTTTAAGTGCTTTTATTATTGTAAATGACACATAGAAACAGGACAAAAAGAAATTTTGACTTCTGTGATTTTTTTGATTAAGTTCTAGGGTGGGTTTTTTTTAGGATACATTTTCCTGTGGGTTTTTTTTAGAGGACAGCACTTATCTGTTGCAGACACTTGGAGAAATTTCTGCTACTGGGGCATTGCATATTTATTATTTTTTCCAGTGTAAGGGCCTTGGCGAGAGAATGAAATTTGGCAATGAAGGGTAGATGTGCCAGTAATGGACACCCTTCAATGTTTTTGGTTCTAAAAATGCAATTTCAGTAATGTTTATAGTCCATAAAACATTTTGAATTACTAACTGAAAACTTAAATAATCAAGTTTCACTTTTAGGTTAGACTTAGCAAAATGTAATAACATCAAAACTTTTATAATTAGCTGCTTTTAAGTTATTTTATGTGGTTAATAAAATTTCAATATTTTATTCTTTTTTTTTTTATATATATATCTCTGCCTTGCATGTTTTATAATCTGGCAATCTAACCAGTCAGGAAGCAGAAAATATTGTTTAAGGGCACAGACAAAGAGGGGTTCATAGTGCTTAATCCCTCCCCTCCCCATTTAAATAAAAACAATTCTTGTGATAATCACAATAATGAATAATTTCATAATAATTCACATCAGTGAATAATTTTCACAAAAATTTTATTAATTATTGACAGCACCGAGCACATGAGAGAAAACTGCACCAGGGCA
Organism: Maratus speciosus; assembly: GCA_963932465.1. NCBI lineage: Eukaryota > Metazoa > Arthropoda > Arachnida > Araneae > Salticidae > Maratus > Maratus speciosus. The sequence goes on along the minus strand of OZ010789.1, from coordinate 277,515,259 downwards.
AGGTTTCAATTCCCCTCCCCCCCTCCCCCTACAAATACTTTGTGACATGTGTCACAAAATTGAAAAATGCAGAAACAGAAATAAATTCAATTGAATACATATTTCGAATTTATTTTGGAACTTTATGTTTAATTTTAATTCAGAAACTCCAAACAACTAAGTAACATAAGAGAAAACTGCATTTAAATTTTGGCAAAGAGAATCTGGGAAATGAGTGTGGAAAAAATGTATCTAACAGTACAGTATAGCAGTTTACAACCCTTTTGTATTCTCAGAAGAAAACCCTATGCTAGTTTGACCCTATGTTAGTATGTTTTTATCACAAGAACAGAATGAAAATTACAGACTTAGAAAAGAGAAGGTTAAGGAAAGAGACTAAAATAAAACCTGAAACAAGTTTTGAACAGAAAGAAGTCCTTATTCGTAAATTTTGTATTTGGGTGCAGGGTAAGGGACCATGTTATGCACATATACCTTTGAAACGAAAAATGAAATTACTTGTATTGAGAAAACATTTCCAATATGTAATTCTTTTTACAAAAAAAAGGGGTAGCTTAGATGTGTTGTTAATCCCGGGGTCTGCCATCTTGGATTTTTTTTCTTGCATGAAAACTCCTTTTTCGCCAAGTAGTAATGTCGCCAATGGTTAAATATTGTTGATAGGTTAATATAATATCGAAAAAACTGGAATATAATGATTATAACTATTAATAAAAAAATAATTTTTAATTCAAGCCAAGACAAAAATCCAAGATGGTGGACTCCGGGATAATAACACATCTGTTGCAAAGGGTTTTGTAGTATAAATTTGGCACCCCCTCATTTTCTGCACCCCGAGGTGAGCGCTCCCCGCTTCACACGTCCCTGATTATTGAAATTCTAATTGTTAAATTTATTTGAAAATAACTATTTTGTTTCATTAGTATCCTTTCATTAAATTCTGTTTCTAAATAGTCATAAAAAAAACCAATTATCTATTATTTTTTTTGTGTGTGTCTATTACTGGAATTTTGGATGTTTTGATATAATTCCGTTATTTACAATAAAATTTTGATTAATATTGGGAAATGAGACTATGAGAATGATTAAATAGATTAATATAATATTGAAAAAATTGGAATATAACAATTATAACTATTAATTAAAAAATAGCTATTAAAAAAAAAAGGGGTGTCCATTTTTGGCTTATCTACAATATAATATATATATATATATATATATATGTCGTAGGCTAATTCAGAAATCAGGCTCTTTGCAAAGAGCCTAGGATGCCCCTTTTTCCAATTAGCCGCATATTTTTCAGGCTTATTGCAAAGAGCCTAGACAGCATTAGGCTAATTGAAAAATGACCATTTTTTTCTCAATCAGTGTGATATTTTCAGGCTTCTTAACCCATAACGAGACCGAACACGAAAAAAAAATACAACACGTGGTAAAAAACGAAATCTGACATGAACCAAATCTGAACCCGGCAAAATGATTCCAAAGAACCATAACCCGATCCAAGTAAGACAAAATAATTTCCGGGGACATGCAACCTGACACGAACCTAAAAATTTTGTTTGAAAAAAAACCTGAACCAAATATGAGAACCAACAAAAATAGCCTAAAGTACCATAACCCGATTCGAGCAAGACAAAATAATTTCCGTGGACATGCAACTCGACCTGAACCTAAAAATTCCATTTGAAAAAACCTGAATCTGACCTGAACCAAATCTGAATCCGACAAAAATATCCCTGAAAACCGTAACCCGATCCGAGCAAGATAAAATAATTTCCTTGGACACACAAAATGATCAGAACCTGAAAATTCCATTATAAAAAAACCCGAATCTGAACCCAAAATTTTTTTTCCAAAAAAATAACCCGATCCAAGCAAGGCAAAATAATTTCTGTGAACACGCAACCCAATCTGAACCTAAAAATTTGTTTGAAGAAACCCGAAATATGTCCCGAACCAAATATGATAATCAACAAAATTATTCCAAAGAACCTTTACCCAATCTGAGCAAGACAAAATAATTTCCGAGGACATGCAACCTAACTTGAATCTAGAAATTTTGTTTGAAAAAACCCCTTAAAATGACCTGAACCAAATATGGTAACAGACAAAAATAGTCTAAAGTACCATAACCCGATCCAAGCAAGACAAAATAATTTCTGTGGGCACGCAACCTGACCAGAACCTAGAAATTCCATTTGAAGAAAACTGAAATCTGACCTGAACCAAATCTGAATCTGACAAAAATATCCCCCCAAAACATAACCCGATCCGAGCAAGACAAAATAATTTCAATGGATACGCAAAACGACCAAAGCCTAAAAATTCCATTAGAAAAAACCTGAAACCTGACACAAACAGAATCTGAATCTGACAAAAATATTCCAAAGAATCATAACCCGATCCAAGCAAGACAAAATAATTTCCAACATGCAACCCGATCTGAACCTGAAAGTTCTACTTTAAGTTAACCCGAAACCTGACCAGAACCTGATATAAAAATACATTAGGCCGTATCCCTATCTGAGCAAGGCTAATTTCTGTGTACACTCAATATGACGAGCATCTGAAAATTCCATTTGAAGGTAACCTGGAACCCGATCTGAAAACGACAAAAATATTTCAAAGAACCATTACCGGGTCCGAGCAAGACAAAATTATTTCTGTCGAAATTCAACCAGATCCGAACGTAAAAGTTACATTTGAAGTCAATACGAAAATTGACCATAACCCGGGTTCGGGTCAAGTTTCGGATTGAGTTGAACTAGAACTTTCAGGTTCTTATCCAGTTGCCTGTCGACGGAAAGTATTTTGTCTAGCTCGGATCGGGTTATGGTTCTTTGGAATATTTTTTTCAGGTTCAGATTTGGTTCAGGTTTTTTTTTCAGATGGAATTTTTAGGTTCTGGTTGGTTTGCATGTCCACAAAAATTATTTTACCTTCCCCAGTTATGGATCTTTGGAATATTTTTGTCCAATTTAATTTTTTTTTTCAAATGAAATTTTTAGGTTTGTGTTGGGTTTAGTGCCCACAGAATTTATTTTGTCTGATTCAGAATTGGTTCATCTCAGATTTCGGGTTTTTTTTTTCAAATGGAAAGTATCGTGTCGGATAACATGTCCGCAGATGTTGCTCAGATCCGGTTATGGTTCTTTGGAATATTTTGTATGGGTCAGATTTTGGGTTTTTTCAAATGGAATTTTTAGGTTCTGGTCGCGTTACGTGTCCACAGAAATTAATTTGCCTTGCTCGGTTCTGATTTGGTTCGGGTTTTTTTCAAATGGAATTTTTAGGTTTGAGCCGGTCTGCGTGTCCACGAAAATTACTTTGCCTTGCCCATATTGGATTATATGGATCTTTGGAATATTTTTGTTATGTACAAATTTAGTTTTTTTTTTTTTTTTTTCAAATGAAATTTTTAGGTTCGTGGTGGGTTGCATGACCATGGAAATTATTTTGTCTTGTTTGGATCTGGTTATGGTTAAAAGGAATATTTTTGTCAGGTTCAGATTTGGTCCGGTTCAGATTTTGGATTTTTTTTCAAATGGAATTTAGAGGTTCTGGTTGGGTAGCATGTCAACAAAAATTGTGTGTTGCTCGAATGTGGTTATGGTTCTTTGGAATATTTCTGTCAGATTCAGATTTGGTTTGGGTCAGATTTCTGGATTCTTTTCAAATTTAATTTTTATGTTCGTGGCGGGTTGCATGTCCACAGAAAATATTTTGTTTTGATCGGATCAATTATGGTTCTTTGCAATATTTTGGTCTGTTGCCAGATTTCAGGTTTTTTAAAATGAAACTTTCAGGTTCGGATCAGGATGCGTGTAGACTAAAATTATTTTGTCTTGCTCGCGTCAGGGTATAATCTGTTGTAATTTATTTTTCGGGTTCTGGGTTAACAAGCCTAAAAAATCATCCTGATTTGGAAATAAGTGGTCATTTTTCGATTAGCCTAACACTGTCTAGGCTCTTTGCAATTGAGCTTGGAAAATATCAGGCTAATTGGAAAAAGTGAGATGATTCTCCAATTAGCTGGGCTCTTTGCAAAGAGCCTGATTTCTTAATTAGCCTACGACATATATAAATTGTTTAAATACATATAATTCATATATAAAGAATCATTAAAAGTTTATTGGATTTGTCTTCATAACTGTTTATACTGTTTGACATATTTTTTTTTTATGAAGCCTGAATTAAACTGAGTTATTTAAAGTAGAATATCAAGGCGTTACAGTCATAAAGTAACTGCATATTTTAACGTTTTAATAAGAAAAAAGATTTTGCAATGAACCACGTTCTGCATTATTATATTATTGCATTGCAAATAATAGTGATTTTTAAAAAAATCAAAATCTTTCTTTTGTGACTTATCATTGTTTATTTTATTTTAAATTTTAAGGTCTGTTACTTATTGCTGACAGCACTGTAAATGGAGTATCCTACAAATGTCCCATAGACAGAAAAATTAAGCCTGACGGATTCAGGTTTGTGCATTCTTTTTATATAACATATCAAATTCTACTTGCCTTTTGTTTTTATCATAAATGTATATTAATGTAAAAAACTTTAAAATAAATAATCTAATCATATATATTTAGAGGTAGAGGTAGCCATTGATGAGAGTTTACCCTAGATATTTTCATGAGAGTGCCGCAACCTGCTTGCCATTTGGTTTTTTTTTTTTTTTTTTTTTTTTTTTTTTTTTTTTAAGTGCATCTTTTTTACCCCTTATTCAAAATGTAGTTTTCTTGCCCCTTGGCCAAAATAGTTGTGGGCTTACTGGCTTATTTATATATTAAAAAGTTTGCTTGTAAAGTAAAAAAAATAGCTTGTTGTGTCTTGAAAAAATCAGCTTGATTTTAAATATTAAGAGTGCTCAGAATAATTATGCTACTTTTATTGCAAAAACTTTGACATTTCTTTGTTATAGTGCCCTCTCCCCAATTACATTTATGCAAGGCATGGCTTAAATTGTGCTTGAGCTCAGCTCTTTTACTTCTCTGTTTTTGGTAAATACTTAAATATTGGTCGGAATTCACCAGAGCTCATAAATTACAGGGCTCCAGAGCACAGTAAAACAGTGCTTCCAAAAAACCGAAGCGTAGATTACCCTTTCCCTCCCATCTCCAAGCTTTTACATATTTTTCTATCAAAACCCTTATATGTGATGTAATGTATCGCACACGTAGGATAGGGCTGCTATAATAGGACACTTAATATAGGAGATTGAGATGAAACAGGCTCAATTTTTACATCAGTCTTTTGGCTTGGGTAGGAAGGAATCTATTACAGTTTAAGAAATGAACCTTTTATAGGAATTTGAAAAATTTCGTTCGATTCTACAGCATATAAATATTAATCTCTTTAAATTTCATTCTTTTTTTCATAAAAACACTTATCTGCAAACTATTCCCCCTTTTTTTTTGGTTAACAGAATTTCTTAATTATACTCCATTCTGCAATTAATTAACATTAAAATTAGGAAAAGGTTACTATTCAGATAGAGGGATAAAAGTGAAATAGTTGACAACCTAAGTGTATGCAGATAGATATATTTAAAAATTTTATTTTGGTAAAGAAAAAAAAATGCTTTAAATTTTGCAAATAATGTATGAAATATAAATATGCAGATTGAAGTGACGGAGAGGGGGGGGGGGTAAGCTACGGTTATTAGCACTGCAGAATATTAGGGCTCTGTTACTTTTTTTGTTAAAAATTAAGCTTTGATGTAAGGCTCACATTCCTGTATAAATGTTTGGATTTTCCTAAAATTTCTAAAATTGTATTAAAAATTTTATCGTTTCCTAAAAAAATTTGAAAAAATTCATAATTGCTTTTTTTTTAGTGTATGATTTTTATTGAAGAAATCTTTTGAGCACTCTAAAGTCCCAAGGACCAGTGAGCATGAGAATTTACTGGTTCGCAGTCATCATCACTGGCCTGCTACATAAGATTCTTTAAGTCCATTTAACCCTTTGAGTTACCCCCCCTCCTAGAATATAAACCAAACTTCCTTTGCAGTTATCCAAAATTTTCAGCATAATAAAATGTAAAATTATAATTTATTAAAAATTAAATAAACAGTACATAAAGAAAAACTATAAAATTAAATAACCACTTATTAATTAGATATTTTATTTCTGGTTATTTATTTCAACTGATTAAGGTTTAATGCATTTTTTATTTATTTATTTAAATATAATATAATTGTGTGATTTGTTTGATTGCAGAATTCTCAGGGACAGGGAAATTTAAGTTTACCTGTGAGAGAGGGGGGGGGGGGGAAGTTATTGGTCCTTGAGGATCAGTTATTTCCACCAAATTTTCTAATTAGTGGTACGATTGAATTTTTGGTGGTCTTGGGCCAGCAGACCACAAGGATTTCGAACGCTGGCAAATATTACTTTACCCTAAAGGTCATTGCTCTTTTATAAATACTCTTAATTTTTTTTGTAAAACTTCGCATTTTATCAGTGTGTGATTTTAATTGCGTGATTTTGCATAAAGTGTGTGATTTTAAAAAGTGAAGCATTTCCACCTGTGAAAAAATTTTAAGCCGCTGGAATGAAAATGATGCGTTTCTACAAAAAACATATTTCAGTTTTAAGACTTAAAATAGATGCTTTTATTTTATATAAATTGACGTCATTTGCATCCGTTAAAGATTTCCAAATTGATGATATAGTCTTAAACAACATCTATAGAAAAATATACATATGTCACTATCGCAAATTAATACAGAAACCCAACAAAAAGCGGTGTCATAAACTCTACAAAAATAAAATCCGCTATCTAAGGATTTGTATGCCTTCATTTGTTTGGTGCATTACTATGGACACTAAAAATTAAATATATGGTTTATGGTGCTCTGTTTTATAAGAAATCATTCTTTTTTTTTTTTTTTTTCAAAAGAGCATGCATTTTCATTACATTTTTGTTAGTTGTTATGAGAAATGGCAACTAAAAGATATAGTAATCTACTATTTTTACTTTCAACAGAATTGGAGTACTTCAGTTGCACCAGGGTTGGCAAAAAAATCCAGTTTTTTGTGGGTTTTATTTATTTTTCTGTATATTTATATAATATATGTGTGTATTCGTTAAAAAACATATTAAGTTACATTTTTAAAATTTCATTTGATGTATTTATTACTAATTAATATTATTTATAATATCAGTTAATAAATTTATTCTATTCCAATATTAGTATTAACTTAATACTAATATTAGAATAAATTTATTAACTGATATTGTAAAATAATATTTATTATTAATACTATTAAGTGATAAAAGTGAGTTCTCATCTTATTGCTTTTAAATACATTTTAATTGTCATAATGAATAATTAATTTTTATTTTTGTAGTAACTATACTAATTAAAGTTGCTGTATAATAATTAGTAACTATAATAATATACTAATTAAAGTTGCTGTATAATAATTAGTAACTATAATAATTAAACTAGTTGGCTTTGCTCGCTAGCGGGGCCCCTCCTTTTATCAGGGCCTCTAATTATACAGGGTTCCGAGCATCGTGGAAAGTCAGGGAAATTTCAAAATATATAAGAAAAGTCAGGGAATTTACGTATATTTCCTAAAAAGTCTTGGAGAAAAAATTAAAAATGACACGAAATTCATCAAATAGTCTCGGGAAAAAAATCACAAAATTCATCAAACGATTGCAAAAAAAAAAAAAAAATCTAGAAATTTGAAGAACGATCACAGAAAAAAAAAAATCTCTAGTTTTAACAAGGGATTGGGAAAATAAGTAGCAAATTTTGTTGTGGCCCGTTTGATCAGAGAATTTTTTGAAATTTGGTCAGGGAATTTTTCGAGATTTGGTCAGGGAATTTGCCAGTCTTGTTTTACTGGGAACCCTATAATATGAAATGTCGAAGCGAACGAGTCCCCTCTGTGGCGTGCTGCGCACGCAGTGCAAAATCTTGTAAAAAGGGCAAGTGTGCTCGAACGAACCTCGAAGCGGGTTCCCAATGCCTATGGCTCTGTAATAGCAGGCATGCTGGGCATGTACTGCATGGCTCCTCCTTTGAAATGAATCTGATGTATACATAAATCTCGTTCTGTTGAGATTTGGAAGAAATTGATGGAATCAGAAGAATTGAAACAACACAAGGAAGTTATACTGAAATGCTACAAACAGATTATCAGACTTTATCATTTTTTAGCTAATACAATGGATGCAAAGTTTAGAGGGGAAAGGTTTAATTCAATGGAAGAGGAAGAAGCTGAAGCATGGATAATGCAGTATCATTCAGAGTGGTTACTTGCAATATTGGGATTTAAAATTAAAGACAGACTATTTTCCTAAATCACTTTTCTTAGAAAATATTGTGCCTCAGTTTTCAGCTTCAAAATGGTGGGAAATTCTTAAAGAAAAAGAAAAACAACAAGTTAGATTCTGATTTTTGTAATTTTTTTCCGATCTCTGTATTCTGTTCCATCTAGCTCTACTTCCATCAAGAGGATTTTCTCTACATTTGGATTCATATGGTCTAAATTGCGGAACAGGCAGTGTGAAAAACTAGTAAAGATTTATAAATAAAAATATTACCATAAAAATCAAAGTGAATGTGATTTTGATAGGTAAACTTTAAAAAAGATCAATTATAATAATTTTAAATACATTACATTATGTAAATCATTTGAAATATATTAAAAAAATAAATAAATATTCTGAAAAGAACTACCACCTGATTACCACAAATACGACTGATTTTTATTTATTTCTTTTTATGTAATTTTGATAAAAGAAACCACCTAGGTTTTAGGCTTAAAAGGTATTTTGTATTTCTAAACACTATAGGGGAGATTTGTAGACTCAGAAATGATTTTTAGCAAAAACCCAGGCGGGTTTTTGTTGGTGGACCTACCCAGAAAAACCTGGGTGGGTTTTCTGATCTGGGTCCGCTTTGCCAACCCTGTTTGCTACCATTAATTACTGAAACAATAATAAGAACTACAAAAAAAAATATATATATATCTCAAAAATGAGTTGATGCAGTTTTCAAACAAATTGGTGTTAAAAGTACTTTTTTCCCCCTATACAAAGATGTTAAAACTGAAAATGTGCGATGTTTAAAAGTTTAAAAAAATTGCAGTGGAAATTATCAATATTTAACCATACAATGTTACATCTGCGCTTCATTTTATGGCTGACTTCTGTAATGTAACATTATTTTTTAGAGGTGACACTTTAATTGTTGAACGAAAGAAATAACATATCGGGCACAAATAATCTATACAGAATTATGTATAACTGTCCATATTTAGGATAACATACCAGTTTATTTAATTTTTTTTCTTTTTTTTTCAGTTGCTATATGTTCCAACTGAGAATTCAAGGAAGTGCCTACAACTTTGACGACAGTTGCATTATGCTGGAAAGATTTAAAAAAAAATGTGTGATGAAGATGATTTAAATTATTGTTATTTTAATTTATGTATTTTTAAAATATCTTCAATGGATTATGATGTAAATAAATATAGAATTTTAAATTGTTTTTGATTTTAGATATGTTTTCATCTTTTTTTTCTAGCAATGCTTATTTTCATCTTTTTTTTTTTTTTTTTCGGCAAAAGCTATTGTGATCGAGTCAAAACACTGTATTACAAAAAAACTAGTGTCGTGAAGAAATTTTCACCTTTTTATTAATATAAACTTTAAAACATATTATAATTACTTAAAAGGTGACACAAACATATAAAAATATTATTTAACAGATTTTAAATATCTTTATATGTTTGTGCCACCTTTTAAGTAATTATAAGTATGTTTTAAAGTTTATAATCTGTTTAAAATAGCAAATTTGTTATTTACATCTGACTATTAACAGTATTTGATAAGCGTCACAATTCTTATTATTTTAAAATATTCTCAACTATAGAAGCGTAAAAAAATAACGTTAAATGCACCAAAAATATAAAAAAAAAATTTGTGCATTTAATGTTATTTTTTACACTTCTATTATATTGCACCAAGCTCCTTCTTGATAATTATTGCTCAACTATTTCAGAAACTGTCTTTCAATATTTGTGGAAAAGGACCAAACATAAAGTGTGGATAGACAATAAATGATATAATACAGCTTATTTATATTACTAACACTGACTGCAAAAATTTGATAATCTAATAAAATATTTCTCCTATAGATAACAATTCAATTCTCTTTTGAAAGTATTTTTATGTGATTCTAAACCATTTTAAAAAATTTAGACTACATTTTGTTTATTAAAAAGCAAGGTTTTTTCCCCCTCTTTTTTTTTTTTTTTAGTTTGTGAATAAATAAAATTTTCACTTTGAGCCCAAGTATTGGTATAAAAAATTAAGCTTGTGCCAAAACTGTCTCATTTGTATAAATATTCCTGTAATTTTAACACAAACTATATTATATGAATTTTGTCAACAGATAGTGAAATATCAGTTGCAAATTTCAGTTATATCATTGTTTTCAAAGAAACTCAAAAAGCAGTCTGGTCTTAAAGCGATATATTATGCAAAACTTGGTTTTACCTTTAGTTAGATACTTTTTCTCATGGTAAGTTTGCTATAAAGTACAGTTGTTTTTCGGCATTTTTAATGGTGTAGATACAAAAGTACTTAAAACCATATGTATAATATTTGTATTTTTTTTCTCACTTTATCATTTTAACGCAGCATTGTTTCATTGAGAGGATATCTTTGATAAATGTAGGTGCAAGAGCAAACAGATTTCAAAGTTACAGTATTGCTGAATTAAAAAGTGAATATTATGGGGGGGGGGGGGAGTAAATGCAAAAATGCCACGCTGGGTACATGCAAAGTATCATATGATCTAACCATCTTTTTTTAATTTTAAAATCAGATATATATACTTTTTTGTTTAATAAAGATTATATCTTTCCTTCCATGGCATACATAGTTGTATGTATTCATTCATTAAATAAAATTTTCGTTTGAAATATTAATTTCATTTGGAGGAGAAAAGAAAAAAAAAGGAAGATTGGCATCTATGTAAGTGTATTTTTTGAATTATTAACGTAAAGATATCATGTAGTAGGACTATTTAAGTTGGTAGATATTGTAAAGGTACATTAACAAATCTTTTTATTATTTTTCATTAAAGTGATCAAAAGTAAAATATGGGTACTCTAAAAACTTATTTATTTATATTCAACCAGTCTGAGTCTAAGAATATAGATAATTCAAATGCCATTCTTAAAATAATTTCTTTATTTGCAGAAATCATAGCTGCTAATCTAGCTTTTTCCAAATCTAATAAAATCAGAAATGTTATTAAATAGAAGAAATTAATTAGTAATAACATAGAAACAAACATTCAATGAAATAACTTTTCAGACTCAAATTGTTAGATTTGAAAAAAAGTTTGACGGTTAGGGGGTAAGAAGAAGTGTGACATCACACATTTTGGTTAAAATAAAAGCATTAAAAATCAGCAGATTAAATTTTAAAGTTATTTTGAAATTAAAGTATTTTGTGTTCATACAGTAAACATAACATTTAAAAAGCCCAAAATATTAAATTCCAAAATGCTGCGGTTTTTAATTGTTCTTTCATATTAATATTTTATTACTATTATATATTAAGTTTTTTGTTGTAAATCTTAATCTTATACAAAATAAGTACACAAATCATTTTTATTACTATGCTCACAAATGTCCTTAAAACACATATTTAAAAGTTTCAAAATAAAATTTTAAATATGATCTATAACATAGTACTTGGTTTTTGAACTGCAAGTATATGTTTATGTAATATAGCGTGACATGTGACAAGAGGGAGGGAGGGGGTATGGTGAAGTGGGACACTTTGTGACAAAAGGGGGGATGGGGCTCAAAAATATTGAAAAAAAGTGTGACATCATATATGGATGACCCCTAAGGAAGCTAATTAATAGGCATTTTAATGAAAAAATAGGTGAGAATTTTGTCAATTCTCTTATTTGCCTAGAGGTTAATAGGTAAAATTCAATTAATTATATTAGATTTGTCAAAATGTATATAAAAAAATAATTGAAAAATCTCATTACAAATGATATAAAGTTTTTAGACAGTAAGACTTTGCATATAATTGCACACTTATTTACTATCATTATGCTGGTATTGCAGAAATAAATCTCTAAAATGAAAAGGGATATTTCTATTAACATGTTGGCCGAGGAAATAATTATTGGATAGTTTAGAAACATGAGGTTTGGGATATTAAATGGAATTATGGTAATAATTTAAAAAAAAAAAAAACACCTAACTAATGCAAAAGCAATATGCTTTTGCATGAGGCATAAAACCCTGCAAATGAGTAAACTGAACTCTGCTTAATATATGCTGTAATGTAACTGCTTATTTAGCTCATAAAATATGAAGAGTGGAAAAGTTTCTCATTTGAGATGGGGGGTGCAGCTTAAATGTAAAAAATTAAATTTCGCCTTTTCTAAAAAAAATAAAAGAAATTTAATTATAATCAAGTGGGGTATCCCCTCCACACACACCATTTCTGCTGCTAGCGCCCATGAGAAGAAAAGGTTATATTTAATTTAGAAAAATGAAAATTGAAATACTGGTGAATCAAGATGGTGAATAAAAATGTCTAGAACGGAAAAAGACACTTTTCTAAAGCAAATCACTCTTGTACAAAAGCAAAGAAAAATGCTTTTGAAGAAGGCAAAAGAAAACATTTAATGCCTGCTTATATGTTGTATCTGCAGAAACAGTTTTTATAATATCGGAGGTCAATATAATAACGAGAGGAAGCTGGGATTGCTTAAACTCAAAAAATTAACTATCATTATTTTGAGAAAAAAAGTGATTTAAGAAAAATTTTATTAAAATAAAGCTGAGATTATGCTCCCCACGCCCTGCTGCTAGCACCCATGCAAAGGGGGTGCTTTCGGCATTTTAATGTTTGCTGATATCGGACCATATTCGACAATAGTAGTACGGATAGTTATCGCGGTACGATCGGCACAGTATCGCTGCCGCCGTTGCTGGTACCGGACCGTGTTCGAAATGTATGCGGACTACGGTCGGCACAGTATCGCTGCCGGCGTTGCTGGTACCGGACCGTGTTCGAAATGTATGCGGACTACGGTCGGCACGATATCTCGGCGTTGCCGATACCGGACCATATTCGGGAGGTGTGCGGATAACTGTCGGTGTGCAGTCGGCACAACATTATGCCGACGGTGCTATCGGCATTGCCGGTACCGGACCAGCTGTGCGCCTATCTGTCGGGCGTCTCTCGCCCGGCGTGTCGAAAAAGATACGGAACCGGTACGGCAGCCGGTATCGTGCCGATACCGTCGGTAACGGCAAAGCGGCTGTCGGCCGATTGTTTACCGATAGCTCTGTGTTTGCTGGGTATATACTATAATTGCATTAATTTGTCTTGGTATTGCAATACAAATATTGTACGCATAGACTCAATATTGCCAGATTGGGGGCTTTTTTAATTCAGATTATTTGACTGTCATCACTTTTTTAAAATAGTATAATTCGCCTGATTTTTCAGAACTTTTAATCTATTTTTAAATAGGCCGAATCCCTAATCTGGCAACACTGTATAGACTAGACCTAGAGCAACCAAGTACTTAGCCCTTTACTGCGTAGCTTTGCATATATGCAAACAACATTGTTCTGAATTTAATAGATTTTTTTATTCGTGATATTAGAAAACACCAACCTCCATGGACATTTTCTTTTCGAATGAGGAATTTTGTTTTTGCCCTTTGGCAACAGTAACTTTGTTGCGTTTAGAACGAACGAAGAATTTGATCTGAGATGCGGATTTTTTCCCCATCAAAATAATAAATATCGCATTCGATACTAATTCAACTTATGTACATAATATGTAAATAGTTTTTGTGTAAGTTAAGATGATATAAATAATATAAAAAGCCAAGAAATGTCCTCTTCATTATCAAATATCGTCTGGTGAAATTTATTTTATTCTTGTTTCTGTTCTTAATGTTTAGAATTCTGATTCAAAAAGAAGGCGGCCTACCTTGGATCGGTAAGCGTTTGTTACTTACCATTATAGCTTTGCATGAAATAATTTAGTGTATCCGATATTTCTGGCACCCCAAACAGTGACTTCCAAAAATATTTGATTCCAAAAAATTCCAAAAAAAATTTAAATTTATCTGAGTTAGTGTCTTTATCGAAGTGCTTTATGTATAAGATAATTGCAACTATTTTTGTTTTGACAAATTGATAGTTATAACATTGATTTATGATAATTGATGCAGTTAATAAAACTAAACGCACTACTGTTAGATCTCAAACTACGAAATTAATTAATAGAATAGAAGCGGCAATGTCAGAAAATAATGCCGATGAAAAGGAATTAGAGCACTTTCTCGCTGAGTTAGATTTGAAAGAAAAAGAGCTTCATTATTTCGATACTGAAATTCAAAAATCTATTAAATTAGATGAATTACAAACTGAAGTATAATCCGAATTTGGTAATATGGAAACGAAAGTAAAACGGGCCAAATTAAAATTAGAAACTAAATCTAATTCGAATGTTTCTACTAGGACAATAAACAGCTCCGAAGAAAGGGTTGTAATTCGGGGCTTGGAATCCATTCGCATAAATTTACCCAAGCTAGTAATTGAAAAATTTGACGGCGATCCTTCGGATTGGAAACGATTTTGGGACCAATTCGAATCATCTACAATTCATAAAAATGCAGAATTATCTGACGTAGAAAAATTCAAATATTTAAAGTCATATCTGACTTCAAATGCTGCTAACTCTATCAAAGGTTATAGTTTAACCAACAATAACTATTTATCTGTTATAGAAACTCTAAAAGAACGATTCGGTAAGAAACATTTGGTTATTAACTCATACCTTAATAAACTTCTATCGTTTAGTTCAGTGAAGAAATCCAGTGATTTTTATGCACTCCGCAGATTGCTGGACACTTGCCGGGCCAAAATAAGAAATCTCTAGGTTTAGAGATTGAAAATTATTCAGCGTTGCTATCCCTCAGTCTAATTAAATTATTACCTTCTGACATAGTGTTGCAAATAACAAAAAATATGGGAATGATAAAAAATTAAAAGTTACGGAAATAATTGATTATTTGAAAATGGAAGTTATTTCCCGAGAAAGAACTGCGTTTTTGATCTCTAATCAAGATTCTTTGAATGCAGACCTATGTCTGTAAAGCTAGTGCGCCAAGCAGTTGCCGAAAATGCTTTCTACCGCTTCTGGCTTAATTAATGAAAATGTATCATTTTCTAAACAAATTAAATACCCGGAATGTAAAGAAAAACATTTTTTGATCAAATTTGAGTTATTTAAAAATAAATAATTACAGGGTAAGAAGGAAACTTTAAAGCAGTATGGTTATTGTTTTGTTTGTCTCAAAATGCAGGGCACATAGCTAAATACTGTAGAAAATTTGTTAAATGCAGTAATTGTTCAAAACGGCATTATAGAATTTTATGTTCCGAAAAAGAAAATTCCAGACCACTAGAAAATAATAAAGTACGTCGTTATCAAATAAAAATTGTAATCGCGCATGATTAATGCAGACTTTAACTGTCCGTTTAGACTTAAAAGATGAAAATAAACACATGTTAGTACGCTGTTTGATAGATTCTGGTAGTCAACGCTCGTATTTGACTAAAAATATTATTATTAATCGAATGGGGTATGAAGCTGTAGGAGAAGAAAAAAAATTCTCACGGTCTTTTTGGTGATATTCAAGAAACACACTTTCATAAGCGGTATGAAATATATTTAAGTAATTTAGAAAATACTTTTAAATGCAATTTCAATGTCTACGATCAAGACAAAATATGTACCGAGGTTCTAAAAGTAAAAAATGGGCCTTGGATAAAGGAAACTAAAAGAAATGGGATAAAATTATCAAATTATGATACATATACAGGGATGCAAAAAATTACAAATGAACAGGAAATAAACTTACTTATCCGTGCAGATATTTCTGGAAAGTTATTAACAGAGAAAATTAAATCCTTGGATAGTAATTTAACTGCTATACAGACCAAATTCGGGTAGGCATTGATGGGTAAAACTAATGAAGAAGATACAAACGATTCCACAAAAGATGTTTTATCCTTACATGTAAATGGAGCAAAACTCGCAGATTTATGGCGATTAGACACTTTAGGAATTCTTGATCCAGGTGACAAAGGGTCTAGTTTAGAACTCGAACAAGCCGTAAAAGAACATTTCAGCAAAAATATTCATATAAACATATAAACAATGAAGGACGTTGTCAGGTTAGTCTTCCATGGATTGTTGATCACCCCCTCTCCCCAGCGCTCGGAAAATTGCAGAACGTAGATTAAAAAACTGCGTAGATTCATTAAAGAAACCCGGCAATTTATCTGCCTATGAAGCGGTACTTAATGAGTGGCTTCAAGAGGTCATTATTGAGGAGGTCGAATCAACTCCAGGAATGGAAGCTGGTTTTTTGCTGCTACACAGAGCAGTAATAAAAGAAAACTCCACAATCCGAATACGCCCTGTTTTTGATCGATCCGGTAGGGAAAAAGACTCACCATCTATTAACGATTGTTTGTTGAAAGGCCCCAATTTAGTAGAACTTGTCCCTTTATTGATAAATCGGTTCCGATAGAAGAAAATTTGTATAATATCAGACATAAGAACATTTTTACGGATTAGCTTAAATGAAAATGACAGAGCCTTTTAAAGATTTTTATGGTGGAAGGAGGGAAATTCTGAAGAAAACAAAAATTTTCCAACATCGAAGAGTTGTTTTTGTGCTTACATGCAGTCCCTATTTATTGGGAGCAACTTTGCAACACCACTTAAAAAAGTCACCTTCCTCTATTCAGGAAACAGCTTCTAGACTTTCGGAATCCTTTTATATTGACAATTGTGTTACTAGTGTTGACAATGAAGAACAAACTCAGTAATTTTATAACAGAGTCAAAATACATTCTCAGCCAAGCTAAATTACCTCAGAGGTTGAAAACACAGTTACTCTCACTCATCAGACAAAATTGTCCCAGTTTTAGGCCTACGATGGCTATTACCCTCAGCTGTTCTTTCTATAGATGTAAGGGAAATTAATAAAGAGGATGAACCCGTCACTAAAAGGAAAATAGTGTCGGAAGTTCACAAAATTTTTGATCCAATCGGTTATACCTGTCCAGTAACTCTTTTCCCCAAAATACTATTACAAGAATTATGGCAAAAGGAAACAGCTTGGGACTCTGAATTACCAACATCGATTGCCCAAAAATTTCTGAAATGGAAAAATTAATTGAGTTCACTTAAAGATATTGCTATACCTAGATGTTTAATAAGCGACCCAGATAGCATTAGCGATTTAAGTTTGCATGTATTCTGTGACGCGAGCAAGGTAGCTTATGCTACATGCATATATTTACGAAATGAAAACGGAAAATTAACATCATGCCACCTGATCCAAGCACGATGCAGAGTAGCGCCGCTGAAATGTGTTACCATCTCCAGATTTGAGTACCTCGCGTGTACGATTGGTGCACGATTATCTAAAGGGGTTAAGTCCGACTTATAATTAGAAAATCTTCCAACTTTTTTCTAGACAGACTGTAGTAATGCGTTGTACTTGATGAAAGGAAATGAAAACTGGGCTCCATTCCAATGCAATCGTGTTAAAGAAATTCGATCACTTAGTAATCCAGAAAATTGGCACTATGTGCCCGGAACTCTTAATCCGGCCGATCTACCTCCCCGGGAATGTTCCGCAGAATCCCTTAAACAATCCCTCTGGTGGGGGGGGGGGGAGGTCCTGAGTAGTTGAAAAAACCTCAAGAATTTTGGCCAAGAAGTAGTTTAAATCCCAATTTTGAAGTAATTAACTCGGAAAAAAGAAAGACAGTTGTCAGTGCAGTAAGTATCTCTCATACTCCCATTGAGTTACATGAAAGTACATCTTCATATTTGAAAATGATAAAAGAAACTGTCTGGATAAATAGATTTTTTGGAAATATCAGAAAAACACCGAATGAGCGAAACATACAGAAAATTTTAATAATTGAGGAAATAAATCACGCAGAACACGTCCTATTGAAATATGCTCAGAGGTATTTATTAAGTGAATCTAAATCTTGTTACGCCTCTTTACAGACTTTTACTGATGAGCAAGATCTAATTCAAGTAAAAACACGAATTTCTATGACAAAAGATTTCCATTCTTTCCAATATCCGATAATTCTGCCTTTCGATCATAATATTACCTATTCGTTCATAAAAAGAAAACATATTGAAGTTTTTCATGCAGGAATACAAATTGTAATGTCAGTTTTACGGGAACAATTTTACGGGAACAGGTGCAGGCGTGCAGTTCGAAAAATAATAAAAAGTTGCATGACATGCAACGATTCACTGCTCACCCGCTGAGACACCTACTGCCCCTCTCCCTTAAGAACCAGTCAAAGACGCTTCAATTTTTGAAATTGTTGGTCTAGATTTATGCGGACCATTATTTTTAAGGAATGGCTCGAACGTCTGGATAGTCCTTTTTACGTGCGCTGTATTTCGCGCAATTCATCTTGAATTAGTATCTTCACTTTCAACGGAAAATATTCTATTAGCTATGAGAAGGTTTATCGCAAGAAGAGGGAGACCCTCTATTATTATTTCTGATAACGGAAGAAATCTAGTGAAAATATCTCCTGATTTAACACTAGAACCGCCATAACGGTCATTTTGGCCTGTACCAAATAAAAATATTTGGATTCGAATCAGAAATTTCTTTCTAAAATCTGTTAAATATGTACCACAGAGAAATAAGTTGAATAAATAAGTTAAATTGCTTTAAATAAAAATTTTGGTATAAAATATTCATATAAAACTTGAGTAAAATTTCCGGCGGTTCTAGTGTTAAAGTTAATAAATTTTGAAAGCTTGCAAAATTTTGTTATTGAACGAAAAATTCAATGGAAATGTAATCTACCTTCAGCTTCCTGATGGGGAATTTTTTTGAGCGCATGATAGGCATGTTGAAAAGTATTTTACGAAGAGTGTTTGGAAAGGCCAGCCTAAATTATGAAGAATTATACACCGTGTTATGTGACGCGGAAAGTGTAATCAATTCTAGACCGTTGACATATGTCTCAGATGATGATGATCTTGACCCTCTTACCCCCGTGATGTTCTTGGAAGATATCAAAGATTCGAGAGTTCCCGAATTTGACATAATTGATCCAACAAAAATGAAAAGAAGATTTGCTTATCAGTAAAAAGTCCGAGAAGCCCTTAGAGAATGCTTTAGGGTAGAATACCTGGGGCAACATCGAGAAAATGCGGGAAGAAATAGGGAAACTGAGTTAAAAAAAGACGATACTGTGTTGATTGGGGATGATAATTCAAAATGTATTAATTGACCTTTAGACAAAATTGAAAATTGTATCTCAGCAAAGGCGGAAAATTCCGTGTAGCTAAAATCAAAACTAAAAGAGATTCTTTTTTGAGACCTCTTAAAAGACTATAGGGGAGACTAGGGAGGGTTGACCCACTTTTTACAAAATAATTTTTTATTTTTTAAATATTGAACGTAGAATAAAGTTTTATATATCATTTTATTCGTTATACAATCAGTTATCAAAATAAAATTGCTACATAAGTGTAATATATAAGAAATTTGAAAAATGAATGATTTTATTCATGACAAAATGATGGGTCAAGGCTCCCCACATACGGGAGGGTTGATGCACTATATGGGAGGCTTGACCCACTTTGTATTATATTGAAATATTTGAGAAGAGAATAAAATCAGTTTAAAAAAAAACAGAATAACTTTATGCTACATGCTTTAATTATTAAAAAAATACTTTTGAAAACATGACGCTTAAAAAACCTGTTTTGACGCAATCGCAAGTCATAGGAGAAAACATTTGTTTTAAACATGATTTTGTCTGAGCATATATAATTGTACATCAGGGAAAATGAAATTTTAACATTTAAGACAATATTCCGGTAGAGACAGGTTCCGTTTTCATAGGGTTTCATGTATGAATATGTCTGGATTTAGGAAACACTGTCCCGCCTTTTTTTGTCTCCTTGTCCTACTTTTTGTGACATTCGACCTAACAACATAGTTGTCACATAGTTTGGCTTCATCTAACTTTATTCATCCTGGTGAAATGTGTCTACATGCCTTCCTGAAGTTTTTCGATCAATGCTATTTTCTTTTGCAGCTGCATTGGGCACTTAACTTATTATTAACATCGTTTAGGCCTTTCGGGAGCAAAGTACTTTCAGTACTAAAATGTTGAAATAAATGACTGGCACCGGAATTTACGAACAAATTTATTTGAAAATAAGAAAAAGGCTATATTTCAGATACATATTAAATGGAAAACATTTTAGTAAAATTCTGGTGTCATTCTGGCGTTTGGGAATTAAAATTAAGTGGTTTCATAAACATACCACTGTCCCTGAAATGGTTAAGACTGCTGTTTTCATACTTTCTATTCTTTTCCACTGTTTCTATTTACCTATTTTAAGTAATATTTAGATGGAGAAAAGTTCCTATCAACTTTCCCATTTGTATTTCATTAAGTATTTTCTTGCAGTGGATACTACAGCAATTTTTTACATCTTTCTTTAAGCAGTTTCAAACACTTTCTTTTCCATCACCCCATTTTGAGGTGGCTTTACAGGATAAATATATATTCTTTTTTATATATAACCCTTTTCATTATGCACAGTGTATAATAAACAGATTGCCAAAACCACTTAATTAAGGGAGCCTTGAGCATCTGGTCAACCCACCCTCACATTGACTGGGTCAAACCTCCCCACATACCACTTTTCTAAATAATAGCATATTGTTATGTTAAGCCTAACTTACGGTACAATCTTTATGCCTGGAATGAAAGCTCGTTATTTCTGCATTACTTTAAACCTACTTAATTAAATTTGTATGATATATTTTATCTGAAAAAAAACTTACAAATTATTTCTAAAAAACGCACTTTTTAGGTTGAAAACGCTCCCCATTTGATTTTTCCACACCTATTTCGATTAGCTGTATGAAACAAAGACTGTTGTTTGAGCATTCCAATAGCTTTGGTTGACACCTATTGGTACAACTCTGAAATTATTTTAAATATGAAAACTGATGGGTGGGTCAAGCCTCCCGTATAGTCAACCCTTCCTAGTCTCCCCATTCCTCTTGAAATCAATAATGAACTAATGCATCCTTTTTTAGTAGGTAGAGTTCCTGTTCCTGTATATGACAACTCTGTTCCTGTTCCTGTGCCCGAAACTTCAGGTACTACCTCTGTAGCTGAGCCTCTGTTTATCACCTCTGCTCCTGTTCCTGTGCACCAGTCTTCCATACTTAAGGATGATAATCGGCGATCTCGAGCTGGTAGAAAACTGAAGCAGCCGCAGCGACTTGATTTATAAGACTTTTGAGCTTCATTAAATCCTGAACCTCAAAGGTGGGAGGATATTGGAAAACACCAACCTCCATGGACATTTTCTTTTCGAATGAGGACTTTTGTTTTTGCATTTTGGCAACAGTAACTTTGTTGCTTTTAGAACGAACGAAAAATCTGATCTGAAACGCGGGTTTTTTCCCCATCAAAATAATAAATATCGCATTCGATACTAATTCAACTTATGTACATAATATGTAAATAGTTTTTGTGTAAGTTAAGATGATATAAATAATATGCAAATAAATGTCCTCTTCATTATCAAATATCGTCTGGTGAAATTTATTTGATGCTTACTTCTTTTCTTAATATTTAGAATTCTGATTCAAAAAGAATGCGGACTACCTTGGATCGGTAAGTGTTTTTTACTTACTATTATAACTTTGCATGAAATAATTTAGTGTATCCGATACGTATATACCTAATTCACACCAGAAAATTAACCCTTTGAGGGCCAATAATGTCTCTGTAATATTGAATTCTCACCCTAATAATTGAAAAGTTTTATTTTGAAATAAAGAAACGCAGTTTTTTAACATTTCCCCCCAAAAGTTAGAAATATAAAATTTAGTTAAAAGTTTCTGGTGCGAATCTTGCTTAAAATAGGTGGGATTAAGTATATCCCACTCAACGAGTTAAAATAGAAATATTTGCTTCAACCCGTTCCGGAGCGGAGTAATTCTGTTTATAAACTGACGAAATAATGGACTGATACCAGAATTTATAAACAAATTTATTAGAAAATAAGAACTTGCTTATTTTCACGTACATTTTAAAGGATAATTAAAGGAAAATTAAATTAAATATTCTTGGTGCCGTTTGTCAGTTTTGGAATTAAAATTAGGTGTCCTTTGTTAAGGACACCACCCTCGAAAGGGTTAAATAATAACAGACTTTCCGTATTTAAATAATGTGAAATTAATCATTGAAACTTTCTGATGATCTCTGGTAAGATTCTCTGGACTACGTAATTTCTAGAACGTATTCTATTGTGGGAATTAAAGGGTTAAAGATTAAGTTTTATAAAATAAATAATTATATAAAATAAGTTAATTGGAAACATACTAATTAAAATATTTAAAATTTGCAATATTTTAGCGTAAAGCAGCCACACGACAGTAGTTTTTACTTGTATGTCAGATGTTCGACGGAAGAAAAGACTGACGTATTATATGAAAAATGTATTTCTGATTTTTTTCATTATTTTTCCTGTGTAATAAACCTTTCAGAGAATCCTATGCAATATTTTCGAAACAAAATAAAAAATCGCGCATTTAAGGGTTAAGTCGTTTCTTAATCCCTTAAGGCTCGCATTAAATTACAGTTTAAAAATACATATTGCTTATTGCCACCACTTTTTTGAAAAAGAAATATTCACCTTATTTAATAACAGGTAAAATGATACCAGAATAAATCCAATTGCACTATTTTTTAAAACTGGTGGGAATAAAGTAATCTGAATAAAAAATACAGCCTGTGGATATCACGGGAGCGAGAATTAAGGTGTTAAATTCCCTACACCAAAAGCGAATCATTAACACATTTTTAAATGTAAAGGAAGAAAATTGGCATGTCTCATTATTGAATCGAATTGGAATCGAACTGCGTTTTCCCTTTTTTGATAAATAAAATAGTTATCAAGTTATAAGAAATTTTTGTCACGTGCCGACAGGTTTTTCTCCTTTCTCTCGGTGTCACATCCGGAATTGTTTTAAACAGGGATGAGATTTCCGACTTTTTGCATACCAGTATAATCTTAAGGAAAATGTTATTTTGTTAAATCACAAAAATGTTCTGATTAAATAAAATAACATTTTCTCTAAGATTATACTGGTATGCAAAAAGTCGGAAATCTCATCCCCTTTTAAACCCCCAACTTTTACAGTATTTTGTGAACGATCTTTTGCGTTTACGAAAAAAAAAGAAAAACATCTTTCGATTACATAATTTCTAAATAAAAACATCTGCCAATTTCAAAAGTGTCCGAAGAAAAAGGAATTAAAACATGTGTCATAAAGTAGCCCCTTTGGATTTGAGAACAAACTTAAATTCATCTGAATTTCTACCTGATTTTTTCCATGTTTGAACGCACTTCATAAGTGTATCCAAGCAAATTATGAAACTATTCGCACATCTGCATATAAATTACTTCTTTCAAAAAAAGGAAAAGATTAAAACTGCTAAAAAATACAGTAGGAATTTTTGAATGAGTGAAAATAAGGAATCGTTAAAAATCTCCTTCAACAAAGTTTTAAAATTTTAAAATAAATACAGCAAATGTTTAAATAGAAATAAAAATTATTCAAAAGCATTTAAAATCGGAGTTGTTTATAAAATTAATTTGTTTTGAACGCGTATACGTGAAAAGTTTCAAATGTTGAAAAAAGAGGCGTTAACTGAAATGATAAGAATTTTTTTAAAGTAATTTTTTATAAGCATTTAATGTTTATTCCACAGATCACGCCTAATTACATGTCTGAAGTTCTTGTAATTCCAAAAATATTCCGTTGCAATATGTTAATCTGACATGGCCCCCCGTGTTTTGAAAATTTAATGCTATGACTTACGCTTGATAGAAAGCGGAAACTAGTGAATTTATTAAAAACAATTGCAATTTTTCTTTATTTCTTTTTTAAGATATGGAGGATTGCCTCCGCAGCCGCGAAGAGGTAATCTTCTACCAGTAAAAGCTAATAAAAATTGTTTCCCTTAATTATGACAAAAACTTTGCATGATTAAATCGGATTACAATTGTTTTTAATAAATTTTCCAGCTTTCGCTTTCTATCAGTTCCTTAATCATGCAGAGTTTTTGTCATAAGTAAGGGAAACAATTTTTATTAGCTTTTAATGGTGGAAGTTTACCCCGGCTAAATTTAAATGGATATTTTCGTTGTATGTATCAAGAAATAAAAATACCCATTTAAATTTACTTGAAGAAATTCCCTTGAAGAAAACTATTCGGAACAGATGTCATAAATTCCCGGGGCCAGCATCTTGGAATTTTTCTTGGCGTGAAAACCCCTTTTCCGCCAAGTAGTAAATGTCGCCAAACTCCGGTTCATACACATGATAGGCTTAACGAAAATAAAACGTAAATAATAAACAAAACTCGCTAAAGTGGCAATCAGTAATCGTTGTATGAGCGCTACGCGCTCATTAACCGAAAAAAAAAATCACTGGATTCAGCCTTTCTCGCTGTGTAGCCATCTCAAAATGTAAAAAACTCGAAAGGCAAACAAATATACATAAAATTATCAACATACCTTAACAGACATGTACTTTCTTCAAAGCTCAAGCACGAAATACTGTCATAGCATCACCGTCATTTTCAAAAATAGGCTTATGAATACGCATTGACACTTTGTAAACAAACCTCCTTTTTTCGACAAAATTTCCTCAAATTTCTTAATTACTTCAGCAAGAGCGTTTAAACGGACTACAGAAACCATAGTCAATCAAATAAATCCAATAAATTTAACATAAAAAAAAGACAGAACAATACAACACGAAATCAAACCACATCCACAATATCCTAGCCAAAAATGACCTTTTCAGGGGTTGCCAGAATACGACACACCAAACACACACGTCACTCGGGGTTCACATATCGATAAACATCGCCAACATAAAATCGCCAAGAAATATCAAAACATCTAAGATGGCGGCCATCCGGGAATATAATGCATCTAAGCCAACTTTTCATTGTGAGAAGCATTTTAGTGCAAACCACACTCCTATACGACAATTACTTGATTTAATATTGAATTTTAAAATGTATGAGGGACTTTTGTGACATTTGTACTTGGCGATTTATCACCTGCAATCGACTAGCGGAAAGATACCTTAAAATTAATTTATTTTATAGTTAAGTTCAGTAGTGGAAAATTGGCGCAGAGGAGGAGCTTATTGACACCACTAATTGTTTATTTTATTCTTCACCTTAATAAAAACTCGGAAATTCTGTCATTAGGTAAGCCGAAAAATACTATTAAAATTTAGTGGTGTCAATAGGCTCCACCTCTGCGCCAATTTTCCACCACTGTAAGTTCTAAAAATATTAGAATGTTATTTTGTCATCAGAAACACACCTGTGTACATTTGTGGGAAAAAAAAGAAACGCTTCTTACTAACTTTGCAAAGAATTATCGTAGGAGAAAATTGCCGGTACCAATCATTGATAATGAAGTCTACTTTTAAATGATGTATATAAATATGCTTAGGTGTACAACTATATATTAAAACGAACCATAACTTTTTTTTTTCAACAGCAGTACACATTTCTGACAGCATAAATAAATTCTACACCCTTCAACTAGCCTAAAAAAAATTACGCAATTCGTACGATAAGTTTCCGAGAAATTCATTTTTTTTAAAGAGCGTATTTTAGGGACTGTATCCAAATTGAAGTTCGTTATTGGATTGTTGACCGAGAGTCCCTTCTTAATCAAGGCATCTTAAGCGCCACTCAAGCAGTCATTGAAGACTGCTAGATTACAGGATAGCATAAGAAATTTCAAAATATCTAGTCACTTCTATCATAGATGCCTCCTTAACACTAGAACCGCCGGAAATTTTACTCAAGTGTTATAAAAATATTTTAAACCAGATATTTTATTAAAAACTATTTAACTTATTTAATTAACTTATTTCTCCGTAGTAGATATTTAACTTATTTTAGAAAGAAATTTCTGGTTCGAATCGAAATATTTTTATTTGGTACCGGTCAAAATGACCGCTATGGCGGTTCTAGTGTTAAACGATCATTTTGACGTTTTTTAACCACTTCGGGACGGGAGACTTTTGCGAAATTTTTAATCTTTTGTCACCGTTTTTTAGAAACAGAAATTTGTGTCTTCTTGAATCGATAAAATGCGCTGATTAAATAAGGCAAATTTTACAGTAAAATTTTACTGGTGAGAAAAAAGAAGGATTCTGAGCGCTTCATGCGGCACGTATACGTGTCGCTCGTCCCCAAGGGGTTAAGCATAATTGGAAAACTACTTGGAAGAAAAATGTGAAATTTTGGATTTCCGTAAAGCCGGACTTAATAAACTTAAATCCATCAAAATAATTGTAGGTTGCAATTCATAATTTTTACGAATATTAATTTCATGATTCATAATTCATATCATAAAATTATAAAATTTGCAAATTCAACGTATTTATGATTGAGTATTTTAGTATTATTGCTGCACAAAAAATGAGCACATGAAGAATGCAATTTCAGGAGATATTATTAAAAATATGAAAATGTAATTTAACATTAGCGGCACTAAATTTGAATGTTTATAATTAAAAAACTTATCATTCAAATCGCATGGAATTGGGTGTCTAGGCATAGTTTGAACCGAAGATTTGAAATGTCTTGTTAAAATTGGCTATTGCTATTGAAAAAAAAGTTTGGGTTCGTTTTAATATGTAGATGGCCCCTAAGCAAATTTTATATACATCATTTAAAAGTAGTCTTTATTTCCAATCGTTCGGTACCAGTAACTTTCTTCTACGATAATTTGTTGAGGAGTTAATAGGAGTGTTTACTTTTTTTCCCATGACTGTACATAATTTATATGACTCTAACATATCAGCGAGAAAAAATATATTACAAAACTCCATCTGTACACATAAAAACTAAGTTGAGTTAAATAAAAGGATGTAACAAATGATAACAGATATTTCAAATTGAAATATTCAACAACATACATTACAGCATTTGGCCTATATCTCAAGGGCTTGTTTCCAAATATAACGGGAAAAGCAATAAAGATGTGTCTTCTTTGATATGTGACATTTTTTCTAATAAGTAAAAAAGTTCCATCGGGCTTAAAAATCTCTGGAAGAAAGTTTCACAGTATACGTGTTTAAAATCCTATCTAGCGTAAAAGATATTATTGAAAAACGTGACCGTCACTCATTTTATTAAATGTTAAATTATATTGTATATAAAAATAAGTAATTCTATCTAAGATTTTTAAAGGATTTTACTTGCTATTGTTTTATGTTAAATTAGAATTAAAAAATGTTTCGTAATGTATATAATTTCCCATAATTAAAATAAAACCTATTACATTATTTCAGTTTAACACTAGAAAGACGGGAAATTTTACTCAAATTAAAAAAAAAATATTTCACATCAGAATTTTTATTTTATATTATTAATTTATTTCTTTAACTAGTTTATTTTCTTTGTATCTTTAAAACTAGTTTTGTGAAGAAATTTCTGGTTCGAACCGAAATGTATTCATTTGTTAGCGGTCAAAATGACCGCTCATCGTCTTTCTAGTGTTAATTTTTAATCCATCTATTTCAAAGATTTATTAAATTACACCACAAATCTTTACAACATAACAATATGTATATTGATTTTATGCATTTCCATAAAGGTTCACTTTGTATAATAATAATTTTGATATGAAATAATTGGGTCTATGTCATTTAGCAGACAACCAAATAGCCGACAAGACATTTAGCAGACAGCAATTAGACGACAGGACATTTAGCCGACAAGTACATTTAGTCGACACGTACATTTAGCCGACAGGACAATTAGCCGACAGCGACAGTTAGCCGACAAGACAGATAGCCGACAGGACGTTTAGCAGACAGGATGATTAGCCGACAAGACAATTAGCCGACAGGACAATTAGCCGACAAGACATTTAGCCGACAAGACATTTAGCCGACAAGACAATTAGCCGACAAGACATTTAGCCGACAAGACATTTAGCCGACAGGACATTTAGCCGACAAGACAATTAGCCGACAGGTCAATTAGCCGACAGGACATTTAGCCGATAGGACAATTAGACGACAGGATATTTAGCCGAGAGGACGATTAACACAGTTAGGTTTTGGTTTGGATACTGTTAGGTTTCGGATAGGTTATAGTCAGAATACAGTTAGGTTATAATTAGTTTACGGTTACGTTAAACTTGGGTTACAGTTAGGTTACGGTTAGGTTACAGTTAGATTACGGTTACGTCACAATTAGATTAAATTTAGGTAACAATTAGGTTACGTTTAAGTTACAAATAGGTTAAGGTTAGATTACGGATAGGTTACAGTTAGATTAGGGTTAAGTTACGGATAGGTTACAGATAGATTACGTTTATGCTACGATTAGGTTACAGATAGGATACAGTTACGTTACAGTTTGGTTACAATTAAGATTACGGATAGGTTACAGTTAGATTACGGTTAGGTTACGGATAGGTTACAGTACGTTACGGATAGGTTCCAATTAGGTTACGGTTAGGTTACCGCCAGGCTACAGTTAGGTTACGGTTAGGTTACAGTTAGATTACGGTTACGTCACAGTTAGATTAAATTTAGGTAACAATTAGGTTACGTTTAAGTTACAAATATGTTAAGGTTAGGTTACGGATAGGCTACAGTTAGATTAGGGTTAAGTTACGGATAGGTTACAGTTAGATTACGTTTATGCCACGATTAGGTTACAGATAGGATACAGTTACGTTACAGTTTGGTTACAATTTAGATTACGGATAGGTTACAGTTAGATTACGGTTAGGTTACGGATAGGTTACAGTACGTTACTTATAGGTTACAATTAGGTTACGGTTAGGTTACCGCCAGGCTACAGTTAGGTTACATTTAAGTTACAGTTATGTTATAGTTACATCACAGTTAGGATACGGTTAGGTTATAATTAGTTTACGGTTAGCGTACCGTCATAATGCGTTTATTTTACAGATAGATTACGGTTAGGTTACAGTTATGTTACAGTTAGGTTAGGGTTAGGTTATAAGTAGGTTACGGTTACGTTACGGTTAGGTTATAATTAGGTTACGGTTAGGTTACAGTTATGTTCCATTTCCGTTACAGATAGATTACGGTTAGGTTACGGTTATATTCCATTTCCGTTAAAAATAGGTTACGGTTATGTTCCATTTCCGTTACAGATAGTTTACGGTTGGGTTATGGATAGGTTACAGGTAGGTTACAGTCACGTTACATTTAGCTTATAATTAGTTTACGTTACGGTTAAGTTACCGATAGTTTATAGTTACGTTACAGTTAGGTTACGGTTATGTTATAATTAGATTAAGGTTAGGTTGCAATTAGGTTACAGTTAGGTTACGGTTAGGTGATAATTTGTTTATAGTTAGGTTGAAGGTATGTTACTGTTAGGTTACCGTTAGGTTACGGTTAGGTAACACGTTACAGCTAGGGTACAGTTAGGTAATGTTTATGGTACAGTTAGATTAAGGTTACGTTACAATTAGATTACTGCGCCCAGGGCTTAAATTCTAACAAAAAAAGTTCCGGAGCCCTAATCAGCGTTACCGGTACAACAACTGTACCGTTCCACCCCTCCCCCCTCTGCCCCTGTAATCTGCATATTTATATTTGGTACATTAATTGCAAAATTTAAAGCATTTTTTTTTCTTTAGCAAAATAAAAATTTTAAATATATCTATCAGCATGTACTTAGCTGTCAACTATTCCATTTTTTAGTTATCACTTCTTCTGAATAGTAAAAATCCGTGCCTATTTTTTATGTTAATTAATTGCAGAATTCTGCGATTAAATAGGGTAACGATTATGATTAGGAAATGGTGTTAACACAGAAAAGGGATAGTTCGCAGCTATACGTTTTTAAGAAAAAATGAATGAAATTTACAGAAATGAATATTTATATGCTGAAGAATGGAACAATGTTTTACAATTTCCTGAAAAATGTGCATATCTTAAACTATAACCATTTCCTTCCGCATAACAATCTTTTGCGGTGAGTCCCTGAAAATCAGATAAAATTAAAAATTTGACAAAGTTATCGGAAAGAATCTATGCTTTTATAGAAAAAGGGGAAACACTGCTCGATTGCTTTCTATCAGAATAACAATACATGGTAATTATATCTATTTACAAAGGAAAGTGACTTCGTATAGGTGCAGAGAGCCTTAGCGTGGGTACCGTTTATGATACAAAATAAATAGAAAAATCACTAACGGGATTTTTATACTCGTACGCAATAGAAGACAAAAAACCTCGAACAAACAAACATCAAGCTGATGCTTGTTGTATAAAACAGAAAATATTCTTTTCAGGTTAGATATCGAAATAATAAAAAGAAAACCCAGCCAATAAAAAATTATCCTACTGTCACAAAAGAAAATCGAACTGAAAGCAAATTTATTGTTCAGTCTCTTGAGTGGTGCCGTATTAACACGTCGCCGATATACATTTGAAATAGTAAAACGCGATTTCTGTTTCCCCTTCATTCTGATCATAATAGCATTAAAATGATTTGAAGTGGAATATAATACGTAATTTTAAAAGCGGATTTTTTTTTCAATACATGAATAAATAAAATTTTAAATGTAATACAGATTGAGCTCGAGTCAGTCTAAGCCTAAAAACTGATATAAAAATTGAGACCGTTTTATCTCCATCTCCTACATGTGTGACACATTACGTCACATATAAGTGTTTTGTTAAAAAGAATGCAGAAGCTTGGAGATGGGAAGGAAAGGAAAAGGTAATTTAAGCTTCGCTTTTTCGGAAGCGCTATTGCACTGGGCTCCGGAACCCTGTATTTATACAGTGTAATTTTATATCACACTAGCTGACCCACCCGGCGTTGTCCAGGCCCATCATAATAACCTTAAATAAAACTCAAGTTTGTATGATTTTATATCCTTTGAAAATCTTTTAAATGAACCTAGTTTCGGAAGTCCCATTACCTTCCACAGCCTCTCGTGTGTTCCCAACAAATCTCTTTCCGAACGAACCTGTGAAATGGGTCCCCGCTACCTAAGGCAGTATGTACCGGAAGTGCTCCGCACATGCCGCAGATAATCGAAAACCAAGTCGAGTGAGCCAAACTTCGTTGTAATCAAGCCCATAGAACTCGAAAAACGAATGCATCATTAATGTTCGAAAATGTTGGTAACCGAAGTCTAAGATAAACTTTCATAATACAGAAAGTAGCTGAATTGTAATCTAACTTAAATGAACCAATTCCCGTTGAAATCGGTCCCCTAGAACCCGAGGAAAGAATACACCCCTAAGCGGTGGAAGGTTGCCCCCCCCCCCCTCTGTAAATTTCACGGACTACTTTTTAAAATTAACGCAATATTATTTAATAAACGGATGAAATCCCGGGCGGCAAACAACGTAGCTACGCTACTGCACCTAACGAAAATTTTCATACGGATTCGACATTCGTTTTATTCGATGTTAGCATAAATTAGAGGCCCGATGTAATTATGAGCGCGCTAGAGTGCGAAGCCAGCTAGTTTAATAAAATGTTATTATTATTACGCTTATATGTTAAAGCCTCGATAACTCGACATCCTCATAAATAAGTGTATTTAGTTAATAATATTATTTATACCTTTGCTCTAAAAACTGGATAACTTGAAGATTCATTAATCCGTTTTATTTTCTATCGAATACAAGTTATACGGTTAAACCTTGATGAATCCTGAAGCTTATAAATCTATGTTTTTATTTAAACAATTATCATTGGTCATTGTGGTTAAAACCTTGATAACTCTGTATCCTCGTAAGGCAGTGCTTCTGTGCAATAGAATATAATTAATTTTCTTTACATCCGCAATAAAATTTAAATAACAAGTTATCCCCAAACGATCTCTCTAAACGCAAAAACCTAGTTACTTCGCCATCTCTTTAAATTTATATTTTAATCAGTTTGATATAATTTTTTTATGATTTCCAAAAAACGTCGAAAAGTCGTCATACTTAATCATCTGTGATTTTATTAAGTCGAATGTCATTAATGAATTATATATATCCAATCTTGATAACTTGACATTCTCACAAATTCGTCTTTTTGCGCATCGAATTTATTTAATTTATATATTAAAAGATCAGTGATTCGCCAGCCTTAATAAACCTTTGTTTTTGCTGAAAGAAGTAGTATTTATTTGTTACTGATATGGGGCACTATAATATCGATAGCTCATCAATTTCATAAATCAGTGCTTTTACTCAATCATCATTAATATTTTATACATAAGCATTAAAACCTCAATAACTCAACTCGTCAGCTACTAAAAGTGTGTTTGTATTTAACTGTAGAATAAGTTTTCAGCGAGATCGCATTTAACGACAACCCAGTTTTTAGCGAGGAAAATTGAATAAAACGTATACCAATAAAAGAAAGTTTCGCTCTGTCTGTGTGTATGTGAGTGTTTGAGTGTCTGTGTGTCTGCGTTTGATGACTAGCAAAATCTACCGCACGTAGAAGTCTGAACATTTAGGTGAGAACAGTCCAAGACATGTCCTGATGCACCTGACAATCAGATTTTTCTTTTTTAGGGTTACGTACTTAAAAAGTAAAAACGGAAACCATTATAAGATCACTCTTGTGTCTGTCTGTCTGTCACAGCCATTTTAATCGTAAACTATGGAACGTGGAAAGTTCAAATTCGGGGAAATAATAAAGACAATTGACCCACATATTTTCATGTTAATAAACATTCATAAATATATTTAGTAAAAAAGTAGAGGGGCTAATTATGCTAATTGGAAAAAAAAATCTTTTCATTGTATATCATGTGGGGTATCCTGTGAAAGCTTTTGTAACGCTGAACTCAAAAATACATTCCTTTTAATTTTAGATATTATATTTTCAAAGCTATTGTTGAAAATGTAGCGCAAAAATATGTCCCCCCCCCATCTAATTCCGAATCTACTGAAACTAAAATTATGAAGAAATTCGTGATAGTAGGCATTAATGTAAACCTTGCCGGAAAATTATAGCGATTACCCTAGGTCACATAGTTTTTGAGTAATTAGCGTTTTTCTGTTATACACAAATTTCGATTTACGGGCATTCAGAAAAATTGTTGAGCATCGCTGAATATACCTATCGTTGCAGAAGAATAAAAGCATTGTTTATAATGATTTTCGAAAAAAATCATCAGTAATTAGCCGAGATATTAACCCTTAAAGGTACGGTCAGTTTAGACATACACAAGGACAGGTGCGGCGTACTCTATGCCTAGTTAACAACTTTTAATGATATATATGTGTAATGTAATGTCCAGTAACAGTATAAAAGCAATAAACGTCAAATTGTTAAAAACATACTAATTTAAGGGGTCTCGGGACTCTAAAAAGTGGAAAAAAAAGACCATTTTCAGCATTTAATGTCGCAAAATGTATATGATTTTAAAACATAATTTTAATTGGAATGAAAGATATAAGTATGTTCTTTCGTTTCATGTATTTAAAAAATTGCAAGATACAGAATTAGTATTTATAGGGGGCTCGAAACTGTTAGACATTTGCCGAACAAAAAATTGGCATAACAGTTTACGCGCAGGATTACAAAGTAAATATTGCAACTAGAATGAAAATTTTGGTGCTTACTTATACTTCAGATTGTAATAATTTCCCTAAACTTAAATAAATTTATATTTAAAGCCTTTTTATATTTTTAATGCAATGTTGTATTTAGCTAATACAAAATTTTGAAAATTTCAACAGTAAAATCACCTAAAAAATATTTTTTTGAACAATAAAAAGGAAATTTTAGGTTCAGTTTATACAGACTAACATGAATTATATGTTTTGAAAATTTCATGAAAAAATATTTAGAAGTTTTTGAGGTATCCTGAGCGTTATGCCCAAAAAACGCCATTTGGAAAATAATGACTTTAAAGTTTCGGAAACGCCGCTTCAGCTATTGAGCGAGTATAATTCTAAAAGCCGAAACTTTTGTTCTAATGGGAATTTCAAGGAAACAATTATATCAAAATATTCAGAAAAGATAGGAGTTTAACATCTAAAAAATTTAAAATTTCTTAAATTTCGAAGCTTTAAGAGTCCTGCGACCACTTAATCCTTTCCGGCACGGAGTAATTCTATTTATAAACGAATGAAATAATGAACTGACACCAGAATTTATAAATGAATTTATTAGAAAATGCGAACTTGCTTATTTTCACGTACATGATAAAAGGGAAATTTTAATTAAATATTCTTGGTGCCGTTTGTCTGTTTTGAAATAAAAATTAGGTGTCCGTTTTTTAAGGGCATCGC
Source organism: Maratus speciosus (assembly GCA_963932465.1). Lineage (NCBI taxonomy): Eukaryota > Metazoa > Arthropoda > Arachnida > Araneae > Salticidae > Maratus > Maratus speciosus. Next base: position 277,480,773 of record OZ010789.1, on the reverse strand, counting down.
CCTCGAAAGATTTAATTAGAATGAATCGCATAAATACTGTGGGATTCACGATAGTTTGCATTGATTGTATCTCTCAATGCGCCTCGAGTTACTTTAAAAGTTAATTAAACATCTATCTGGAAAAACGCGGCACTGACCAAGGCGGCGTTGCAACTTTGAGACCTCAATTCGAAGCGCGCTTAGCACAATGCCAAATTTAAACTTTGAACAAAGGTTTTGTTTTAGCTACACTGTAGAAATAAAGGTTATTACTACGCTGAATTTAGTTTCATGAATGCCAAATGAAGTTTAACTATGCACTGCTTTTATTGTCAGTACCGAATTAAGTTCATCATAAACAGATTAAAATAATATTAAAGAAAGAGTTATACGAACAGCTATGTTTGATGTTATTTAGGTTCCATATCTCTTTGAACTTTCATGGAATACCCATTTACACTTTTCTAATATATACAGTTATACTCAACCCTACGTTGTATAGTTTTTTACAAAGTCTTAGTACTCTTTTAGCAACGTTTTTTTTTTTTTTTTTTTTTTTTTTAATACAATTACAAATTCATATATTTATTCTATGGAACCCTCTGTGCGCGAGTAATGCTCGCACTTGACCGTTTATTTAAGGGTCGGGGCCCCTGTGCCTCTTTCAGTTTTTATGCTCTAAATTGTTAATAACTTACCCCCTTTATATCCGATCTTCTTCATTCTTGGGGCCAATTCTCCATTTAGTTATTCCCTCATTTCTACATTCCAGTTAAGACCCTGGCAGCCTGGGACACGGTACAGCACCCCTTGAAGTTTTTGCGCCCTAAATTGTTAATAAATTGCTTCCTTTTAATCCGATCTTCATTTAGGTATCCTTTTTTCATTTAGTTATTCTCCCATTTCTACATCCCAGTTAAGACCCTTGCTCCATTCTCCCCCCTAGGGTTCCGTAGTTCCCTTGAATTTTTTGTGCGCCATGCATTTTTCAATCTCTAATTTTCTCACCTTCTCAGTGCATAATTTTAAAACTGAGTATTGGACTCTTTTCCCAGGACCAACACCCTCATATTTTATTTGGGCCCTAGGACAATCATCTATCCAGTCCTAGGACAGCATTTGCCCAATTTTTGGCGCATTTCTTTAAATTATTATTCTAAGAAATACTAATTCACAACTCTATGGTTAATTTTGAATAATTGAAGATCTAAGACCTTTTAACATATTTTCATGTTAGGGTCCTGCTCTTAACTATCAGTTGGCCTTTTTTTGGGCCCTTTATTGTAGCTCCCTTAAAAATGACCCGATTCATTAGCTTTTTTTTCTAACAACTTCTTAAGTCTTCTAACAACTCCATGAACGACAAAAAAATTTCTCACTTCAGCTACCACCAATTTTGAATATTAATCTCCTTCTTGGGGCCTTTGTTGTAGCTTATTTAAAAACGATCTTACTCTATTACAATTTTCTACTTCATAGTTCTTGCGTCCTACAGCTACTTTAAAACTATTAACATTTTTTCCTTTGCCCAACTACATTCCAGTTAATATCCTGCCCCCTGGGCCCGGTCCTTCTTTATACCCAAGTTACCACCTTTTTTGAATATTAATCTCCTTTTTCGGCAACAACTTACGTTTACTCACTACATCCGTAAATTAAAAATAAAAATCGCGTTACGTTAACCCTTAAATGCGCGATTTTTTATTTTGCTTCGAAAAAATTATATATGATTCTCTGAAAAGTTTATTACACAGGAAAAATAATGAAAAAAAAAAATCAGAGATACATTTTTCATATAATATGGCAATCTTTTCTTCTGTTGCGCATCTGCAATACAAATAATAACTACTGTTGTGTGGCTGTTTTACGCTAAAATTTTGCAAATCAGTAAATATCCGTTTATTAAATAATATCGTGTTAATTTTAAAAGTAAACCGTGAAATTTATAGAGGAGGAGGGAGGCAACTTCCACCGCGTAAGGATAAATTGTTTCGTCGGGTTATAAGGGCCCAATTTCAACGGGAATTGGTTTATTTAACTTAGATTACAATTCAGTTACTTTCTGTGAAAATACTACTTTCTGTGATTATGAAAGTTTATCTTAGACTTCAGTTAACGACATTTTCGAACATTAATGATGCATTCGTTTTTCCGGTTCTATGGGCTTGATTACTACGAAGTTTGGCTCACTAGACTTGGTTTTCGATTGTCTACGATACGTGCGGAGCATTTCCGGCACATGCTGCGTTAGGTAGCGGGGACCCAGATTACAGGTTCGTTCGGAAAGACGTTTGTTGGAAACACACGAGACGCTGTGGAATGCAATGGAACAACCGAAACTAGGTTCATTTAAAAGATTTTCAAAGAATATAAAATCATACAAACTTGAGTTTTATTTAAGGTTATTATGATGGGCCAGGGCAACGCCGGGTGGGTCAGCTAGTGTGATATAAAATTGCATTGTATAAAATTTGGTTGTATCGTAGGGAACTAGAAAAAGCAAGCAAAAAATTCATACCGCGCAGTTTGTTTTTTATTTTTAATTCGATATAGATTTCGTTATTCATATGTTTAACTGTTTTATACGTTTAATATAATATGTTGAAACATCACAAAGAGATTATTATTTGTTAAAAAACCTTGTTTATGTGACTTACATTTTTCTACACAAACAAATTGCAGTAGTAATCCTTATCTCAGTTCATAAAATATTTTTTTTTAATGGCAATTGCCCATATCCGTTTATTTTTCAAAAAAAATCATGAAAATTCAACAAACTGTCGTATCGGAACATTATTTGTACTATAAAATTTATCAAATAATGATAGTTTTGTGCAAAATGAAAAAAAAAATAGTTAAAATTCTCACCGATAAGCGAAGTTTTAGGAGCCTTATTATAAAACTGTATGACAAACAGGCAGATTATGGATTCTTAAAATAGTCTGACACTAAAAAATTGAATTTGATTGTTTAGTATCTGAATGAAAATAGCTGTACATTTTATGCTTGTAAGAAATAAAAATGGTTCTATATGAATGCGTTAGAAAATAGCCAATTTGGATTTGAGAAAATCATTTCAAAAATAAAAGAAAAGAAAGAGAAAAAAATCACTCTCGGCTCAGCCTGCAGGCACAGGTAGATTTCGAAGTTAAGTACTAATTTCACCAAAAAGGCTAAATCAAGATTAGAGATAAACACAGTTTGACAATTTTTTCTGGTCGCTTTTGACGAGTTTTTAATTTTATTTTTCTGAACTGGTTTTATCAGAATCATGTTAAGGCTGTGTTCTCAACTACACTGTTCAACAAGGTTGATATTTTCTGACACAATGACGTACAGATTTTTTAACGTAATTGTATAAAATTGGCAGACCTACTACAAGGGATTTTTCTCCCTTCGTTCAGTGTTTTTTCCCTTTTGTTGGGAAATTTGATTCAAACTGTGACAATATTTTCTGAAACATCTATTGTGTTTACAGAAAAAACGGAAAACGTCTTTCAATTACATAGTTTCCGTATAACAACACCTTCCAATTTCATGCGTTTCCGAACAAAAAGGAATTCAAACTAATGTCATAAAGTTGCCCCTATGGATTTGAGAACAGCCTTAATACGATATTTTTTTCTTGAACCCCTTTTTTGTGTAAGAGTTGGTTTTATCAAAATCTTGCCAATATAAAAGTTGTAGATAATATCAAGAAGATTTATAATAAATTTAAACGGATTTGATATCTTGTGAATTGACGAAGTTATGATTTTTTTTCTTTTTAACCCTCTCCCTTTTTTCTGTAAGAGTTGGTACTATCAAAAACTTGTCAATATAAAAGTTGTAGGTAAGATTAAGAAGATTTATAATAAATTTAAGTGGATTTTATATCTTGTGAATTGACGAAGTTATGCATTTTTTTCTTCTTAAAACTCTATTTTTATTGCCCCTTAAGCCCATTTTTAATGATATCAAAAACCTGTTATACATATTTTTTTTTTTACCTTTTCCTAGAAGTAATAATAACTTTAAACTGATTTGATATGCATTATAATTAAGAAGTTTTTTTTTCTGTTTTCACAAAATCCTTCCCTATTTCCATCCCCTTGGGTCGATTTTGCCCATTAACGAACTTTACCGAGATTTTCTGCCCCTTGATTGTATGGTATGGCCTTGATCAGTTTGGAAGAGGTTTGTGCAGAATTATGGAAGTTATTGTGTCCATAAAAAAGTGATATATATGGATAGATAGTTAGATAAAGTTTTGAACTGGGGGTGGTTTGGTGTTCTATGGTTTCATGATCGGCGTAGATCTGCAAAAATGTTGGAAAAATGTAATATGTAGTATTTCTTATTACGAAATCTACCTAAAAATGTATTACCCTGATTTTATTCCTCTAAATATCTACAATATTCTGCTTAATACTGAAAATCGTCCGAAATTCGTTAGATCCCTAGCTGAGGCTGGATACATTCTACGACTACAAATGCAAACTTTATTAACAAGAATGAAAAAAATAATATTAAATAAGAACCAATTTTATTAATATAAAGGAGGACATAGCTTCAAATTTAAAGAAAAATTCTATATGCTTACCATATATATGTAATTCGATAAATGCTTTTCTTAAATTTTGAATATCAAATTAAATTAGAATTATTTGAAAAAAATATTTTTAATTTTCTCAACATATATTTTTTAACTTTAGAGTATTATTGATTACAAAGAAACCGTTATTGAAAAATTAAGTTAATACAAACAGAAGAATGATGGTGAAACGTAAAAAGTTCTCAATAAACTTGAAAATTGGTGAAACAATTAAAATTATATATCACGTTTAAAACAAAATGTTATTAGCCTCCGGTACGATATGCTATTTCTTTCTCCTAGCTTATTTTGTGTCCAAAAAATAACGTTACCTTACAGAGGCTAGCCGTAAAACAAAGCATTACGATTAAATACTGTTTAGAAATTTTTTAAACTTCTAAGCATCGCACATTTTCAATTTTTATACCGTCGTATTGGAGAAAAAAAGTTCTTTTAAATGCATTTTGTTTGAAAACTGTATCTCCATTTATTTTTGGAATATTAATTTTTTTGTAGTTTTTAGAGCCATTTGCTTAATATTGGCAACGGAAGAACTCGATTTCTGTAGAAAGTAAAGGAAGAATAGTTTTAAAATTGCAATTATATATTTTGTTGCCATTTTCTCGCAACAACCGAAAGAAAATGTAATTAAAATACGTGCTATTTTGAAAAAAAAATATATAAACGAATGATTTCTGTTAAAACAATGGAGCTATTATATACTATATTTAATTGTAAGTATCTATGAATCATTAGATCGCCTTTTTTTTCTTGAAAGACGGAATATTTTTTTGCATTTGTGCATTATTTCGCGATAGTGATGTTCTATGCATGCTTTACTGCAGATGTTTAAGAGTAGATCGTAAATGTGGAATTCTTAAGCGGATGCGAATGACGTCATTTTACATAAAATAAAACGTGTGCTTTAAGTCTTAAAATTGAAATATGTTTTGTACTGCAGTAGAGTCCCGCTTAACCGAGTTATTTTCTTCTGATGGACTGGTGGCTTCTATTATTATGAAACAGCCATTATAAATGAAGTGTTAGGGGAAGATGAAAAAGCAGTCGTAAAAAATATATATATATATATATATATATATATATATATATAGCCATTTTTTTCCCCCATTCCGACCAGAAAATCAGAGTTCAAACTTTTACGGCTGCTCTTTCATCTTCACCTAACACTTCATTTATAATGGCTGTTTCATAATAATAGAAGCCATCAGTCCATCAGAAGAAAATGAAGTAATGGAAATGCCAGGGGCGACACTAAATTCTGAAAAAACAGAATTCCTGTTCTCTAGTTTAATATTATTGTATTAAATTTTCAGTTCATTTGTAAACGTAGGTGTATATGATCCAACAATGGCATTCATTACACAAATAATAGTTTCTCCAAAATAATTTTTTACATTCCGTGTTTAAATGTTTAAATTTCTTAATTAAATCAGAAAGAGAAACAGTCCTAATATTTTTTTTAATCATTAACAGTGTTGAATTCATGGGGTGACCTGGGGGAGACATTCTCCCCAGAGAATAAATGTCCCCATGGAAGATTTGAGATTTTGTGTTTTCAATGGTCAAAAAGTGCAAATTCCCCCATCCCGGAGATCACAGAAATCCCTCACGAAAAAAATGTGTCTAAATTCAACTTAATCAATAAGAGAAAATTAGGAATAATCCAGTTTAATGCCATAATATGCTTTATTTGTATAAAATAGATTTATTAGCACGGCTAAATTGGTATCAAATAATAGCTCTTTTTCGTTAATAACCGAAGAAAATGAAATGAATAAAGAAATGTCCAAACATGATGATTGATTTTTCCTTTCAACTGTTGCATCATGCTTCCGCCATATACGCATATGTTGGTGCAACACTGTCTGGAATAAATAATGTTAGGGTGGAATAAAAATAAACAGCTCTTAAATTTACGATTATCTAGTCAAAAATAAATAAAAAAATAAATAAATTACTGATAAAAGGAAGTTAGATATAAAGGATTTTATTTTAATGTTTTTATGCATAAAAATGTCTCCATGAATATTTTAGAAAGTTTTGGAAACAGGGCCGCCATTTGAGGGGGGCTGAGGGGGGCAATACCCCCCCCCCCCAAGGAATTTGATTTTTCGGAAAATTTTCATCAATTGTCAGACTCAAACAAAAATTAAAAAATTGTTCAAACGCTATGATAATTTATCAGATTTGATTACAATAAAAACATATGCATTAAATAAATGATTTATGCATAGAAATTAATAATTATCCAAAACATTTCCTATTCGAACTTTCTTAAGGTGAGATATATATCGTACTTTGCCTAATTTTAAAAATACATGAGAGAAATTTTCTTTTATCAATTGCTTCTCAGCTGTGTACAACTTGCCCCTGATGGCTAGAAATTCAGGTGTAGAGTTTTTTAAGATAGTTTTTTTTAGGGGTGGAGGAGGGTCGAGTATAATTCAAGTTCTTAATTATCCGACTTTTTTACTTTTTTGGATTATTAATATCACATTATATTTACTGCAATCATTGCAATGTTATCAAATTATTTAATTATTTGCTTTATTAAACTATATTATATATGGTACACTCTAAATAAATTTCAACGCCTAGGAATGGAGTCTGGGAGCACCCAAAAAAACAATTTCTTCAACACAAAACCGACAGACTTCCACCAAACTCCAAAGTAAAAGAAATTGCTCCATATTTTAACACGTTTATAATAAAGTGTTGTATAATTTTATCCCTTAAGTACAGAAATGAACACATGGGTATTACTATGAGCCACCATTAATAGTCAAATCTATAGTTTTTCATTTGAAAAATATTCAGGACTTCCTTGTTAAAAACCAGATCACATCGACTCCGACCGAAAGATATAAAGCACAATCCGAAAAACCTAAAGTGTACAGTCGTGGGAAAAAAAATTAAACACCCCTACTAACTCTGAAAAAAATATCGTAGAAGAAAGTTACTGGTACCAAACGATTGGTAATAAAGTCTACTTTTAAATGATGTATATAAAATTTGCTTAGGGGGCCATCTAAATCTTAAAACGAACCATAACTTTGTTTTTTTTTCAATAGAAGTACACAATTCTGACAGCATAAATGAACTCTACACCTTTCAATTAGCCTAAAAACAAACTTCTATGATATTCGTACCCAGGGCTTAATTTGCGCCGGAACCCACCGGAGCTCAGCTCCGGTACTTCTCTTTTTTCAATAAATATTTAGATATTGGTCGGAATTCACCGGAGCTCATAAATACAGGGCTCCGGAGCCCGTTGAAATATCGTTTCCAAAAAACTGAAGTCTAAATTACCCTTTCCTTTTCCTCCACCTCCAAGATTTTACTTTCTTTTCCATCAAAGCACTCATGTGTGACGTAATGTGTCGCACACATAGGAAATGGAGATGTAACAGGCTCAATTTTTATAACAGTTGTTGGGCTTAGGCGGGCTCAAGCTCAGTCTGTCTTACATTCAAAATTATATTTATTCATTTATTATTAATAGAAAAAAAGAACTTTCCCCCCTTAAAAATTACATATTCCATTATATTTAAAATTTTTATTTTACTAAAGTAAAAAAAAAGATGTTTTATATTTTGAAAATAATGTATGAAATATTAATTTGCGGATTGGAGAGAAGGTGGGGTGGGATTGGGTGGGTGGGGGCGCTACGGTTTTAGTACTGCAGAATATTAGGGCTCCGATACTTTTTTTGTTAGAAATTAAGCCCTGTTCGTACCACAAGTGTCCGATAAATTAAGGAGTGGGGTTGACCCCTTTTCCCCCTTTATTCTTAACTAATGAACCTCCAAATCTAATCAAGGCTGCTCCTTAACATGATAAACCGGTATAGCAAATTTGGAGCAAATCGAATAACTCTGCATGAAAAACCCATTTATCTAAATTAATAGGGGGTAGCCCCCTTTCCCCCCTTTATTCTTAACTAATGAACCTTCAAATCTAATCAAGGCAGCTCCTTAACATAGTAAACCGGTATACCAAATTTGGAGCAAATAGAATAATTCTGCATGAAAAACCCATTTATATAAATTAGGGGGGGGGGGTTAGCTCCCCTATCTCCCCTTTATTCTTAACTAATGAACCTCCAAATCTAATCAGGGAAGCTCCTTAACATAATAAACCGGTATACCGAATTTGGAGCAAATCGAACAATTTTGAATGAAAAAACATTTATCTAAATTAAGGGGGTGGGGTAGCCCTCTTTCCCCCTTTATACTTAACTAATTAACTTCCAAATCTAATCAGGGAAGCTCCTTAACATAATAAACCGGCATATCAGATTTAGAGCAAATTGAATAATTCTGCATGAAAAACCCATTTATCAAAATTAAGGGGAGGGACTAGCCCCCTTTTCCCCTTTTATCTTTAACCAATGAACCCCCAAAACTAATCAGGAAAGCACCTTTCCAGAATGAACCTAGAAAAAAAAATTGAAGCAAATCGGATGTTTCTATCAAGAGTTACCTCGTTACGTGAATATGTACGTACATACTTACATACAAACAGAACGGCGGGCACATCACCTCTCTGACTTTGATAGCCTGTGAGCTAAAAAGTTGAATTATGATGGTGACGAGTTATTGAGGTTGACATTGTTGGTATATCACCGACCCATATCAATGAGTCTTCTAAATTCTTTCGGCAAAACGTATGTTTTGGATAAATATCATGTCGGCTATTTGACCTGTCGGCTAATTTTCATGTCTCCTAATTGTCCTGTCGGCTATTTGTCCTGTCGGGTAATTGTCAGGTCGGCTATTTGACCTGTCGTCTAAATGTCCTGTCGGTTATTTGACCTGTCGGATAATTGTCCTGTCGGCTAATTGTCATATCGGCTATCTGACCTGTCGGCTAATTGTCATGTCGGCTAAATATCATGTCAGCTAATTGTCCTGTCGGCTAAATGTCTTGTCGGCTAAACGTCCTGTCGGCTATTTGACCTGTCGGCTAAATGTCCTGTCGGGTAAATGTACGTTTCGGCTAAATGTACTTGTCGGCTAAACGACCTGTCGGCTAATTGGTGTCTGCTAAAAGTCTTGTCGGCTATTTGGTTTTCGGCTAAATGACATAGACCTCCGTGACCTAACTGTAACTTATCCATAATCTAACCGTAACCTATCTGTAACGGAAATGGAACATAACCGTAACCTAACCGTAACCTAATTGTAACCTAACCGTGACGTAACCGTAACCTACTTATAACCTAAATATAACATAACTGTAACCTAACAGTAATCCATCTATAAAATAAACGTAACATGACGGTACGCAAACCGTAACCTAATTATAACCTAACCGTATCCTAATTGTGATGTAACTATAACCTAACTGTAACCTAATTGTAACCTAACCGTAAGATAACTGTAGCCTGGCGGTAACCTAACCGTAACCTAATTGTAATCTATCCGTAACCTACTGTAACCTATCCGGAACCTAACCGTAATCTAACTGTAACCTATCCGTAATCCTATTTGTAACCAAACTGTAACGTAACTGTATCCTTTCGGTAACCTAATCGTAGCAGAAACGTAATCTAACTGTAACCTATCCGTAACTTAACCGTAATCTAACTTCATCCTAACCGTAGCGTAACCGTAACCTACTTATAACCTAACCATAACCTAACTGTAACATAACTGTAACCTAACCGTAATCTATCTGTAAAATAAACGTAACATGACGGTACGCTAACCGTAACCTAATTATAACCTAACCGTATCCTAACTGTGATGTAACTATAACCTAACTGTAACCTAAATGTAACCTAACCGTAGCTTGGTGGTAACCTAACCGTAACCTATTTGTAACCTATCCGTAACCTACTGTAACCTATCCGGAACCTAACCGTAATCTAACTGTAACCTATCCGTAATCCTATTTGTAACCAAACTGTAACGTAACTGTATCCTATCCGTAACCTAATCGTAGCAGAAACGTAATCTAACTGTAACCTATCCGTAACTTAACCGTAATCTAACTGTAACCTATCCGTAACATAACCTTAACCTATCTGTAACTTAAACGTAACCTAATTGTTACCTGAAAGTAACATAACTGTGACGTAACCGTAATCTAACTGTAACCTAACCGTAACGTAACTGTAACCTAAGTTTAACGTAACCGTAAACTAATTATAATCTATCCGTAACCTAAAAGTATCCTAACCATAACCTAACTAGGCTAATCGTCCTCTCAGCTAAATATCCTGTCGTTTAATTTTTCTTGTCGGCTAATCGTCCTGTCGGCTAAATGTCCTGTCGGCCAATCGTCCTGTCGGCTAATTGTCCTGTCGGCTAATTGTCCTGTCGGCTAATTGTCTTGTCGGCTAATTGTCTTGTCGGCTAATTGTCCTGACGGCTAAATGTCCTGTCGGCTAAATGTCCTGTCGGCTAATTGTCTTGTCGGCTAATTGTCTTGTCGGCTAAATGTCCTGTCGGCTAATTGTCACGTTCGGCCAATTGCCTGTCGTCCAATTGTCTGTCTGCTAAATGTCCGTTTCGGCAAATTGTCCTGTATGCTATACGTACGTTTCGGCTACTTGTCCTGTCGGCTAAATGTACTTGTCGGCTACATGTCCTGTCTGCTAAATGTACGTGTCGACTAAATGTACTTGTCGGCTAAACGTCCTGTCGTCTAAGTGCTGTCTGCTAAATGTCTTGTCGGCTATTTGGTTTTCGGTTAATCGTCTGCGACCGGAAATAATTATGTTTATTTTGTTATAATATATTTGATAAAATTATAATGTTTTATTTTGATGGTATTACTTAGATATCTTTTATTTATTATAAATAATTTATAATCTGTAATTTTTTATTACTTAAAATCTAAACTATAGAGGGCAGCACATTCACTAATTTATTTAAATGAAATTTTTTTATAATGAATTCCAGTTAGCTTTTTCTAGTTTCAAATTGGCTTATAGATGACAGTCTTGTAGTTACATGTTATGCATGGAGATGGAATATTTGAACATTTTACATTTGAAAAATAAATTATTCAATTTATTCCTACTTCTTTAAATATTTACATAGGTTGTAGTATTGGTAATTTAATATGTTCTACAGTTCGAATATAAATTTTATTTTTTATTAATTAATTGAATTTGTACTTATTTACAATTGGTTAAATTATCTGTAACTTTACTATAATTCCATGTGCTTCTCAGTTTTAAGTTAATATGTTGGCAGTTTCTGTCTATGTTTATCATTTATATATGGAATTGATTAGTAAATAATTGTTTATGTCAATTTCTATTCATAAATATTCTAATTCGCTGTTTTTTATGGAATTTAGAAGTTTAGTTTTGTTTTTGTTGTTTTTTCTCTGTTTTAATTTTCTTGTAAATTCAATATCACAATTGATTGGGCAATTTGAGAAATAGCTCTTGAATGCAGTATATGCTTTTCTCAATTAGAAATCAGCAGTATTTTTCTTTTATTTGTGGGAAATTTCTCCTGATCAAAAGTTTCAAAATATAAGTGTTCATTTTACTCTTGTTAATCTTGTTCATTCCTTTTGTAATTTCTCATACTACATTTCTAATTGTTCCACTTTTTGATGTATGGAAATATGGATAATCAATTATTGTATGGTTGATGTTTTATTTTTTCAGGTATAGTCTGGGTATATGGCTCGGGAATAAAAAAAAATTAGTTGCAAATTTCGATCATAGATAACGCCACTGGTCCCTACGCTTGGTTTCAAATGTGATTTTTTTCTGATTTTCAGACTAGTTTCGATTTTGTCTCGAAGTACCAACCTACGCAGTTACTTTTTTTCGCAGGGAGACGTAATTTCTGTGTCATAGGGTCAAAACTAATCACAAATTCAGAAAATACGCATGTTTGAAAACAAAGATAGGGACAAGTGGCGCCATTTCTGATCGAAGTTTGGAACCAATTATTTTCATTCGCTTGAAGAAAACTTTTCATCGTGAGAAGCATTTTAGTGCAAACCGCACTCCCATACGACAATTACGTAATTTTACATTGAATTTTGAAATGTGTCAGGGACTTTTGTGACATCTTGTACTTGGCGATTTATCACATGCAACCGACTAACGGTAAAATACCTTAAAATTAATTTATTTTATGGTGAAGTTCTAAAAATATTAGAATGTTATTTTGTTATCAGAAACACACCTGTGTACATAATTTATATGACTCGAACATATCAGCGACAGAAAAATCTATTACAAAACTCGATCTTTACACATAAACAAGTGGGTAAGTGTGATCACAGATCGCACAAAGGGTTTCGTTTAATATACCATTCAAAACACTTTATCCTTTTGCAAAATCTGTTAGTTCCACATTTCGCAACCAGGGGGCGCACTCTAATCTAAACAAACCTCTATCCGAACGAAACTCCGTTTTACATACTATCCGTAGATATATTAGTCGAGGCGATCGGGCCCATAGCACCCGAGATAGGTAGGCGCCCCCTGGCGAAAATACTGAAATATTTTGGAACTGAAATATATATGGCTATGGTGCATAATATGAAAGAGTTGTCAAAGGAGTGTCGGCAAATTTAGAAAAGTGCACCCTGGGTGAAAAGGGTGATGGTTAGAAAAATTGCTAAAAATACAGAAGTTAGAGCTCGGAAGGGATAATAATATAAGACTCTCTAAAAATTTTATAATTTGTCGTGTGATCATAAGTATATAAGTTCTGCTATAAGTATGCAAAATTTCATATCTCCAACTTAACTAGGTGCTGAGTTAGAAAAATTGATTAAAATACACAAGTTAGAACCCAGAGGGGTAAATATAAGACATTTTCAAAATTTTATGATTTGTCGTTTGATGTGAGGTGTTCAGCTATAAGAATCCAAAATTTCAAGTCTTCAACTTAATTAGGGACTCAGTTAGTAAAAAAAGCTTAAAATACACAAGTTAGAGCCCAGAGGGGTAAATATAAGACTTTTTCAAAATTTTATGATTTGTCGTTTGATGCGAGGTGAATCTATAAGAATCCAAAATTTCAAGTCTCCAACATGTATAGTTTCTGAAAACGGGCTCTGTGACAGACAGACAGAGGAGTGAGACGAATAGGTTTTCGTTAGCTGAACGAAACTCTAAAAATAAATTGAGTTAAATAAAAGGCTGTAATATATTATAATAGATATTTGAAATTGAAATATTCAACAACATACATTACAGAATTTGGCCTATATCTCAAGGGCTTGTTTCCAAATGTAATGGGAAAGGTAATAAAGATGTGACTTCTTTGCTTGACATGTGACATTTTCTGTAATAAGTAAAAAAGTTCCATCGTGCTTAAAAATCTCTTGGAAGAAAGTTTCAGAGCATACGTGTTTAAAATCCTACCTAGCGTAAAAGATATTATTGAAAAACGTGACCCTCACTCATTTTATCAAATGTTAAATTATAATGTATATAAAAATAAGCAATTGTAACTAAGATTTTTAAAGGATTTTACTTGTTATTGCTTTATGTTAAATTATAATTAAAAATGTTTCGTAATGTATATAATTTCCCATAGTCAAAATAAAATCTGTTACATTATTTCAGTTTAACTTTTAATCCTACCATCTATTTCAAAGATCTATTAAATTACACCACAAACTTTTATAACATAATAATATATAGATTGATTTTATGCATTTCCATAAAAGTTCACTTTTTTTGGTCACTAATTTTGATATAAAATCACTGATTTTGATGTAAAATCAGTAGCGCCAACTTTTCAAAAATATTGGGTGGGCTCAAAACTTTTTGAGTAAAATAACACATATATTTTTTTTTCTTCCTCTTAGTGTGTATGTGTGTGTCAAGAGACGGGGGAGGAGCGAATGTTTAAAAATGATAATTCGAAATTAAATTGTTTTTTAAGCAAATTTTTAAATTATTATAATATTATAAATAATTTTATTAGATTATATTCTTATAAGTTCTTCCTTATAAATACATTAATATTTATTTTAAATAACGTTGGAATTGCTCACTATTAAAAGTGGAAAACTAAATGTCATGAAAAGCATACATTTTAGCCACCTAAGTGCTTTGTCATTTCAAGATATCAAAACAGATTGCAAAATAGGCAGGAAATTTGTTTTCGGGAGCAATTGAACTATACATCCGCTGAAGGTTTTTTCAGTGGTGCTGTAAGTCTAATTGATGTCCTTACTGCTTTCCAAACAAAATTAGATACTTTTCGGTTAGCCGGGTGCCAGTGTTATATATACATATCTATGTATATATATACCCATATATGTATACATAGGTATATATATATGTGTGTATAGATACAATATATGTACAGATATATATATATATATATACATGTATATATACATATATGTATGTACCTATATATGTATATATAACACTGGCGCCCGGCTAACCGAAAAGTACCCAAAATTATTTTGAGGATGTTAATAAAACCAAATTCCATTTCAGCGATTAAATAATTAAAAAATAAATTTCGAATTAAATTAATTGAAATTGGGTGGGCGGAGAGATCAAATTATTGGGTGGGCTCGCGCCCCATGGGCCCACATAAGTTGGCGCCACTGTGTAAAATAATTATGTTTATTTTGTTATAATACATTTGATAAAATTATAATGTTTTGTTTTGATGGTGTATTACTTACAAGGGAACCACTTTTGGTGTTGCTCGCACCTAGCAACGAGACCTGGTGCTTTTTGTAGCCCTATACATAAAAGTTAGAGAACTGAAAAAAATTAATTTTACACTTAAAATATAATCTTTCAAAGTCATATCTAGCATGAAAAATGTAATCTCTGTTACTGAACAGTATTTGCTTAATTTATGGTACAAATATTTCAGCAAAAAATATAACTTTTATATATTACTCTAGCAAAAATGTCCTTTTGTTCAAAATAAGACTTTTAGAAAGATGAATAATAAATAATAAAATTTAATTATCATTACATGTGTAATTTTATCTCGTTTAGGAAAAAAAACTAAATTAAAGTTCATAATTACCACTTATTTTATTTTTAAAGAGAAGATTTTTTATTGAATTTAAAGTACATAAAATATTCTTTATTAGGTAGATTTCGTATGAAATACTACCTATTGGGATCGTTCCTATGTTGGAATTTCTGAAAAATTTTTGCAGATCTACACCGATCATGACCCCTAGAACCCAAAACAACCCTCAGTAAAAAACTTTATGTATCTATCTATCTATCTATCTATCTATCTATCTATCTATCTATCTATCTATATATATATATATATCACTTTCTTCTGGACACGATAACTTTCGTAATTCTGCACCAATCTCTTCCAAACTGATACATAAAATCAATGGGCATAAAATCCCGGTCAAGTTCGTTAATGGGCAAAATCGGACCAAGGGGAGGGAAATAGGGAGGGGTTTTGTGAAAACAGAAAAACCCCCATAACTTCTTAATTTTTGTACATATCAAATCAGTTTAAAGTTTTTATTACTTCTAAAAATAGGGCCAAAAATTTATGTATCACAGATTTTTGATAAAGTTAAAAATGGGCTCAAGGGGCGCAAAAAATAGGGTTTTTGGGAGAAAAAAATTCATAACTTCGTCAATTCTCAAGATATCAAATTCAATTAATTTTATTATAAATCTCCTTAACATTATCTAAAACTTTTATATTCACAAGTTTTTGATAGGAGCAATTCGTACCGCAAAAAAAAATTAAAAACGAAAACAAAAAGGGCGTTTGAAGAAGAAAAAAATCCATAACTTCGTCAATTCTCAAGATATCAAATCCAATTAATTTTATCATGAATTTCCTTAACATTATCTATAACTTTTATATTCACAAGTTTTTGATAGGACCAATTCGTACCGCAAAAAAAAATTAAAAACGAAAACAAAAAGGGGGTTTGAAGAAGAAAAAAATCCATAACTCCGTCAATTCAAAAGATATAAAATCCCCATGAATTTATCATATATCTTCTTAATATTGTCTACAACATCTATATAGACAAGTTTTGGATAGGACCAAATCTTAGAGCAAAAACAAATTAAAAATACATACCGGTTGAAGTAAAAAATGATCTTAGTAAGGGTGTATTCAAGTCCAAACTGCTTATTTTCTGACTCATTTTACAATTCGTTTTTGCTCTCAAAGGCTTCCAATTGGTACGTTTTCTTACTCAGAAACTATATAATGTACCGTAATGGTCGATTTTCTGATAGGGGCAGAATATATTTTTTTAAATGCTGTTAAAAAGGGCATTTTGAACCGAATTTACCGAAGCGGATTGTGTTGGAAAAATCATTGTATTAAGGATGCGCTTAAATCCAAACTGCTTATTTTCTGACTGGTTTTTAAATTCATTTTTGCTCTCAATCGCATTTAATTGGTAGATTCGCTTATTCAGAAACTATATAATGTACAGTAATAATCGATTTTTAGATAGAGGCAGAATATATTTCAAAAAATGATGTTAAAGTGGGCATTTTGAACGGAATTTCCCGAAGCGATTGTGTTAGAAACGAAAAATATTGTCCTTCTGAGAAAATAATTGTTTATATATCAAGTTTTAATTAATTGAACAAAAAATAAAAACACAGGTCGCTTATAAATCTCTTCAAAAATCACGTCAGCAAGTTTCATATTTTTTTTTAATTAAAAATGAATCTGGAATTATGCCAGAAAATTTCGAGTTGTTGAGCATGGAAAAGTATTTTTTTGAATACCGCCCTAACATGATTCTGATAAAACCAGCTATTATATGAAAATGAAATAAAAACTCGTCAAGAGCGGCCAGATAAAATTGTTAAAGTGGATTTATCTATAATCATGATTTAGTTTTTGTTTGTGAAATTAGTATATTTGACTTCGAAATCTACCTCTGCCTGTAGGCCGGGCCGGCAGGGATTTTTTTAAATGCTTTTGGTTTATTATCAGTTTACAATTATTAAAAAGAAATAGAAAAATTCTTCAAGTAATAAAGGTTACATCCCATAACAGATTCCCCATCCAGTAACAGAGGTTACAAAAATTTATAAGATGTAAACAGACTGACTTTTTAGCAATTAACAAAGACACACTGAATAAATCTGACATAATTTTATTTTCCAAAGAAATTTCAACAAATTTTTAACACAGCAACTATTTTTCAAATACTTCAGTAGTGTGGGGAAACTTGTAAAATAAACTGCCCCCTTTCTGTACTACAGTTGGCATGTGCAAATTTTTTGGATCTGTTCGAACTGTATGTATGCAATATCATTGTCATCTAATTTAAAAATAGATGATGTATCACCACTGGCTTTCAAAAACATAACTTGCACTTCACGGTATTCTTCTAAATCATCTTGTGTAACGGCTATGTTAGTAAAACTCCATTTTTCTCTCTTTTCTGTTACAAATTCTACTAGTACGTATGTCCCTTTAATTATTTTATCTGGCGTTATGTCTGTAATTTCATTTTCTTCAGCAGTGGATTCAAGAACTTGAAAACACTCGGATTTCAAAATTTTTTAATTCCATAGAGGTGTCACCAATGTATTCTTCATTGTTATTTCGTAAAATTATCTCATTATTGCAAAATTTTCGATCAGGATACTCTTGTAGTCAAAACAATGACATTGACCACGTTCTCCACCACAGAAACAGCTGACATATCTATATTTGATCACTTTAAGGTTATTTTGTATTGTAGAGATCTGATGTATGTTCATAGTATCCTTTACAGTGGGAAAATCATCAGGTACAGCTTGTTAAAAAATCAATATTTCGTACCTCAAAGAAGAATATTTTTACCTTTGTATCTTGTTTAATCGAATCATAAAACTGATGTGCATCAGTGATATCTTTACCAAACGCAATAAACTTGTCAGATTTTCTATTCAAAGTGGCACCAACTCTATCAGCAACATTCCTTTACCATAGCCAGCTTCAAAGAAGTTCCATGTTCCTCGTTCAAAACCAAAATAATTTAGCTGACTACTAAAAAGATAAAAAAAAAATATTTACTACTGCAAAAATAAATATAAATAAGTAATAATAGTGATAATGATAATAAGTAAATTTAGCACTATGAATAAATAAATATGTATTATTACCACAAAAAAAATGTGTATTCTGGGATAAAATGTAACATCTGGTATTTGTATGTAACATATGTTACCAACATGTTGTAACAGAGGTTACATTTAAGGAAAAAAAAAATATTCTAAAAAATAACTATGTTGTTTATAAAAGCTTATTTTACTTAGTGTTTTCTGATTTAAAGAAAAATCTTATTTTTAAAACAATATTTAAATCTAAAATTGGAGTAACAGAAGTTACAAAGAGAAAACACACTCGCCTTAGAACTTGATAATACTGCTCTATACTCTAAACATGTGGCAGACAAAGTGGAAATGGCACTTGACTTCTATTCTAGAAAGGTCTTTGAGCAATACAGATTAGTAGCGCCTTTTGTTGGACAAAATTTTTAATATTTATTCTGCTAAATATAAATAAAGTAACAGGGGTTTCATTTTCATGGGCAAATTTTAAATTAAACTCATACGGATACAAAATACATATCTTAATTTATTAGTACAAATTTATTAAAAAACTATATCTGTTAACCCATTAATGCCGGTTGGTACGAAAATCTGCCATTAGAGAAATCCGAAAATTTTAAATATGAAAACCAATATTTTAGTAAGGAAATTTTGTTATTACTTAATCTCAGACTTTGAGAGATGAAATAAGTTAAAATTACAATATGGGAAAACTGGTGTCAACTGGTACCTAGGTATTAAAAAGGTATAAAAGGAACTCGGCATTAATGGGTTAATTAAACAAAAACAAATAGATATTGTGTTGTTCATAATATTTAGAATTGCAGTCTGTTTAAAGTTGTCTTTCAAGTCATTTGGATAGCTAATTTTCATAGCTAAGTATGGATAAATTGTGCAATAAATACAATAAAATTGGCTAGAGCAAATTTTAGACCAGTTAAGAATAGTCTTTTCTAAAAGATGGCATAAAAAATTGGAATTTATTTGTATATGATATGAAAACAAAATATATATTAAAGTTTTGGACATGAAGAGCACCTGCATTTTTGGTTTCACCCATATGTTTGAGAAAAATGGGCCAAAAATGGATTTTTTTTTCTCTTTAATTTTGCTGTGAATTGCAAAATTACAAAAATCTGACAAATAGCGCGAAACAGCCGAACTTTTCGCGGGAAAGTATCGTCATCTATTGGGAAAATGGTAACTCTCATATTATGCATTGGACGAACTGAGTTCGGGCTTCACGAAATTGAAACACCGATTTTTTTCTTGCCCGAACTCAGATCGGGCATTCCAAAATTGGCACATTTGCGTTGCTTGAACTGGGTTCGGCCGTCACACGCAAGGGGTTAAGAGAGCTGCGAAATTTTATATGAACACATTATAATCTAACAGCAAAAAAATTTAATAATATTGTAAGAAAACAAAAGAAAGGAATATTTTTTTTCAGAAACAGAACATTCTGCTATTTGCCTCGTTCTGCCCTGGGTATGGGGTAGAACGAAGAGGTAAAAACAAGTAATTATAAAAACATATAAAACTACTGGGAATTCGAAAAATAATTTTGTTGTATATTTATTTAGTTTTAAGTGACTATAAAGGTTTGACTACAGTTTTCATTGATTGTGTCATTTTCTTAAGCCTATTGACAAAATTCACACACTTGACAGTCTCCTCATCTTCGCTGTCTATTGCCGCACAGGAATTGTGTGCCCATTTTTTGTACACGGAACAAGCTACCAAACCTTCAAATGAATTCAGGGGAATTGCAAAAAAAAATTAGGGGCGTACTAAAAACGATCTCTTAGTTTAACCCCTTAATCGTCGCGCCTGTAACTGTCACGGGCAGTGTAGGCTTTTTTTAATTCAGATTGTTTTATTCCCACCAGTTTTTTTAAATAATGCAATTGGCTTTATTCTCTCGACATTTTATCTGCCATTAAATGAAGAGAATATTTCAACTTGAAAAAAGTGGTGGCAATCAAACAATCTGAATTTTAAAAAAGTATTCGACACTTATCTGGCGCGACGATTAAGGGGTTAAAACATTTCGAGGCAGAATGGTGTTTTTCTCCTTTCCACCCCACCAGTTCCGTTCCAGGGACACGATTTAGGTTAGGGAGGTAAAGTCACTCGAGAAAGATACGTAAACAAACGTTTAGCTACACAAAACTAAAGACAATTAAACTTACTTCAAGCATGAACTAACTATATTTGTAATGTAAACAAGTATATATGCCTTACCTTGGTTACAAAATTCTCAGAAATTACAATACATGAGTAAAAAATCACACAATGAAAAATTTAGGCACCGACGCTAAAGAAAATTAGATTAACATGGCTACCGAAGTTGAATGGCAACCTTATTTCTGCTTATTGACGCTCGCCAGCAGCATCTTCTTGACACTGAAAAAAGTCAAACTTCACTTGCCCCGGCTCCCCGTGTTACCCTATATGGTGTCCACTCTCAACGGTGTCCAATGGCTAATTTCTATAGACATATAGTTCCAATTCGAAAAAAGGTTTTAAAAGATTTAAAGGAGTAATTTAAAAGCGATTTAAACCATAAAAACAATTCTTAAAAAATTACGAAATTAAAATTTTTATACGATTCCCCAGTTCTATAAGTTATATTTAGTAAAAATATCCTATTACGCTAAGAAGTAAGACAAAAAAAGTCCAGCTCTAATAAACGAATTGTGTTTTAATTTTATAATATTATTGTATAATTATTGTAATCTATTTTAATATTTATAGAAAAAAAACTGTAGAGGAGATATAATTAATAAAAAATTAAGCGTTAACTCGAGATCTTTTTTAATGCCAAACCATTCTTTATCTTGATTTAAACAATAGTATATAGTTTTTTATATTACAGTAATATATGTTAAAATAGAACTTCTATATAATATATAAGCGTTCCAAATTGAATATTTTTATGGTCCCGATGAAAAAATGTGGTGTTTCTTAGTCTATTACCTGTGTTAGACGGAATCTGCTTACTATGGATATGCAATCGTAATAAATCCGATTTTCACGAAAATAATATATGAAAATGAAAAGAAATTGTCAGATAAGAGAAATGCTATAAATGGATTATAAAAGGACGTTTCCTGAAAAAGATAGCGGTAACAGTTCTCTAAAAAGAATAAAAAATATATTTCGAAAAACGTTACTTATCCATTTTAAATGAAAACTAATGAAACGAACAACAACAACTAGAACAACAACAACAAAAAAAACCCTTCATAATCAAATTTGAACAATCGTCGCAGGATAATCCAATTTTCAGTTGCTAAAAGATAAATAATAAAAATGTATTTATTCAGCGCTTATATCGGTAGCCAATTGTAATAAGTGGAAAATTCTCACCGAAAAAAATGTATAGTTGGCTATCGTTACTTTTGCAGTTATGCAATTACTCGATATATGCTTCTGAGGGAACTGGATATGTTTTAAACGTTTCTTATATGCATAGTATAATTTAATTTTGTTCATCTGTTCTATTTCCGTTTTGAAAGGCCAATACCTATGATTTTTAGCGACTTAATGAAATGGATGCCAAATTTTATCTATTTCATTTTACTGATTATTAACACTTTCCAACATATGTGAAAGCAAACTTTTTAACACGTTCACGTCGGCGCCGATATTCATGTTTTTAGCCGCACGAATTCTTGTTTTGCTTCATCTAGCGGCGCGGTACTGTCACCTACTCAGACACTGTATGTAATATGTAAGTCGCTGCGTGTCTTTAGACCCGCCCTCTCTTATTTATTTAATTGAACTCGAATATAACAAGCAGAGTTGATTGTGAATGTCTGAAGGTACGTAAGAAGTAAGCAAATGACTTAGAGACACGATTTTATTAACTACATATGTACAAATTTAATATAAATGTCTTACAATATAAAGAAATATGGACAACATGATATAAATGCATGTCTGTAAAGTAGAAACCACGTCCTTAGTCAATGACTTTTTTTTTTTTATAAAAACGAGAATTTTCGTTTCCCGTCGTGAATGTATTAAGTTTATTATAATGAATTGTTTTTACTACTGAATTTTCGAATATTCAAGTGTGACAAACCTGTAGTGCACGCCTTCTATGGAACAGTGGAGTGTGACCCGTCGGTGATGCACGCCACCCGATGCGACAGTCAAGCGATACCCATCGGTGATTCACGCCACGTGATAAGACAGTCGAGCGTGACCCACCAGTGATGTAAGCTGATGTGAACGTGTTAATGAAGGGAATTCGCAACTTTTCCGCATTACCGCAAAAAGATTTAAGAAATTTCGATTTTTGTTGATACGATTTTCGCTCGCCTGTTCAGCAACTGTTCTGTCCATGATAGATATTTAATTTATTTTTGAAAGAAATTTCTGGTTCGAATCGAATTATTTTTATTTGGTAGCGGTTTGAAACGACGGTTATGGTCGTACTATTATTAAAATTTTATTTTATACATTTGCTGATATATTTTCCAATTTGTAGTTTTTGCAATTTTTTGTTTATATATATATTTTTATATATATACAGGGTGTTCCGTTAAAGGGGTCAATATTAATAGGGGTAATAGAGGAGATCACATGGAGCATAAATCAGTACATAAAGCCTGGTCGGATCTCAATAGTTTTCAAGTTACAGCAAATAGAATGAAAATTCGGAAAATTGTAAAAGAACCCTCATTGCTAAACTATCGATAATGCTACATAAAAACGAAGCACATATTTAGAAAGAGCAGAAAAAACCCTACAAAATGACATCAATTGTATTAAAATAGCAATATGTATTGACGAGTTACAAGCCCTGAAACAGTGAAAAAAGTACGAAATCCAATATACATCAAAATAGTTAATCGTTAATTCCAAAAAGACAACTCTAGCTACAACAAGGAAAATGTAGTAAAATTTGGTCCATTCCGAAAACTTTCGAAAAAACTTACAATGAACCATATCGGTTTAATTGTGTGAGAGAAATTAATCAGTTTCTTAGTTACAACTCCGCTTTCTTTGACACTAGCAAAGGTTAAACTCCGCCCATCACGATTGGAAACACCGCCTTTTTAATTACTCTCAACTATACATTTTCGATCATGCTTCTTCTGAGATGCAACATTTTTAATTATTCAAGAGCTGTATGAACCAAAATAACTTTACAATAATAGTCTACATTTTAAAGTGGTCTTTTATTGATATAAAGCTTAAGTTAAATTCTTTAAAATTAAACTGGTGGTGAAAATTCGGAAATAATTAAAAATATTGCGATTTGTAACTATGCAAGAAATTTCAGTACATGTTTTACATGGACAATTATTGTATGTATATGTGCATCATAATTTATGATAGGAAATAATAATAACAAATAGCATAATAATTTTATTAATTATAAATTTAAAAAAGACACTAAATTTTAAATTAATTCATACAAACTTTGTAATTTACAATTTGAGTACACCACAGTCTGTGACTTACAAAATACTGTGCCAAAAAGTGTTGAAAATAAAAGAAAAATGACAAATAAAGAATTACATTCCACGTACTTTATGACATATGTGAAGCATAGTCTTCTGGCCTGCGCTGCACAGTTCAATGTCGGAAGGCAGACGAACGGACATTATTATAATAGGTGTTCGAAGTTGCGCCCATTAACAGAATCGTACAGCCGACAGCGACGTCGTAAAGATTGGCGAACACGCCGAAAAACTCCGACGGAGTTGGGAATGTCTCCTGCAGCGACAACGATTCGCGCTAGTAAATCCTCCGGTGTATCCACAGGCGTTTCATACACCAGCGATTTAAGGTGTCCCCAAACAAAAAAGTCTAACGGATTGAGGTCTGGAGAGCGTGCAGGCCAAGCAACAGGTCCACTGCGTCCAATCCATTTCCCAGGATATGTTGAATTGAGGTGATTGCGAACACCTATGAAAAAATGTGCCGGTGCGCCATCATGCATAAACCACATATTGTGGCGCAATGTTGCTGGCACATTTTGCAGTAACTGCGGTAAGATATCCCGTAGGAAAACCAAGTACGTACTGCCATTGAGTACATCTGGGAGTAAATATGGTCCTATGAGATAATCGCCGAGGACACCTGCCCATATGTTCACACTGAACTTTTGTTGTGCGTTCGACGGGAAAACAGTGTGCGGATTTGTATATGACCATGTGTGCATATTGTGCGTGTTTACCACGCCCTCTCTCGTAAATGTTGCTTCATCAGTAAATAAAATATTTTCCAGAAATTGTGGATTATTTTCTGTTACATTAAGCAACCAGCGTACGAATTCTGTCTGCTGAGCACAATCTGTTACTGATAACAGTTGTACCCGCTGCACATGAAAGGGGTGCATGTTTTCTGCACGCAGAACACGCCACACACTTTGGTGAGAAACACCGACTTCAGACGCAGCAGCTCGTGTACTCGTGGAGGGGTTATCTTTAAAAATATTCAGTACATCTTCTTCCATTGCAGGTGTTCGTACATGTCGAGGTTTCCCTGCATCAATGCTTGCTGTATTAAACGATCCAGTCTCCCGTAATCGTCTATCGATTTTTATGAAGAGTTTCGAACTTGGGCAACGTCTCCTTGGAAATTGCTCACGGTACATGCGCTGTGCTAGACATGCATTTCCATGAGCTTGCCCGTACATCAGATGCATGTCCGCATATTCTTCGTTAGAGTATTCCGGCATAATTATTATACATCAACTTACTACAATCCCACTTACAACAGCCTCTCTTTAACATAACGCCCACTGATGACTGCTGTTTTATTACACTTTTCTTCCTATACACATAGAAAATTTGCATAAAAAGTACTTCTTCTTCATCATCCTGAAAGTTCATGGAGGAAACGCAGCAGTCACGGAGTTTGCTTTAAGACAAGGCGAGAGCTGCACAATATGTCATTCACTTGACCAGACTGAATAATGAAAGGGTATTGATAGAGGTTGATCAGAAATGTATAATTGAAAGATATTAAAACGGGGTGTTTACAATCGTCATGGGCGGAGTTTCGCCCTTTCCGAGCGTGCAACAGTACAGAGTTGTAACTAGGGAACTGCTTGATTTCTCCCATACAATTAAACTGATATGGTTTATTGTCAGCTTTTTCGAAAGCTTTCGGAATGGACCAAATTTTATAACATTTTCCTTGATGTAGGTAGAGTTGCATTTTTGGAATTAACGATTAACTATTTTGCTAAATATTTGATTTTGTATTTTTTCACTGTTTCAGAGCTTGTAACTCGCCATTAATTCTCAATATTCCAAAACAACTTATATCATTTCGTAGGATTTTTTCTGCTCTTTCTAAATATGTGCTTCGTTTTTATGTAGCATTATCGATAGTTTAGCAATGAGGGTTTTTTTACAAATTTCCGATTTTTCATTCTATTTGCTGTAACTTGAAAATTATTGAGATCCGGCCAGGCATTATATACTGATTTATGCTCCGTGTGATCTCCTCTATTACCCCTATTAATATTGGACCCCTTTAACGGAACACCCTGTATATATATATTACTGTATATCTTTATGATAATGCATCATATGTTGTCCTTTTGATTCTTTTTTTAAATTAATGTTTACTCTTTCTTTCCTTTTATTCAATCAGTTATAACTGGATTTAATAAAAAGTAATCTCAGGGCGAAATACATTTTCATGTTTCTCTTTTCTTTCGGATGTATGTTATAAAAATATAAACATTAAACGGATTCATTCATTATAATTTTAGATGCTTCATTCATCGAACTTAAATTATATGTAAAGATTTTCGATAATTGCATTCTTGTCATTTCGATATTAATTTTATACTAATTTATTTTAGTTACCGTGATTTATGTGGGTAATTTATTTACTTTGTTTATAAAAGTAAGCGATCATTTTTATTAATAAGGGGATTTTATCCATTTTTTGCATTATAACGCATGCAATAAATTTAATCATAGATAATATTTGTCATCTGTAATGTAAATAGTTCTAACGTTGTGTTAATGTTTCGGTAGGGTTGCTTGAAGTAATTTCGCGATTTTGTCTTTATCAGTTTATTCGCCAATAATTTAAATTATCTCCAATTGCTTTTCTATGCAACGGATAATTTTGGCGTTTGGTTAACTTTCATATTGGCTTGGTATTCCAGTGGATGTTGGCGTGTGATTGATATGTAAGTGTATCATTCGGCCTGATAATCTGTCTCTGTAAAGACTTGTCTGTCTAATGGACCACCCCATCAAATTTGTTTTCACGAAAGTTCCAATAAATAACATCGTATAACTTTTGATGTGTTGCAGTCAATTCCTGGGATAAGAGCTCACAATATGGGTTCTGCGAAGCCTTGCAATGTACTTTCACTCTTACATCACCGGCCAAACCTGTAATTTAAAATGTGTGAGCTTTAATTACTTCACAATCTTCATACACTAAACTCGCTAGAATATCGGGAATTTCAATCTTCTATCAGCGGGTTCTATCAGCAAAAAGAAAGATAATGCGAAAAGGGGTCCATGATAACCAAAATATTAACCCTTAAAGGCGTGATTTTTTATTTTGTTTCGAAAAAAATATACATGATTCTCTGAAAGGTTTATTACACAGGAAAAATCATGAAAAAAAAATCAGAGATACGTTTTTCATATAATACGTCAATCTTTTCTTTTGTTGCACATCTGCAATATAAGTAAAAACTGCTGTCGTGCGGCTGTTTTACGTTAAAATATGCAAATTAGTAAATATTTTAATTATATATTAGTATGTATGTCTCCAAATACCTTATTTTATATAATTATTTATTTTTTAAAACTTAACCTTTAACCCTTTGATTCCCGTAATAGAATACGTTCTAGAAATTACGTGGTTGGGAGCATCCAACTTTACACCAGAAAGTTTCAATGGTTAATTTAACTTTATTTAACTAGCGTCTAAATCGCGCCCCTCACAACGGCTCATATCACAAATACACCCGTGAAATTCCGTAGCACGGCGCGCTGGCTCATAGGATGCTTTGTTTACTTTCAGCTTAAAAGCGGAGCATTGCATATCCTGTCAGTGTTGCCAGATTGGGGATTTTTTTAACCTTTAACTGATGTTACCGATCTCTCAGACCGCGGCTTTTTTCAATTTTTATAGTTTAACTTGCAATTTCCAGTTTAACTACAAACACTACCGATAGCTTGTTCCGTTTGGAACTTTAGTACTATCACCAGAGACTTTTGAATAGGTGAATTTTAATTATAACAGTCCTGTACAAAAAATTTAGTACAAAAACACCATCCTATGAGTTAATCGTGCCTTTTATTCATCTTTCGATGGAGCGGTCTCACAGACCGCTTCACACTAGTTATGTGGCAATTTCTGTGACATCAGTTAAATGTTAATCTAGATTATTTGATTGTCACCACTTTTTTAAAATAGTATAATTCGCTTCCCCCCCCCCCCCCCCAGAATTTTTAAGCTATTTTTAAATAGGGCGAATATTTCTATTTCAAAAGCGGTGACAATTAACAATCTGGGGACAAAAAAGTCCCAATCTGGCAACACTGTATCCTGTCTTCATAGTTTTTAGAAAAAGAAATAATAAAACAGCTAACAAATACACTGCTCAAAACAATTAAAGGATATTTGAAGTTTTATATAAAATAAAGATATAAACGAAATTTTTTTTGCCGAAATAGAAGAAGAGAATCACAAATGCAAATTTTTCTGGTTTTCAAACTGTGGAGTATGCAAATTTTGAGTTCGACGTCAAAAACGTCGCTTCAGCGGCAGCGAATGAAATTTGACTTTCAACTGGATAAAAGAGAATGAAGACAAGGATGATCGGCATTCAGTGATTGCTTTGTTTCGATGAGTACGATGTCTCAGCGAAGTCATTTGACAGATTCAGAAGCTTTGAGAATTGTTGGTAGGTTAGAAGGGGGCCAAACTCAAGCCGAAATAGCGCAAGACATTGGAGTGTCACAAAGTGTCATTTCCAGGATCTGGAACCGTTTTTTGGAGAGTGGATGTGCAGGCCGAAGACCAGGGCAAGGTCGTAGACGGGCAACAATGCCCAATGAAGATCGGTATTTAGCGTTAACAGCTCGGAGACACCGAACCATGAACGCTACGCTTCTCCAACAACACCTTCGCTCGGCTACAGGCACCACGGTTTCAACTCAGACTGTCCGAAACCGGCTCCATGCTGTAGGTCTGTATGCTCGCCGACCGATGGTATGTGTTAGATTAACATCAAGGCATCGTCGCGACCGCAGGGAGTGGGCAACCGAGCATGTCAACTGGAGGAGAAATGAATGGAGCAATATTCTGTTTTCTGACGAGTCCCGTTTTTCTGTGCATCCGGATAATAGGCGTATTTTCATCTGGAGGGACCGTGGCAGTAGGAATAATCCTGCGTTCGTGCACGAAAGTGTCAGATTTGGCGGTGGAGGAGTGTTGGTGTATGGTGGCATCTCCATTGACGGGCGCACTGACCTCTACATCATTCGAGATGGAGCTCTGACTGGTCGCCGATATAGGGATGAGATCCTCAGACCTATTGTAGTCCCTTACGCTGCAGCAATCGGAGATAACTTCATTTTAATGGACGATAACTGCAGGCCACATCGTGGAAACCTGGTGGAGGATTTCCTTTTCGAGGAAGGAATCGTTCGAATGGAATGGCCAGCGTGCTCTCCAGACATGAATCCAATCGAGCGCGTTTGGGACGCTCTAGGAAGACGAGTTTCTGGCCGCCAACAACCCCCACAAACTCTCCAAGAACTGGAAAGAGCTCTTCTGGAAGAGTGGGTCAGAATACCCCAACTCGTCATTAATAGCCTCATTGAGTCCATGCCTCAAAGGTGTTCAACATTGCTGGCCGCCCGTGGAAACCATACCCCCTACTGAAAATGATTTTCTTTGAAGAAAACACCTTTTCTTATTCTTTTTTTCTCATATGCACAAATTGTGTTTTTTTCCTTTAGTACACAAATGCGCAATAAAATGCATTTTTTTCTGCCAAACATGTGTAATTTATTCTCATATAACCTACTATGTCTGTCGACCATGTATCAATCAGCTAAACAGTTTACCAGATACAAAATCCACCTAAAACTGCAATATCCTTTAATTGTTTTGAGCAGTGTATCATTCATATACAAGTTAAATGATCTTTATTAAAAACCGGATTTAAATTGCTTGATATCATCATTTATTTGTATTATTATTTTTATTTTAATCTGAATAAAATTAGTTTATTTTTTCTTTTGGATTGATTTTTACTGGAGGCGGGATTTTATATTTATTAATGTTCAATAAGGAGAAATTAAAACAATATTACAGACAACTTAAACATAATGAAAGAGGTAATATTTTATAAAATTTCTTTCTTGTAAAAAAGAAAAAAACTCGCTATTATTTTATAAAAGTAAATACTAGAATACATTTAAAAAAAATCTGCCTTTTAAGTATTGATGCGAGATACAATATCCTAAAAATAAAAGTATGGATAAATATTCTTTTTTAAAAACTGCTTCATTTCCTAGTTAGATGATCACTTTATTTTTGTAAGGATATAACTAGACTGATGTGCCAATACCAAAACTTTATTCTATCTCATACATGTTAATAATTCAAAATTCGCTATCACAGTGCTAAAATTAAATGGCAATCTATGTCCATCATGAGGAATGTAAAGGTATATAGGTTCTTTGAATTAGATGTATTTAATAAGAATATATAAGTATAGCAGTTTCAAACAAATCATTGAATTTCGGAACCCGAATTCTTAGATGTCCGCAACCAAAATTCTAACCCAAAGTATTAAAATCAACACCTGTTGTTCAAAATACACTCAAGTCTAATAAGGATCTATTTACGTGAAAATGTAACATAATACTAAGATTGATAAAATTCCGTGCATTAGTTGTTGAGATATAGCTTTTGCGAAAATTGTGAAAAATTCAGCATAGCAGAGCCACCTGTTTTGCGATATACACCAAAAGCTAATCAGTAACAAAGCTAATCCGTGCATTAGTTCTTGAGATATAGCTATTAATTCCTCAGAAATCGTACAGAAAGCAGCACAGAAGTGCCGCCTGTTGGGCGATATACACCAAAAACTAATCAAGCTAGTTTATATTAAGTTCTAACTGAATCTAAAGTTTTATTAAATTCCGTACATCAATTCTTGATAGAGTTATTGCTGAAATTGTGAAAAAAATCAGCATAGCAACGCCACCTGTTGGGCGATATACACCAAACACTAATTAGCACCAGTTTATATCAAGGTCTAACTGAATCTATAGGTTTCTGAAATTTCGTTTATTAGTTATTGAGATAGAGTGCTTACAAAATTTTTGCCACATACAGACAGACTCACAGACAGAGTGACAGACAGACATTTTCTAAAAACCATTAATTCGTGTTCAGGATTTTCTATAACGTATACATCGATCGAAAACCGGAAGTCGAAAATTTTCCCGAATCCAACTAATTTCTTCTTGTAAAGATAGAAGAGCCCAAAAATGGGAAACATGGATTTTTCATTTAGAATTTTTATTACTAATTAAAATCAGTACAAAAACTCTCAACGGGTTAAACGTTTGTGACACAGCACGTTACCTTATGGCTCTAAAAATTTTAAATATAGGTGTTAAAAATAATGATATAAAAATTTGGGTAACGCTATGCTATTAAAAGAAAAATATATCATCATTTTCTTTTTTTATATTTATATTCAAAAGTGCAAACAGTATTTTCAACATCAATTGATATATATATACAATTTATTCACTAATGCTTTTTCATTCAGGTCTCTGATAAATTCAAAATATAGGTTTTAAATGAGATGATATGAAAATTTGAGTGGCGAATTTATAGGACTTTAAAAGTTGTTTAAATTTTGTTTAATTCGATAAAAATTATTTTTGGTTTGTCTTTTTAAATATATTTTCACATCCAAACGATATTTCTAAATTTTCCAGTTCACTGTCAAATATATCAAATTTTCACCGAGTGCACATCATACATTGAAATGTTTTCTTTCAATCAATTGAGTTATCTTTTGTGTCAAGCTATCCAAAAATCATAAGTACAATTTATGTAAATGTTTTGTTTGCGTCATAATAGCCAGATTAAATGAAATATATGCAAATCGATAACATGACACAAAAGAAAACCCGATAGTTTTTTTTTAAATTCTTTATTTAAAGAAAATAATCTGTAACATTCGCTGTTCAATAAAAAGAATAAATAAATAATTACTGTTAAGTTTGTAGCTTTTAATGCTCACGTGGAAAGCATGTTCAAAGTTTAGTGCGTTATACTTTGCACTCACATCTGGAGTCCCTGATGACTGATAATTATGAACAGCGAAGTTCTTAGCAATAAATGAAGATAGTCTCATTTAAGCCGATACAGCTCAAATCAATGAGTAATGTAGAAAATTTCCGAAGAAACAAACGAAATTTTTTAAATACAGATAGTTTCGGCTAAATTTTCAGCAGCATTTTCCCGAAAACGAATGTTTGGCGAAACTCAGATTTTGGGCCGAAAACGTAACGAATATTTCGGTCGATCTACACTTAAAGTTACTAAAACTTTTAAATCTATTATACTCAACTCGTTAGTCGCTTATTCTCTGATCTCTAATGCCAGATATTTAAGATCTGACTGCTAACCTAAGAAAGTCATTTTAAAAACTAATAACTATTCATATACTATTTATTCTTTCCTTTAAATACTGAAACAACCAGAGATTTGATAAGTAAAAAAATAACAAAATTAACAAAAATCGTATTCATAACATCTAAAGGACAACATTTATATCCAGAAATATTCCTCTACATTCATCTATTTATTTTATTCAGAATCAATAAATAAAAATTTAATCTCACTACTATGAAATCTATTTAAAATCATTTGCTCCCCATGCCAATAACAACACACACACGCGGAAAAAAAAAAAAAAAAAAAAAAAAGGCATCTCAATTTAACTTGTTTCCGCAGATAAAAAAGAAAAACCATATCTTCCCTTTAAATAGGGACTTTCTCAGTAGCATAGGGAATTTCGCGGGTGCATTTGTGATATGAGCCATTGTGAGGGGCGCGATATAGACGCTAGTCTTTATTTAAATACGGAATGTCTGTTATTAATTAAATCAAATATTGCTATTTTAATTTTCTGGTGTGAATTAGGTAAGTACGAATAAAAAAATCTATTCAATTCAAAACGCTGTTGTTTGCATATTTGCAAAGCTGTGCGCTAAAGGGTTAAGAACAACAGTCTATTTCATTAAAAATTCATGAAACGGATAAAACCACATTTATTAACCAAATTTTAATCAATCATTAAATGCTAATATAATCTTTAGTTTCTAAAAGATAGATGCAATTTTTCCTGTTTATAATCTTCCACTTATGTTATTATATTAAACTTATAATAGTAATAATTGTACAGTTATAATCATGTAATAGTTGTAATCAGATTGGTAGGGAAAAAAATTGGTGCTCTCACCTGTTCGGAGTGTTTGTGTTTTATATTTTTCTTAATTACCCGATTTCAATTTATTTTGTTATTAAATATATAAAAGGCTTAAAACTTGGTAAGCAAATGTTAAAATATTCTAAATGCAACTACAATTAACTAAAACGCTTCAAATTGGTGACTGAAATGGATGCATTGTGATTCTAATGCGTTTTTCGTCATCCGATGATGGAATTTGAATATATCGCTAAAATTCTTTTTTCTGGTATTGCCATAAGTATTGATCTTAGAAAAAAAAAACATCGTATATGAAAAATGTAGGACATTTTCTCTAGTTTAACGACTACAATGAAAAACCCGAAAAAAACCCAATTTTTTCGTGGTTTTTCGCATGTAACTTTTTAAGCACACCAGATGCCAGGTGGCAAAGTTTAAAATTGTGTTCAGCACCCCAAAAAACATAAAGGGAGAAAGAGAAAAATCTTCTCCAAAGCTTTCCAGGCAGAATCCTAAATTGACTGGACTATAAGTAAAATATCCTCTAGCTCTCTAAGCGGTTTGCCCGTATTTTTCAGTTTACCCAAAACATATAGAATCGGTTGTAGACAAAAATACTTTTAACAGAATTGTATTTTCAATCAAAACATTCCTGAATTAAAAAAAAGTAAGTATAGAGACACAAATCTGCTGTTTTTGCGGAGAATTCGGGATAGATAACGAAACGTGGATTCGCTGCACAATATGTAGAAAATGGTCGCATAAAGTCTGCTGTGGTGTGAATAGCCCACACAACTACGTATGTGACTCTTCTCGTACTTAAATGTTGTATTAAAATTTTGAGCGCCATTACCCTATCATGTCGGGCATTACCGCTCAATGCATGGTTAATTATATAAAACGATAAAAAAAAAAAAAATTCCTAAAACTTTTAGGCAAATTAGTTGATTGCAAATTGTTTCGTATGCTTTGGATTTATACTGCGATAATAAAATACTGATTTTTTGTATAAATTTGACTAGCTATCCACGTTTTCCCTTAAGTGACCGTCATTACCCTACTTTCCCCTAACATTACTTTTATAAGCATTTTTATGAAAATTTAGGAAATCCCTCAAATCGCTCAGAGGGCTAGACAAAAATATGATAATCTACAATGGTGGCATTCGTGTAATAATGTAATTACGTGATAATTGCTTTTGTGGCATCTGCATTACCTTTAATTTAGCATCTGGTCATTAATGTAACTTAACTTTTTTCATTCGTTTAGGTCCAGTCTTTAAATGCCAATAATTCTAACTTTTAGCGACTTAATGGGAAAGTGCCAGTTTTTTTTCTTTCATTGGGACGATTTAGATTAATTACTAAGGATTTGAAGGTGTCTGGAAAATCCTCTAAATATAAACATAGCCATATAAAAGAAAATACCGAGCAATACGAGTATATTTACGTAACTTAGAGCACAGACAGACAGATGGGCTGACAAGCCACAGTCATAAACTCTTTTAAATTGTGTTGGAATGTGTTAAGAGTGATGAAAATAAGAAATATATTACAGGACTAGCCACCTCTGGCGGCCAGTTTAGCCCCTCTCAAATATATGCAAAGAAGTGCAACATGTTACTTTTATTTATAATTTAACTTATTTACTAAATATTTTTCAAAACGGAAGATTCTGACCGAGAAATAAAAACTTCTTTAAGATCATGGCAGCATTTCGTATATTTTTTTATGTTACATATTTCATCTTTCTTGTCAAAAACCGCTTAACTCATTTAGACATTTTGTTTCATGTCCGTCTGCATATCGACTGTAATATGTTCACTAATGCGAAGATTTTAACGTATTAAGTAATCTTCCGTAATTGGGTCCTCTGCCTATTGGCGCATTTCAGCTAATACGATACCAAAGGCAAAGCTGCCAACTTGTACGGATTTTTCATACCACTAAAATTTAATAGAAAATTTTAGCTAATTGAATCACCGAAATTCTAGCAATTTTAACGTTTAAATATGTCAAAAATTTCTATAAAATTTTAGTGGTAAGAAAAATCCGTACAAGTTGGCAGCTATGCCAAAGGGATCCAGCATCAGGGTCAACAAAATTACTCTGAATTTATTATTTAAATTGCAAAAATTTACTGAGAAATGTTCGTAGCCTGCATCTCAAAGAAAATATTTATGTATAATTGTGTGTTATAACCATGTTATAATTTTGATCCAGCTTTTTCATGATCAAATAAGTACTATATGGTAATTTCCACCTTAGAATCAACGGAAAATGTAAGTTACAGTGCAAAGAAATAGTATACTTTCGAAATATAGCAAATAAGTTGTTTTGATACGATTAAATAATAATAATAATAAAATAATAAACATTCACGTTCAGTGAATAGCGAGCTCAATTTAAAATCTAAAATTTGTTTCGTTGGTTCATAGGCGAATGACGTCACGATTAAATTAAAATCAGGTTAATTATTTTAAATTCTTCTCTGGAGAACTCCCTTTACGAATGGTTATCTTCATGACTTAATATTTGTAATCACCAGAATGAGCGAATCGCTATTGTTTGTTTACTTGATGGAATAAAATATTGATAATTTCAACTGAAGTTCTCTCCGAATATATCTATATTTGAATGTAATTTATCGCTTAAACATTAATTATTTTTGAAGGATCTTCCAAAAATTTAAAAAAAGTATGCAGTTTTATTGAAAAAAAATAATTTTGATTAAAAATGGCTGCCTATCATATGGAAAGCGAAGCTGTCAGCCCGTATTTGGTTATAACATTTACATGAGTTAAGCTTCTATTATTAGAGACGAAAGAAGAATATTTAAAATTAGTTTAATATATGTGTTTTAAATGAAAGTTGTGTATTTTAAATGAACTATATTAAACTTCAAATAAGTTTCAATTTTATAACTCACGAACAAATAAGTTTATATTTTAAATGAAATGATGGCGATGGAACAATATTTTGCGATTTATGACATGCGCCTTGTTAACATAAAATTACCAAGATGGCTGCTTGGCATATAAAAAGTGAAGCGGTCATCCCGGAACTATTGATGACAGTCAAATGCTTTGTGTTTTTATTATATAGATGACCTACAACTGAATGGCGGTTGTTTAATTTAGTAACATGTAAATAATGATAGCAATATATGTGATCATTACAGGAAATCAACTTATGAAGTCGGGAATTTCTCTACTATGCTTCCTTGATTTGGTTATAAATATCACCGATTGATGTTTTGTCTCAAACAGAACGCTCATACAAATGGATAAAAATGAATCAACGTTCACTCAGTTTTTACCAATTATTATAGTTAGTTGTTGAAACGCCAAAAAATAAAAGATGTTTTGCGTTTTGAAATGACAAGATTATTTTACCTTTATCGGTCCTATGTCATTTCACACGTGACATCGGAACCATCATCTGTTACATTAATTTTATTTAATTTACACCACTTTTTTCTTAAAGAACAATTTTATTTTTAATGCCACAGCATATGTAAGAAAAATATACTACAAAATTTATTTTTAAAATATAGTGGTGCGAATAGAATATACAAATTAAATCATGTATAAAATGTTAGCGTCAGATAAAGGTTAACCCATTAACTGCCGAAGCCATAAGATAACTATAAGATAAACTATAAATCTTCAACTTTTTTACGTTTGCCATCACAAATATTAAAAGATAATCTTCGCTTTATTTAATGTTCAAACTTTATGAAATTAATCAAGGCAATTTTTTAAATTGAAAAATAGCGTATTTAGATAGTTAATTTAAATTTATTTTTAACGGTGCGAAAACGCGCCATTAGCAGGTAATGGGTTAAGGGGGGAGATCACATTAAAACTTTTTAAAAAGTCAATTTTTTTGTTGTTGTCTATTATAAAATAATAACATATTACCGAACTTAAAAAAAAAAAAAAATAAATGACGATACTCCAATTAGAACCGGTTTCATGATAAAATATGTGGCGCGATACCTATCCAAATCATGGTAAATTTGAACTTTAAAGCCATTTTACTCAAATTGGATATTTTTGGCATTGGGCGCATCGTATTTCCAAAACTAAGTAACGTAGAAACTTAGAAATGTGAACTGTATTGTATCTTATATATCTTTATAACCTCTATTTATTTTTATGTAAGTACCTGTAATATATTTATTTTTTAATTTTTGTTGAAATTTTATCATAGAATTTGCGTTTTATGGTTTAATTGCCTGAAAAAATTTTCATCTGCAAACGTCATTATTAAAGTACGAAGTTGAAAAGTTGAAGTTAAAGTACGATATTGTGAGAATATATATATATGTAATAATAAGTGGATATATCGAATGTATTTTTTATAATCCTGCTCGAAACATATTTATGTCACTGAAAATCCTTAATTATTATGGCTTAATTAAACTAAATTTTAATTATGTATCATTAAAATTATTTAAATTAATATGTAAACAAAGATTTGTACAATTTATTCTAGAAAATTTGTTTAATTTGAAACAATATTCAGAACTCCAAATTGGTTTTTAATATTGTGTTAAAATCAAGCAATGTCGAACTGCTGTAAGTGACCTCCCCCCTTAATCGTTTGAGTGCGGAGAAGTGCGACAGCGCTCCTCTTGTTATGTGCCAGAATTGCCGGAAGCCCTATAGTGCTCCTGTTGTTATGTGTCAAAATTGCGGGAAGCGCGAAAGTGCTCCTCTTGTTTTATGCTAAAATTGGGGAGAAGGTGA
Source organism: Maratus speciosus (assembly GCA_963932465.1). Lineage (NCBI taxonomy): Eukaryota > Metazoa > Arthropoda > Arachnida > Araneae > Salticidae > Maratus > Maratus speciosus. The sequence goes on along the minus strand of OZ010789.1, from coordinate 277,442,960 downwards.
TCGCGCGCCTATTTGTTATCTCAGTTTGGTGTGCATTTAAGCTGGTTGCATAGCGAAACGTACGATTTTTGTGTATATCGTCGGCTTATAAGTAATTTTTTTTTATGTATATACCCAAACACATTCGCATTTTTGGAATATATCCATAAGATTTGTTCCGAACTCAAACGGTTAAGTATTATTACAATTTGAGATGGCGCAACGCCATCTATCTGTTGAGGTATTTTTTGGCTACCCAAACACCAATCTCAGTTTTGCGCTAAAGAGTCAAATGTGTTAAACTGAATATTTTTCGTCGACAAGTAAAGTAGGCAGACTCTTAATCGCAAATAACAAATTATTTCTTCTTCCTTCATCATTTCGTTTTCATTTTGATGAATATACTATTATTATTTTTTTAATACGGCTCTCACAATTTCGCAATTATCAAATGATGCGATTAAATTCTTTCCTGAAAAAGGTATAATTCATCTTGTGATATTTATTCACAGAAGTTTATGATAAAATAATGGCACTGCGGTTAACCATAGCAAATATACGAACCAAATCTCATTTCAAGATTTCCGACTCCTTAAACCCCTTCAAGAACGATGATTCATTTTTGAACCACCTAATTTTAATCCCTAAATGCCACATTGGCACCAGAATATTGGAATGAAAAATTTCCTTTTATTATGTGCGTGAACAAAAGCTTTTGCTTATTTTGAAATAAATTTCCTAGTAAATTCTGTTGTCATTCAATCATTTCGGTATTTCGCGAATAGAAGCACCTTGCCCCTGAAAGGGTTAATAACTGCTGCTCGATTTATGCACTTCTGGAGTACTATACTTCTTCTACTTCTGTAAATATTCTATAAATCATACTTAATTGAATTTCTGTACCGCCACTTGTATGAACAAAAAAATAGATATTTTAAGTGTAATGATATATTTCTTTTATTGACTGTAAATTTTCTTTATATTTTGTTTCTAATAAAATTTACCATCGTATTTTCCGGCACCCAAAGGTATGAAAACATGGAGGATTGGAAGCAGGAAAACGCAATGCTAAACCTACCAGTCAACCTCTAAAATCGGGTTTTCAGTTGTTTTTCACCAAGGTATGACTTGGCAGTCCGATTGCGTTTTGATATGCGAATCGAGTTTTAACTAATTCTGGAATTTCAGCCGTGAGCTCGATGAGGTGATTAAGGTCTGTGATGCCGCCTCCTGGTCTAATAGTTGAAAAGTGTGTTTAGGAATTCGGTTTGTCTGCCTGACTCCAATTCTCGTATATATACTCGGATTGCCAGGCAATTGATATATATTACTGGGGTTCACTATGGCATGTTCATTATTAACTAGTTGGATGTGCCAATCCCAAAACATTCTTCTATCTTATACATCTTAATATTTCAAAAACTAGTTACACATGTTAATACTTCAATATTATTAGTTCATTACTATACCAACTTTGATTTTCATCTTAAATTCCTGTTTCAGTCAAATAAATGAATTAAAAACGAGTTAATCTATATCATGATATTTGTTAAAATTAATAGTTTTTCCTTATACTGTTGTTATCAGATGTTTGCGAATAGCCGGCTTAGCAGGAAGTGAGTTCCCGCGTTTGCACGAGCCGCCGATGGACAATAGAACTACGAAAAATCAAGAAAAGTATACAAAAATCGCTATCACAGAGCCCCTTTACCGCGCGATATTACCAAATTCAAGGAGGACCTGTTGGCCAAAGCCAAAATCATGCACAAAAAATTTGGTTCAATTGTATACATAATTTTATACACTTTTCGATTGTACAATAAAGAAAATGGTACAGACATCGTAATTATAGCGCCCCCTTCCAGCGGAATTTTTCCAAATTCAGGGAGGACCTTCATGCCATGACCAAAAAGAAACACAAAAAATTTGGCTCAATTCTATGCATAACTTCATACACTTTTCGATGGTACAATATTCGAAATGGCACAAAAATCGCTATTAAAGCGCCTCCTACCGGCGAATTTTTTCCAAATTAAGGAAGGACCTGTTTGCCATAGCCAAGAAATTAAAATAAAAATTTGGTTCAATTCTATGCATAACTTCATACACTTTTCGATGGTACAATATGCAAAATCGCTATTACAGCGGCCCCTTGCGACTAATTTTTTCCAAATTCAGGGAGGACCTGCTTGTCGTAGCCATAAACTTAAAATAAAAATTTGGTTCAATTCTATGCATAACTTCATACACTTTTGGATGGTACAATATTCAAAATCGCCCGAAAATCGCTGTTACAGCGCCCCTTACCGGCGAATGTTTTCCAAATTCAAAGAGGATCTGCTTGTCAAAGCCAAAAATTTAAAATAAAAATTTGGTTCAATTCTATGCGTAACTTCATACACTTTTGGATGGTACAATATTCAAAATCGCACAAAAAATTCTGTTACAGCGACCCCTACCGGTGAGTTTTTCCAAATTCAAGGAGGACCTATCTGCCATATCCAAAAACTTAAAATAAAAATTTGGTTCAATTCTATGCATAACTTCATATACTTTTGGATGGTACAATATTCAAAATCACACAAAAATCGCTATTACAGCGCCCCCTACCGGCGAATTTTTTCCAAATTCAGGGAGGACCTACCTGCCGTATCCAAAAACTTAAAATAAAAATTTGGTTCAATTCTATGCATAACTTCATACACTTTTGGATGGTACAATATTCAAAATCAAACAAAAAACTCTGTTACAGCGACCCCTACCGGTGAATTTTTTCCAAATTCAAGGAGGACCTACCTGCCATATCCAAAAACTTAAAATAAAAATTTGGTTCAATTCTATGCATAACTTCATATACTTTTGGATGGTACAATATTCAAAATCACACAAAAATCGCTATTACAGCGCCCCCTACCAGCGAATTTTTTTCAAATTCAGGGAGGACCTACCTGCCATATCCAAAAACTTAAAATAAAAATTTGGTTCAATTCTATGCATAACTTCATATACTTTTTGATGGTACAATGGCGACAGACACACGGACAGACAGACATTTTCTATAAACATGTTTTTTGGGATCTCTGACCCCTAAAACATGTAAATCCGTCGAAAACCGGAAGTCGAAAAAAATTTCGATTACAATACTTTCTTCTATTGAAGATAGAAGAAAGTAAAAATGGGAGTGTGTAGCATTTATAGTTTGTTTACAGGGACAGTCAATAAAACTTCCATTACATTATGGAATCGTTTGCGGTGTATTTTAATGATTTTATACGATTTCAAGCGTAATAAAATTGATATGCCAAACTATATTTAGTATACTTAGAGATGTTTATAGAATATTAATAAAATCAAATACAGAGATACGCATAGAACAGGTTAGGGCTGTATAATGTACATATTTTATGTTATCATCTTTTATTGATAATATCAGTATCTAAAAATTCTTTTTTTTGTACATTTTTGTTCTTTTTTTCTGTTTATACGTTTTCTATAATATACATATATTATTAGCATATTTTACTAATTTAAATGAAGAGAAGTCAATAAAATATCCCTATTACATATGAAATAACATTATATCAAATAACATTTATGGAAACATTTACTATTTAAATGAATTTAAAAGTATTTAATAATAGCTTTTTGTTAGATAATGCTTTTCAAGAGTAATATCGTCCTTGCATTTTTCCCATGTACAGGGAGGGTGTAAGCAGAAATTTTTATCAGCAAAACATGTAGCCAACTTTCTTCCCCATTTTTACTTTTTTCTATCTTCAATAGAAGAAAGTATTGTAATCGAAATTTTTTTCGACTTCTGGTTTTCGACAGATTTAAGCGTTTTAGAGGTCAGAAATCACAAAAAAACATGTTTATACAAGATGTCTGTCTGTCCGTGTGTCCGTATGTCTGTATGTCGCCATTGTACCATCCAAAAGTGTATGGAATTATGCATAGAATTGAACCAAATTTTTATTTTAAGTTTTTGGCTGTAGCAAGCAGGTCCTCCCTGAATTTGGAAAAAATCCACTGATAGGGGGCGCTGTAATAGCGATTTTTGTGCATTTTGAATATTGTACCATCGAAAAGTGAATGAAGTTATGCATAGAATTGAACCATTTTTTTGTGTATGTTTTTGGCCATAGCAAGAAGGTCCTCTCTCTGAATTTGGAAAAATTCCGCCGGTAGGGGGCGCTTTAATAGCGATTTTTGTGCATTTTGAATATTATACCGTCGAAAAGTGTATGAAGTTACGCGTAGAATTGAACCAAATTTTTTGTGTACGTTTTTAGCCATAGCAAGAAGATCCTCCCTGAATTTGTAGAAAATCTGATGGCAGGGGGCGCTGTAATAGCGATTTTTGTGTATTTTGAATATTGTACCATCGAAACGTGTATTTAGTTATGCATAATTGTAATAAAAATACTAATAAAACTAATTAAAATGAAATATTGATATGAGATAGAAGAAAGTTTTGGGAATGGCATATTCAACTAGTTTTACTTGTAAACAAAACAAGTGTCATTTCGAACCTGATTTCTCTACTAACGAACTATATGTGCATATGGCATAAGAATAGGAATGCCGAACATGGGATAGTCCATATTTTGGAATAAAATGGTTTTATAATTATTTAATGGTTTTAATAATAACTTTATATTTTCATAAAGTAGATAATAGACTAAGAAAAAGGTCAACAGACTAGTTTGATGTAAAGAAACTTTTTCCAAAAAAAGGGAGAAAATTTTGGTCGCACGAAAAATATTAACGGTATCAAAAGACACGTCCCCCCTCTCCCTAGAGATATATTGCGATATCATGTGCCAGACCTTCCTCTTCCCTAAAGTGATAACACTACATATATATTGCCCTTTACATTGCTGTCTATGGAGGGCTAATTCTGAAAGTACGTTTAGAGATGTAATGCGTTTTTTAATTTTTTTACTTAAGGCTTTCATCTTATTAAACTGTGAAGTTCCGTTACAGTTTTCTGGAAGTGTCGGAAGTATTTCATAATGCATGCTTGACATATGATTTTTCCTTCTTGCTGTAATATTTGGGAATGGTGTCTTTGTTAGCTTTCCACTGTTCATCTAATGGAAGACTACCTGTTATTTTTATCAATACAGTTTCAGACAGTGCAGTGCGATCTACCCGAGATTTTGGAACTAAAACAGAGTTGCCAGTGGGCTACTTTTTTAAAATTCAGATTTCTTGATTGGCACCATTTTTCTAAAATAGTAAAATTCCCCTTGTTTTCACCTAAATTAATATGTCATTAAATAATTAAATAAGGCGAATTTTACTATTTCAAACAAGTTGTGCCAATCAAGAAATCTGAATAAAAAAAATAGCCCACTGGCAACACTGAACTAAAACAATGAAGCTTAAAAAAATCAAATACCCGACTTCATACATTATTCTCCTACAAGAAAAATTTCAATAGTTTAGTTATTATTTAATTATAAATACCGTCACTTCATTTTAGATACAATGTATGTGTGATAAATACTTGACACAATTAATCTAATTTTGTACTTAAAAAAAAAAAAAAAAAAAAAAAAAAAAAACAAGTTTTGATTCATCAAATATTTTCTAAGTATAATTTGTTACGTATAAAATGTGGACAATAAAGTGCATTATATAAGCCAGATTTACGATTAAATATTTTTAACCCTTTGCCATCAAATTACTCCTCCCAGGCACAAGCATCTCTTACACGAATTTATTGGGTGGCACCCCTTTTTTTTTAAACACAATTTTTACTTGCACTCGGTATGGGCAAGGTAAATTTACTAAAAAGTATTCTTTTAAATTATAGTGCTGCCATCTGATTATAAAAATAAAATCTTGTATATAAAGCGTGGGCGGCTATTTTCCGACACTTGACCACAAATGATTAATGTTGAAAAATTAAGAACTCGGAAAGATATCCTCTGAAAGGATAAATAAATTGCATCTCGAAAAACTATTTCGATAAAAGCGAACAAACAGGAAACTTCATAACCAAATTTTAACCACCATAAAAGGTAGAAGTAATCCATTTTTTATTCGCTAAAATGTAAATAATATGAGAATGTACATATTTAAAACGCAATACGGAATGTAACTGAAATAACTGGAATCCTCTCAACACACAAAAAAGCATAATTTGCGAGCGTTTCTTCTGTATAATAATGTAATGTAATTAAGTTATAATTGCTTTACGATATCTGGATGCATTTCAAACTGTTTCATCTACCATTAATATAACTCAATTATCTTTATTCTTTGAAATATAGTTTTCAAACCTCAATAATTATGACTATTGGCAACTTAAAACCTTGACTACGACGGGGCATATATGTTCCAAAGACAGATAGCAGAGCTGCCACTGACGACTAATTCTATGTTCTTTTGGAACCACAAAGTGTATGGCAAGAGCTGATAAAGGGCGTATCCGCAGGGGAGTAGCTGCAGATATTTTTTCGGGGGGAGAATTCGAAAATTTCCCAACTTGAAACAAATTGCTCCAATTCTCAACTAAAGTGATATGCGTAACGTGTGTAATAGTGATAAGGAAACTTATGCATAAAAACTTTCTTTCCAAAGAAATTTTTATAAACTAGAAAGATAAAAATTCCAATTATTGTTTTTTTAATAAGAAAACCAACCAGCTTTTTACTTTCTTCTATCTTTATAAGAAGAAAATATTGAATTCGTAAAAAAAAATCGACTTCCGGCTTTCGACGGATTGATATTATTGGTGCAGATTCACGATTGCCAGTCGCCACGTGGCGACTTAATTTTTTGCTTTGGCGACTAATTTTCGACACCTAAGTCGCCATCCTTTGGCGAATTTCGTGTTTTTTTTCCAGCGATCCTTTGACAAAAATCACGTTTTTTTCGCGATCCTTTTACGAAAATCACGGGTTTTTTCGCGATGCTTTGACGAAATTCGCGGGTTTTTTTTTTCAATTCTTTGATAAAATTCGCATTTTTGTGCAATCTGTTGACGAAATTCGCGCTTTTTCTGCAATCTGTTGACGAAATTCACGTTTTTCTGCAATCTTTTGCCGAAATGCACGTTGTCTGTTTTGCGACCTTTTGACAAAATTGTCGTTTTTTCCGAGATCCTTATAGAATTGGTGAGGTTTATTTTTGTTATCCTTTGACAATGTTGATAATTTTTCTGAAAAGAATGGCAAAAGTCGCATTTTTCCGCAATTCTTTGACAAAAAGATGCGTGTTTTTCGGGATTCTTTGACGAAATTAGCATTTTCCCCGATTCTTTGACGGAATTCGCGCTTTTTCTTGCTAACGATTGACAAAATTGATTTTTTCGGCGTCCACTTGTCGAAATTCTTGATATTTTTACTCACCCCTGTAATAATCTGTGACGAGATTATTTTTTAAGATAATTTTTCTTCTGTATTCTTGAAAAACAAATGCTTGAATTCTGTTTTGACTTTTATAGTGCAAAATAATCTTACACACACTTATTTTTTTTCTTTTCTGATCTCTTGTATGGCAAAATGAAAATAAGAAATATTGTTTTCTTAATATTCCCCACTACCATGATTCCTTAGCTTATTCTTATAGATATATATTTTTTCACCTCTGTCTTGCCCAACTTTATCTTCTGACAGTACATAGCTTAAGATTTATATTATACTTAATTTATATCCAAATTAAAAGAATTGGGTGATTAAATGAACTATACAAATTTGATGTAATTAGCCTGTTTCTTTTGTACATTTGTAGATTATTTTTCACTTTAATTTCCTGAAATATTTTTTCTCATATAATTGCTATTGCTTTTATGCATTTCTTTCACAATGTGGCCACTGGATTATTTGGGTTTAGGAGCCACTGGCTCCTTAAAAACTTTGGAAATGTGCACCTACAATTGATATGTTTTAGAACGATTTGACTGTTTTTAGAAATATTTGTCTGTGTGTATGTGACGCAAATTTTGTGGGCACTCTATCTCAAGAAATAATGCGTGGAATTTATTAAAACTTTAGATTCAGTTATACCTTGATAAAAGTTAATGCTGATTAGTTTTTGTGTAAATCACCCAAAAGATGGCGCTGCTAGGCTGCAGTTTTCACGATTTACATGATTTTAGCGATAGTTATATCTCAAAAGCTGTTGCACGGAATTTGACCAAACTTCATATTCTGTTAAACCTTGACATAATTTGGTGCTTATTAGGCTTTTGTGTATATCATATAACAGGTGACACTGCTGTGAAACATTTTTCACGATTTTTGCGTTAGCTATATCTGAAAAACTAATGCACGGAGTTTGCCAAATTTCATATTAGGTTGCAATTCCTTATTGGGCTTGGGTGTATACTGTACAAAGGTATCGCTTTTGTGCTCTTTGGGTTTGGAATTTTGGTTGCAGACATCTAACACGGTGTGCGCCCAAATTCAATGATTTGTTGAAAACAGCGATGCTTCTATCTCCTTTTTAAATTCACACAATTAAACGGATCTATTCCTTTATAATTCTTTTTGCATTGTGATTGCAAATTTTGAGGTATTAACATGTATTGGATAGAATAAAGTTTTCGGATTGGCACATCCGACTAGTTTTCATTTAACATTAATTCTGCTGGTCTTCAAAGAAGCCAACCTGATGATAACATCGTCCAGTTTAATAAAATCCATAATTCCACTTTCACATTTTAAAATCATTAGGCTGTCAAGTCTGTCATCCCTCTTTGTAGTTTGCAATATATATTTTTTAAATTTTTATTTGACTAAAGATTCTTTCATTAGATGCAATGCCATAAAGATAAGCTGCTGTGAATGTTAAGATACGAGTATATAGTTTCACGGCGTGTTCAAATCGTCTTTGAATTTCAAGGCATGAGAAAAAGGTTTTTTAAGTGAGTTGGGAGTCGGTTTATTTCTATTTGACTCTGCAAGTCATGTACATCCAGTTTCTCATATCCAGGTGGATACATTATTAACATAATTAAAAACTCTTATGTATCCGAAATGTATCATCAGCGTACATATAAATAAAAACTATATTAAAAACACATAAAAAAGTAATCCCAACGTTTCATGCTCTTTCTAATGAGCCATCATCAGGAGAGAGGGTTCTTGACCTCCACGAAGCAAAGTTACAAACAGCACAGTCACTTTCAGAACATCAAACTAGCATGAAACGTTGGGATTAATTTTTAATGTGTTTTTAATATAGTTTTTATTTATATGTACGCTGATGAGTATCATAAGTGTTTTTAATTATTAAATTTTGACAGCGTAAGTCAAAGTTTTTCTTATTAACATTATTAACTTTCCTAAGTTAGTGATACTCAAATTTGTCTTGCACAGTTGTAATTTAAATATGAAATGTATTGGTGCAATATTCTCCTGATATAGGGAACATTGTCATTTAAGCCCATTACTAACTTTTTTTGTATTTCTTATAATTCTTTCCTGTAAAACTTGTGTGTATCAATGTTCATGGCTGTGCTATTATTTTTATCTATTCCCTTTGGTGAAAGCATTTTTCTACGGTGCTTTCGGAAGCCAGCTTCTTCAGTTACATTCTAATATTCCTAACTGTTTGAGAACTTGTCTATAGGGAAATCTTTATTGATTCAAAATTTTATTCAAGTGCAACGTGTCAGTGTTACAATGCATGCCGACTTTTTCTTCAGTTGATGGACTGCTTTCATGGTCATATTTCTGTTCCAAATTCAAATGGTCCACTTTTTACCTTTTTCATCCTCGAATGGATTTTTAGATGCTCCAAAACCTTGCACGAAAAATCCTTTCCTTATTATGAAGGGTTCTTTCGTGCTGAGATTTATAGTCATTTTTTAGTACAGTTTTAAAGACACAACACTGGATTTTTGGTTTAAAATTTCATAAACACCTATAAATATAAACGAACAGGACTAAAATATATTTCCGCTCACAAATAAATGTAAAATGTAACAAATTTATCTAAACTACCGACTTCTTATATTCATATTTGCTCATATAACACTTTTTCCTTGACAGCGAACGGTTAACTAATTTTTGCGGAAAAAATCCTGAAAATGAGTAAAGGATTGTCCAAAAATCACGCAATTAGATCAAAAATTAGGGCAATTTGTGAAAACTCATCAAATCTTCTTGCCCAGCTGTGTTTCAAGTAGGTAACTACATTCCTTTTTGTTGTGCTACCAGTGATCTCCAATTTCCAAAAGAAGATGGATTATCCCCCTTTGGATTAAAATAGCTAGATTCTCTTTTGGGTCGAGAAGGGGACGTAGGGTGAAATTTTTGAGAAAGGAACAAAGTTTTGGAGGAAATAAAGGAACTGGATAGTCAGCTATTGACGGTTAGGAGTAGAGAAATTTTGGTCTGGTAGATGTATAATATTTTTGTAGAACTGAAAAACACAATGATAAATTGAATGTGGCTGATTTCTTTTGACAATTTAACATGTTTACTGTTACGATAGTTAGAAACGTAATCACCAAAACAAAAATTTCGTAATTTTTTTACTAAAAAAGGAAATGTCTCAAAAATCTAGAATTTCCCAACTCTAAGCTCAAATTTCCCAACTTCACATATATTGGGGGTGGGGGGGCTGCCCCCTAACCACCCCATGTCGACGCCCCTTTCAATCAAATTTCCTGATATTTCCCCCCCAGATTTAGCTACCTGCCTGATTATTTCCCTATTATCATATTGATATTTTATAAGATAAAAATGTTTTTTCTTTTTTATAAAATCTTATTTCTTCAAAAACTATTGCAACGAATGACTGCACCAAACATGCATAACTGGGAATTTTTGTATATTTTTTTGTTTGTAAAAACTATGTTGAATAGCGGTAAAAAAAATTACAAAAACAAAAATAATATCTTACGGTTATACGAAAATTACCATCTTCTTGTCAAAAATTCCGCATATGTGCACGCATATTATATATAAATACCGAAAATGTGCATTGAGTATAACAAAAATATTTTCAAAAATGTGTGTAAAATACGTAAAATTTCTTTAAAGGCGTTATTTGGGGGTGGAGCTACTCAAATTGGACATCCCATACATAACATTCGACATTTTTTATTTTTGTTTGATTAATACTAGTACTAGTATTTATTACTGTAACTATGGATATATTATTGGTTGTATTTGTGACGGCCAATTATCAACACGAGGGATATAGGCCCTAACGGGGGGGGGGGGGGTGCCCTCCATGGGGGGGTCTTTCTAAGGGAAACTAACCGTATTTACGCAAGGGAATCCAAGGTTCGGAGAAAACCACGGAAAACTCCGAACGATTAGGCCGACGGGCGCGATTAGGGTCAAACTCAGCACTTCCCGTCTACCAGCTTCGAGAGCAGAACCGGATATATTATTGAGTTCAAACATTGAAAATTGTTTTACACTACATTTTATGTTATTTATGAATAATAAATAGTTCTTTTCTATGATAAATATTCAGGGTTTTCTCCTTCCACCCTTCCTATGCATAATATTCATTGTAATATCATAAATTTTACAAATCTTGTGATGTTGGGAAATGTAAATGAGGAGTCTTTAAATCTCTGAAAATTTGTTTTTTGGTTTAAAATTGCTCTAACTATAATACGTTTTTTTTAATGATGACTTATTTTATATGATATTTATAATATGGTGCAAAGTTACCCTACATGGCTGGATAACTTTGAACCAGGTTAAAAATTCATTTTTTAACTGTCTATATCATTATTATTCCTTAATTTTTTATAGTCATACAATAATATGCGAGAATTCCTGCTCTTTTATGCCATTAATTGCAACTATATTATTAAAATAAGAGTGGTACATCTGAATATAGAGAAAATGCCGATCAAAGTTACCCTGAATGACTGCAATGAAAGCAGACAAGAATAACTTGAATAAAAAATCCTTACATTTTGAATCACAAAATATTATTACTATAAATTTTTTTTATAGATAAAATACTCAGTGGAATGTATTAAACGCATTCGTTTACAATAAGATGTATTTAACCTTTTTAATGTTCTTGGTGAATTTTATTCAAATGGATGTAACACTTACGTTGAAGTTATTCGACATGTTTCGTTCAATATTTTTTAGGTGCGTTCGTAATTATATAAATACGTAGCACCCATAGTCGTCGTTCAGTCCGTCTGTCCGTCCGTCCGTCCGCATATAATAGAGCAAAAACTACCCAACCGAATGGTCTGAAATTTTAAATATATGATTGTTGTAAAATGTTGTCGAGCCATTTCAAATTTTATGAAAATCGGATGTATAGTTAAATTACAGGGACAGTCAAAAGTTTTTCTTTATATTACGGCCAATGGGAAAAATTATTGCACGTGCATTTTAATGATGTTAAAGCTTTCCGAATGGTCTCAAATTTTAAACATATAATTATTGCGACATTTTATCGAGTCATTTCAAATTTTATGAGAATCGGATGTATAGTTTAATTACAGGGACAGTCAAAAGTTTTTCTTTACATTAAAGCCAATGGGAAAAATTATTGCAAGTGCATTTTAATGATGTTACAGCTTTCCGAATGGGCTGAAATTTTAAATATATAATTGCTGCAAAATTTTGTCAAGCCATTTCAAATTTCATGAAAATCGGATGTATAGCTTAATTACAGGGACAGTCAAAAGTTTTCCGTTACATTAAGGGGAATAGGAAAAAATTATTGCAAGTGCATTTTAATGATGTTACAGACTATGCACTTATGAATTGCAAATAAATACACATTCAGTACAATATGGGGTGCAAAAAATAATTATAAAACTAGTTATAGTACGAACGCACCTCATTTGCCACGTTTGACGAGCAATTTCCAACTTGTTTATAAATATTACAGTAAAATATGCAAAATAAGAACGTAGAGGACTACCAATTGAAGTTTTTTTTATAGCTCCATCAAATGGAATATGATCTTCCTTAGCTAATCCTTTGACTACGACTCGTAACGTATACATCCCATTGAGGAAGTTTTTGAAAAAGTAATCTGTGGATCTAATCTCTTATAATAGGATACGTCCAAGAGAAATGTATCACAAACAAAGAATTTTCTAAATTTTGGTGCGATTGAAAATAAAAATATTCGCCATTCTTGGCCCGTAATTAAAGGATTAATCCTCTTTATAAATTGAATTTGCATAACACGAAAACAGAATCCTAATCAGTCCAATTTTTATAAAAATAAACTTTGCAAATGGATATAAACGATTAGGTAAGAAAGTCTAATAATTAAATTAGCAAAAGAAATTGCCTTAAAAGTAAGCAATAAATGAACCAGCTTATAGATAATAATGATAGCAAACAAGAATAAGGAATTCTGCTTTTTCAGAATTTAGTGTCGTCCCCTCCCATGAGAATAAAAAAATTATTATTATTACGAGTTGATACCTATCGAATTTTGACGAAAGAAAATGTTTAAGAAAGAACTGTTTCCTTAACTTATAATAAATCGACAATATTAGTTACAATAAAAAATGCATCTTGTATTGGTTAGTCTAACTCTCAAAGAAATATTATTTTTACCTAAAGGTCGCTATTACATCGCCGCACTCTTATTATTACTAGTTACTAAGTAAGGAGGCATAACTATAGGATTACTTATAGTTTATTTACAATATATATAACAGCCGCTAAACGCAGCTTTCAGAACAAGTCATTTCTTACAACTGCGTTGATTCCACTGGTTGCATGCAAAACCTGACATTCTCAGACTCTCTGTGTATGGTGCTGCCATCTATTAACATAGATCGCTATTATTATTGTTGGGTTGGGATATGACACCCCTCCCCTCATAGTTCAAACGAACTACAGGCAATCTTGCTCTTTGACTTCTTCGAACTGGAGCACTTTCCTTAGAGTCCTCGTCATTAGTTTTAGTCAAATTTTCCTTCAGAGATTTATCTGTTGTATTATCATTTTTATTACTCACAGGCTTGGTTCTATACTATTTTCATTATTAAGCTGTTCTTTTATTTTTCCATTAATTCCAGAAAAAACGGTTTTGGTTAACCCTTTCATACCTATCATAATCACTGTAATTTTTACCACTATGTCCCATGTTTTCAAATTTGTCTGACGTTAGTTTATCATTTCGATTCATCTCTACAACTCTCTTTGGTACTTTATAACTTATCTCTTTATTATGTCTCAACTGATCAACGTGACGCTTACACATTACTTCTTCACATCTATTTACTAAAACCCATCTATTCCCCAATAATTTCATAATTTTTCCTTTTACCCATTTCTCCCTTTTTCCAAAATTTTTAACAAAAACTAAATCATGAAGCTTATATTTGTGCAGGGATTGCTGTTTTTTAGGTTTTGATGGTAATACCAAGTGAAGGGCTGTTCGAACTGGCCTTCCAAATATTAATTCAGCAGGAGTTTTACCAGTCACCGTATGAGGAGTAGAATGATTTTCTAACAAAAATCGTGAAATTGATAATGTTATGTGACTTTTATCTGGCTTTTTAAGACAATTTTTCACAGTTTGCACATATCTTTCCGCTTGTCCGCTCGAACACGGATGATATGGTGGAATGGGCGTATGCTTAATTCCATTATTTTTAAGAAATTCCTTAAATTCATCACTTGGAACGCGGGACCATTATCACTGACCAATTCAACAGGTGATCCAAAAGTAGCAAAAATTCTCCTTAATACCTTAATTGTAGTTTTACTATCAGACCTGGGTACTACCTCTACCTCCAACCATTTAGTATAAGAATGGACTACTATTAAAAATATTTTACCTTCGAACGGACCGGCATGATCTATGTGGATCCTTTCCCAATGTAGTTCAGATTTCCATTTCAAGGGTTCCATTTTGGGACAATCCTTCGCAAACATCTGACATCTATTACAAGAATTTACCATTTGTTCAATTTCTTTATCCATATTTGGCCACCAAACTACCCCCCTAGCTTTCGCTTTCATGCTCGATTTACCCTGATGAACGGAATGCAGTAATTTTAATATATATGGTAAGATCATTTTATGTCCCCACAATAGACAATTTTCTAGACAGGAAATTTCCTCCCTTCTACGAAAATATGGTTGATATTCTTCTGGTTTAACCTTTCGTGGCCACCCATGTAAAATTTGTATAGTTACAGGATTTTCAGTTATCCACTTTGCAATAGTTTTAGAAGTAACAGGCCAATTATCATTATTCATCATTATATCAATAATAATAATTATATAATAATTATTATTATTGAAGCGGACATTATTTTCACAGTATTACTGACTATATTTACAGTTTCTGGGAGAGGTAATCTACTTAATGCGTCCGCATTTTTATTATTTTTACCTTCGCGATACTCAATTGTATAATCATACCCAACTAACATTTAACGACCATCTCAGCATTCTAGGTGATAATGTATCAGGTACATTTTTAACAGTATCAAACAATCTAATTAAAGTTTTATGATCTGTTATAATTTTAAACTGTTTTCCAGCTAAATATTGGTGAAATTTAGTGACACCAAACATTACAGATAAAGCTTCTTTATCTATCATTGCATAATTTCTTTCAGTTTTATTTAAAGTTCTAGAAGCATAAGCAATAGGTTTCTTTTTACCCTCAACAATGTGACTTGAAACTGACCCTATACCATATTCAAGCATCACAGTTTAAAACTATATCTTTGTTAACATCATATAATTCTAAAACAGGAGATGTGCATAATAATTGTTTAACTTTTGAAACGCTTTTTCATGCTTTTCTGACCATGTTCACTTTACATTATTATCTAATAATCTATGTAAAGGTTCTAAAACATCTGAAATATTAGGCAGGAAGTTGCTATAATGAGAAATTAAGCCTAAAAATGAACGCAATTGTGACACATTATTTGGAATATGAGCATTCAAAATAGCATTAACTTTTTCCGGAATAGGTCTAATTCCTTCCTCAGATATTTTATGTCCTAAATAAGAAACTTCATAAATTTTACTTTTTCCTTATTTAATCTTATACCATGCTCAGAAAAACATTTCAGAACACTTTCAACTCTTTCAGAATGTTCTGATTCATTACTAGCACTAATGATAAGATCATCTAAAAACACACCAACATATTCATATATTTTTAAAATATTCTCAGTTTTTCTTTGGAACATTCCGGGAGCACATTTTACCCCAAATGCTAATCGTAATACATTAAATAATCCTTTATGTGCATTTATAGTCAAAATTTTACTACTTTCGTTATCTACAGGTTGTTGTAAATACGCATCTTTTAAATCAAAAACAGTAAAAAATTTTCCACCTTATAATTTAGAAAATAATTCTTCCATTCTAGGAAGAGGATACTTATCATTTTCAATATTAGCATTAACTGTTGCTCTATAATCACCACATATTCTAACAGAACCATTAGGCTTAGGAACAATTACTATAGGACTAGCCCATTCTGAATGATCAACAGGTTTCAAAATACCCTCATTAGTTAATCGTTCCAATTCTAAATCAGTGGCTTTTCTTAACCCCTTAATTCTCGCTCCCGTCATAGTCACGGGCTGTGTCTTTTACTTAAATTGTTTGATTCCCACCAGTTTTATAAAATAGTGAAATTGGCTGTATTTTAGTATTGTTTTACCTGTCATTAAATAAGCTGAATATTTCTTTTTCATAAAAGTGGTGCCAATAAGCAATTTGAATTTTTAAACCGTAATTTAATTCGAGCGTTAAGGGGTTAAAGCAAAAGGAACAGGTCGAGACTTAAGAAAAACTTCTTTTGCATCTTTTTTCAATATTATTGACACGGGAGGACCCTTGATTGTCCCGATCCCGCAGCAAAAACATTAGGAAAATTTCTAATTAAATCATCTTTCGAAATTCTTTTTATCATATTTACATTAGGCCAAAATAATTGTGATGATTTAACCAAGTTTTTCTAATTAGACTCGGACCCTCCTCTTTAATTACTAATTTCTTAAATCAGGAAAACAAGATTCATCAACAACAGCATTTACTTTTAATTCCCCCAAAACAGTTAAAGAAACTTTAGCATAAGTTTGTAACTCATTTTAGATTTAATTAAAGGCAGCTTACCTGAGAACAATTTGTTTGCAACACTTTTACTTACAATAGTATGAGCCGCATCAGTATCCATTTCAAATTGCATATTTACTCCATTTATTTTAACCGATTTTACCCACGACACATTGTTGGAGTTGTCGGCCATGAAGTTTAAAAAATATTCTTCCTGAACAGTTTTAATTTTCTGTTCTTATACTGTTTCCAAATTTTCGATTTCGACAACAAATTTTTAGGTGACCTAATCGTTGGCAGAAATGGCATTCTGCCGATTTAAAAGGGCAAAACTTGGAATTATGGTTTTTAGAACATCTGTAACACGGTTTCTCAGGCGCGAATTTATCTTCTTTAGGCTTAGGTGCAAAAGCGAACTTCTCTACATTTGTTTTCTCAACTTTCGAAGCACGAACTTGATGACAGTCGTACTTTCTCCAATATGTAAGGATTTTACACCGGCATCAGCTGATTCAAACGACTCTGCGATTTCCACCGCTGTTTGGAACGTTAAGTCTTTAGATTCCAGTAACTTCTGTTGTATCTTCTCATCCTGGATCCCAAATACCAATTGATTACGCAGGCGGTCATTGAGAGTATTTCCGAAGTTGCAATAATCGAAGTTGCGTAGATCTCGTATGAAATCTGCTATATTCTCTCCTTGCTTCCTTAGTGGTTTCTGGAACTTAAATCGCTCTACTATTTCACCAATTCGGGGTGAAAAATGATCCTTTGCTTTCTTTAAAAGATCTTCGTAACTGATTTCTTTCAGAGTATTAGGAATAATAATATCTCGTAAAATGGCAAACGTTGATGTTCCAACCGAACATAGCAAAATATTTTTCTTCATCTCATCACTTTTGATGCTATTCGCTGAGAAGTAAAAGTCAATTTTTTCGACATAAATAGTCCAAGGAACATTCGCATTACATTCTTCTAAGCGTCCCAGAGAAATTATTTCTTTATCGGCCATTTTTCGTTCTCTTTTTCTTTTCTTTTTTTCAGTTTTTTTTCCCACAACATTTTAATTTGGGTTAAATTCCATAACGTCGCCGCCCTCTTATTATTACTATTTACTAAGCAAGGAGGCATAACTATAAGATTACTTATACAGTAAACTCCCGACTATCCGGCTCTCGACTATCCGGCCGTCCGTACTATCCGGCCTATTAAAAAAATGAAGAATGTTGCAAGCGGCCAAGGGAGGCAGGTTCTTGTCCAGGTGGGTATCAAAAGCATGGAAAAAATTCCAAACATAATAATTGCAAGGTCTTTGAACATTCTTTTGCACCAAAACGGTAGACATCAACCCGTGTGGGAAACTGGAATGGGAGATGTGAAAGATAAGCTTATTCCATTGCTGAAAAATATACCGGGCTCTGACGATGTCAAAGCAGAAGACATTACAGAATGGATGGCAAACGACGAAGTCAATGAATTAATTGAAAACGATATTGTAGAAGTGTTGACAGAGGGAGAAATATCAGAAAAAAAAGATTAAAATGATTGTAGGAAAATATAGCATCAAAGTGGTGTACATCACACATTCGCAAGGGTTCCAGAGAAATTATTTCTTTATCGGCCATTTTTCGTTCTCTTTTTCTTTTCTTTTTTTTTTCAATTTTTTTCCACAACATTTTAATTTGGGTTAAATTCCATAACGTCGCCGCCCTCTTATTATTACTATTTACTAAGCAAGGAGGCATAACTATAAGATTACTTATACAGTAAACTCTCCCGACTATCCGGCCGTCCGTACTATCTGGCCTATTAAAAAAATAAAGAATTTTGCAAGCGGCCAAGGCAGGCAGGTTCTTGTCCAGGTGGGTATCAAAAGCATGGAAAAAAATTCCAAACATAGTAATTGCAAGGTCTTTGAACATTCTTTTGCACCAAAAAGGTAGACATAAACCCGTGTGGGAAACTGGAATGGGAGATGTGAAAGATAAGCTTATTCCATTGCTGAAAAATATACCGGGCTCTGACGATGTCAAAGCAGAAGACATTACAGAATGGATGACAAACGACGAAGTCAATGAATTAATTGAAAACGATATTGTAGAAGTGTTGACAGAAGGAGAAATATCAGAAAAAAAGATTAAAATGATTGTAGGAAAAGATAGTATCAAAGTGGTGTACATCCCACATTAGCAAGACTTTTAAGACGATTGAGGCAGCACTGTAGTACATTAGTCAGCAGGCAGTCCTCTATGAAGGACTTTTTCAAAAACTAAAAACTGTAAGTTTTGACTCTTATCTTATGCACAACTTTTCATATTTGTGCACTCATTTATTAATAAAAAGTAAAATAAGATTTACTCATTTTTTTACGAATTAGGATTGCGTTTTATGTTAATGTTTTGCTTATTTTGAAACTGTATGTACTGTATATATAAAATTTATCTTAATATGTGTATGACATGTGTTTTTAATATCATGGCGGGGGAGGGCACTAGTAAATATTTGTAGAACTGCGGCCTATCCAACTTTTTGTTATCCGGCCTACCCTTCTGCCACATTAGGCCGGATAGTCGGGAGTTTACTGTAGTTTATTTACAATATATAAAACAGCCACTAAAAGCAGCTCTCAGAACAAATCATTTCTTACAACTGCGTTGATTCCATTGGTTGCATGCAAAACCTTATAATGTCAGACTCTCTGTGTATGGTGCTGCCATCTATTAACATAGATCGCTACTATTCTTGTTTGGGTTGGGATATGACAGTGACTGCTTTTCTAAAACACTATAATTTTTGTAAAACTTTGCATTTTATCAATGCATGATTTCAATTGCATTTCAAAAGTGAAGCGTTTCCACTTGTGAAGAATTTCAAAGCCGCTGGAGTGAAAATAAATGATGCACTTCTACAAAATATATTTCAGTTTTAAGACTTAAAATACACGTTTTTGTTTTATAAAATGACGCCATGGGCATCCGCTGAAGAATTCCACATTTACGATCCAGTCTTAAACGACATCTATAGTTGGTGAAACGGATTGTAACACGTTTGATTTAAAAGACTGATAATAGGTGACGCCATCAAAAATTTTTCGACAGCAAACGCTTTGAAATAATTCCGATCTGATGTAAGGAGGGACTTTTATTTCATCATTATTGCATCATCCATTTTATGTGCGTTACAGCTCTGTGTAGAGGTTTCATCTCGCAGTTGTTTGTGAAATTTAAAACTATTAAAACGGAAGCTGTTATGCTCCGGTAAATAACTATACGATGCAAAACTTTAAGCTTAAGAAAACTAAGTATATTTTTAAAACTGTATAACTAATCCACTTACCTTATAGTATAAATATCAATGTCTAATAAATTAAATTAATAATATGTAATTTCTTATTCTTTTTTTTATTATTAAACAATCATGATCTTCAGTCTGTGAATTACATATGCACCATTTAAACACAAGTTAATTCAAATAAAATGAAGAATTTTCAGTGTGCATGCAAATCTTTGCATTGAAAATTCACAGATTATTCATGTTAAGCATTTCAATAATGCTAAAGTTATTTGGTACGCTTTTAAAGCTGTTCACCAAAGATCAAACCTCTCTTCAAAATTATTCCTTTTAACGAAATTG
Organism: Maratus speciosus; assembly: GCA_963932465.1. Lineage (NCBI taxonomy): Eukaryota > Metazoa > Arthropoda > Arachnida > Araneae > Salticidae > Maratus > Maratus speciosus. The sequence goes on along the minus strand of OZ010789.1, from coordinate 277,422,345 downwards.
TATTCGCAGAAATTGGGTGAAGGAGGGGACATGATCGCGCATATCAATAACGTTTTGTCCATTAAAGACAAACTGTTGGCTATTGGGGAAGAGATCCCGGATTTACATATATGCGCCCAGCTACTTTGTTCTATACCTAGGTCTTTCGACCCTTTGATTACGGCGCTTGAAGCCCGTACCAAAGATGACCTAACGTTAGAATTCATGAAAAATAAATTGAGGAACATAAACATAGATATGAGAATCGGGAAACTAATTCAAACTCGCGAGATTCAGCATATAAAGCAATAAATAGATCCGAGAATCGTGAAGCTGCTTCGAGTTCTCGCGACACGGCGGCGGTTGACCCACCCGCCCAAAGCGATATAAGTAAGCGTGCAAACTTAATGCTGGAATCGGGCGTAAATTAACACACTTGCGCCATCTTGCGGACGGAGTGATAATCCACATACGCGGGCTTTTAGTGCGGGGCATATTTTCTAAATCTTTAGCCACTCATGGAAGTCAATTTTGTTTTACCACATTTATTGCAAAATAATGGCGTAGCAAGGGGGGTATCCATATGCTTTGACACCACGAAGTTTTCTTCACCTTGACAAATCGATATCATTTATTAATCAAGGTGAAAGAAACTTTATAATTGTAGTGGTGTGGGTAAAAAAACAGTTAGGTATTTACCTGTAGTTCACACTCCATCCGCTACGTGGCGTGTGACCTTGATTGATGTGACCTCGCTTTTAATCTTGCGGTTACTTCTTCCATTTAAGATAGGACGCTTACTTATATCGCTTTGCCACCCGCCCTCCCCCAACCGAGACTAATAATGGGCTCGAAGTAGCTAGGAGTCGTTCGGTAGCTTTACTGCTTCGAGCCCGAACCTTCCCGCTTTTCGGTGTGTTTAATTTCTGTAATTTCCTTTTTAAATTTGTCCGGTTTCAATTTTTGATTTTTTTTTTTCAATCCTGGCTTTTGCTAGAGTGTCTTTCACTCGGGACGTGGCTGGGGACCTACGAATCTTGCTTCCGCAAAAGAGTCGGAATAAGTGGAAGAATAAAGGGCTGAGGACGAAGAGGGGCCGCTCGCCGCGGCGGTTGTCTGGTTACTGGTTACATAATCAGTAAATAAAAATGCCAGAAATAGGAAATTGTGTACCTATTGCAAAAAACAGAACCATGTGAAAGAAGAATGTTATTACTTGAGAGATAAAACGTAAAATAATTTTCAGAGAAATGATGCGAATAGAAATAAGTTTTATAATAATCCGAGTTCTTTCAGAAACCATTCAGGAAATTACAAAGGTAATCAAAGTAACGTAATAGTCCAGTCATTTTCTAGAAAATAAAAGAAAGTTTTGGTGCAGTTTTGATATTTGGTGCCTTTATGTTTTTTCGGTCGCTGAATACGAATCTGAAGTTTGCCAACAAAATTTGTGTCGGGAAACACAATTTTTTTTACAAAAAACGGAATTTTCTTTGTTTTTTCAAAATAATTTTAAAACTATGCATTTTACCTAAAAGTCGGCAATACATAATTAAAGAGGATAAAATTTCCTACATTGTATGTTGTAAAAGTTTTCCTCTGATCAATGACTTAGCCGTGACAGTGCCGCAAAAATATGTGTTAAAAGCAAAAAAAAAAAAAAAAAAAAAAAAAAAAACTCTGAAAAAACGGGAATTACCGCACTGTACGTCGATGAAACACGAAAACTAACCATTTTACGCAAACTTTGACCATTAATGATACTAAAGGTTATATGATTGGCAGGGCTGCCACGAGCGACCATTTTTTAATTCTATCTCGCACCACTTTTTCAAAACAAAAATTTTTTACATGCAGTTTGCCAACATTTGCAAGAGAAATACACTGCAAAATTTATATTTGAAAAATTCTGGCGCGAATAAATATAAAAAAAAATAGTCACCCGTGGCAGCCCTGGATTTGCTACATTTTATGGATCTGAGATTCATTGTTTTCTTCATGTTTCTGAACAGATCGAAAATTACTATGGTGTTCAATTTTAGTATTCAAAATAGCATGCAGGCCTGAAAGATTTTACAGTTATAACCGACAACATGTATGGTACCAAGATGTACGAATGGTTACAGCAGCATTTTGCTTTCCCTGAAAACCCTCGTTTATACTCAATAAGCACTGGTGTTTTGGCTGATAGACGAGATATCTGCCATAAGTATTGGAAATAAGGCATTAAAGGGATCAACAGAGTAGTTGGTGATGACTTTAGTACTGACAAATTTAAAAGAATCAACAAATTAAAACCTCTTGCTGTAATGACCAGTGGACAAGTAGACCATAGTGTTGGTTCATATCAATCCCACAACTTTGTTCCAACGGATTTCGGTTGCACAGCATTCGGATGAAGACATTGTGAAGTTTTTGACGTAACATCTAGGCCCTTATTCCTTGTCCCTATTTGACAATGGCTTAAGAAAAGGAAACAAATGTACTCTCCACAAGGCATTCAAACTCCTTACAAACAAGTGGTTCAGCGGCAAGGGTCAATTCGCAAGTGATGGATGTTATTTATTGCATAGAGTTGTTTGACCTAAGAATCAGTTTTTTTCTTCAATCTGCGACAAATATGTTCAATATGTGAATCAAAATATCAACCACAGACAATAGTTATCTTTTATGGCTACCCTCATGTTGTACAAGATGATACAAAACTGCTGAGCTTATGAGACGATCAAGAAAACATGCTTCATTTGACATATTGTTTGACAAAACAATGATAAACCATTTCCAAAGAAAAGTTTCTAGTTAACACAAAAACAAAGGTTGGTTAATATTTATCATGATTGACAAGTTCTCATCAGCAAATATTACATGCAAGCAAGCAAAAGAAAGCGCAGACACCTTGATTATAAACACTGCTTTGTCCTTCGCTCCATCAAATGAGACGGTAATTGTAGTTGGGGAGGATGTAGATCTTTTGGTCATTTTGATAGGTCTCTGCAGGGATGGAAACGATTTCTTTTTGAAACCAGGGAAGGACACCATTTCGCCAGTGACATTTTCTTCAACTAATGCTGTGACTTCAACTTTTGCGGACAACATACTCTTTCTACTTGCTATGAGTGGTTGCAACGTCACCACGTTTATGGAAGAAAAAATGAAGTTCCTCAAAACTCTTGTGAAGAATTCACATCTTCCCGACGTTGTTAAAGTATTCAGCGACTCGAACGCTACCAAGGAGATGATTGCAGCTGCTGGGGAACTTTTCCTTGTCTCGCTGTATGGTTATAGGGGGACAAATTTGCCTTCGCTAAACTACCTAAGGTATATTTTGTACAAGAAGTCAGTCTTTAGATACATTTCGAGCATTGCTGCTCTACCACCCTCTGCAGCTGCAGCACAACAGCACCCTGTAAGAGTATATCACCAGGTCCAGCAATGGCTGGGGGTTGAAAAATAATGCTGAACGTTGGGGATGGAAGAGAACAAATACTGGCCTTGAGATTGTGTTCACTGTACTACCCCCTGCTTTGTTGAAGCTTGTATCCTGCAAGTGCATAAAGAACTGCTAACGAAATTGTTTGCTTCAACATGTGTCTCAGTTACGAGGGGAATTGCAACAATATCGCAGTGGTGTGTCAAGACGAGGAGAACGAGCAAGACCTCGAAACTGAGCTGTAAATAAATTGCCCACCCAATGAACACGTGGATTTAATAGAAGATGAAAAAGTCATGGCACGATGTATCAAATTTTTACTATTAAGAAAACCTTTTATTTTATAATATTGATAGTAATAAAAACACCCACTAATTCCATACGTCTATTTTCTATGTTGCAGATGTCGGTGAAAAGCAGGGACCTTCAAGGAAAAGAAAGCGGAAATATGATTTTTTGTTTTTTAAGTAAATGCACTTACTAATGTACATAATTATTTACAATAAAATAATGATTCAACTAATAAAATAAAACATCCTAACGAAACATTAACAATCAATAAAGCTTCATCCAATTTTGAGTGTTCGAATATAAATAGCATGAAAATGCACTTATTCAGCGCGTTGAATGGTAATCAAATTGAAATAAGTGGAATATTCGCAACCCCAACAGATGTGCAATTTACTTTCGTTGCTTTTAAATAATCATGTGATTGCCTGATAATTGCTTTTCTTGAAATTTGGATACATTTCAAGACTTTTATCTGGGCATTCATATAACCTAATTATCTTCATTCATTGAAATGCAATCTTCAAATCTCAATAATTATAATTTTTATTGACTTAATGAATCCATTGTGCTATGCTAGTTTTGATGTTTTCATAAAACTAAATCCGCCAGGTAATAAAATTTAATAACTAAATCAGCAAAACAAATTCCCGTAAAAGCAAACAATAAGAGAACACGCTTAAAAAGTACATTTCGAATGACGTTACTCATCTTTTTTAATAAAAACTAATGAAATGAATAGAAATGGAACATCATAACGAAACTTTAATTATCAATAAATGCTAATCCAATATTAAGTCTTCAAAAGATAAACAGCATAAAAATGCACTTATTCAGTCCGCTGAGCAGTATCCAATTGTAATAAGTGAAATAATCAGGGCTGCCACTGGCGACTATTTTTTAATTCTGTCTCGCACTTTTTTCTCAAAAAAAAAAAAAAAAAAATCACATGCACTTTGGCAACATGTGCGAGAGAAATATACTATAAAATTCGTTTTAAAAAAATAATTATGACAATGGAATATAAAATCAGTCGCCAGTGGTAGCCCTGAATATTCTTAGCTCCAAAAGATGTATAATTTACTTTCTTTGCTTTTGCATAAATGCCCAGGCTGGGAATTGAACCCAAATCCTAGGCTTAAAGGTCCAATAAAAGGGCAGGTAAAGGAACTCCATTCTTTTACCTGCGGTTTATTCTCTTGAGCTGTCTACATGACAGACCAGATGTTACTGCCAATAAGGTTATCTGAGCGAAATATGCTGGCTGGTTGTCGGCCCAGTTAGCTTAAACGGCATACGCATTGGCCTTGTAAGCCAAGGATCTGGGTTCCATTCCCACCCTGGGCATTTTTTCGCTCAGTTGGAAATATTCAATTCATTTATATTCATGTCGAGCCTTTTATCTGAGCATTCATATAATTTAATTATCTTCAATCATTTAAATGCAGTCTTCAAATATCTATAATTATACGTTTTATTGGATTAACGAATTAATTGAGCTATGCTAGTTTCGATATTTTCATAAAAATAAATCCACCAGGACGAGGTAATAAAATTTAATAAATTACATTCGCAAACTAAATTGCCTTAAAAGCAAACAATAAGAGAATACGCTTAAAAAATACATTTCGAAAGACGTTACTCATCCAGTTTTAATAAAAACTAATGAAATGAATAGAAATGAATCTTTCTGATGAAACTTTAACAATCAATAAATGCTAATACAATATTCATTCTTCAAAAGATAAATAGCATGAAAATGCACTTATTCATCGCGCTGAACGGTATCTAATTAAAAAAAAGTGAAATATTCTAAACTGCAAAAGGTGTATGATTTACTTTCATTGCTTTTCCATAACTATGTAATTGCCTGATAATTGCTTTTGTGACATTTATGTTAATCTCGAGACTTTTATCTGGGCGCTCATATAACTTAATTATTTTCATTCATTGGAATGCAGTCTTTAGATCGCAATAATTATAAATTTTATTAGTTTAATAATTACATTAACAAGCTAAATTGTCTTAAAAGCAAACAATGTAAGAATACGCTTAAAAAATACATTTCGAAAGACGTTACGCATCCAGTTTTAATAAAAACTAATGAAATGAATAGATGAAACTTTCTGATGAAACTTTAACAATCAATAAATGCTAATCCAATATTAAGTCTTCAAAAGATAAATAGCCCAAAAATGCACTTATTCATCGCGCTGAACGGCATCTAATTGAAAAAATTGAAATATTCTAAACTGCAAAAGGTGTAGGATTTACTTTCATTGCTTTTCCATAACTATGTAATTGCCTGATAATTGCTTTTGTGACATTTATATTAATGTCGAGGGGCGCTCATGTAACTTAATTATTTTCATTCATTGAAATGCAGTCTTCAGATCGCAATAATTATAAATTTTATTAATTTAATAATTACATTAGCAAGCTAAATTGCCTTAAAAGAAAACAATAAGACAGTACGTTTAAAAAAGTAACATTTTGGAGATGTTACTTATCCAGTTTCAATAAAAAATAATGAAATAAATAAACATGAAACTTCATAATGAAACTTGAATTATCAATACAGGATAATCCAATATTAAGTGTTCAAAAGATAAATAGCATGGAGATGTACTTATTCAGTCCCTTGAACGGTAACCAATTGAAATAAGTGGAAAATTCTTAACACCAAAAGCTGCATAGTTTACTTTCCTTGCTTTTGCATAATTATGTAATTGCCTGATAATTGCTTTTGTGACATTTATGTTAATCTCGAGACTTTTATCTGGGCGCTCATATAACTTAATTATTTTCATTCATTGAAATGCAGTCTTCAGATCGTAATAATTATAAATTTTATTAGTTTAATAATTACATTAGCAAGCTAAATTGTCTTAAAAGCAAACAATATGAGAATACGCTTAAAAAATACATTTCGAAAGACGTTACGCATCCAGTTTTAATAAAAACTAATGAAATGAATAGATGAAACTTTCTGATGAAACTTTAACAATCAATAAATGCTAATCCAATATTAAGTCTTCAAAAGATAAATAGCCCAAAAATGCACTTATTCATCGCGCTGAACGGCATCTAATTGAAAAAATTGAAATATTCTAAACTGCAAAAGGTGTAGGATTTACTTTCATTGCTTTTCCATAACTATGTAATTGCCTGATAATTGCTTTTGTGACATTTATATTAATGTCGAGGGGCGCTCATGTAACTTAATTATTTTCATTCATTGAAATGCAGTCTTCAGATCGCAATAATTATAAATCTTATTAATTTAATAATTACATTAGCAAGCTAAATTGCCTTAAAAGAAAACAATAAGACAGTACGTTTAAAAAAGTAACATTTTGGAGATGTTACTTATCCAGTTTCAATAAAAAATAATGAAATAAATAAACATGAAACTTCATAATGAAACTTGAATTATCAATACAGGATAATCCAATATTAAGTGTTCAAAAGATAAATAGCATGGAGATGTACTTATTCAGTCCCTTGAACGGTAACCAATTGAAATAAGTGGAAAATTCTTAACACCAAAAGCTGCATAGTTTACTTTCCTTGCTTTTGCATAATTATGTAATTGCCTGATAATTGCTTTTGTGACAATAATATTCATGTCGAGCCCTTTGTTTGGGCATTCATATAACTAATTATCTTCATTCATTGAAATGCAGCCTTTTGATTTTAATAATTATAAATTTTATTGACTTAAGGAGTTGATTGCTCTATGCTAGTTTTGATATTTTCATAAAAATAAATCCATCTGGTAAGAAAGTTTAATAAATACATTAGCAAACAAAATTGCATTAAAAGAAATCAATAAGAGAATACGCTTTAAAAAATACGTTTCAAAAGACGTTAGTTATTCCATTTCAATAAAAACTAATAAAATGAACCTTCGTAACGAAGCTGTAGCAATCAATAAAGGCTAATCCAATATTAAGTGTTCAAAAGATAAATAGCATGAAAATGCAGTTATTCAGTCCTCTGAACGGTATCCCATTCAAATAAGTAGAATATCTTTAACTACAGAAGATGTATAATTTACTTTCTTCGCTTTTGCATAATTATGTAATTGCCTGATAATTGCTTTTATGATATTTGGATTCACTTCGATCATTTTATCTGGGCATTGAAATAACGTAATTATCTTCATTCGTTGAAATGCATTTCTTCAAATCTCAATAATTATGACTTTTATCGACTTAAATGATCTGCGATATGCTTTTTTTTAATTTTTTTATTGTAAAGATTTAAGCTAATTGTGGATTCCAAAGTGCCTAAAAAATTACATTGAATTTTCTGATAAATTTTCACATAGAAAATGACAAAAATAAAGAAATTTGCTGAAAATGAAAGATATTTTATGCACTCTCTTATTTTTATCTACTAAGATGTAATGAGTGGATATGGTGGTATACGTTATATATACCTTCCGGATTTTTTTAGCCGTTTAGTGCGCAGCTTTGCATATACGCAAACAACAGTGTTTTGAATTTAATAGATTTTTTTATTCGCATATACCTAAATCACATTAGAAACTTAAAATAGCAATATCAGCTTTAGTTAATAACAAACATTCCGTATTTAAATAAAGCGAAATTAACCAATAAAACTTTCTGGTGAACGTCAGATTCTCTGAACTATGTAATTTCTAGAAGGTATTCTATTATGGGAATTACGGGGTTAAATGTTGTGTTTTATAAAATAAATAATTATATAAAATAAGGTATTTGGAGACATACTTATTAAAATATTTACTAATTTGCAATATTTTAGCGTAAAACAGCCACATGACAGTAGTTTTTACTTGTATTGCAGATGTGCTACAGAAGAAAACTTTGACGTATTATATGAAAAATGTGTCTCGGATTTTTTTTTCATTACTAGGGGGCTCGGCCCCCTACGAGCTACGCTCGCCAACCCCCCGTTCAGACACTGCAGTCTCTAAAAGCACGCTAATTTGATCGGCTTTAATTGAATTTTTTTGGAAGATTGAATTATAATTAAAAAAACAAAGGCGATCTCCCTATAAACGGGTTTCTATTCATTTCTCTTTGATTGGGGAATTTTACGGAAAAATCAGCTGCTGTTAAAAGATACAATGGCATTTCAAAATCATCTAATATAAAATGAATTAAGTAAACAGAGTCTTTGTCTCCCGGTATTTTTTAACAAAGCGAAAAGAAAGTCCTTTTAAATAAAACATTTTAAATATATCGTTTTTAATCTGACGTAATTTTCACCAAACTTTTCTTTCCCTTTTTAATATTCACGTGAAAATGCTTTTATTAGAAATGAAATATTATTTGCGCTGTCCAAAAAAAAAAAAAAAAAAAAAAAAAAAAAAATAGTTGAAAAGTTCATCTCAAAATATCCAGTAAATGTCTCGCGCTATTTTTAAATTTAAACTACTATTTTGCAATATTATTTTTTGTTCATTTTACGTAATAAGTGAAATGTGACGTAAATGTGATGTAATTTCTCCTATTTAAGACTTCTAACGCATGTTAATGAATTTATTACTTTACAATATCCTTTCTCTGTTAAAATTCACGTGTAATTATAGATGAAGTAATTTTCAATAAGTTCCTGCTTTTTATACGTAATTATTTAATTCTAATTTGAAAGTTTTTCTTTTCTGTTTATAATAGTCACGTGTAAATAAATTTTTAATTTGAAGCAAACATTATTGTTTCCGTTGTTTATACAGTTTGGCAACAGGTTAAATTAGTACAATTTTCTGAAATAAGTAAAAACATATCTCTCGAAATGCTGAAAATTTGAATTTAAAATAGAAATGAAACCTCGAAAAATGAGTCAAATTAAAAAAATTAATTAATTCTGCACACCGGGAAACTATAACGTATAAAATGATCTAAAAAGTATTAAATTCCGATGTATAGTTTTTGCTCCTATAAAACTTTTTTAATGGAACAATTTTGTCCAACTTTAGCATTAAATATCTCTTAAAATAATTCTTCGATTTGAAAACTGTCTACATCAGCGTGTTTATCAAACATTTCTGTATAATACTACCAATTTTGATATTTTTGTATGCATTATTTTTCTTAATATTAACGAAGAAAGACCTCCGGTCACAAAAAATTCAAAACCGGCGGCGGCGGCGGCGGTGACAGCGGGAGTTACTTTTTTTTAGAATAGAGAGATTTTTCTTTTGTAATAAACCTTTCAGAAAATCATATATAATTTTCTAAACAAAGTAAAAAATCGTGCATTTAAGGGTTAAGAACATCCGTATACCGACCGTTTCTTCCTTAACACTAGAACGGCGGCGAGGGGTCATTTTGACCCTTGCCGAATGAATACATTTCGATTCGAACCAGAATTTTTTTTATAATATAAGATTAATATATGCTGCACAAAAATAACTTAAATAAATAAGTTAAATAGTTCTAAATAAAAATTCTGATGTGAAATATTTTTATAAAACTTGAGCAAAATTTCCCGCCGTTCTAGTGTTAAATAAAACTATCCCGTATATTATCTGATGTATACCCTTTCCCTAAAACTTGTACACTCTGTTTTTTTTAATATAACTACAGCACCGATTATCCAACAACTAATTCCTTAATCGTTAGTTTTAAGCTGTTATCACACGTATTGTCCTATCATAGGTCATAAGCAATATTAAAAATTTCTTTTAAACAAGTTTTTCAAGAGGAAAATTTTCGAAAACGCACCGTTTCGATGTGATAGTTTGCCTTTGTCTATCACTAGCTTATCTTTGTTTGTATCTCCTATCATATATATCAGCTCAAATTCTACCAGTCAGAGCGCTCTAAACATACATGTTCTCAATTCCTAGGCTTTACAATACTATTTAAAAAAAAAAAAAAACAGCGATTACCCGCCAAATGGTCCGCGTGCTACTTATATTTCCAAGTTCCATTCAGTCTTGAAATACCCTACTTACAACCCGAAAGAGAAATTCCAAGAAATTGAGAGGCAATACCATGTATTTCCGATAATATAATAGTACGCGTGATTTAAAATTTAAAGGTACAGTTCCAATTCAAAAATCCTTCAAATGCTGTCCTTGATCATGTAATAAGCCATTTATGTCAAAATTGTTACTTTTTCAAAAGTTACGAAATTAAATATTTTCAAAATGCATACACTTCTTGAAATTTCTACCACCATTATTAAAAATAAGAACTTTTCTATTCAATATTTAAATTGAAGAATTCGTAATACCTCCTTTATTTACAGAATTTACAATAATTTTATGCTGTTAAGGTGTCTCAGGACTCTTAACCCTCTCGCTAAGCAACCCCAGATACTCTCGGGCACGCATTTTTTTGTCTAATTAATACTATTTGGTTATTCCCACCTGTTATTTTTTAGCGAAAACAGGACATTTTTCCCGATTACGATAGTAAAAAAATTCTGCTTTAAAGAACCGGTGATAAAAGATTAAAACTTCTGTAAAAGATGCTCATCGCGAAGAATTACTTACGCAGCGAGATGGTTAAAGCTATAAAATTTTCAAAATTATAATTTTTTTAGATGTTAATCTCCTATCTTTTCTGAACATTTTTATGTAATTGTTTCCTTGAAATACCCATTAGAATAAACGTTATGACTTTTAGAATTATACTCGCTCAATAGCTGAAGCGGCGATTACGAAACTTTGAAGTCATTTTTCTCCAAATGTCGTTTTTGGGAATAACGCGCAGGATCTCTCAAAAATCTTTGTATATTTTTTCATGAAATTTTCAAAACATATGTTTCATGTTAGTCCGTATAAGGTGAACGTAAAACTTCCTTTTTATTGTTCAAAAAAAAATTTTTTTTACGTGATTATGCTGTTGAAATTTTCAAAATTTTGTATTAGCTAAACTCAACTTTGTACTAAACGTATAACAATGCTTTAAATACAGATTTATTTAGGTTCAAGTTAATTTATTACAATCATAACTAAAAGTAAGGTACCAAATTTTTCATTGTAGTAATTGAAAAATTTATTTCGTAATCCTGCGCGTAAACTGTTATACCAATTTTCTGCTCGTCAAACGAGTGACAATTGGAAGCCCCCTATAAATGCTAATTCTGAATCTTGCCATTTTTTTAAACATGAAATGAAAGAACATATAAGGGACATTCAAATGAAACCCGGTCACTACTGCAAAGTAACGATTTTATTAACACACAATACTACAAGGTTTATGCTTATTACGGATTTGAAAATGCATCAATCATTTGTTTAAATGTAATTTTCTGCTAAATTTGCTCTCATGCAATGATGAAAAAAAAATGTACGTCAAACGTGAGAAACTATTCGTCTTTCGCAAACTATTCGTAACGTTCGTACTATAACTAATTTCATATATATTCAGATCTTGGAGCAATAGCTGTTGCACTCTTATGCAAAAATAGATGAATGCAAAATTTATTACGATTATATATATTAAATTCAGTAATACAAAAATAGTCGGACACCATATTAAATCTGACGTAATCTCCATGGCGACCTAGAATCATTACCTATCATGGGATATCATTGAATTAATGACGTATGATAGGATTTAACAGAATAATTACCATAGCAACCTAGTATGATTATCAATCATGGTATATCAGAGAATTAATTATGCATGATAGGATAGGATTTAATAGAATGAAGAGAACTTTTATTAATATCATTTTAAGTTTTGATTGGATTTTCATAAAATTTGAAATGACTTGACAAAATTGTGCAACATTATATATATTAAATTTCAAACCATTCAGTAGGGTAGTTTTTGCGTTGATATATGCGGACAGGCAGACAGACGGACGAACCAGACGACGACTATAGGCGTTAAGTATTTATATAATTACGAACGATCCTAAAAAAGTAAGTTTATGAAGAAGATTTCAAATGTGAGGCTAGCACTTGTTAAGGAAATATTAAAACCGACATCAAAAGATGCTTAATTGATGAGGACTAAAGCAATTAACTTAAATTTAATAATTAATCACACGGGCAGTTTTTCTTTCACATACTGAAATGATTTTCACGCCAAACTTTTTTCTTTCACACCAAAATTTTAAAATAAAAATTTGCTTTTATAATGTACCTGAAGAAAAGGTTTTACTTATTTTAAAATAAATTAATTTGTCAATCAATCATTTCAACATTTTAGTAACAGTAGTTCTTTGTCCTTGAAAGGGTTAAAGTACATGTGTCGAATTTTTGTGTGAGTAAATTTTTCACGTTTAAATTTTTAACTTTTATTGGGCAAAATGATTAATCTTATCGTGGAATCATTGCTGAAAGCAAATTTATAAGGGAAGGAATGGTAACAATGATTCCTATACCATTTAACATAAAAACAGTAACATCAATTCCATCCATTTTGCTCATCGATGTATTTTCTATGCAATGTATTTTATAATGCAATGTCTGAAGTGTTTGCTTGTTTGATGTTGTTTGAAAATGCATTGCAGAGTTTTACATGAGAGGTAAAAAATTTCCCCAATGGTAACAAGCATAGAACATGAACCTATCCAGCAGAGAAATAAACAATGGGCTGGAAAAAAAGATGGCAGCCAGCAGTGCTATCAGCGGTAAAGTGCAAGGGTGCCATTACTTAAACCTGTCGAAAAGTGTCCAAGCCGAATGCAGCTGGCCCATCAGTGATAGCCAACAGCAGGCCAGAATTGGTATGCCATCACATTACTTCAATCCGGCACTTTTCCTGCAGTGTTAGCACCTATCCCACTGCTATTCCTTTGCTGGCCCAGCACTTTCCCTTACAAAAATTTCTTATAGACTTCTATAAAAAAACGAAGTATTATATAATTATGGCTCTTTTTTCTATAAGCTAGTTTCACCAAGCGCTATAGAAGTGTCTATAATAGAAATGACTATAGAAATATTTGAACTGCATGTGGTCAACCTCCCAAGTACTGATCACGCTCGATGCTGCTTGGTTTTCGTGATCGGACATGAACAATTGCTTTCAGCGTACGCTACGATTGCGCGTAGTTTTCAAGCTCTCATTACGCTAATTCAAGTTTATTTCTTTTGTGATTTACGTTCCCAATCATTAAACTGGTATAGAAATTATTCTATTGTATAGAAATCCTATGTATTTTACACGCTTTTTTTTATTATTGATTTTGAACTGCGTAAATTATGGAAACCGAAATCCTTTGTAACCTAGTAAAAGCAGATTTAAGGAGAAAAAAAAAGTGCATTGAAATAAAGAATTTATTTATTTATTCATTTACTTATTTATTCTGTTGGTGGCAGCGGTGCTATATTTTTTACAGTTTCGAAAAAATTTAGTTAAACAGCTTCAATTGTGTTAAGATATTCATTTCAGATTTGTGTTCAAATACTCAATGTCTTCGATATTCGCAGCGCCACCTAGTGTAAGGGTTCCCAGCAATAATACTGCAAAAGTTCGTGCACTTCCATATAGTGGTGGGCCAGCGCATGAGATAAAATGGATGCCCACCAGAATTTTATCTGATGATTTCCAACAACAAAGTTGACTGAAGCTATCCAGCCGTGGTCATGCACACGGAAAGAACGATTTTGTTAAAACAACAAAAAAATGGTTGTGCCAACCAAATTTTGCCCCCACCAAATATTTTTTGTTGGACTGACAAAATCGTTTTGTTAGTTCAATAAAATTTTATTGAACGAACAAAATCATTTGATCAGTCGAACCAACATTTGGTCAGTCCAACCAAACATTTTAGCTGGAGCTATATTAACTAAATCTTTTTTTCCGTGCAGTGGTAGACCGTCAGCCAGCACTTCTCCATCATCGCCAGCACCTATCTTGCTGCTGGCCAGCAATTTCCTCGTTGCTGGGTATTCAGTGTTTCCGACGAAAATAAAATCATTAGCCAACTACTGAAGAAGTTATAGAATGATTATGTGATTATGCAGCTTGAGACTGTTGGTCCAGGTTCAAAATCGAAAAATGCGGATTGAACAAGAGGGATACAGAAAAGAACAAAATCACTTAAGAGAAGACATGACTGGGACGCCACGTCCACTCACATTAATATTACTCTAATACAGGGTGTCCAGCGAATAAGACCCTGATTTCAAAATTAAATATCTCAAAAACAAAGATCAATAGAATTATGCGGTAAACGATTTGTTTATTGGCTAAGCTGTAAAAATGTTGTACAGAAGTTTTAAAAATTAGTTGCAAAAACCGTTAACAGATGGTGCTGTAATCGCAATGCCTATAGATTGTGTTTTGAAGTCGAGCGCCTTAGCGTCTCATTCCTAGATGGCTTCCTATGGAAGAACGAAAATTGGGAAAGACCGCTTTTTCATTGGGGTGATGTGCAGAAGTGGAGGCATCTGGTCACAGAATTATTGCATCAATGCTTCAATTTTAGAGAATTTCAATTAATAGAATTTTCAATAAAAAGTTTAGCAATCATTATATAAGAACTTGAAAAATATTTTATTTGGGTAATGTGCAGAAGCGGAGCCATGTGTTGACAGAATTGAGATTTGTTTCAAATTTTGTTATAAGCTACTTCGGTCCGGATACAATATCTCTGTGGTATGCCTTTTCTCTCCTAACTGGTGAATCGTGGAATCGAATCCAAGCAGAGGAGGATTTGAAAAAAAATGGAAATCTTTACTTTTTAATATTTATTCAAACTGCGAAAAAAGTTTGAATAAAAAAATCCAAAGTTTCTGGTTTTAAAAATTAATTAAGCTAAAAGAAACCCCTTTTTTAAAAATCTTTGAGCATTTATAATAATGTTTCATAAATTATTTTTTTTAATTGTAAAGAATAGTTTGAATGAAAAAATACAAAGTTTCTATTTTTAAAAACTTAATTAAGTTAAAAAAAATAATTTTAATTTTAGAAACTCGTCTTCATTTTTTTATGAGTGAGCACAGAAATATGGTGCAGCTCCTAGCGATAGGATCCGAAGTGTTCGAAAGGAATGCAGCATCCAAAATACTTTTGCTTTCACGTTGATGATAAGACTTATCATCAATTCCTTTTAAAAAAGAAATAATTTAATGCATAATTTCTGTCTGTAAAACTTTGTTTACAAAGAAAAGAAATATATGTGTTGTGCTAAAACTAAAGTATTATGCCGTGATTTAAAAATAAATTAAAAGTGAAAAATTACTCTTTACTTATAATAATTATGGTATAAACAATAATACCAAAATATTATGCCGTGATTTAAAAATATAAAAAATAAATAAAAAGTACAAAATTATTTTTCTAAATATATGCATTTTAAAAAACAGTAAACCAACGTTTAAAATGCACAAATAATGCGTGAAAAGCAGCAAACAGCTGTTTCGAATCTACAGCGAGATCTCAGCCTTGCTTTTTCTAGCACGCTGCTCTTTTTTCCCTATCTTGCACTGCAGAAGAATCTCGCTATAGATTCGAAACAGCTCTTTGCTACTTTTCACGCATTATTTGTGCATTTTAAACGTTGGTTTACTGCTTTTTAATATCCCTGCACAAAGGCTTTAATTACTATTTTTAATATATGCATTTTGATTTAAATAACTATATGGCATTAAAGATTGTTAGTAAAATATTTAAAAAATCCTTATAATGATTTCTAAACTTTTTATTGAAAATTCTATTAATTGAAATTTTCTAAAATTAAAGCTGATGCAACAATTCTGTGACCAGATGTCTCCACTTCTGCACATCACCCCAATGAAAAAATGGACTTTCCCAATATTCGTTTTTACGTAGGGAGCCTACAGGCTCGGACTGGCCCGCCGGCACATCGGCCCGAAGGCCGTTTATTTTGCGTCATAGTATCTAAACTAAGTAAATAGTATGCAAATAGATAGTGTGATGCAAAGAAAACATTTACACAAATTTTACCGATGGTTCTGGATATCGTGACGCAAAAGATAAATGAATTTATTGAATTAAATACATTTAATACATAACATCAGCTGAGAAAATGTATGACATATTTGATAGTGTATTAAAAAAAAAAAAATGTTTCAATTTCTAAATATATTTCAGAAGACAAAATATAAGTATGTGTAAAGTAATTTTTTAACTAATCTAAGTCAGATCACAGCGTCACTTTAATTTTGATATCATATCTTTTAAAACTCATATTTTGAATGAAAAAGTATCACTGATTAAAAATAAATACAACAAAAAAGAAAAATTAAATATATATAAATTCATTTTAATAGCACAGCGTCACTTAAAATTTGATATCAGAATTTTTAAGACCCATATTTCAGATTCATATAGCCATAAAGTAAAGTGCTGCGTCAAACTTTTAACCCGTTAAGGGTTTTTGTATTGATATCATTACTTTTTTGAGGTTTAGGATCAAAAGATTAAAAAGTACACCTTCATAGATAAAATTGGATTAAATTTTCCTAAAAACAAAATAAACTTAATGAAATACCAAAATTTTAGAAAAAGTGCATGAAAAATAGAATACTTTTAATTCATATCTTGGTACTACTTGCGGATTTGCCCGGAGTCCGCCTTGTTTCTTTATTGATCATCGCCGATGTTAAATTTATTTATTTGGATTTATTTATTTTGTTATTTATATTTGTTGTTTATGTTAAGTTTGTTGTTGTTTATATTATGTTTGTTGTTATGTTATGAAATTAAGCATAAAGTGATTATAAATGACCAACAAAGAAACAAGATGGCAGACTCCGGGTGAATTCGCAAGTAGTTCCCATATCTTTTTAAACTCATACTTTGAATTTATGAGAGATATGAATGATAAAGCATCAATGATTAAACTTTTATACATCTTTTTAAATTGAACATAATTTTTGCACATGCGATTATAAAAAAATAAAATGATGAAATATATATAGAGATTATAATTAATAGCATAGCGTCACTCAAAATTTGATATCATTATTTTTAAGTTCCATATTTAAAATTCTTAGAGCATAAGGTAAAGTGCTGCATCACTAACTTTTAACCCATTAAGGGTTTTTGTATTGATACTACTACTTACAGGGATGGGGAATTTTCAGAAAATCTTACCAAACAAAGATTTATTTTATGAGCCAGCAAGATACAACGTACAGTTCAAAAACAATGAGAAAACACACAGCAAAAATAGTTTACACTGTTACTAAGAAATTGTTACTATAGTAGTCACTGTTACAAAGAAATTATTAATTGTTATTAAAAAATATATACAACAGAGGAAAGTTATGTATAAGATAGAACTTAGCACTATCGAAGTAAATTTCAAAAATATAACCAACTATTAAAAAAATGTTTTTGCCAGACCTTATATAGCCTGCAGTATTTTCAAAGATTGCCTAAAAATCCACTCGCCCTGCGAGGAAAGGTACTCGCCAGTGGCAAGCAAATGATGTATTTCCCATTCCTGACTATTTAAAGTGTTTTCAACTGGTTTTAATTACAAAAGAAGATCTTTAACATTATAAAGATTATAGTCTCTGATAATTTCAAAGAAATGTTAATAGTGTTATCATTAATAATTTTAGTATAATGGCTGTGGTTATTGATAAAAGTTTCAAAACAAGTTATCTGACTGTTCTAGTAAAAGTTGCAAGGTAAGAGTTGTGTAAAATGATCATTGCATTCTTTTAAGCAAGCATATACAGCATGGTAATTGTGAAAGTACTTTTGTATTTCAATGACATGTTTTGTAATTGTTTGTGGAGTTATATTGTCACCTAGAAGATTTAACCAATGAGTAGAGCAACCATATGCTTTAAGTTTATCAGTATCTCTTCATTCTTGCCTCATGTAGTTAAAATAAAATCCTTAAAACCCTGTTTTAAAATACTAGTATAATTTTTGCCAGCAACAAAAATTGTGACAAAAGGTATTTTTGATGTGATGGTCTTTTCCACTTCGGCACAAATTGATGATAGATTTTTTAATAGCCACTTTAAAAACTTTAATTGCCATGCGGCAGGGTTGGCCTTTTATGACTCATTCGAGACAAATTATTAATAATCTAAAATATTTCTATAGCAACAGTAAAAAAGTCTTAAAGATTCACTAGATGGAACCCGTCAAAACTTGATGGCACCAAACAAAAAAGTCTAACTCTTTAAAATGTTATTTACTGACATAACAACATCAATAAATCTCTCATTATTTGGTACTAATTTCATATAAAATACATTCATATGTACTACGATCATAAAACCCTTATTAGAATTGGTAGATAATAAACTATGTAGTGCATACAAATGCATTTTGTGTGCACTAATGTTAGATAATGACGAAAATGTATTGTACAATATATATCGGTATCATGCTGATCGATGGCAAAGCACTTTTAAGTAGGGATGGGCAATGTCTAGAATTAAATATCATGATAAATCAGCATCTTTATATCATATTCCGATATCTCGATTTAGGAAAGTGCCCCCCGGGGAGGGGGGGGAGCAAAGTGGTGGGCGCAGCACCGGAAGTGCATAAAATGATTAAGCAGTCACAGGCCTTTCCAACGATATGTCACATAACGGGTGTCGGCAAAATTTAGGAAAGTGCCCCCCACGGGGGAAAAGTGGTGAGCGGTGCATCGGAGGGCCATAAAATGATTAAGCGGTCACAGGCCTTTGCAACGATATGTCTTATGAGGGGTGATGGCAAAATATACAAAAAGACCCTCTCTCGGGGAGGGGGAGGGGCAAGTGGGGAGAGGGACCCTGATGGTGCATAACATGAATAAGCGGTCACAGGCCTTTCCAATGATATGTCACATGATGGGTGTCAGCAAAATTTAGAAAAGTGCCCCCCAGGGGGTGTCAAAGTGGTGGGCGGGGCACCGGAAGGCCATAAAATGATTAAACGGTTACTGGCCTTTGCAACGATATGTCACATGAGGGGTGACGGTAAAACTTAGAAAAAGGCCCTCCCGCAAGGGAGGGACAAGTGGGGAGAGGAATGCTGAAGGTGCATAACATGAATAAATGGTCACATGATGAGTGTCGGCAAAATTTAGGAAAGTGCCACCTTGGGGGGCAAAGTGGTGGGCGGAGCACCGGAAATGCATAAAATGATGAAGCGGTCACAGGTCTTTGCAAGATACGTCACTTAAGGGGGGGCGGCAAAATTTAGAAAAAGGCCCTCCCACGGGGGGGGGGGTATAGGGACACTGGAGGGGCATAACATGAATAAGCAGCAACAGGCCATTCCAACGATATGTCACATGAGGGGTCTCGGTAAAATTTAGAAAAGTGCCCCCCAGACGTGGAAGTGGGGGGTGGTCACCGGAGGTGCATAACATGAATAAGTGATCACAGGCCTTTCCAACGATATGCCACATGAGGGGTCTCGGCCAAAGTTAGAAAAGTGGCCCTGAGGACCCAGCTATATAATTATTATTTCATTTGTCTAATTAAATCCACTGTTGCAAATAAAATGTTATATTTCATTTCTTTATCGTCCTGATTCACACATTGTTCAATAACAAAGAGCAAATATTCATCAACATCGCTGAAATCTAAATACCATAATGAAATGAAAGACATGGTGTCTGAAGCATAAAACGCATATGCTCAGAGATTCAGCTTACACCGTCAATACCATAAATATATATACAGATATATGTATCATCTGATGTCAGTGATCACACAGAAAACTGCATGTACGATATTTATCACCCACCAAAACGAAATCACATACCATTAGTATCATGAACACGGAACCCGAGGAGTCGGTATTTAATATCACAATTTAGGCTGACAGAAGTCGCACCGTTAATATCAAGAATACTGAAACCGAGGAATTGGTATTTTTAATACCACGGTTTAGACTTGAGAGGAGACACTCCGTTAGTATCATAATAATTGGAACAGACGATTCAGTATTTAATACCACGGTTTAGCCTGGGTCGAAGCTGGAGAAGCACTGCTTAATGTTGCGGTTTAATGAAGAACCACGATAATCACGGTTTACATCACGATTATAATATTCATGATATACCGTTTTGTAAGGTTTTTTTTAATATCGTTATCACAATTACCATTTTATATCAATTTTATCAATATATCGCCCAGCTCTACTTTTAAGTTATTTGCATTGAAGTACATACAGATTTTTACCACAGAAAACAGCGAATGTTTACATGCATAAATATATAAATACACTAATTTTTTTATTACACAACGTAAATCAAACGTCTTTATATGATTGGAATATATATATATATATATATATATATATATATATATATATATTTTAAACCCTCCGAGCATCTTGAAGGCGTTCCAGCATTTTCATAAAAATGCTTATAAAAATAATTTTAATTAAAATTTTCTTTTCCTGTTTGTTTCTAAAATACACTTCATGCTCCTTTATTTGATAGACATCTTGAAATACAATTCTGCTGAAAATATTTTTGTCTACAACAGATTAAAGTTGTTTTTGGGAAACTGAAAAATATGCTCAAACCGCTCAGAGAGTTAAAATATTTCTTAATTTATTTCTGAGTAATATTGTACTGAGTACTGTTTCGGCCAGGTGTCATAAACTGTGCAAATACCGAATTTAAGAAAAAAAAAAACTTGTGCACACATAAGTGCACTCGCATATTAAAGTATAAATTTTTAAAATATAAATCAGTGTTGATTTCAGGGGGTGACACCCCCCCCCCCAGAAGATTTGAGATTTTGTGTTTTCAATAGTCAAAAAGTGCAATCCCTCCTGGAGAAAAGTGTCTGAATAAAACACTGATATAAACAATGATTAAAGAGATAACCTGTAATATGCAAAATGCTTAAAAACAAGCAGTGCCGATTAATTTTCTTGTTTATACAGTACATACAGTGTTTAGTTTTGCTACTTTTTCAGCCAGATGTCATGCACTCTGCAAATACACAATTAAAAAAAATCACTGGTCCACACATATGTGCACTCGCATATTAATGTATACATTTTAAAAATATAAACAATCAGTCAAGAAACAGTACAAAGTCTCTTAATTTTTAATCTGCATTACAACAATTCTTTAATTATGTTAGCTTACTTATCATAGAGTACATTTTTAAATACACGACTTGATTAAAATATTTTGCATTACAGTTTAATTGCTTTAAACCTACAAACTGGTTAATTTATTTAATAGAAAACTTACCAATTGCTGAATAATGATCACCATCTTGCTGGGAAAAAAATAGTGTAACCAGTTTTGTGCTTCACACACTAATTGAGGAAGCATGTAAAACAATTTACTACACTAACTGAAAGATATCTGCATTAGAGTCCTGCATCACGTCGGATTACTTGCTTTTACCCGAACCGACTCTTGGTTCGGATTGGATCAATAGTAGATTTTTTGTTGCAGGCCGGGTTCACTTTCATTGTTTCGGTATGGGTTTTGACTCTAATCGGTCGACCTGAATTTCAAATGATATCCAAAGTATTTTTTCAGGTTGAAGATCTATGTACAGGGGTGGGGAATTTCTAGAAAATCTTACCAGCCAAGGATTTATTTCACCAGCCAGTAAAATGCAATCTACAGTTGAAAATTTTTATGACAAAATTACGCAACTCAAAAATAGCTGGTTACTATTACTATAATGCATTTTCATATTTTTCTTCCCTATAAATTTAAAAAAAATAAACAAGAGATGAAAGTTTAATATAAAATAGAACTTAGTACCATGTTTACATCGCAATAATTAGGAAAGTTGAAAAATATAGCTAACTAATAAAAAAAAAAGTTTTTGGCATATCTCTATAGTTTGCAGTTTTCAAAAACTACCTAAAAATTCACTCGCCCTGTTAGAAAATTCACTCGCCAATGGCGAGTAAAATGATGCATTTCCCTACCCCTGTCTATGTACTATATAATAAGACCTCCATAATGGCTTTTCTTACAAAAGGCAGACATTTCTATTTAGCAAACACTTTTTAATTGCTAAACTTTATATATTTGAACTTTTATATAAGTTTGAATAACAGGCACCTCTCAATTTAAACACATGTAACATGTGTACATAAACTATAAAAAATATGATACATGTGGTTTTTGTGTGTATCAAAAACAAAATATTGATAATATTTTTCATATTTTGAAAATTATTTTTGCAGGTTCGGGTCGTGTTGACTTAAAATCAGACATGGTACAGGCTCAGCAAAAAAAAAAAAAAAAAAAAAAGCTGAACTTTCACAGCCTCACAGACTTTTTACGAAATTTGAAAATTTCTGTAACATTTTGAGGAAATTTTCATTTATTCTGCGATCCCTTGACAAAATTAGTCTTCTTCTGCGACCATTTGACGAATCTTCCCACAGGAATCTTATTAATGCATGAATTTTGTCTATAATCACTGTAGATTATAAATGTATGTAGGGAAATTTCTAAATCGCTCTTGTGAAGGAAAAGAAAATCAAAAAATTCACAAGTTGGTTACAAGAAATTCTTCAGTTAGTCATGAAGAAAAAAAAATCGATTAATTTGCCCATCTACTGCTTAAAAAATCACAAAATTCATCAATCAGTCGCAGATGAAAAAGAAAAATCGACAGTCGGTTGTTAGGGGAAAAATCACAAAATTTGTCAATTGGTCACATAAAAAACACACAAAAATTGCCAATCGGTAGGAGAAAACATACGATTCATTCATAATTAATATCCATTATGAGGTTTTTAGGTTAAGAAGGAATGATTTTTTTTTTCTTTTTCAGAACTGAATGGCTGAAATTTCAGAACAGAATCACCCCTTGCTCTTGAAAATAAAAGTGATGTTCTCAGAAAATCATTGGCAACCCCCCCCCCCCCCCCCCGAAATCATGCCATGATGGACAGCGCTGATAAAATACATTAAATGTTTTCCCACCAACCAAAACACTGATAATTTTATTGTCAGTGTATGTGAATGAATTCTTACTTTGGAAAAAAGCTTTTTAAAATAGGATTACACATATTATGTATTTTGAAATTTATTCATTCTGACTTTTTGGGAATTAATCGTGAACTTTTCTTTTGATTTAGTAATCTTAATGGTCTTCAGATTTTCAAGTGGAAGCTGTTTAGAAATCTATTGGTATGTATCATATGATAGGGCATAGAGAATGTCACTTTGGTGGTTTTTAACACAAATCGCAACAGTCTGTCAACAAACATTGAAACAACAATGATAACTTAGTTTCAAATATTTTTTGAGTTATGGGGATCCCACAATAAACAATTTAATTAATTTGTAATTCTGACATTGAATTTTAAATTTACTTTAGTGAAAGCATTGAAAAATCCATTTATTTGTTCCCATCAGAAACATTGTAATCTTTTCTAGCTAAATAGTTTTAAGTTTTTTTAGTACTTTTTTTCACGAAAAATCAATCGGCAAAATTAAGAACTTCATTTTGTTTAAATTTGTTAATATTTAAAGATATTTTAGTTAAAACATTGTGATTAAACATTCATTGTAAGATATCTGCTTTAAAAATTTATATTTGTCTCAGCCTTTACAAGTATTAAAATTTTCAGGCTTAATTTAACATATAATTTTTTATTAATGATTCAATTGTTAAAATTATCATTTTAGTTGCATTTTCTAAAGAGTCAAGAACATATTTTTTGTTACTCGATATGTAATCAAAACAAAAGTTTAAGTTACTGCTGGATATTAAAGCATTCCTATCGTAATCGATATGTAAACAAAAGTTTTCAGAAATTTCTGTTGCCCTTTTCAGAAGAAGGTATTCAACTATGAAACCATAAGGTATTGTAAAAATAATTATTGATGCTGGATATTAAAACATTAATAGATATTTCAAGAGAAAATAAAAGGTTCGTAATATCTACAAAACGATAGCGTGGTTACGTTAAATCGGCGGAAAATAAAAAAGGGCACATTAAATCTAAGTAAATCAAAAGAAAAGTTAAAAATGGAATCGTAAATCAGATAAAAAAAAAAACAAACAATAAATTAACAAAATACCTAATAAAGTGTAATCCAAATAATACCATGTTCATAATTATGCATTATTATTAATTATAGCAATGGTTGAGTTGAGTCACAAGTCGAAAACCTCGAGCCACCCACGATCATAAACAAAAAATTAAAAATAATTTTTTTTTTAAATTGAAAAAGAATGATAAATAACAATTATATTGAATACATATAATTAAAAAAAATTTCCCCTTTTTTAAAAATGAATCTAAATATTTTTTCGACAAAAAGCAGTAATATGGAATAATAATTTCTTCATAACAAAAGAGAAAGATAATATCAATCGAAATTTCATTTAATATATTTAATATTTTAAAACACATAATAATTAACATTTAAAATTTTAATATAAAAAAAAAAAAGATTTACTGCCTACATTCAGATTGTTAACTCAACTTAGAATACCTAAAATGACTTTGCAAATTTTGCCCACAGCAGATGGATTAAGACTCCTCCTACATACGAAGTGACGTCAAACCTATTCACCAATCACAGACGAGAAAAGTAAAAAAAGCGATTTTTTAAAATAACGATTTTTAAAATAAAACGAGTTTATCCAGAAAAAAGAAAAGTGTTATTCGCCTCGTCTTAATCAGATTTCTATGATATATCAATTTAAAGATAATCGTTAGAATCGTTTTCGAGATTTTCAAATTAGGAACTTCCTCTTATACCATACCAACGTTTTCACTTTAAAAATGGCTATTTAGATCTCAAAATATACTGCACGTAGAAATGTAAAAATTTCAGTATACGATTAGACTGCAGATATAAGACTGTTCTAGAAAATTCAGAACAATAGGACCTATATCTGCTGAGTTATTAAAAGGCGGCTTTTCGCGTTTTCTTTGATGTCAAGTTAGCTGTATATATGAGTTCCGCCATCTACGAATTCTACGATACGATACAATACGATTTTAACGATACGATACGATACGATTTTAGGCTTAAGGCTGCGTCACTCGGAATACTACCGTCTTCCATGATATGTATATAAATTTCAACATTAAAATACCTCTGTTAGGCAACTTTTTATGGTAATATTTTTTTTTGTATTGTATAACGGATATACGGTATAAATTTCAAAAGAATTTGATAATTAGGAAGGCGCATGGAAGATTACAAATGTTAGAAATGAGAACAATTTAGAATTTTGAGAAATCAAAGTAAAAAAAAAAAAAATATATATATATATATATATACAGTGTGACTTCAAAAATCCGGCATCAAAACCATCTTTTTCCCTTCCTTTTTCTTTTACACTTTCAAGTTATGGTGCAATAAAAATAGCAGTTATTTATGAATTAAAAACTTTTAAGATGAAAAGTAAAAATGCAAAAAAAAAAAAAAAATAATAATAATAATAATAATAAAATAATAATTTTTGACATTTTTTTCATTTCTCAGAGGCGATTATTTTCTGAACAAATTTTCTGGGAGCTGCACTGCTGCACAACAACGGCGTGGCGTTTATAGCACACAAGTTCTTTGTTTCTTTCGTCTCTCTTCTGACGCTGTGCTAAATGGAACCATCGATACGCTAGTATCAGCTCCGAAGACGAGACTGAACAACAGGCATAAGAAAACGTGTCACTAGAAAAATGCATAAATTTGACTGGAGAATTAATATCTGCTTTAGAGAACAAGACTTTGTTTCCGAAATAAAGATTCTCCATTTGTGTAAAATACAAGAAAAACTTCTTAAAGAACGTCAAAAAAAATTGATGCAAACAAAATTGACATCGATGTTTCCGAAATTACACGAGAAGAAATAATTTCATTCTTTATTAGATTTTTTTCTGTAACATAGAAAATATCAATTAATGTAAGTTTGTTCTTATGTTTAATTTTCTTTTTTTCTTACATAATTATCACTTAATAATCAATTTAATTATGGCTAAAGGCACCATTAAGAATATAGTACTACTTTTGATATTCCTAGTTATTACTTTTGACATTCCTTCAAAAATCGGGAATTTTCAATAATCCGGCATAGTCTCAGTCTCGATGATGCCGGATTTTTGAGCTATACTGTAATTATATGCAGTTTTTGCGGATATATAAGATTATATCTCTTCAAAGACGCGTCAGAATTGAAAAATCCCTTTGAATCAGACAAATTTGAGCATCTATTTTCATAATTCTAAAAAAAAGTAAAAACAGATTTTTTAGTCAAATTTCGTGATTTTGAAAGTCTACTGTCACCTGAAATAAGGCGAAATTTTTTATTCAAATTACTGGAGCTTATTTCAGCGTAGTTTGTTTTAACGCTAGTCAAGCGCTGTTTCTAATCTACGATTGAACTTAAGTAAATTTCAATGATTTTAACGTTTTCTAGTCGTCTTAAAAATGAAATAAAACTAACATATTTTAACCTAAAACTGTATTTTAGGTCAATTTGTAATTAATCCATTAATCCTGTACTCAATATTCCGTCAACTTTAGATGTTTATTTACATATTTTATGATTTTTGTTTTATAGATACAAATTTGAACATAACTTTTTGTTCAATATCCTATCAGAATTTAAGTAAAATCCTTCCTTAATCAAATCCTTCCTAATCTTACTCGTCTTTCGACACTTATCGAAGGAACATAATAAAGGAAAAAGGCTTCTTGAAACAGATTTTTGATAATTTAAAATATTTCCGTTGGATCCAAATAAAATAAATGGGAACTAAAATGCTTATATAAAAGAATTTATTCAGTCAGTATTAGTTGTTTATTTATATATTTTGTTCCTGATTTATAATAAAACTTACACTTTTTGTTCTTTTTGCCTTTGAAAATTTTATTGCTGCAGAATAAGACAAAATACTTATAAGAGGCTTAAATACTTTGTTTATGTTCCTTGCTTCCAGTTTACAAAATAAATAGGATTTAAATACATACGAGAACATGTTAAAATATTCCTCATTAAACTTTAACAAATGATTTATTTTTTATTATGCTTTTCTTTACACGTATATTTATTTACCTTCGAACGAAATAAATTAACGTAAAATAAACAAACTATTATTGTCTTTCAAAATGCTTCTTATTTTATAAAACTGAATAATGCAAGAAAATCATTAAAAGATATATTCTTTTGAATTAAAAAGAAACTAACATAAAAATAAGGATACTAAAATGATAGTTAACCCCTAACGAATGAATGCCGACATATTCGCGAAAACCATTTTCTATTGACCAAATGTGTTATTTCCAAGTATTATTGTTTTGGCACCAGTTCTTCTCACAATGTTGTTTTCTATTATTTAATTACTGACATTTTGAGATGAAATTTTCTGTGCAAAAATGCTGGTGTCCAATTGGAAACAGCACAATAGAAATGACAAATTTGGACAATAGAAATAGATTGACGCGAATGTGGCAGCATTAGTCCATAAAGGGTTAAGTGAAAGATATTTTTCACAGAATAGCTCTTGCTATATTATATAAACAGCAACCTTTATTTATTCAAAAATACCAAAAACATCTATTTTTCACCAGTTAAAATATCAAAATAAATAAAGGGTGGTTAAAAATCTCTAACACATTTAAAAAGTGAATAAAAAACAAAGTAAGGATCGTATGAGGGTACGGTTTTGTACGTAAATGCTTCTCTTGACCGGAAGTTTTATTTAAGAAAAAAAAATATATAAAAATTTCTCTCAGATAGTGCTATACCTTCAAATCTGCAGAAAACTCCAAAAACTCAAGCAGTTGCAGTTACACACCCTTTTTTTTGTATAATCTACAAATATATTTGAACTTGCGGAATGAAACTGAGTCCAGCTCGAATATGACTTGATTTAAAAATGGCGAATGCGTTGAAATATTGTAGCAGAGTGTGCGAAAATAAATATTTTGTAATGTAAAAAGATGAGGATGTGCGTTTGCACAGCGAAACGTCTTTTGTATATATTTTTAGTTTTTAATTAAATGTTTATATATATATTTTTAATTTCATTGTAGTCAAGTCTGTTTAATGTATGAAAATTAATTCTTTGATCTCTTTAGGAAAATTATTTATTTCAGTATCATCTCTAACAGGTATCGAATTCCGATCAATCTGTGGATTTTAATGATTGAATTTTAGATGTTGAATGGGGAAAATTACAGTTTCACACTTTCAGCATGGAGCGTTATTCAAAATAAGGATAAAGATTCTATCCTTTCTAGTTTCTGTTTGGTAATTTTTTTGTCAAAGTCATATAACCAATTTTCAAAAATGGTCGATGTCATCAATACTAGCTGGACATTTTGTGAAGTTCCGGAGAATTTTGTGATTCCCTAAAAAGAAATAATCGTATATTTTGGCTAAAAAGCTGAAAAGTGGTCTTTCATGGAGGGAGACAGGAAATAGTGGTCCTTTAATAGAGGGAAAATTAAGCCTATAGTTTTATATAAGCCTATATAAGCCTATAGCCAAAATTATGGACCAGAAATAAAGGGTCTTTATGAGAGGTGGTCTCCTTATAGAGGTGGTCTTTCACAAAGGTTTCACTGTAGTAGTAAGTTCTTAGAGATAATAAGCCCTTATGCATCAAACATGAACAGTCATCTCTAGATAAAAGAGATCGTTTATGTTTTCCTTGTCCGGTCAAAATAGCTGACATCAGAACTTCAAGTTTAATATTCTTTTGCTATTTCTTTTTTACAATTTGAAATTTTTAATGTTTTTTTTTCGATTGTTTTTTTTTTAACAAGTTAAGACATTTTGAAAATATCTTACGTAAGCATCATTCAAACACCCCCCTCCCCCTTGTCAGCAAAAATAAGCAAATCGTTAACCCCTCCCCCCCCCCTTAGGTGCTTACGTAATATTTGAACGCCCCCCAATTAACTTTTTTGAGGCAAAAAAAAAAAAAAAAAAGGTTATAGAACAAATTCACATTTGTAGAAAAGCCATCATGAGAGAATTCTGTGTCTTAATGTTTGTTTTACACCATACAAATTAATGCGAATGAGACCTTTATTTTTCACATCTTAGATATTTATTTATCATCATCACACATTTTTTTACAAATAATGTTTGAAATAATATATATATACATTAAACTCTGATTATTAATAATTTTTTCGAAGTGTGAAATACATAGCTGCCAACTTGTACGGATTTTTGTTACCACTAAAATTTAACAGAAATTTCTGTATTGTTTCATCATTAGAAAAAGGTCAGATTTCGGTGATAGTTTTTGATAAAATTTTCTATTAAATTTTAGCGGTGTGAAAAATCCGTACAAGTTGGCAGCTATGGAAATATGTCGAAACATGAATACAAAGTCCAACATCACAATCAGTGCCAAAAACCAAACCTGCGCGTCAATATTCTAAGAAAAAGCGATATAAGTAAGCGTACTGTCTTAAATGGGAGAGGTAACCGCAATATTAAAGGCGAGGTTACATCAGTCAAGGTCGCACGCCACGTAGCGGACGGGGTTAAACTGCAGGACGATGCCTAACAGTTTCTTACTTCACACCACTAAAATTGTAAAGTTTTTTTTCTCCTTGATTAATAGCTGAAATGTCCCTGGTAAGGAGACGAAAACTTCGTGGTGTCAAGCGCATCTGGCGACCCATCTCGCTACGCCATTATCTTGCAAGAAATGTGGTTAAACAAAATTCAGTTCCATGAGTGACTGATGATTTAGAAAATATGCACAGATGGCAGATATCCTGTCATATATGACGTCACGCTATAAGCCCGCGTATGTGGATTATCACTTTGTTCTAAGACTTCACATGGAATTGCCAGTTAAATTTTTCTGGTTTCAAAAGTTTTTTTCAGCATTTGAATCTCCAGCTCGGAAATATGACGGGCACGAGAAATAACGAACCACACTTCAGCACGTGATATTGACGGGAGCGAGAATTAAGAGGTTAAAAGATGGAAACTAACCGTCATGAATATTTTAAGGAATCAACCTGTATACATTTAACTCCTTCAGGACAAATGTCACATGTATATTCCATATAGGATGAGTAAGGTTTTAATTTTTTAGTACTAAAATATTTTACTCATGATCTTTGCCTTGTCATGCCCTGGAATTCTTGGATTAAATAAAGCGACAAATACTGTACTCAATTACTGGTATTAAAAATAAAATGTTCTTAAATGACGCACGTCTTGAAGGGGTTAATGCTATCAATGGTATTATCCTAGACAAAAGAGACATAAAAAGAGCATGTTGTAATTACAAAGGATTTGAAAAAATGCACAGATTTATATATTATTTGAATTAGTGATTTATATACTATATAAACAACTAGTGCAAAGAATATTCATGTGTTCTTTGTGTTCATTTCAGATATGAGATTCAAAAAGTTTTCATCTGTCAGTTAGTAATTAATATACACTACTAGTTCATAATTAAACACATTTATTTTATCTTTTTTTAAAGTAAAACACAATTTTTTTCTTACAAAAGAATTCTAAAAACCAATTAAGATTATAATAAGTTTAAATCGAAAAAAAAATGCAAATTGCGCATTAACATTCTTTTCATAATGACAGAGCAATTGCTACAGCTTAATTAAGAAAAGCCGAAGGTTGGAATTTATTGCTGATCAATAAAATGTCTTTATAAGGAACGATAATAGTTTCCCCAAAGCAATGGTTTTGCGGAGGCTACTTTAAATTTGCTTATTATTGTGATTACTCAGATTTCTTTTTTTTTCACGTTTTTATATGTCAATGAAATTCATGTTTTAAAATGCACCGGAAAAAATACAGCAAACTCTCTGTAAAGCGGACTCTGCGTGAGACGGAAATCTGTTTAACTCGGAAAAATTTTCAAGTCCCTGTGAATCCATAGACACAGAGTAAAATTTGTCTAAAGCGGAATATCGTTTACTGCGGAAAATTTTCTTGGTCCCGATTGATTCCGCCTTGGACAGAGTTTACTGTATTAGCAAACTCTAATCAGTATTAAACAATAGCGTTCGTACTTCCTTTCAAACATATTTTCTTGAATGTATTAATCAGCTAAAATTATTGGAAAGTTGTACTGTGCAGACCTCGGAGCGGTTTTTTTTTTAAAAAGAGAACAATACAAAATTTTGTCCACCACTATTTCCCTAAGAAAATTTTCGTTTTAGATTTATCTTGAAAATGTCGTAGAAACACGCTTCGTTATGAGCTTTTTCCTGCGATTCTATACTTGCCAACTTCCAATTTAACCCTTCACTGCACGATTTTTTCTATTTTTATGAAAAAAATTATTGGAAATCAATATATCGGTATAAGAATGCGAAAAATAGAAAAGATATTAAATTTCAAATTTTCAGCTAAAATTTTATATTGTATGGTGTGTGCCCGGGGATGAGAGCGCTCCGACCCACTAAATTTTAATAGTATTCTTTGCTTTATTAAATCTCAGATATTCTATAATTAATGACGGCGAGAAATTCTATTAAAATTTAGTGGTAGCAATCGGTCATTTGGGTCGGAGCGCTCTCATCCCTGTGTGTGCCATATGTACACAATTAGGTTTTAACACTAGAAAACCCGGAATTATTACTCAAGTTTCATAAAAATATTTGACACCAGAATTTTTATTTAAAATTATTTGATTGTTTTATTTAACGTAAATCTGCGTTGTTTAAATTTAACTTATTTTATGAAAGAATTTCTGGTTTCAGTTGACATTCAATAATATGGTCGGAGTCGGATCGATTCCTTCCGGACGTTCTAGTGTTAAAATATTGTATTGCTATATTTTGCAGCTAAATGAGCTTAAAATAATCACTCTTATCTGCTTAATACTCTGTAGCGTTTTTAACATTAATATTTAAAGTATTCAGTAAAAATAATGAAAGTAAATTTTATCGTAAGAGCTTGATCGATTTTTTTTTTGTTTCCGGTGGACAAATTCTAATTTTTTGCCAAATGAAGCCATCTGACATGGACAAAATAAGTGTTTTTCCATTCTTTGGACTGTGTATGATCAGGGACAGAGATCATATTGGCCAAATTCATGACACATAATCGGAATTGTACTGTTTTTAGGTATGTGCCAGATATGGCACGTGGTGCAGTAAAGGGTTAACTTAAGTAAAATGTGAGCTAATTTAAGCCAGGTTAAACAGTATTCTAACCAAAAATATTTTAGATGCATGCTTATCTATTTATTTTCCCATTTCCACGTAGAACTTGTGTGACATTATTTCTTTTATAAAATTCTGCTTCGAAACATGTTTAACCTGGTTTAAATTAACTCACATATTACGAAAATTAAGTTGGAAGTTGGCAAATATACAATTGTAGTACTAATGGAGTTATGAATATAGAGGAGGAAACATATAGCGTATTGTATATGAGTTGCGAGTGCAGAAACTGAAGGGAGTATCACAAGATGGCGAATGTTTTTTTTTTTTTTTTAATCGGATCAACTGTTTCTGATTACTGCCGGGCCAAACTTCCCTCAGTAAATTTGAACAGAAAATTTCGTCTCATTTAAGCGCCTTAGTCATGCAAAAATTCTTTCACAAATATGGTAAAAATTTCTATTGGTTTTTGCTGTTGGCTTTTTGCCCGGGTATTATAACCTTTTTTCCCTGACACTGACAAGAGGTTATCTAGGATGTCTTCTACCAGTAAAAATGGTTATCTGTTTGTGCAATAATTTACGACTGAAATTCTGCATTAATAAGGCATTTAAATAATCAACCCCTGCGAATGCGATTACCAAAGCGATATAAGTAAGCGTGCAAACTTAATACTGGAATCGGGCGTAAATTAACACAGTTGCGCCATCTTGTGGACGGGTGATAATCCACATACGCGGGATTTTAGTGTGATGTCATATATGACAGGATATCTACCATCTGCGCATATTTTCTAAATCTTTAGATTTTGTTTGCCATATTTTTGCAAAATAATGGCGTAGCGACTGGGGGCAAAGCGTTATAAATAAGCGAACAAACGTTATGCTGGAATCAGGCGTAAATTAACACAGTTGCGCCATCTTGTGGACGGAGTGATAATTCACATACGCGGATTTTAGTGTGGCGCGTATTTTCTAAATCTTCAGTTACTCATGGAAATGAATTTTGTTTGCCACAGTTATTACAAAATAATGGCGTAGCGAGAGGGGTATCCAGACGCACTTGACACCACGAAGTTTTCTTCGCCTTATGAGAGGAACTTCAGTTATTAATCAAGGTGAAAAAAACTTTACAATTTGAGTGGTGTCAGTAAGAAAACAGTTAGGTATCTACCTGTAGTTCACACTCCATCCGCTACGTGGCGCATGACCTTGATTGATGTGACCTCGCTTTTAATCTTGCGGTTACTTCTCCCATTTAACACTAGAACGGCGGCGAGGGGTCATTTTGACCCTTGCCGAATGAATACATTTCGATTCGAACCAGAATTTTTGTTATAAAGATTAATATATGCTGCACAAAAATAACTTAAATAAATAAGTTAAATAGTTCTAAATAAAACTTCTGATGTGAAATATTTTTATAAAACTTGAGCAAAATTTCCCGCCTTTCTAGTGTTAAGATAGGACGCTTACTTATATCGCTTTGGAGAGGGACGTCCAGATGCACTTGACACCACGAAGTTTTCTCCGCCTTGCCAGAAATACTTCAGCTATTAATCAAGGTGAAAAAAAACTTTACAATTTTAGTGGTGTGAAGTAAGAAAACTCTTAGGCATTTTCTTGTAGTTTAACCCCGTCCGCTACTGGGCGTGCGACCTTGATTGATGTGACCTCGCCTTTTATCTTGCGGTTACCTCTCCCATTTAAGATAGGACGCTTACTTATATCGCTTATCGATTACAGTTGACGTTTCGCTTTATTAAGGGTGTGTTAGTTTTTTGTTATTCATAGTGCCATGGTAGAAGTAATGTACCACGAAAATAATTAAAAAAATTAATGCTGGTCGAAAAAGAGACTGCACCGATACCATGTGTATCAAGGGTAAGTGGCTGTCCGGGGGGGGGAGGGGTCGGGAGGGAGGACGTATGGGCTATTCTTCTAAAGAGGTGCTAAATAATACCATAATATATATTTTGAAAAGTAATTGCAATTTAAAAATCGTTATAATGGAAATGCGGTGTAGTGTAATGTAAAAATACATGTAAATAATTTAATAATTAATTATTAATTATTTGTAATTAATCTATATATTAATTTCTCACATAATTATTGTGTTTGCAGAGCCTGATAAAGCAGTCCCGGCCTGTCACTAACCTAGTTTTTACCACATAACTGGGTCACTAAAGTTTAACACTAGAACGCCCGGAAGGAGTCGATCCGACTCCGGCCATATAATTAAATGTCAACTGGAACCAGAAATTCTTTCATAAAATAAGTTACATTTAAACCACGCAGATTTACGTTAAAGAAATCAGTCAAATAATTTGAAATAAAAATTCTGGCGTCAAGTATTTTTATGAAATTTCAGTAAAATTTCCGGTCGTTCTAGTGTTAATTAACCCCTTAACCCTTTCAGGGGCAAGGTACTTGCATTCGTAAAATGTTCAAATAACTTATTGACACCAGTATTAACAAGATATTTTATTTGTAAACAAGTAAAAGTAAATTTTCGTACACTTAAAAAAAATATGAAATGTTCATCATAAAATTCCAGTGCCAATGTGGCATTAAAATTGTGTGATGCCGTGACGGCATCACCGCCCTTCAAGGGATTAATTCTCGCGCTCGTGATTTTCACGGAGAGCGTATGCTACATTTTTTATTCAGATTGTTTGATTTCCACTAGTTTCTTAAAATAGTGTAATTGACTTTATTCTTGCATCCTTTTATCTGCTATTATGTAAGGTGAATATTTCTTTTTCAAAAATGTGGTGTCAATCAAACAATCTGAAATTTTTAAAAAATGGCCTACACTTACCGGGCGCGATGCTTAACTTTTATTTCATGACACATTCTTTATTTATAATTCAGTGCTTTGGAAAACTAATCTCATGTTCAGTTTCAAAAGTTAATTTTCTTTATTTAAATTTTCATTTGCTATTGGGTGAGTGCAAAAGTTCTACCCGTTTTTTCGCGAAAACAGAAAGGCGGAGAACACAAAAAGTTAAGCACGTATGAATTCACGCATGCACTATCATTATGTATGACCTTTTGCCATCTGTCTGGCAGTAAGTTAATCCCTCTCCGATAAAATTCCTCTGTTTTATACTCAAAATACTGTTGTAAAGCCGTTTTTACAGTCTCCACATCATTGAAGGTTCGGGGAGCAAAGGCGTTGTGTAACAATCAAATAAGGGGATAAATCGAAAGTTCAAGGTTGGGGCTATACGCCGGCTGAGGTGAAAGTTCCCAACTAAGGCCCAGTAATTTTTGCCGAGTCCTTAAAGCAACATGGGGGCTGACTTTATCATTTTAAAAGAGAACCCCTCTACGACTGATGAATGCTGGCCGCATAGACATGAGTTTTACTCACAATTTGTCCAATTGTTGGCAGTAGATGTCTGCCTTGATAATTTGGTTTGGTGAGAGGACCTCCTAGTTGATTATTCCCCTAGCATTAAGCCATATACTGAGCAAAACATTTTTGGAATGGAGTCCTCTTGTTTAGATCGATGGAGCACCCTCTGCAACATCGGCACATGGTCCTTCGACGCTTCACATTACGGTACAGTACCCACTTCTCATCACTCATTACAATTCGGTTCAAAAATGGTTCCCTACTGTTACAAGGATGCAAAGAAAGACAGGTGCTGATCCTCATTTATCGTTGCCTTTCTGTAAGCTGGTGTGCTACCCACTGATCGAATTTTTTCATGAAGCCAAGCGCATGCATTCGTCTTTGGACTATTGTTCTGTGTACCGAGAACATTTCGGCCAATCCTCCGACTATTGGATGTGGATAATTTGCTATGGCTGTGTCCATATCCTCGTCAAAAACCACTTATAGGCATACTCCTGTCTCCGTCCCGGAATTTCCTAAACCAACGGTAGCATGTGCTATCGTCCACGGCATCTTCCTCATACACATGACAAATGCTGTGGCAAGCTCTGGCTGCTGTAACAGCTTTATCGTACTCCTACAGTAAACAATGTCTGACGTGGTTTTGCTTGCTTGCTATGTTGTTTCCCGTTCCGCATGAGTTCTTCTGACAAATGTTGTGCCTATACATACTCTACTGCTCTACGCGTTATTATTCACTTTCCTGACCTCGAAACATAAGCTGTAACGACTGTATTTCACTTGACATTTACTTATGCTCAAAACGGGTAGAACTTTTGCACTCACCCAATAAATAACTTTTGTCAAAAGAAATTGAACAATGTCAGTGGACATAAAGTTAGTAGCTTCGAAATAAGTTAAAAAAAGGTAAAAAAACTTTCACTTTGAAAGAGAAGCTCCTTAGTCATTTTGAACATATCAATGCGGTTCGAATATTAACAATGTAAAATATTAATTTTCTTTTAACCCCTTAACGCTCGAATTAAATTACGGTTAAAAAATTCAAACTGTTTATTCGCACCACGTTTTTGAAAAAGAAATATTCACCTTATTTAATGACAGGTAAAACGATACTAAAATAAAGCCAATTACACTATTTTATAAAACTGGTGTGAATCAAACAATCTGAGTAAAAGACACAGCCCGTGAATATGACGGGTGCGAGAATTAAGGGGTCAAACCTCGATGGTCGAAGGAGTCCTCCCAGACGAGACACAAGCATCTATCACATGAATATATTCGGGTGGCACCACTTTTATTTTAAGAAACATTTTTAGTTGCACTGCAATAACATGTGAAGAGAAATTTACTAAAAAATGTGCTTTTAAAATATAGTGGTTCGATTAAAATATAAAAATAAAAACATGTATATAAAACTTGGGCGACTATTTGTCAACAGTCGAGCGCAAAGGATTAAATAACTGTGAAAACAAATCATGAAAGTAAAGAATACATCATTACAGTTCCTTGGACAATAAAGAAAATGGTAAGTATTATTAATTAGTAAAAATTAAATTGAATAACGTCTTACTGTTGTCACGAGAAATTGATTCATACATGTGGACATAAAATTAATAGCTTCTAAATAGTTTGAAAGGTAGCAAAAAAGAAAAAAAAAATTTCGCTGTGAAAGAGAAGATTTTATTCATTTTAAACATAGCAATTCATTACAAGTGTTATCTGTGTAAAATATTTATTTTGTTTTAAGTAACTGTGAGAAAATCATGAAAGTCAAGACTACACAATCACTTCCGCGGATAAGATAGCAAAATAATTGCACATTGGCAAAGTTTAAATAGGTATATATCTAATATTAATTACACAAAGCTTAATTCAACAGCATCATTCGACTCAGTCTAATATTTAATTTTAGTTATAAAAATATGACTGTAAAGAATTTCAAGTTCATTAAATTGCTAAACAAACATGAAGATGCATAAACTGTAGTAATTTAGAGATACCTGTATGTAAAGGTAGACCGGAACAGGTTTTTAAGACTGAAACCAAAACTCGGTAAGCTTCCTAGTTTCGGCCGAAAACAAAAATCTCCAATTTTTTTAAAGTAATTAAAAATACACATATATATACGCAATTATTAAATAATTATACGTGTAATTATGATTAATATGATATTTTGATCTCAAACCCAGACAACGTCGGGCGGGTCAGTTAGTATTCTAGATATATTTTGACTTGGAAAACCCCCACAAAATGTGCAATTATATTATATTATACACATTATTACATCGCTCAGGAATATCTCATGTTTCTATTACAAAAGATTAAGAATGATAAAATTATATAATTTTAATTACAGCATAAAACTTTGTATTTTAAATCATACAAAACTTGCTGAATGGCTCGCAATAAATACATCTACAGGGTGTCCACTAAATGACTGATCCATTTTGAACATAAATAATTAAAAAACGGTTTGAGAAAAAAATGCGCCGTTTGCTGCATTATTATTAGAAAAGCAAATTTCGCCACTAAGTGGCACTGGCGGTTGAAAAACTCCATAACAATACTTTCAATATAGCCGCCTTTTGCAGCAATAACAATGGCGTAATCTAAAAACAAAATTTGCACATACGCCTACAAGGTCTCAGTCGAAATGGAATGATATGTATTAGGTATTACAGCTGTAATGTTCAATGTTGGCAAGAGTTTGTGGCTTTTGCTGATACACCTTCTCTTTCAAGTGTCCCCACAGTAAGAAATCACAAGGATTTAAATCAGGCGAATGAGGGGTAGGGGGGGATCATGCCTGTTCTTGTATGGTTCATGAAATGTAGAGCAATGACACGATCATCAAAATGATATCGCAGGAAATCCAATATTTCGACCGTTCGATGGGGTCTGACATCTTCTTGCATAAACTACGATGAATCATGTGAACTTTCCATGGCATTGTGTATGACCGCAAAGTCATGCAGAATGTCAAGATATCGTGCTGCAGTTATTTTAGGGTATAGGAAAAATGGCCCAATTATTCCTTTCGAGGATATGGCAGCACATTACGTGACTTTTGGCGAATGCATTGATGGCTGTACAATGGAGTTATGAATAAAGCAGAGGAGACATATATTGAATTGTCTACCAGTTGTCAGTGAAGTAACTGAGGAGATTGTCACAAGATGGCGGCTGTTTTTTTTTTTTAATCGGATCAATAGTTTCTGGTTACCACTAAGGAAAACTGCAACCAGTAAATATGAATAGAAAGTTTTGCCTTATTCATGCAAAATTTCTCTCTTAAACATGAAAAAAATTCTATTTGTTTTTAACCGGTTGACATTTTATCCGGGTATTGCAATATTTTGCACTGACACTGACAGGAAGTTGTTTAAGTTGTCACAATATAGCGGAAACCTAGAAATTGAATACCTTCAAAGTAAACTTCCACCAGTAAAAATGAACATATGTTTTTGTCACAATTTATGACTGAAATTGTGCATGAATAAGGCGTTTAAGGATAAAATTTCTACTTAAATTTACAGGTGGAAATTTTCCCTTACGGTAATCAGCCTTGAGAAAGCGGTTGCAGTTGAAGCTTCACTATTTTAAGGATATTTCAGTTCCTTTTAATTCATAGTTCCATAGATTGTACAGAAATATGGGGGTTTTCCTTTCACCAAAATCGCTAATTTTTTTTATTCTGTATCTGTTGTCTGTAAATCGAACTAAATTCAAAAATCACTGTAAAAAAACTTTTGACCTCATGCATAACCCTCCTGCAAGAATTTTTTAAATATCTGTCACCGTTTGCAAATTATTGAATTTTAAAATCAGCCAGTCCTTTTTAGGACACCCGGAATATATTATGTATATATACATAAAGACATAAAAGTACATAAAAACATATTAAATTAATTTCAATACTGTTCAGAATTTTGTTCATCTCTTTAGATTTTATGTCGCACTTAAATTATTAATCTAGTAAAATATTATTCCGTTTTTGATATATTTTGCTAAAACTTTTCGCATATTTTGCAATGTTATCTCCAGTCTCTGCAGAACCATTAATCTTTGATATGGAGCATCTGAAAAGTTATATCGATGCGAAAAATGATACCTTCGAGAGACCCAAACTTTGATATTTAATACTTAAGGAAACTTAAATATCCGTGACTATATGCGCATTATGTTCCAGAAAATGCATTATGTTTTAAAAAATGAAAATGTTTAAAGCAATAGTGAAGGTTATATTTATACTCTCTTAATCACTAATTTCTATTATTCGTCAGTCATTAGCAATACCATAGCTGCCAACATTCTGTTTTTTTTTAAAAGTCAAATAAGCTCATTTTCAGCAAGAAATATTTCGTAAAAAATTACCTCAAATAAGTACGATAGAGAAACGTTAATTAATTTTCTCCACTAGTTAATTGTAATTACAGCTGAACTTTATCACAGAGGCTCCATCTATTCGCAAGACATCTTAGGATTTAAAACTTAGTCTCTTATTTAAAGTTGTCTTCAAATATTAATCCCTTAATGCTCCCCACAGTATCATTACCGTCTCAATACTCAAGGCCTCCGGACTGATTTCGTGACGTACCAAATGGAGATTAACTCCTTGAAGGGCAAGCAATTGCGTTAGTGTAATGCTTAATTCCCACCGGAAATTCAGAAAAATTTTATTTCAAAATAAGGAAAAGCAATTTTACGATTTTTCTCCACTAAAGTCAGAAAACTAAAATTTCCTAAAATTTTTCTGGTGCTAATCCTGATTAATCGTAGGTGGTATATAATATATACCGCCGCCCCTTAACCCCTTGAGGGGCGGTGGGATATATTTTATCCCACCTACGATTAATCAGGATTTGCACCAGAAAAATTCTAGGAAATTTTAGTTTTCTGACTTTAGTGGAGAAAAATCGTAAAATTGCTTTTCCTTATTTTGAAATAAAATTTTTCTAAATTTCCGGTGGGAATTAAGCATCACACAAACGCAATTGCTTGCCCTTCAAGGGGTTAATCTTCATTTGGTACGTCACGAAATCAGTCCGGAGGCCTTGAGTATAGAGACGGTAATGACAGTATCCGCTGTTCAGTATTAAATAATTTCATTAAATATAGTTGAATAATTTTATAGTTGAATGCATTTTTTTTACTAGAACAAAGACCGTAAGGTTAGTAGCTGTGTAATACAGGGTTACCACTGGCAACTATTTCAATATTATACATCTCACCGTTATTTTTTTTAAATAAATTTTCTTGTAAAATTCTCTTGCATACGTTGTTAAAGTATTCTATTAAACTTTGAGTAGTTTAAGTGCTTATTTTAAGTTATTCTTTCTTAACTTTTTATAGTGATTTTTCTCATTGTTGCTACCAGCATCGCTCCCTGAATACTAGGCCTAACCGCTGACACAACAGTAATTTTTGTGCGCAAGATTTTTTTCAGTGTGTGTACGGTTCCTTAAATATTCGTACCAATAATATTTTTTTAGTTTTTCCCCCCTTATTTTTCTGAGATTGAACAAGTCAGAGAAATCTTTTATAAAATACTGGTATCTACATTTAAGGGACCGTACCTACTTTTAAAAAAAATCCGCCTTCGGTCGCCGCCATTTTTGTGTCAGCGATCAGGCCTAGTATTCAGGGGGCAGTGCTACCCATGGAACTAATAATAAAGAGCAACTGACATATCCATAAAATAATGAAGCTTCAACTGTAACTGATAACGCAGGAGCTGTTTACCGCCGTTGGAAGTTTCTACCAGTAGATTTATATAGAAATTTTCAACTTATTTAAACGTCTTATTATCATAAAATTTCAGTCATAAATAATGGTAGAAACAGATTTTTATTTTAGCTGGTAGGAGTTTACTTTGACGGTAGTTAGGCCCCGCATTTCCGCCATATTGTGACAACTAGGGAAAGAAACTGACAGTTTTACAAGGCATACTGACACCAGTAAAAACAAATAGAAATTTTGACTACATTTTTGAGAAAATTTTCCCATGGATAAGACGCTTAATTAAGACGAAATTTTCTATTCAATTTTACTGGTGGGATGTTTGCCCTGGCGGTAATCAGAAACTGAAGATCCGATTTAAAAAAATCAGCCGCCATCTTGTGACAACCTCCTAAGTTACTTCACTCGCAACTGGTAGACACTATATGTCTCCTCCTCTTTATTCATAACTCCATTGTGCTACCAGCCACGTTTAAACATTAATTTTCTTAAGGTTTCCTAATGCCCTTGCAACACGATCACCCCTCAACTGGATGTAAAGTTGCCACGCAACTAGGTAGTCCATCAACAAGATCACATTGTTGTTCCATTGTCAAATTATATGTGAAAGATTTTTGTTTTGAGAAAGTGGTGCGAGATAGAATCTAAAGATAGTCGCCAATGGCAGCCCTGTAGCAGTATGTTTACAAAAGACGATTATGAATCTTTTCGTCGTTATTTGGCTGTTTTTGTGCCATATTTGTAAATTCAAAAATGCCTTTATAACATACGATGGAACGTAATGTACTGTACTGTTCCTAAAATTGTTTTTACTTTTTTATTTTGAAAGAGGTACAAAAATTATAAAGGAATGAAAACAAAATCTATATAATGCTCCGGTAATTGGTTTTTTGATTTATAGTTGAAATTAATACTATATTTTCCTGTATACAATATATTATTATCTTGAGAACCGAGAATATAATAGTATAATCAATTTCCTTCTCTAGTCTTGATTTTTAGCTGTGCAACACGAAGTTCTGTACTAAAATGTGATTTTAATAATCAATTGTCAGCATTTATTGCTGCAAGTCTTGCAAGAAGGGGGTGCAAGAAGAGGGGGCGGGGATTTCTGTTATTCAGCCATTCCCTTAACTGTCACAGCGACGGTCTCATGATTAACAGATAATCGAAGTTTGAATTGTATCTGTAAAAGAAGTTTTCTTTATCGTTAAGCGAAAATGTATATTTGGAAGAGTAATGAAATTCAATATCGTTACTGAACGCAATAATCTCTTACTATAGATTTTACAACTGTACTGGTCTTGTGAGTTAACTTAATCAATGTGCAATTTTTTTACTCATATTTCTTTTTTTTATAATAGTATTCAGATGATCTTAAATTCTTGAGAATTTAAAACTGGTACTTTTCATCGGTGCTTACACATGTATTAACCGCCGCAGAATTCGCAGAGCGCGACGTTCCGCGTACCCGTCCTAAGTCCTTTCTTTCCAACACTGGCAACTATGTGACACTTGACCGGAAGGAAAAAAAATGGAAAAGGTGGCACCGGACAAATTTAAAAGGAAAATTGGTCAAATTAAAGACATAAAAAAGAGGAAAATTGGTCAAATTAAAGACATAGAAAAGAAAAAAATTAAAATCATTTTTCTACCTTTCACGGAATTTCTAATATTTTTCTGATGTTAACCCCTTGAGGGGCGGTGGGATATATTATATTCCACCTAATTTTAATCATAATTCGCACCAGAAAATTTTTAAAAAATCTTACTTTTTACATTTTGGTTAAAAAAAGCTAGAAAATTGCCTCTTCTTATTTTGAAATAAATTCTTTCGTAAATTCCGGTGCGAGTTCGGCGTTACAGAAACACACTTGCTTGCCCCTGAAAGGGTTAAATAAGGAGAATAATAGTACACGAAAATTGTGGTATAACAACTGTATATACTCTGCGTATGTAACTTTGAAAATTCTTCTTATAACATATTATATTGCCAAGAAATCTCTTTGTTATGATCATAGAAATTAAAAAAATACGTTTATAATATACTGAGCTATTAATTAGTTGACTTTTTCATCAGTTGACCAGATCGAGTATAAGATAAGAAACTTACATGCTCTTAATTATTTATATTGGAGTAAAATCAGCTTCTTGAATATTTTAATTTACAGCGAGAAAATGTTATTTAATCATATAAAAATAAATAAATATGAACAATAGGATTACCTATTAATTAAAATCTATCCAAAAATAATTATCAAACATAATTATCAAACGTAAGTATTTCATACAAGTGTCGTGAATTTCATGACGAAAAAATATCTTTATCTAAAAATATCTAAACCTGGAACTTAGTTGTGTGATCTACCATTATTTCTGGATGCCACTAATGTTTTGACTCCACATGGCACATAATGGTAATGCAAAACTGTGATATAAACAGTGCAAGTTTATAAATATGTCATAATATTCTCATTACAAATCTTTGTTTAGTCTTTATTAACACACTTGAGTCATTTAACGACAAACACTATTTTTTTTATGAGGTGTTAAAATCATAATGCTGTTTGAACACAAAACCAGATTAGTCCATTTGCATCCGCAGCGTATTTAAGCGTTCATTTCAAGAATTTCTTTTTTATTCAGAAATTCCGAATCCATACCAGAAATTCTGTAATTTTTTTAAATGTAATCATAGAGCTCAATGCCATCAGTTTAACTGGGCACTTTTCTTTTTTATTCTGTTAATAATTACTACATAATGAACAACAGGAAAGTTTAAATTTAACTCTTAACCTAATTCTCAGTAACTTGATCCAGTATCGTGAAGAGTTTTAAATTTTCCACACATAGCTACAGAAAGCTCACACGTTTTCAGCACAATGGCAATAGAAAATTCCAGAATCCCTGTTCCAGTTAATATATTATTGGACTTCAAAGTGGGAAACTAGAGTAATGCGGAACTGATGTGCTAAAAATTTGAACAATGTTCACGTTTAATTCAGAGTTGCAAGTTTGGCTTCCATTTTTAATCCAAA
Source organism: Maratus speciosus (assembly GCA_963932465.1). NCBI lineage: Eukaryota > Metazoa > Arthropoda > Arachnida > Araneae > Salticidae > Maratus > Maratus speciosus. The sequence goes on along the minus strand of OZ010789.1, from coordinate 277,377,555 downwards.
ATTTCAAATTCAAACCGGAATTTCAGAACTTTTACCCTAGGTAATCGCAAAATTTATGTCTTTAATCCTTAAATGCCTGATTTTTCAAAAATCATTGCAATAATGTTTTTCGGCTTTCATTTTTTAAATAAATCACGGGAAAAATACTTAAAAAAATCATACTTTGTTTTAAGCATAGTTTACGGCTAAAAAACAGATTGTTACTAATCGGCAATACTGGTGTTTAATTGAAAAAATAATTTTCCTTGATAAAATTCTATAGTATTAAACACACAAGAATCTTAGGAACTATAATAAGAAATAAATTTTACTTACTCACTGCAGGTCAAAATAGAATATTTCGTAAACTTCCAAACAAAACTAAAAGAACAAATAGCAACATTTGAAAAAATAAATCTATCTTTATTCTTAAACAGCACACGTGTTGTCATCTACACGTTGAAAATTGATTTAATAATATCTTCAGAATGTATTTTATTGGCAACATTAGGCAGTATAGCTTCAATATTATTCTAATAGTATTTTAGAGCCTAAATTGGGCATGTTGCCGAAAAGAAACACCAGGCATTTAAGGGTTAAATTAACAAAGAATACCATTCTTAATTTCTAGTATGAACTCTGAATTTCTTGCAGTGTTGCCGCATCTGGCTGATTTTTTATTTAGGCATTCTGAATTCTCACGAGATAGATATTTTTTGGTTTATAAGGTGATAGATGTTTCATAAATAAAATAAAATAAAATTGCTATTCAAACTTTTCTTGAATGAATTCAATATTTCTAAATACAATAAATTTAAAAAATCAAAAAAACCGACTGCGCAAAAAGAGAACTCATTAATTATTTCTCATCAATGTGAATTATATTACTTACCTATTTTTTTCATTTACTTGTATTGATGACTTTTAACTTGTGTTTAATTGTTAGTTCCTATCTATAAACACTCTTTTGATGAGGTCTATAGATGTCTATGATGCAGTAAACCTAGAGATCCTACCTACACAACTTCCAGGTTGTATAATATTTTAACGGAGCTTCTGACTGTAAAAGAGTCAATGAAACATCGTCTTCGTTTTGAAAGACCTATCCGATGATATGTCACTCAATAGGGTGTGAAAAATTTTTTTCGTCTCTACCGCCACTTTGTATTTTACTGCCGCCATTTTGAATTTATAAAAGCAAAACCTAGCGTATTACCATCGGGCCGTTAAGACGAATTGATAGAGACCTCATTCATTAAAATCCATCCAGCCGTTGGGATCTTTCCAGGATGTAAAGAAATCCACATACCCAGATCCGCGTGAAACACATAACCCTTCTTTTTAGTTGGGTAATAAGAAATCCGTCAGATGCGCAACACTGATTTCTCATTAAAAATGAAGGCCAAAATCGCAACCGTGGTTTAGGTGATTTTTAAACTGTCAATGTTTCATGTGCAAATACTTTTTTGGCATGAGAAAATGCTGCTTTATTTTTTTAATGAATATCGTTATTGTTTAATTGTAAAAGCTTGGTTATTTGCGTTTGTTTATTATTTAACACTAGAATGACGTGAGGGGCCATTTTCTCCCACACCAAATGAATATATTTCGGTTCGAAACAGAAATTGCTTTATAAAATAAGATTAAAAGACTTGAAGAAAAAATGGGTTAATTTCATGAGTTAAACGCGTTCAAATAAAAATTCTGGGGTTAAATATTTTTATAAAACTTGAGTAAAATTTCTCGTATTTCTAGTGCTAAAAAAAGTAACAGTTAAAAGAGTTTCGTTACACAGTGTTGCCAGATTGGGGATTTTTTGTCCCCAGTTTGTTGATTGTCACCACTTTTTTGAAATAGAAATATTTGCCCTATTTAAAAATAGATTAAAAATTCTGAAAAATTTGGGAATTAAACTATTTAAAAAAAGTGATGACAGTCAAATAATATGAATTAGAAAAGCCCCCATTCAGTTCATCTTAAGTAATTCTCATGACGATCACAACACAGAGTATGACACAACATCTATGATTTCTAAAGTACGCCCAAACTTTTTTAGAACAAATACTGTATGAATTGACCATAATTTTTGTGGTATGAGTATTTTTCTTTTATATATTGTTACAGGATTTAAATTGGATATCTTAATATTCCTGTACGTAATTAAATATGAGTTAATTCAAATTTAATTCAAATTTAAATGATTAAACAGAAACCTATTAACATATATGTCTCATTTTATTAAATGAATCGAAGATGGCATTAGCTAACCAAGATTGTCAAAATAGATCCATTTGAATTAGTTAATCATCATTCCAGATGGTATAATAACTCGCTGAGCGCTCTGTTTACAAATAAACCTATCCGTTAAATTCTGCAGAAGAATTTACAACGTTTGCATATAAATACTATATATTCATTAATAAACTTATTTTTTAAATTTATTTCACACTAACCCTTCAACATGCTTGCTATAATTGCTTAAATTTTCGAATCAGAATATATTTTTAAAAGTTTCGTAGAAATATATTTATTATATATTCTTTTGTAATTTTTATCTGCTTTAACCCCTTCGGGACGGGAGCCTTTTGCGAAATTTTTAATCTTTTGTCACCGTTTTTTAAAAACAGAAATTTGTGTCTTGTTGAATAGAGAAAATGCGCTGATTAAATAAGGCAAATTTTACAGTAAAATTTTACTGATGAGAAAAAACAAGGATTCTGAGCGCTTCATGCGGCACGTATTCGGTCGGCTCGTCCCCAAGGGGTTAAAATTTGATTTATAATGAAATTAATAGTAAGATGATGATAATAATATTAATAATAATTCGTAACTTAGTGAATTAGCTCTATGATGTTGCAAAATATGTAATGGCCGATCAACATAAAATGATTATCTTTTTATTTTATGCAAACTTTATTAATGAAATTTTGAAGGACATACGTATACAAGCACATTATTTATTTATTTATTTTTGTCAACACGTGTTCTTTCCATGGAACTATAAATAAAGAGGAACTGACACGCATCAAAATGATGAAGCTTCAACTTGTAACCGGTTTCGCAGTAACTCATTACCACCGAGGCAAACTTCCACCAGTAAATATCCCAATCACGTCCGTCGGCCTAATCGTTCGGAGTTTTCTTCGAACCTTGGTTCTCCAAGCGTTAATACGGGTTAGGTTTCCTTTGAAAGACCTCCACGGAAGGCACTCAACTCCTTAGGGCCTATATCTTACGTGCTGATAATTGGCCGACATAAATACAACCAACCATTCACCAGTAAATTTTAACAGAAAATTTCTCCTATATCAAAAACCTTATTAATGAAGAATTTTCGTCTACGGTCAAGAACACGTATTTATTTTTACTGATGGAAGTTTACTTTGGCGGTAGTCAGTTTGGTTCAGCGGTAGTTGTTTTATTATAAAGCATTCAAATAATAATAATAATAATAATAATAATAATAAAATCATATAATTTCTCCTCCTAATAAAATATGCCATTATTGAAATAAATTATCGCCAAAAGTATTACAGAAACATTTTGCTGGGCGTTGGGCTCGAACCTGCATCCTCTACAAAAATTCAGAACTTTAAACTGCCACCTTAGACCGCTCCGCGACCAGGAACCCGTTCTGCATTCCCCTAAATTGCAGATGTTAGAAAAAAAGTTAAGGCATGCGCAGATGTCCCGATTTCGGTCTACTTATAAATTTACCTTTGTGTTTTTAATATACTTGATGGTTATCTCATAGGAATTTATGACTCATTCTTAACTGTACTTACAAATGCATTTTATACAGAGTTATCACAGATTATTTTGATACAGTCCTTACTTAGTAGCATCGCTATTTCAGAATAGTAATCTTTGACTTAGTTAATAGGAGAAAATTATTAGAAATTATCCGATTAAATAAGGAAAATATTGCTATACGGAAATAGTGGTACTCAAAAGAAGGGACTATAGGAACAATGTTGACAAGATAGGTTCCACATAAGTAGTTTCAATATCTATATATAAGTGAATATTCCGTTATGAACTTATTTATATACATTTACTGTTAATCTGTAATATAGCTGGGATCGTCTGGTTGAATTTGATTTTTTAAACACCTCTTTCCTCTTACAGATATATACTATTTATTTTTCTTTATTTGTCGAAGAACACAATGCGTAAATATTTTCTATGAGACGTGCATAAATGCTTACCTGGATATATACGCAATAGGGTTATATATAGCTCAGAATGGAGAATTTTCCGTGATTTAACAGAAAATACACAAATCATAACATAAAAATATCCAGCATGTTTAATGTAAAAGTACAGTCTGTATAGGAAATACAAGATTATATTAATTTTTGAAGTTTCAATTAAAAATATATAAAATTATTCCAAGCGTCATACATTGTACATCATATAACATGGAATTATAATTAATGATTAAAGCATAGATTTGAAAATAATTTAATTTAAGATGATAACTGAAGGTTATTAGAAATCTATGCTAAAAATATTGTTTATAAGTGATAAGACCATTTGTCTATTAATAAGAATTTTATAGAAATTAGCATAAAATCAGTCCATCGTTTCTTTTAATATTTTGAACACTTTCTTTTGTTATTGATAATACTAAGTTTTGAAGTTTTGTGTATAAGGTATTGCGTCTACTTTTAACAACGCGTCTACTTTTAACAACAACAAATTCTGTCCATTCTCGGAAAAGAAATACTTGCCGCTAATTTAAATTCAACACGGAAAACTGCCGAAAAGATTCTCTATTGAGCTTAAATCAGAATTTTAATCGGATTATTCCAAAATATTATACGAGTATATATATTTTCTCTGCTTTACATTAATTCTAAATAATTTAGATGCTTTACATAGCAATTATTTTGTCTAACATTTTAGTAAGAACACATCACATACTCAAAAAATCATATATGATGGCGATAAAACTTTGAGTGATAAATTTTAGAGTTTATTCAGTCAGAAATGTGTCGTTTTCGAAGTTCTCGTTTTCTCCCATACGTCACCGCTTTCCTAGGGTGCAATTTTTGCGCGTCAGCAAAAGGACTTTTTTCAGAAATAGAGCTTCTACACATTTTGTGACTAAAACTTTCTTTAACTCCCTGAGGACGAGCCACACGTATACGTGCCGCAGAAGATGCTCAGATTCCGTGCTTATTCCCGCCAGTTATTTATTTATTTTATTTTATTTTTAATTTTGCCTTATTCAATCGGCGCATTTTCCCGATTTAATAATGTAAAAATTTCTGTTTTAAAAAGTCGGTGATAAAATATTAAAAATTCTGTTAAAGACGCTCGTCGCGAAGAGGTTAAGGTGATTTAAAAATTCATTTATATATATATATATATATATGTGTTTTTGGAATCTATGTTAAGTGTGTTGGGGGGGACTGTATTTTTGTCAATTTGTTAATGTCGTTTTATTCATAATTTCACAGGTTTTTGTTGGTGGTCGGTAATGTTTATTTAATGGTTATATATATAATATATATTATATATATATATAATGAACACAGGAATTAAGAAATGCAAATATAAGGAACTATGAATAGCTTATGGAACTGCCAGAAGATCTCCACATGCATAATTCATAGTAAAGATTGGGTTTTTTAAATATTTCCGGCATTACGCCTAAAGATGACAATATTTAGCTCCCTTATAACATATCAAGAAATTTAAAGAATAATGAAAATAAAAAGACCTAAAAAAAGATGATCTATATTTGATATAAAATAACTTTAACCCATTAACTGACAAAGAAATGCCACTAACTGCTTAAGATGGGTGGTCTTCAACTTTTTTATATTTGCCACAAATATTGAAAGATAATCTTTAAGAAAGGTTATCTTTTTATTTAGTTAATCTTCACACTAAATAAAATTTATCCTACTAACATTTGTTATTTATTCTTGAGTTTACTACTCATTAATTATAAAATTATAAAAAATCTTCAAAAACATTAAAAATTATATAAAAAATCTTTGAAAAAAAATACAAAAAATTTTATAAAATCCAAAAATATATCTAGTTGTTGTAGTGCTATACTTAAACTCCCTCCTATTAAATTCTCTCTGCTTTTACTATTTTTCTGTCATACTTTTTACTTTCTTCTATCTTTACAAGAAGAAAGTATTGGATTCGTGAAAATTTTCGAATTCCGGTTTTCGACGGATTTACACGTTTTAGGGGTCAGAGATTCCAAAAAACATGTTTTTACAAAATGTCTGTCTGTGACTCTGTGAGTCTGTCTGTCTGTCTGTCTGTGTGTATGTGACACAAATTTTGTGGGCGCTCTATCTCAAGAACTAATGCACGGAATTTAACAAAAATTCATATTCAGTTAGTCCCGATACAAATTGATGCTGATTAGTTTTTGGTGCAAATCGCTCAACAGGTGGCGCTGCTATGCTGCCTTTTTTACGATTTCCGGAATGGCTCTATCTCAAGAACTAATGCACGGATTTTCATGAAACTTCAGATTCATTTAGTCCTTGACATGTATAGACAATTTAGAGATTTTGGTGCAAATCACTCAACAGGTGGCGCTGCTATGCTGCCTTTTTTACGATTTCCGAAATGGCTCTATCTCAAGAACTAATGCACGGATTTTCATGAAACTTCAGAGTCAGTTAGTCCTTGATATGACTTGATGCTGATTACGTGTTGGTGTAAATCGCTCAACAGGTGGCGCTGCTATGCTGGATTTTTTACGATTTCCGCAATGGCCCTATCTCAAGAACTAATGCACGGATTTTCATGAAACTTCAGATTCAGTTAGTCCTTGACACGAATAGACATTTTGTAGATTTTGGTGTAAATCGCTCAACAGGTGGCGCTGCTATTGGGCATTTTTTGCAATTTCCGCAATAGCTCTATCTCAAGAACTAATGCTTGGATTTTCAACAAACTTCAGATTCAGGTATACCATGATATGAATTAGTGCTGTTTATGTTTTGGTGCAAATCGCCCAACAGGTGGCGCTGCTATGCTTCATTTTTCAGAATTTCCGCCACAGCTGTATCTCAATAACTAATGCATGAATTTTCATCAAACTTCAGATTCAGGTATACCTTGATATCAATTAGTGCTGTTTATGTTTTGGTGTAAATCGCTCAACAGGTGGCGCTGATATACTACATTTTTCAGAATTTCCGCTATAGCTCTATACTAGAATTAATGCACGAATTTTCACCAAACTTCAAATTCAGATATATTGTGATATGAATTGGTACTATTTAAACGATTTAATTGACGTGATTTATATAGAAGAAAGTTTTGTGATGGCCACAACATACTAGTTTGTTTTTACTTCAAGTAGCTCATTTTTCCCACCTGTCAGGTCTTTTTACTCCATTTTTTACTTTCTTCTATATTCAATAGAAGAAAGTATTGTCATCGAAATTTTTTTCGACTTCCGGTTTTCGACGGATTTACACGTTTTAGGGGTCAGAGATCCCCAAAAACATGTTTATAGAAAATGTCTGTCTGTCCGTGTGTCTGTCGCCATCGTACCATCATAAACTGTGTGAAGTTATGCATACAATTGAACCAAATTTTCAAGTTTTTGGCTATGGCAAGCAGATCCTCCATGAATTTGGAAAACATTCGCCGGTAGGGGGCGCTGTAATAGCGATTTTTGTGCGATTTTCAATATTGTAGATTTCCAAAATGTATGAAGTTATGCATAGAATTGAACCAAATTTTTATTTTAAGTTTTTGGATATGGCAAGTAGGTCCTCCCTGAATTTGTAAAAATTCGCCGGTAGCGGGCGCTGTAAAAGCGATTTTTGTGCGATTTTGAATATTGTACCATCCTAAAGTGTATGAAGTAATGCATAGCATTGAACCAAATTTTTATTTTAAGTTTTTGGATGTGGCAAGTAGGTCCTCCCTGAATTTGGAAAATAATTGCCGGTAGGGGGCGCTGTAATAGCGATTTTTGTGCCATTTTGAATATTGTACCATTGAAAAGTGTATGAAGTTATGCATAAAATTGAACCAAATTTTTTGTGTTTATTTTTGGTCATGGCACGAAGGTCCTCCTGAATTTGAAAAAATTCCGACGGAAGGGGGCGCTATAATTGCGATGTCTGTGCCATTTTCATTATTGTACCATCGAAAAGTGTATGAATTTATGCATAGAATTGAACCAAATTTTTTGTGTACGTTTCTGGCTATGGCAAACAAGTTCTCTCTGAATTTGAAAAAAATCTGCCGGGAGGGAGGCGCTGTAATGGCGATGTTTGTGCCATTTTCTTTATTGTACAATCGAAAAGTGTATAAAATTATGCATACAATTGAACTAAATTTTTTGTGCATGTTTTCGGCTTTGGACAACAGGTCCTCCTTGAATTTGGAAATATCGCGCGATAAAGGGGCTCTGTGATAGCGATTTTTGTATACTTTTCATGATTTTTCGTAGTTCTATTGTCCATCGGCGGCTCGTGCAGCGGCGGGAACTCGCTTCCTGCTAAGCCGGCTATTCGCAAACATCTGATAATAACAGAATAAGGAAAAACTATTAATTTTAACAAATATCATGATATAGATTAACTCGTTTTTAGCTCACAGGCTATCAAAGCCTGAGAGCTAATGTGCCCGCCCGCTCTGTATGTATATATGTATGTATGTATGTACGTACGTATGTATGTACGTAACGCGATAACTCTTGATAGAAACATCCGATTTGCTTCAAAATTTTTTCCTAGGTTCATTGTGATAAGGCGCTTCCCTGATTAGTTTTGAGAGTTCATTGGTTAAGGATAAAGGGGGGAAAACGGGGTTAGTCCAACCCCTTAATTCAGATAAATGGGTTTTTCATGCAGAATGATTCGATTTTCTCCGAATTTGGTATACCGGTTTATTATGTTAAGAACTTCCCTGAATAGTTTTGGAGGTTCATTGGTTAAGGATAAAGGGGGAAAAGGGGGGTTAGTCCACCCCCTTAATTCAGATAATTGGGTTTTTCATGCAGAAGAATTCGATATTCCCCGAATTTGGTATACCGGTTTATTATGTTAAGGAACTTCCCTGATTAGTTTTGGGAGTTCATTGGTTAAGGATAAAGGGGGAAAAACGGGGTTAGTCCACCCCCTTAATTCAGATAAATGGGTTTTTCATGCAGAATCATTCGATTTGCTCCGTATTTGGTATACCGGTTTATTATGTTAAGGAACTTCCCTGATTAGTTTTGGAGGTTCATTGGTTAAGGATAAAGGGGGAAAAGGGGGGTTAGTCCACCCCTTTTTATTCAGATAAATGGGTTTTTCATGCAGAATGATTCGATTTGCTCCGAATTTGGTATACCAGTTTATTAGGTTAAGGCGCTTCCCTGATTAGTTTTGGGAGTTCATTGGTTAAGGATAAAGGGGGAAAAACGGGGTTAGTCCAACCCCTTAATTCAGATAAATGGGTTTTTCATGCAGAATGATTCGATTTTCTCCGAATTTGGTATATCGGTTTATTATGTCAAGGAACTTCCCTGATTAGTTTTGGAGGTTCATTGGTTAAGGATAAAGGGGGAAAGGGGGGGTTAGTCTACCCCCTTAATTCAGATAATTGGGTTTTTCATGCAGAATCATTCGATTTGCCCCGAATTTGGTATACCGGTTTATTATGTTAAGAAACTTCCCTGATTAGTTTTGGGAGTTCATTGGTTCAGGATAAAGGGGGAAAAACGGGGTTAGTCCAACCCCTTAATTCAGATAAATGGGTTTTTCATGCAGAATGATTCGATTTTCTCCGAATTTGGTATATCGGTTTATTATGTTAAGGAACTTCCCTGATTAGTTTTGGGAGTTCATTGGTTCAGGATAAAGGGGGGAAAACGGGGTTAGTCCACCACCCTTAATTCAGATAAATGGGTTTTTCATGCAGAATGATTCGATTTTCTCCGAATTTGGTATATCGGTTTATTATGTTAAGGAACTTCCCTGATTAGTTTTGGGAGTTCATTGGTTCAGGATAAAGGGGGAAAAACGGGGTTAGTCCACCCCCCTTAATTCAGATAAATGGGTTTTTCATGCAGAATGATTCGATTTTCTCCGAATTTGGTATATCTGTTTATAATGTTAAGGAACTTCCCTGAATAGTTTTGGAGGTTCATTGGTTAAGGATAAAGGGGGAATAGGCGGGTTAGTCAACCCCCTTAATTCAGATAATTGGGTTTTCATGCAGAATCATTCGATTTGCCACAAATTTGGTATACCGGTTTATTATGTTAAGGAAATTCCCTGATTAGTTTTGGGAGTTCATTGGTTCAGGATAAAGAGGGAAAAACGGGGTTAGTCCACCCCCCTTAATTCAGATAAATGGGTTTTTCACGCAGAATCATTCGATTTGCTCCGTATTTGGTATACCGGTTTATTATGTTAAGGAACTTCCCTGATTAGTTTTGGGGGTTCATTGGTTAAGGATAAAGGGGGGAAAGGGGGGTTAGTCCACCCCTTTTTATTCAGATAAATGTGTTTTTCATGCAGAATGATTCGACTTGCTCCGAATTTGGTATACCGGTTAGTTAGGTTAAGAAATTTCCCTGATTAGTTTTGGGGGTTCATTGGTTAACAATACAGGGGGAAAAGGGGGGCTAGTCCACCCCCTTAATTCAGATAAATGGGTTTTTCATGCAGAATGATTCGATTTTCTCCGAATTTAGTATACCGGTTTATTAGGTTAAGGAACTTCCCTGATTAGTTTTGGGGGTTCATTGGTTAAGGATAAAGGGGGAAAAGGGAGGTTAGCCCGCCCCTCTTAAATTAGATAAATGGGTTTTTCATGCAGAATGGTTCGATTTGCTCCGAAGTTTTTATACCGTTTTATTATGTTAAGGAACTTCCCTGATTAGTATTGTGAGTTCATTGGTTAAGGATAAAGGGGGGAGGGTGGCTAGTCCCCCCCCCCTTAATTTATATAAACGGTTTTTTCATGCAGAATTATTCGCTTTGCTCCAAATTTGGTATACCTGTTTATTATGGTAAGGAGCTTCACTGATTCGTTTTGGGGATTCATTGGTTAAGGATAAAGGGGGGGGGGGTAGTACACCCCCTTAATTTAGATAAATGGGTTTTTTTTGCAGGATTATTCGATTTGCTCCAAATTTGGTATACCGGTTTATTATGATAAGGAGCTTCCCTGATTAGATTTGGAGGTTCACTGGTTAAGTATAAAGGGTGAAACGGGAGCTAATTCCCCTTCATTTATTTTTTTGATGGTCATTATTCTTTAAAATAAGAGTATGATATACAATTAGTGTGAATAGCCTGTGAGCTCAATGCCATCAGTTTAGCTGGGCATTTTTCTTTTTTATTAGTTCGTTTAATTGACTGAAGCAGAAATTTAAGATGAAAATCAAAGTTGGTATAATATTGAACTAATAATATTGAAGTATTAACATGTGTAACTAGTTTTTGAAATATTAAGATGTATAAGATAGAAGAAAGTTTTGGGATTGGCACATCCAATTAGTTTTAATTGCTACCATCCAGGTCTTAGTTTGCTCTCCTGCCATTTCTCACCAGTTCTGATCCCGGGGATGTGTGGAGTTGTCCACAGGGGCCTCGGTTAAAAAGGTGTTCGAAGTCGAAGTCGAATAAAATTTATTATTATTATTACTATTTTTTAAATATATTTTTATACATTTACATATATTTGTATATATTTATACACTCAACAACTCTGAGCTTTCCGACTCATGTTTAAGCGCAAAAACATTACATTTGTAGGCTTGATAATTAAAATAATTTTAATCGAACTGTTTTTCATTCTTCAATAAGTGAATTACATCTTGAGGTGTAAGAGATTGATGTCTCATGATGGTAGTTAATGTGACAACATTTTAAGAACGATCTTCTGCTTTACTTAACACTAGTAAAAGAAACAGCTGGATTGCATAGTTTCTAAATATGAGAAACTGTCACTTCGGTATTTGCGAACAAATATGAATTCAGAAATGTGTACAGAAAGTAGCTAGTTAGGATATGAGAACAGTTAACCCTTTAACCTACGATTTACTTTTAACAGCTCCACGGTTTGGCAAATCCATAGCTACCACCAAAATTTAATAAAGATTTTTGCCTTGTTTAATCATGAAATTTCGACTATTAAATTAAACTATATTTACTGTGAAATTTTAGTGGTAAGAAGAATTTACATGCGGGCTATGTCCGTCATTGTAGGTTAAGGGGTTAAAGCCAAAGCGATATAAGTAAGCGTCCTATCTTAAATGGGAGAAGTAACCGCAAGATTAAAAGCGAGGTCACATCAATCAAGGTCATGCGCCACGTAGCGGATGGAGTGTGAACTACAGGTAGATACCTAACTGTTTTCTTACTGACACCACTAAAATTGTAAAGTTTTTTTCATCTTGATTAATAACTGAAGTGCTTCTGCTACGGCGAGAAAAATTTCGCGGTGTCAAGTAAATCTGGATGCTTCCCTCGCTACACCATTATTGTGCAATAAATGTGGCAAACAAAATCCATATCCATGAGTGACTAGAGATTTAGAAAATACGCGCTACACTAAAAGCCCGCGTATGTGAATTATCACTCCGTCCACAAGGTGGCGCAACTGTATCAATTTACGCCTGATTCCAGCATTAAGTTTGTTCGCTTACTTTTAACGCTTTGGTTTAAAGCTGTTGCCGCAAATCTCAATCACACTGGTAAGCTGCGGAGCGATCTCTTTTAAGACAGACCAATTCAGAACTGTAACCACCACTTTTTTCTTGCATTTTTTTTTTATTTAATCTTGCAAATGTCGTAGAAAATCTTTCCTGGTTGTTTTTTTCTTGCAATAGTCTTAGTAATCTACAACGAATATAATTTTAATCAAGAACGAAAAATCATGCGTCGAGCATAGATTATGAAACACTTTCCAACACATTCAGAATACTGTGAAAAACACTTTACAATTTATTAAGGTGAAGGATGATGTTTTAAAAAACAACTTGGAAAACTTATAAGGCATTTGAAAAACTTTTTTCTAAAATTAACATCAATAGTCGGAAAAGTATCCAATTTTTTTGTGCAGCTCTGTATATGATCTATAGATTTTTGTGTGTGCTAAATAGTATGCTAACAGTTTATTCATTTGATATAAAACAGGTGAAAATTCCCATTCAACAATTTCCATCAATAAATGGAAATACAGTAGAGCACCGATTATCCGAACAAGTCGGGACCGACCCTAGTTTGGATAAGCAAAAGTTCGGATAAATGAACAGACAATTTAAGGGATGTTCCTGACTATACTAAAACCTTCACATTTTATCCAGACTTATGACTGGCAGTATCAATTAGTGCTAGCGTGTTTAAAAACTTCTTTTTTTTTTTGTTTACTTTTTTATCATTTAAAATTTTCTTTTTCTCTCTTTATCATTTTCTGAGCTCAAGAGATTATAATTTAAGCGAAAAAGCTTTCGATTGTTGCTTGCATCAAAGAAGACATTATTTCCAATGCTGCCATATCACGAATTCTTCTTAAATACGTTAGCTGAACAGGATCAGAGTTCTTGTGCCGCTCGAGCCATTTCATAGCTTTTTCCAAATATTCAAAGGCTTCGTTATATGATGGACATGGGTAATTTTCAGAGCATTCGTTTTCATTTCCTCAATTTCTTTTTCATCTTAAATCTCATCTACAATCTCATCATCATTAAAAAAAAAATTTGAGAGAAATAGGTTGTTCGGATAATTGAACTTCGTTTAACTGGAGTTCCAATAATCGGCGCTCTCTGTATACCTGAGAACTTTTGTGTTGCTCTGTATGTGATCTATAAAATTTTTACACACCAAGTAATTTGAAGAAAAAAAGTTACATTTAAGAACACGTCCCACTACCGAAAACGCATTTCCAGCAATTTTTGTTCACAGGCAGTATTGTAACCAAATTCTTTCGCGTATCTTTGTAAATGAACGATGCATTCTACACACACTCTATTCTACAACAGGCGCCTTGTAGTACATCTCAGTGATATATATAAACTTCAATATGGTTAAAATAGTGTAATATCTTTAAGGGATCTCAGGGCTCTTAAAGCTTCAAATTTTTCAAAATTTTAATTTTTTTAGATGTTAAACTTTTATCTTTTCTGAACATTTTGATATGATTGTATTCTTGAAATTCTTATTAGATCAGAAGTTATGGCTATTACAATTGAAGAGCTGAGTGGATGAACATGTTATGCTACATTTTCTATTTTTTTTTTTTTTAATCTTTTGGCTGAAAGCGTTATGAGGTATCCTATCACATGGTGAAGCTAAAATACTAAGATTCTATTTTGTCTTGAAGATTTAAGAGATTATTCATTAATATTTAATATTTTAATATTTAATAATGTCAATAATATTAATAATTTTTAATATTTGAAAATTAAATGTGAATAAGTTTTTCTGAGAGAGTTTCGTAACATACCTGTTAATATTTTAAACACATGGTATCAAACAGAAAATAAATCATTAAAATTTATAGCAAAAACTTTCACCTCAAATTTCTTGAAATGTAATTTTTGTTACTTAACATGTTCTTCCACTTACCTCTTCAATTATACCCGCTCAATAGCTGAAGTGGCGTTACCGAAATTTTGAAGTCATTTTTCCAATCGACGTTTTTGGGTATAATGAGCAGGATATCTCAAAAACTTCTGAATATTTTTTTCACGAAATTTTAAAAACACATGCTTCGTCTTTGTCTGTATAAACTCAACCTAAAATTTCATTTTTATTGTTCCAAAAAAATATTCTTGTAGGTTATTATAAAGTTGAAATTTTTAATTGGCTTAATACAACTTTGTATTAAAAATGTAAAAATGCTTTAAATGCAAATTTATTTACGTTCAGGGTAATTATTATAATCTTAAGTATAAGTAGGCATAAAAAATTTCATTCTAGTTGCAAAATGTATTTTGTAATACTGCGCGCAAGCTATTATATCGATTTTCCGCTCGACAAATATCTGACAGTTTGGAGCCCCCTATAAATACTAATTTTGCATCTAGTAATTTTTTAAATACATGTAATGAAAGAACATACTTATATCTTTTAATCCCATTAAAATTTGTGTTTTTAAATCATATACATTTTAAGATATTAAATGTTGAAAATTGTCTTTCTTTTTCATTTTTTACAATTTTAAGAGTCCTGAGACTCCTTAAAATACACTGCAAGCGATTTTTCACCAAACACCGCAATGTAACGGAATTCTTTTGTGTGTCTCTGTAAACGAACCATAAATGCTGCACACTTCATTTTCAGTACCGGACATGCCATTCTAAGACTCAGTAACATATATGAATTTTATGCCAATCTGACTTCATGTACGCGAGTTAGAGCACGGACAGCCGGTAGGCAGACGCAAAACTATTCATATGCACTTTTCAACTATGTTGGAAAGTGTGAAAAATTATCGGCAGCCAAAAAAAAAAAAAAAAAAAAAAAAAAAGATCGCAGTGAAACCTGCACTAATCGTATTTCAATAATCTGGGGCAGCAAAATTAACCCTTAAATGTCGGATGTTGCTTTTCGGCAACATACCCATTTAGGCTCTAAAATACTATTAGAATAATATTGAAGCTATAATGCCTGATGTTGCCAATAAAATACATTCTGAAAATATTATTAAATCGATTTTCAACATGTAGATGGCAACACGTGCTGTTTAAGAATAAAGAAAGATTTATTTTTTCAATTGTTGCTACTTGTTCCTTTTGTTTTGTTTGGAAGCTTACGAAATACCTTCTTTTGTTCTGCAGTGAGGAAATAAAATTTATTTCTTATTATAGTTCCTAAAATTCTTGTGTGTTTAATATTATAGAATTTTATCAAGGAAAATTATTTTTTCAATTAAAGACCAGTATTGCCGATTAGTGACAAACTGTTTTTCAGCCTAAACCATACTTAAAACAAAATATGATTTTTTTAAGTACTTTTCCCATAATTTTATTTAAAAAATGAAAGCTGAAAAACATTATTACAATAATTTTTGAAAAATCCGGCATTTAAGGGTTATAGTTCCTCTCATCATACATATAATAAATGTTTTTTTCATTCTTAAGCGAATCACATGAAATTTTTCAAGTCTTTTGTTTCTGTTTTATTTAACCCCTTCGTGACGGGAGCCTTTTACGAAATTTTTAATCTTTTATCACCGTTTTTTAAAAGCAGAAATTTGTGTCTTGTTGAATCGAGAAAATGTGCTGATTAAATAAGACAAATTTTACGGTAAAATTCTACTGGTGAGGAAGAACAAGGATTCTGAGCGCTTCATGCGGCACGTATACGTGCCGCTCGTCCCCAAGAGGTTAAAGAGTCTTTGTTTTGTCATACATTCCTTCTGTTTTATACTCTAAATCAATTTTAAATCTTTTCTAATATTGTCATGTGACATTTGTTTCTCAGTTTCTTTTCAAAATTCGGGAGTGAAATAAATTATTGTTATTTCTCAATAATAATAAAAAAATATCCTTAAAAAATCTAAAAGTACAGGCAAAAAGGTGCCTGGCCACTTAGTGTTCCCAGGTGTCCCGCGTAACAGCAGAGCTCCAAATACTCTGGACACCACTAATTTCTTGCAGTTTATTTAGCCATCTTTAATCGCCGATAAATCTACTTTAAAATACTAGTATTCAGAGTATTTTGAGACCCGACTTACGCGAGACACGGCATCCCTATTACTGAACCACCCTGTGACTAGAAGAGATTTTTCTGAAATTCGAAGAAATGTCCACTTCTTCACCGAAGAATTTTAGGAAAGTTTGAGCTTAGACTTGTGAATATCTCGTGTTTTGAAGGAAAAGGTATACAGGGTGCAAAGGAGAGTCCCTTTAACCTGAAAATACTTGCGAACGAAGAGAGCTACAGCTATGCAAGTGAGGTAACGGTATACTAAAGCAACTACGCCCGATTTAATGCAAACGACAGCAGCGCCCCTAGTGGCGAAATTTGGAAGATAGCCATTACAAATCGAAAACGAAAAGAGGTAGAGCAAAATTTCCAATTAGAAAGTTTTAGAGCATCAATTAATTAGTACGAAACGACATTTAATTTACATGAATAAGATAAATCTTCGTCTGTATACTCAAAAATGTCCGAAATCGATCACTCTATTTTGCGTAAACGTTTGAATGGAATAGCCAGAATAATGAAGAAATAAGCACAATTTATGGTGTAAATACGTTCTTATCTCAACACATTTTGATAACATTACTCAAAAAAAAAAAAAAAGACAAGCTGTCTCACAGTGATAAAAAGTTAATATTCATTATGTTCGAAAAGTTCGCCATTGCTCACGATGCACGTTTGTATTCGTGAGAGAAATTCTGTATGCACATTTCTCAGCATGAAACCTCTATTGCAAGCCTCTTCAACACGACGGCATAAATTTAACCCTTTCAAGGGCGGTGGCTAGACGGTCTAGCCACCTAATTTTAATTCCAAAACGGAAAAATGGCACCAAGAATATTTTAATAAAATTTTGCTTTTGTAATGAAAGTGCAAATTAGCTTGTTTTTATTTTCTAAGAAATTTGTTTGAATATTCTGGTGCCAGTCGATTATTTCATCAGTTTATAAACAGAGTTTCTTCTTCCCTTGGAAGGGTTAATCTAAAATTTTAAATGCATTGGAAATTGAATTTTTACAGCACAATATAACATCACAATCTGCAATTGTGCACTGCTACTTTTCCAGAATGTGAATATGCAAAGTAGAATCGTCACTCATCGATTTCGGACATTTTTGGGTATACAGGCGACGATTTATCTTCCCTGTGTGAACCAAATATCATTTCGTACTAATTAATTGATGCTCTAAAACTTTCTAACTGGAAATTTTGCTCTATCACTTTTCGTTTTGCAATGGTTATCTTCCAAATTTCGCCAATAGGGGCGCTGCTGTTCGGTGTTTGCATTCGGTCAGGCGTATTCGCTTTACTATACCGTTACTTCACTTGCATAGCTGTATCTTTCTCCTTTCGCAAGTATTTTCAGGTTAAAGGGAGTTTCCTTTGCACCCTGTATACGTTAACCCTTAAATGCATAGTGATGCATATCTGCATCACTTTATTTTTATCTTATAGCAACCACTATATTTATATAGAAATATTAATACTTTAACGTGCCACTAAATAAAGTTAAAAATCTGTCTTAAAATTTCTGGTGTGTAATCTTTAATATACAAATAAAAATCAAAATTATAAAGAAATAATTCATGCTTTCAAGATTTAAGCTTTACAAAATAAATAATTATATAAAATAAGGTATTTAGATTCATACTTATTAAAATATTTACTAATTTGCAATATTTTAGCTATGACAGTAGTTTTTACTTGTACTTCAGATGTGCAACGTCAGAAAAGGTTGACGTATTATAGGAAAAAGGTATCTCTGATTTTCTTCATTATTTTTCCTGTGTTATAAACCTTTCTGAGAATCATATATAATGTTTTTGAAACAAAATAAAAAAATCATGCATTTAAGGGTTAAAAACTCGTTTCTAGTACAAAAAAGGTCTAAGTAGCATTCTTTTGTGTGTGTGGGGGGGAGGAGTGGCAAAAAGAAGGCATGCTAACTCAGGGAGTGGAGGAGTTGAATTTTATAAGCCATAAATGGGTATCTTTTATTATGAATTTTATAATTCTGAGTCGAATGACACCATCCTTAAGTCGATACGACCATTTCTTACAAAGTTACGACAAGTTTTATGAATGCAAAGTCGAACACTATACTACAGGTAAAATAGTTTTATACCAGGGTTCGTACGGGTCCTTGAATTTCCAGACTAAGAAATTCTTCGGTACCAATATTTTCTTATGAAAAATCTCCCTTTAAATAAAGCGAAATTCCATCTGTTTAAAATAGATTTATTTTTCTATAAAAAAATTCTGATACTTGGCCTTGAAAATAACGGTACCCGTACGAACCCTGTATACAGGAACAACTGATAGCATTCACGAAAATTTGGGAGGAACTTTGTTTTGGTACCAGAATTGAAGATCGGATGAATCCCCCCAAAATAAAGTTGTTTTACCCAGAATTGGGAAAATTTGTAATCTCAATTATCCGCAATGTAATTACAAGTTAAATGCATGTAATTAATTATAGTTACACACATTCAAACACAGAAAATTCTGCCAAATAATGGCTTGGGGGCGGTTCAGGTTACAGTGTTGCAATTTTTTTAATTAATTACATGCAGTTAAACTGTAATTACATTGCACATAATTGCAATTACAAATTTGCCCAAAGTCTGTTTTAGAGTGTTTTTTTTTTTTGGGGGGGGGGGGGATATTAACTCTGGGAGGAAACTCAACTTTTTTTAAATAGATCAAGTGGGGAATCGTTTATTACGAAGTTTCTGAATGAATGACACTATCCGCAAATCGATACGATTATTCGCTACAAATTTACGCAGGTTTTATGAATACAAAGTCACGAATGATTTTATGAATATAAAATAATGAAGACATGATTTTTGACAACTTCGATGGCATTAAAGGAAACACAGATAGGGGAGGTGGGGGATGAATGGGACATTTTCACAAAAATATATTTTTTAATTTTTTTATTTAAGTTATTATCAATATTATATATCACATTTTATAAATTAGGTATTTGACAACATATATGAACAATATTTATTCTAGATTATGATTTATTCAGAAAAATATTATGAAATAAAAAAAACGTTCCTCCCTGTCCCAATCATCCCCACAGCAGGGATGAATGGGACACTAATAGGGATGGATGGGACACAAAGATTTTCCTCCCTGTATTCAATTTTACCAAATTAAAATTTATAATTATAACATTATATATAATTATTTTTGTAATATATGATTTTACAGCACGAATCGATATTTTTTTTTTTTTTCAATAACTTCTTTTATTGCAGTTTTCACTTTTAATGCAAACTTCGGCTATCAATCTGTTCTTTTTTCCCACTTATGAGGCATTTTAGATAGATTTGAAATGAAAGTGCAAAATGTCTTTTAAATATGGCATAGCTAATAATTTTCAATCATAACTTATTAATTAATATTAATTAAATGTATCTTAGAAATATGCAGAACGGAAATTATTGGGTCAATCGGAAAGTCGTGTCGTACTGGAAATATCAATTCTTACCGGAAAATTCTGCACGGTAATTATTAAACATTAGATATTGGAATCGATGTCTAATAATAAAATGATAGAATTTTCTGGTGCGAATTGATTTTCCCAACACGACACGACTTTCCGATGGACCCAATATGTTAGGGGTGGGGATTTATTTGTTCAACATTTCAAAATTCAATATAATTTCCCCCATTTGATCAATAAACATACTATATTTAACGATTTTATCTATTTTGATTAAGTTTTAGTACCAATTTTTTGATAATCCATTAATAATTATTACAATACAATAAATACCACTCAGAAATTTTAAACAATTGCAACTTATATAATACTATTTAATACTATTAATTAACGTTAATTATTAATTTATCAACCTATATAATACTATTTAGTTAATAAATAAAATTTTCAGCATCTCTAGGGATGAATGAGAATGTCCCATTAATCCCCATTTGAAATGTCCCAATCCCCATGATGCATATATTCAATTCTTAGCCAATTTGCCTCAAAAATTATTTTGTCACAATGCTTACTATTCAGTAATTTTAACTATCGATATCGAACCTTAAAATAAATAACTACAACATAGCTTAATTTTTTATATTGTATAAGATATTTCACATCTTCAAATGTAAAAATAAAGCTTACTTTTAAGCAGAGATTTCAGAAAATGCAACTTTGAAGGAAAATGAAAACAGCAATGTGGTCCTACTTTTAGTTCTGAAGCACACTATGGTACCCCCCCCCCCTCATATAAACCTATTTTACTTGTACTAAGTATAATGTTCGACTTAGTATTCATAAAATGTGACGTAACTTTGTAATAAATGATCGTATCGACTTGACAATGGTGTCATTAGATTCAGAATTAAAAAAAAATAATAATAGACGAAACCTCACTTGACCTAATTAAAAAATTGAGTTCCTCCACTCTCCTGAGTTAAAAAGATCCAATTTCTATCCCCACCCGCACAAAATTATAGTAAAACAACTTTTTTTTTGGGGGGGGGGGCGGATTAATCGTATCTTTATTTCTAGTACGAAAACGAAGTTTTTCCGAAATTTTTGTGAATGGCCATCTGTCGTATCTGAAAAAACATATTTTACCTGCACTTACGTTTTATCCAAACATCAAAAAGAGGCAAAATGCAAATCATGTATGGGGTAGGAAGCAATTTAAAATAAATGTTTATTGCCTGAAATATTGAGAATGTCCCATCCATCCCTTGTCCCATTCATCCCCTAGCTCCCCTATATCTGATTTTGGTTATTGCTATTTTGAGGACATTTTATAAGTTTCAGAATGTTTAATATGATATAAGAAGCACGTTTTGAACTTAAAATAAATGTAACAAAGTTGTTCTCAATGATAAGGATAACTTTCGACTTTGTATTCATAAAGCCTGCAGTAACTTTGAAACGAATGGGTGTATTGACTTACGGACGGTGCCATTCGGTTCAGAATTCAAAAATACATAATAAACGATACCATAGCTGCAGTGGTGGAAAATTGGCGCAGAGGAGGAGCCTATTGACACCACTAAATTTTAGTAGAATTTTTCGTCTTATCTAATGACAGTTTTTATTAAGATGAAGAATTCCATAAAATATTAGTGGTGTCAATAGGCTCCTCCTCTGCGCCAATTTTCCACCACTGCATAGCTGCTGACCTATATTTAAAAAGTTGAGTTCTTTTTCGAGTTAAAATTTTCCTCTTTTGCCCTCCTCTCAAAACACGGTAAAACAACTTCATTTATCGTTGACTCATCGAATCTTCATTTCTAGTGTCAAGACGAAGTTTCTCCCAAATTTTTGCAAATTAGTTGTTTCCATATAAACCTATTTTACTTGTACTAAGTATAATGTTCGACTTAGTATTCATAAAATGTGACGTAACTTTGTAATAAATGATCGTATCGACTTGACAATGGTGTCATTAGATTCAGAATTAAAAAAAATAATAACAGACGAAACCTCACTTGACCTAATTAAAAAATTGAGTTCCTCCACTCTCCTGAGTTAAAATGATCCAATTTCTATCCCCCTCCCCACTAAAACATAGTAAAACAACTTTTTTTTTTTTTTGGGGGGGGGGGGGCGGATTCATCGGATCTTTATTTCTAGTACGAAAACGAAGTTTTTCCGAAATTTTTGTGAATGGCCATCTGTTGTATCTGAAAAAAAATATTTTACCTGCACTTACGTTTTATCCAAACATCAAAAAGAGGCAAAATGCAAATCATTTATGGTGATCTTATAATCTCTTAACATTGTCTGTACATAGCTTTCTTTTCTTTAAAAAATGAAATAGTAGTCACCTTTGGATAAATATATTTTTAAATTTTTAAGCTGAAGTTTCTAAAATAATTATTTTATCTGTAATTTGAAATATACAAGTTGAAATTTACATACGGTTTCGTCGTATTTAGTAAATAACATAATCAGTGAAGAACTTATATATTCTTAACACACACAGCATACGTTCATTTTTTCTTTCTTTCTTTTCTTTTCTTTTCTTTTTTTTTTTTTTTTTTTTTGTAGAATGTAATACTTTATACAGCAGTTTCTAGCTAACGCAAAATAAATAAATAAAATGTATAACAAAAGCTTTATGTAAAAAGTTCTTTTTTAATGGTTATTTTTAATTATCAAGCGTGCTTATTTAAACAATTTAAATTGAAATAAAATGAATGCTTTCATAGACATAGCGAAATAATGAAAATCAGCAAAAAGTAAATATTTTACATACCATAGTTATTATGATTTGTTATATGTTAAATATTTATCTTTTTACTCACATATGTGTACAGTGACAGAAAATATGACTTATTCTTGTGTAGTTTCCGCAATTTTCTGTTAACATAAGATAAATAAAAATAAATAAACATCTTGAAGCTTTTTCTCCATTGACAGCTCATTATTTTGTACGAACTGGAAAATAAATGCTTTTTTTTCGATTAAAACATTTTAAAATTGCATCCCAGGAACTTAAATTATTATTTTTTGCTTAAAATACTGATTAATTGGATAGCCCGGAAAAATAACTTTAAGAAATAGTTTTTAAAAGATTTTCTTTAAAAATATGTCGAAGAGTTTTGTATTAATTAAAATTATAAAATAGAAACGCAGGGCATAATCATGCGAAATTTTTAAATGAATTGAAAGCATCAGATTCGATCTCTTATTCAGCTAGAAAAAAAAAGCAGAAAAGGAAAGATAAAAAAATGATAACTACCGTGAGCATTCATGCGTTTTTGAGAAATATGATATCAGATGTTGGCGACCTGAATAAAAGACTGAGATAATAAGGGAAAATGAACAACAGTAATTGGCTGGCAAAAATAACACCTTTAAAAAAATTATTTCTCTCGGTAATTTGCTTTGATGTTAAAAATGCTTACATAGCTAAAATAAATAACGACGTCAAATAATATCAAATTAACAATCTTATAAAAGTTAAAGGTTAAGTATAAAGCGACGTGCAAAATGATGAAAACGACGAAAAAACCTTGAAATCTGTTACCGTTTGCAACGTAAATTAGCAAACATTTGTGTTAAATTTAAATACATGATACTTCGATTAATTTTAAGACAATCGTTTACGAAAATTGCATACATATTTTAAAATCTATTTTAAAATATGTATTTTGTTAAATATACGCTGGAGCAAAACGACTAGAACGCCGTAAAAATTTCGGAATAACGGGTCACACTTGATGAATATTTTCGCAAATCACTTAACAAGCATTTAACCCCATAAATTCCCAGGGTAGAATGCGTTCCAGAAATTGTGTAATTCAGAGAATCGGAGTTCATACCCGAAAAATCTACAAAGGACGTTCCATAATAACTTGTAAGAGTAAAATCATGAAAAATCAATAAATATATTTACATCAAAAAATATATCATTCTTATTCAAAACAACTTCCCTCAGATGATATGCAACAGTCCCATCGTTCAACACACTCTTCAAAATAAGGAGAGAAGTCGTTTTCTGAAAGCTGCTTGAAAGAAATCTACATTCAGTGATGGAACAGTTGGGCGATTTTCACCACTAAATTTTTATAGTATGTGTTGCCGCTAGAAGCGCCATCTATGTGGTTTGTTTTGAAACTTGTGAGTTGGGTTCGAGACGCCGATCAGAGGAGTAGTGTAAATATCGGCTCTCGATCAATTTATTGTTTGTGAATTAAAAATTTAATTAGTAATACAGTCCGCTAGTTTTATTTATTGAGAGTTGTGTGCAGTGATTATTTGAGAAAGAGCTATCGGCGGGAACACCTTTTTTTGGTCCCCCTCACCGGAGAAAAGAACAAGCATTTAATTACGTATTTAAAGTGTTTCGATTTTAGAGTCAACGAGATAAGTGTACCGTAACGAATTAAGTGTTTTCCTTTTATGAGAATTTGTGCATTTTAATACGTTATTATAATATTCTTTAATAGTGTGGTGTTAAAAATATATACTTTATTACGAAGAGTTTTAGTCAAGCAGTTGTTTTGATTCAAGAACAAAAATAATAATGTTCTTTCAGTGCAGAGTTGCGCAATCGTAAGCGATCATTTAAAGCAGAGAATAACAAAGTTATTTCGAAATGCTGATTATGAGAAGACAAATGAAATAAATAAAAGAAACGAAATATTTTTCTGCCGTAACCCAGCAGTTTGGTAAAAGTGATTCATCTTTATTTTTGGAGGTATGTGAGATTTATTTATTTATTTATTGTGAGCTATATTTATTAAAATGTTCAAAAGCGCGAAAAAAGAAGATTACCAAAGTGTAGCTTTTGAATTAGGGATTGATATTTCTGACACAAAATTAACTAATTATGATTTAATGAATTTAATAAAGGAAAGTGATAAATATAAAGCAGATTCTAAGTTGGTCGAAGAAATGGCCAATAATATTATAGAGGAGAGAAAAAATGAGGAAGCGAAGGTATTAGAACTTGAAAAATTAAAAATTGAACGTACAAAATTAGAGCTTGAGTTGGCGAAGGCCCGTGCAGAAACCAAAAGTGAAAAATTAAATGATTTCGAGAATGTAGAAAGCATAGAATCTTTAGACTCTCTCATTAAAAGCATAAAAACGCTTACAATCAAAATACCGTCTAGACCGGAAGGTTGGGGGTATTTTTTCTCGTCTTTAGAAAGGGCCTTCATTTCAAAAAATGTCCCAGAAAAGTATAAATCGGAAATTCTTCTAAATCTGTTAGGGGAAAGGGCAACAAATGTTATTACATACATTAAGGATGGGGAATTAGAAGATTATTCAAAGGTGAAAGCTATAGTACTTAGAGAATTTGAGCCAACTCCCCAAACTTGTTTAGAACATTTTAGAAAAGCACAACGTCAACCCAATGAAACGTATGTGCAATTTGCATCCCGATTAACAACGAGTTGGGATTATTATTTAAAATTGAGAAATGTGACCGATTTTGAAACTTTAAAAAAGTTAGTGATTTCTGATAAAATTTGTCAGACGCTGGATAAGGATGTTACGTGTTTTATAAATGTTAGACAAGGAGATTCTTGGTTTCACCCAATTGAGTTATCTCGGGAGATAGATTTATATTACACATCAAAGGGAAAACCTGTGGTTGATAATTCTAGGTCGAATAATAAAAATAATTATTCCAGGCCAGTTTCTAAAGTTTTTCTAACTGATGTAAAAAATTCTAAATGTATTTTGTCATGTAATGAAAATCATCCTTTGCATAAATGTCCTGTTTATAAAAATATGTCAGTGAGTGATAGAGTTGAGCTGGTAAAGGTAAAAAATCTTTGTTTTAACTGTCTTATGAATCATAAAGTAGTCGATTGTAAATCTAAATTCTCGTGTATTATTTGTCGGAAAAGGCACAATGTAACTTTGCATTTTCCTCGGGAACAAAAAGTAAATAAAGTTGAAAACCAAGAGGTAATTTCACAGGAAATGAGTCATATAAACAAAGGAGGTAATAAATCTAATTTGGATGTTTCGGCTCCAGTATTTCAGCCTTTCCCAGCTAATACTCAAAACAATTTATTCTCAACGACATGTAATTTGGCTAATGATTTAAAAGCTGTGTTACTTAGCACATTTGTTTGTTTAATAAAAGATGAATTAGGTAATTTTCATGAGGTTCGAGGTCTATTAGACGTTGGAGCAAACTCTAACTTTATGAGTAAAAAGTTAGTAGATAAACTTAATTTGAAAAGAGAAAAGACTAACATTTCTATTTCAGGTATAAATAATTTATCGTTGAATGTTAGATCTAGGGTTAACACAACTGTTTCAAATAGAGATAAGGATTTTCATTTAAAATTAGACTTTTTAGTCGTTCCAAAAATTACAGAATTTACGCCGTCTAGGCCGCTTGAGACTTCTATCCCAGTGTTAAATAACATCAAATTAGCCGATGAAAAATTTAATGTCCCAGGCCCGATTGATTTGCTTTTAGGTGCAGAAAATTTCTATGAATTTTTAAGACCAGGTCAAATTTATCCGCAAACATTAAATACTAAAATTGTGTTACAAAACAGTGTATTCGGGTATATTGTCAGTGGAAGCCTTCCGGCTAAGGGTGAAAGTAGTATACATTGTGGGTTAATTACAGATAATTTGGAATTAGAAAAAATAATTAAAGAGTTTTGGGAAATAGAAAACATAGAGAGAGAGTCTGAGATTTCTAAAACTAAGGAAGCAGAAATTTGTGAAGAACATTTTCGGAAAAATTATTCTAGAACTGAAAATGGACAATACATGGTGAAAATGCCACTAAAAGAAGATCCGTCTTGTCTTGGCGAATCAAAACAAAGGGCAATGAATATTTTAAATTCATTATGGAAGCGCTTAGTTAGAGAACCTAAAGTTAATGATCTTTATAAAGCATTTATGGAAGAATATCTAAGTATGGGCCACATGGAAGAAGTGATAGAATCTGAAGAGCCAGAAGTCACTTATTATATTCCACATCATTGCGTATTCCGTACAGAATCAAGTAGTACACCATTACGAGTCGTGTATAATGCCAGTTCCTTAACTTCTACAGGGAAATCATTAAACAGTTTGCAGTTTAACGGAGGAACAATCCAGGATGAGTTATTTTCTATAATGTTGCGATTTCGAAAGCATCAGTTTGTTTTTGTAGCTGATATTAAAAAAATGTATCGTATGATATTAATACATCCGAGTCAACGTGATTTATTACGAATAGTATTTAAACCTGAGGTGAATGAGCCAGTAAAAGTGTACAGGTTATGTACTGTTTCTTATGGCACAACTAGTGCCCCCTTTTTAGCAATAAGAACCTTAATGCAATTATCCAAAGACGAAGGAAATGAATTTCCTTTAGCTGCGAATGTGTTGTTGCAGGATGTATACATGGATGACATCCTAACAGGAGCAGATGATTTAGGCACAGCGAAGGAGATTCAGCAACAACTGATATCTTTGTTAAATAGAGGAGGCATGGATCTCCATAAATGGGCAGTAAATAATTTTGCTCTTTTATGTAATACTTCAGAATCTGAATATTCTTTTTCTAACGAGACAAAAACTTTGGGAATATTGTAGAAGCCTCAACCAGATTGTTTTGGGTTTAACTTAATTATCGAGCAAAGTGAATTATATACTAAACGATCAGTCTTATCACAAATTGCTAGAATATTTGACCCTTTGGGTTTGATAGGTCCAATAATTACAAGGGCCAAGGTGTTTCTGCAAAAATTATGGTTGCTGAAAATAGATTGATGTGATTATCTCCCAGTGAAAGAAAATAAGGAGTGGAATGAATTTCTTACGTCCTTAAAATGTGTAAATCTGATCAGTATCCCTAGATGTATTCTTATTGATCAGTCTATTTGTGTAGAACTACATGGATTTTCTGATGCATCTGAAATTGCTTATGGAGCGGTCATTTATGTGAAATCTACTAATTTTTGTGGTGATTCTGCTGTTAAGCTACTCACTAGTAAGTCCAGAGTAGCTCCCCTAAAGCATGTCACTATTCCGCGTCTTGAACTTTCTGCTGCAGTCCTGCTATGTAAGTTAATGAAGAAGGTGTTAAGTGCCTTAAAACTAGAAGTTTCTAAAACTTATTTTTGGACAGACAGCACCATTGTACTTGCATGGTTAAAAAAAGAATCCAATGATCTTAAGACATTCGTAGCAAACAGGATATCAATTATACAAAGTTTAACTTCGGTTGAACAGTGGCATTACGTACCTTCTAAGCAAAATCCTGCTGACCTTATTTCTAGAGGTATAGATCCCATCAAGATTCAACAGTGTGAATTGTGGTGGTTCGGTCCAGCATTCCTACGACAGCCGGAGGTGGTCGAGTGTCCCGATAGCAATCCTTCTGAAACCAATGAGCTGTTTTTGTGTGAATTGAAATCACCATCAGTGACTCAAGTATGTGCCTTAGTTAACACTCTTGAACCTTTAGACATAATTAATAACTGTTCTTCGTTCATCAAACTACAAAGAGTAATAGCATGGTGTAAACGATTCATATATAACTGTAGAAACCCTTTATATCCTACAGCTGGAACTTTATCTAGCAGTGAACTCTCTCAGTCCTTATTGTGCATTGTAAAGAACATTCAAAGGACTTCATTCGTGAAAGAAATCCAGTGTTTAGAAAGGGGTACTGCCATCCCTAACAATAGCAAACTGATAAACTTGTGTCCATTTTTAGACAGTGATGGCTGCATTCGTGTTGGTGGTAGACTGAAAAACAGTAACTTATCCGATCACCAAAAATATCCTATGATTATCCCTGCAAAACATAATTTTACATTTTGTGTTATTAATTATTTTCATGTTTTATATTTTCATGCAGGTTCAGAAGCCACAATGTCTCTTATAAGAACTAAATTTTGGATTTTAGCTGGCAGAAATGTAGTTAGAAAAATTATTTTTAATTGTATTATTTGTAAGAAAATTAATTCTAAAATTTCGCAGCAACAGATGGCTGATTTGCCAGCAACAAGAGTAACGGTATCCAGAGTATTTACGCGCACTGGATTAGACTACTGCGGTCCTTTTCAGGTAAAAAATTCCACAGGTAGGAGTAAACAGGTAAAAAAGGTTTTTATTTGTATATTTGTATGTTTTACTACAAAGGCATTGCACTTTGAAATTGTCAGTGATTTAACAAGTGCAGCGTTTTTAGCAGCACTTAAACGCTTTATTGCGAGGCGAGGCAAACCTTCTGATATCTTTAGTGATAATGGTCGAAATTTTGTTGGTGCCAATAAAGAATTAAGAGCAATTCTCAGATCTTTATTTAAGGATAAAAGTGAGGAGAAAATTCAAAATTATTTAGCTAATGAAGGAATCAAGTGGCATTTTAATCCCCCTTCAACCCCTCACTTTGGAGGTTTATGGGAGGCAAGTGTTAAATCACTTAAATATCATTTAAAGCGTGTTGTAGGTAAAACTATTTTAAGTTATGAGGAACTCTTGACTCTCATTATTCAAATCGAAGCTGTACTTAATTCTCGTCCCCTCTGCCCTCTTTCAAATGATCCAAATGATGTTGAAGCCTTGACACCTGCACATTTTCTTATTGGCTCATCTTTAATGGCCTTACCTGAACCGAATTATACTGAAATTCCTATGAATAGGTTGAGCAGGTGGCAATTAGTTCAAAAATTGACACAACATCTTTGGAAAAAATGGTCATCAGACTATCTAAATAAGCTCTTAAATAGGCCCAAATGGCATAAAGGAAGAGTAGAGATAAAAGAGGGAGATTTAGTTTTGGTAAAAAATCCTGATAATTATAGCCCTTTAAAATGGCATTTGGCAAGAATTGTTAAAATCCATCCAGGCCATGATGGTATAATTAGAGTTGTAACATTAAAGGATAAGAATGGCACATATAAAAGGCCACTAACAAAAATTGTTGTTTTGCCTCATGTGAATGAAACCACATTAACTACTTGAATTCATACATTTTATTTTAATTAAAAAAAAATTTTGTAGTGTAGTGTATTATTATATTTTTTGTTTATATTTGTAAATTTAACATTTCATTTAGTGTATATGCTGAAAAAAAATTGTATTATTGAGATTGCAATTTAAATTGATATTATATTATAGTATTGAATGTTTGAAACATTCAAGGCCCGGCGGTATGTTGCCGCTAGAAGCGCCATCTATGTGGTTTGTTTTGAAACTTGTGAGTTGGGTTCGAGACGCCGATCAGAGGAGTAGTGTAAATATCGGCTCTCGATCAATTTATTGTTTGTGAATTAAAAATTTAATTAGTAATACAGTCCGCTAGTTTTATGTATTGAGAGTTGTGTGCAGTTATTATTTGAGAAAGAGCTATCGGCGGGAACAGTATGCTAAGACTTGAATAAATCTCGCAAATACTATTCTGAAATAAGACGAAGAATAAAATTAAAGTTTAGTGGTGTCAATTGATTCTCTGCTGCTACACTGTTCCATCACTGCCTACGCTGCTAAAATAACTTCAGAATCTGTTGTTGAATCTGTCAGAATCACTTGTTGCGGACTTGATAGGGGGATCAAAATGGTCCGAATATCCTTAACCCCTTGAGGGGCAAGCAATTGCGTTTGTGTAATGCTGAATTCCCACCGAAAATTTAGAATAATTTTAATTCAAATTAAGGAAAAGCAATTTTACGACTCTTTTCCACCAAAGTTAGAAAAGTAAAGTTTCATAAAATTTTTCTGGTGCAAATCTTCATTAATCGTAGGTAGGATAAAATATGAGTGCATCCTGTTGAACCCCTTATCAAGTGCTCAACAAGTGATTCTGACAGATTCAACAATAGATTCTTATTTAGCAGTGTAGGGTTCTTTGAAGCAGCTTCTAGAAAACGGTTTCTCTACTTGTTTTGAAAAGTGTGTTGAACGATGGGACCATTGCATATCACCTGAGGGAAGGTATTTTGAAGAAGAATGATGTATTTTTTTTATGCAAATATAGTTATTTATTTTTTATGGTTATACTCTCAGTTATTATGGAACGCCCTTTGTAAATAGTAAATTTCGGTTAACACATTGTATGCGGGACACGTACTCAGAGCCTGATTACCCACGGGGCAAATTCCTACCACTAAAAATAAACAGAAAATTTTGCCTTATTCATGGCAGAAATCTTACATGAAAACGGCGTTTAGATAAGTCGAACTTTTCTTTTAAAATTTATTGGTGTAAGTGTGCCCCGTTGGTAATCAGGCCCTGCACGTACTAGTACATTTTTGTGGGTTGGGGGCAGAGATTATTACTGGTACCGGAAATTTTGTACGGACGAAAAAAGAGCGTGTAATCCAAGCATGCTTGCTTCTTATTGGTTGTGAGCAGGTTTTAATTTACAGTGGCATTTGTGAACGTAAATTTAGTTCTCATTTTCGGAAAATTGTCCGCATACAATGTGTTAATAATAAAATGTCTTACTATTAAATAAATGAAAACTTTCCATTTTTAATTTCCGGTGTGAATACGGAATATGGGAATCAAAAAATTCCATTCACTCGCGAACACTGATGGCATCATAAATGTTACCATGGGCATTTAAGGGTTAAAAGACTATGTAAACTCGTTCGTTTAGTTCGCAAAACTTTTTACAATGTAAACGAAAAATATTTTCTGACTTGAAATGAGACTAAATTATAACTAATAACAACATCGGAATGTCAGTTCAAAGAATTGTTGATAAAATTAAACATTAACCCCTTAATACTCGCTCCCGTGATATTCACGGGCTGTGTCTGTTATTCAAATTGTTTGATTCCCACCAGTTTTATAAAATTGTGTAATGGCTTTATTATGGTATCACTTTACCTGTCATTAAATAAGATGAATATTTCTTTTTCAAAAAAGTGGTGCCAATAAGCAATTTGAATTTTTAAACCGTAATTTAATGCGACCTTTAAGGTGTTAAAAAACTGCCATTTTTAATTTCTGTCAGAATCCAACTACTCATGGTACTGGAAAATCTGTAAGAAGATCGATAATTCTTTAGAAACGATCAGAAAGATCGATTGTTCGCACGGTTGCAAGCAAAACAATGACAGCAAAGGAAATTGGAAGCCAGCTAAACACGCCAGTATCAGTATTATAGGTGCAGATTCCCAAAATTTTTAAGGAGCCAGTGGCTCCAAAACCCCAAAACTTCCAGTCGCCACTTTGGCTCCTAACCAAAATCTAGTGGCCACATTGTGAAACAAACTCATAAAACAGTAGTGTTTATATGGAAAAAACTTAACAACAAAACTCAGTAATTCAAAATGAAAAATAGTTTAATTAATAAATACACATGTACAACAAAACAGAGACTAATTACAACAAATGTATATATTTAATTTAATCCTAAAATTCTTGAAACTTTGATATTAAAGAAGTATAATATAAATCTGGAAAAATCGGAAGATAAAGTTGGACAAGATACAATTGAATAACAAAACATGTATAAGCTAAGCAGTCATGATAATGGGAAATATTAGGAAAACTTTATTTCTTATTTTGATTTTGTCATATAAAAGTATACATATAAAAAAATTTAGGAATGTGTAAGATTATTTTGCTCTATAAAAATCTCGCACTTGCAGAAAACATTTACAGAGCAAGAATATACCTCGCGCTAAGTATTTTTTCGTGCGAGTTTCTTTTTCTTTTTGTTCTTTTTTCTGCATAGTTTGGAATCCACTACCTTCGTGACTCCATGATCCAAAGCCCTTAAATAATCTCCATCGCATCGGAAAATTTGGAATACCTCGTGAGCAGATCTGCAGTAAAGGAGTATTTATTTCAACTCTGGATTTCGGACGAAACCTTCGAAGAAATGCTTGCTTTCGCTGGTGTCCAAAGAAGAAGCTTTACCATTAGCACGCTCATGTGCCGAGCTTCGCAGCTGCTAAGCTTTGTAGTGGATCGAGCATGTGCAGAATTATATACGAACATAACGGTCGGCTAGGAAGCAGTACATCACAGGGGCAGCGTTCACGACGGTAACTGGGATCGCAAAAATTCCCTGACTTTTTATCGACGTCATACTTGATCTCGGTCAGTGAAAAGAGGAGGTGCTTTTCCATTTGCAAAAGAAAAAAAAATTAAAAATTCCGGACCGAGATTGGAAACACTGAAAATTGATCTCTGGCGACTAAGACACAGAAACGTAGTCGCCACAGCAAAAAATTTAGTCGCCACGTGGCAACTGGCGACCGTAAATCTGCACCTATAATTAGTATGGACGATAAAAGTAGTGTGGGAAACTTCGCAAGTAACACCTACGTTCAGATTGAATGTTCCCTCCGCCCCCCTCCGCTTCGAGATTAAAAAGGTAACAAGTTGCGTGAGGTGGAAACGCAGAAAAAGTAAATAGAACGCAGAAAGAATTCGACGGCGGCTGTTGTTAAAACGAACAGAATATTTCGACGATATAAAATAGAAGATTTAAATGATGTATAAAAATCTTAGGAAATATTCAACAACGTTATGTGAATAAAGCCAAAGATTGTCGCTTTTAAGCTAAATATTGATTGTGAAAAATACTACTATCTGTATTTTAGTTTTTGTCTTATTGTGTCAGTGTTTTTCTTAGATATGAGTTATGATCTATAAATTAGAGTCTCATCCCACAGTAGGAAAAAAGCGTCGGAAAGACTTAAATATTTAAAATTAAGTGGCCAATCAAGGGGTTCCTTAGGCGGGTGTGGATGGTATTTTTAATAAATACCGAAAACAACAAGAACCCTTTTAAATTCTCTTTTCAAGTGCACGTTTCCGACGATCCATTTCTTTCTCACTGTTATCTGCGGAATCGGAAGACTTTAACCCTTTCAGAGGCAAAGTACTTCTGTTAGTAAAATGCTGAAACTATTGAATTGCACCAGAATTTAAAAATATATTTTTTTCAAAATAGGTAAAAGCTTTTCTTCGCGTATTTAATAAAATTAAAATTTTCATTCTAAAGTTCCGGCGTCTATGTGGCATTTCACAATTGTGATTAAATGGGATATATTTTATCCGATCGCCCTTCAAGGGGTTAACCCTTAAATGCATAGTGATGCATATCTACATCACTTTTTAATTAATTCTTAGCAAACATTATATTTATACAGAAATATTAATCCTGTAAAAATTTCAAAAATACAAAGTTGAAAATACGTCTTAAAATTTCTGGTGTCTAATCTTTAATATAAGAGTAAAAAGCCTAATTCAAAAAAATTATTTATGCATTTAACGGTTAAGTTTTACAAAATACAAAAATATATATAACATAAGGTATTTACAATATTTAGATTCATACTTATTAAAATATTTATTAATTTCCAATACTTTAGTTTTTACTTGTATTGCTGATGCGCAACATAATAAAAGATTGACGTATTATACGAAAAATGTGTCTCTGATTTTTTTTCGTTACTTTTCCTGTCTTAATTTTTTCGAAACAAAATAAAAAATCATGCATTTAACCTCTTGAGGGGCGATAGGTTATATTTTATCCCACCTATGATTAATGAAGATTTGTACCAGTAAAATTTTACTAAATTTTACATTTTTAATTTTGGTGAAAAAGAGTCTTAAAATTGATTTTCCTTATTTTACTATAAATCTTTTTTACAGATTCTGGTGTAAATTCGACATTACAGAAATACAATTACAAGCCCCTCAAAGGGTTAAAGGTTAAGATGATTTCGATGGCTGTTACCGATGGTAAAATGTCCCCGATAACATTGTGGTAGCATTTATACCAGGGATGCCGAAATGCGACATCACATCAGAAGAGTCGAAGCTAACGGAAAAGAGGGTCTACCTTACACGTGTCTCTTTTTTCGGACCGCTTGAGTCACGTGATACTCGAATGCAAGAATGAAGGCGCAGGAAAAGAGCGCCCTGTGGCGAAATTCTAAAATGGAGGGCCAAAATCACAGTCAGGTGTAATACAGCCACCCCATTGGTTGTGTGGCCGCGTGGTTTTAAGAGAGATAAGGGTGAGGATCACCAACTTGTTTCTCCATTTGAATTTTGAAAGGAGTGATGAGAAAAGTAATTTTGAAGCGATTGTTACTTTATTTACATTTATGTATTATTTACCTTATTATTTTGTTCGCTTTTATTTATAATAAAAATCGAAATTAATTCAATTAAGATATTTTGATAACATTTTATACAACGAGAATGAATAATTTAGATTACAAGTTGTAACAATTTTTAAATGATATGACATGACAAATATTCCTTAATAAAAATTTAGTTTTCATTGAAAAATACTTGTAATATCATTTAAAAATTGTCTATAAATTCCGTATGGTAAAAATCTCAATAAATTTTCTCCTCTACCCCCCCCCCCTATTTAAATCCATAAAATCCCCCCAAAATAATATTATTCTAGAAAAAGTCAACAACTATTAAAAACAAGTTGGAAATTGCTCGTCAAACGTGGCAAATGATGCGCATTCGTACTATAACTAGTTTTATAAATATTTTTTGCACCGCATAGTGTACTGAATGTATATACTAGTGCACTTCATAACTGCATATCAATTTCATTCTGTTCGAAAGGCTGTAACATCATTAAAATGCTCTTGAAATATTTTTTTCCCAATGGCCGTAATGTAACGGAAAACTTTTGATTGTCCCTGTAATTAAACTATACATCCGATTTTCATAAAATTTGAAATGACTCGACAAAATTTTGTAACAATATTTAAAATTTCAGACTATTCCGATGGGTAGTTTTTGCTCTGTTATATGCGGACAGACGGACTGAACGACGACTATAGGTGCTACGTATTTATGTAATTACGAACGCACCTAAAAAAGGGACCTTTTTCTAGACTCTAAATCGGAAACTTTAAATTAACAAAATTATATATATAAAAAAATTACACAAATAATTTAAAACATACAGAATTTAATGTATTAACATTAAATGAAAAAAAAAAAAAAAATCCAAAAATTTTTTTTTAAGTCGCTCTAGGTTCTCTGCCCATAAAATAAATATGAAAGTAAAAAAGTTTTTCTGTTTTAAACCCTTTATGCCCGACGGTACATTAAAGCGCCATTAAAATAACTTGTTATAAAACTAATTTAATGCATCGATAGTTATACTGTTTAGAACGATTTATAGATATTTTACTTTATCTTGTTCTAAAAAACATTATTGGTTGCACAAAAGAAAAAAAAACAATTTTTTTTGCCTTTGCATCTTTTTCAGCTTTCTTGACGGTGACAGATTGGAAGGGGGGAGGGATGCGAAAGTTTCTGTTTAGAAATATTTCTATTGTAAGAAATTATATTTGTATATTTTGTAATTCTACAAAATACTTAAAAAAAAGATTTTAAATAAAAGATTTGAGGGGAGTTACAACTATTGCACAAAATCCCTATAAATTCAATTTAATTAATTTTGGCAAAATCCTTCTAAAATTTATTAAATGATTGAGTAAATCTTCTAATGTAGTTTCAAAAATTCACAAAATATGCTTCAGAAGATGAAATTTTCATAAATTCCTAATTTGGGCCATAAAAGGTAAACATTCTTTTATAGCCATTCAATTTTTATCTTAAAAATCAAGCCTAGTTTCATGACTGCTATTCAAGTCCGCTACAATGTGTTAATTTGGCGTGACCCCGATTATGGAAATTTTCTTCGTTTAATTTACGATTAGAAAAGCATGAACTTGTGCATTTATTTCAAAAATTACAATTTTTTCTCTGTTTTTTAATATATGCAAAAGGAAAAGAAGAAGCATAGTTTAAACAACCTTTCAAGATTTCTAAATTGTTTTTTGAAACATAAAATCATTAATTAATTAATGATAAAAGTGCATTTAAAAATATATATTAGTGGTGCAACGGATATCCTGCGAACATCCGGTATCTGGCATATCCGGCCAACATGCCGGATTTTTGGCAGTAGCCGGACATTATAATTATCCGGCCGAACATCCGACTTGAAATAAATGTTCCCAATGATGAAAAACATGGTTTTAAATAAATGAATAACTTATAATATTATTTTTAAAATGTATTTTATTATTATTTTTAAACTAAATTAAATTTTTAAGAATATTTATTTCGAACGTATTTTGCTTCGATGGCATTTTTTAACAGCTATCAAGGGTCGATCCAGGCAAAATTTGAGGCCTATTTAGGCCCTCTTCACAGAAAGCAGCTATTTATAAAAATTTTGTTATTACATTCTGGTAAATTAATTTAAAAATTAAATTTGATTAATTAAGTATTCAGTTAAGTCAAAAGATCTTATGCACTCTAAACATTAGTGAAATTGCATTTATAGCAATGTCTACATGAGGGTGTCCATTACTGGAAATCGACTAATTAAGCATTCCAGTAATGAACTTACTTACAGTCGGCTCTTAAAACCTTAAAAGTAAATGAAATTTTGTAAGTAACCAAGTTAGTATATAAAATTCAACGTTTTCTAATACTAATTACTATCAAACCAAAAACATGCAAATTTTGCAAGAAAATAATAAATACGTATATAACATTATTAAATGTCTCTTAGCATGTTCATTAAGATTTTCCTTGAATAACAGTGGAAATAAAAGCATTATCTTCTCCTTGTGCTTTCTGATTGGTTTGATTAAAAAAGTGTGAACAATAACACAGCTTATGAAACATACAATAAGGAGTTATGAAAAAAATAATAAAAGCTAAATTTTTATTGATTATTTTTTTATAAACCAAAAACATTGAAGGGTATCTATTACTGTTACATTTACCGTACATGATTTACATTTTTTTGTTATTTTATTATTATTATTATTATCTATTACTATTTAATTTAAATAGTACTAATTAAATAACTAATGATAACGAATTAAATTATCATTATTAAAAATTTAATATTTATGCTTTCTAAAAAATAAGAAATTAAAATAATAAGTTTTTAATTGTTTAAATAAAAGTAATAACTTTAAAAAAATGTTTAATCTGATTTGGGAGAAAGGGGTAGAAAAGTAAACCTACTGCGGCCGGATATCCGGCTTAAATTTCAGCCGAATATCCGGCCAAATTGACATCCGTTGCATCCCTAATATATATTACATTCTTTATATTTCTTTATATTTTATTTTTTACATTTTAATATTTAAAATATTTCATTGTTGCAGTTTCACAGCCAATTGGCATATTTTAGCGTGCATGATTTGGCACATAATTAATTCCATTCTTCTTGTAACTCTTATACAATTATAATCATAAACAATATTTAGCAATTTGTCACTTAGACCCTCCTTAGGGACACATATTATATATTTACTATTAAATTCTCAAAATATTAAAATGTTATATTGTCATCGAAAACCTGTTTATTCTTAATGATTAAAATCGGTTTAAAAACTGACATTACTTTTTAATATTATTTTCCATTACGCAATTTTTTTTGATAGTTTTTAGTATTCTAAATTAGTTATTAATACTATGCCGTCCGGCGACACCACAGTGGTGACGTGCGCAAACTAGCGGTCAACGGCCGGTGACACCACAGTGGTGTCGTGCGCAAATTAGCTGCCAACGGCCGGCGACACCACAGTGGTGTCGTGTGCATAGCATTGTAACGACCGAAGAAAAACTCGAAGAACTTCTTTCTGATCCTGAGTTGCCGGACTAGTTTTGGCCCAGTGTTTGTCCACGTCTAGAATGGCAGTGGTGGAAAATTGGCGCCGAGAGGAGCCTATTGACACCACTAATATTTTATGGTATTCTTCATCTTAATAAAAACTGTCATTAGATAAAGAAAAATTCTATTAAAATTTAGTGGTGTCAATAGGCTCCTCCTCTGCGCCAATTTTCCACCACTGAGAATGGTCAATTGATGATCGCCTGTTCTTGCCTTACATCTTGGAGACTGTTTTGCTGCGTACCATACGAAAGAGAAATACTAAGTACCAAAGAAAATGCAAATAAACAAATATATAAAAGAAACAAATTTTGTATTTATTTACATATGTATATCTTCGAAATTTTATGAAAGTAGGGGAACAGGGTTGAGAACTTATGAGAACTAACGATGAGATTAGTAAAACTTAACAATTTATAATCTCTCGATAATGTCAAGAACGGCCGGCGACTAGTCAACTGATCCGAATTAGCGCTGCCGGAGCCAAGCGAATAAATATTTACGAATCGTGCGGACGGCAAAGTGTTAAATTTTTCTATAGAAAAGTGCGAATATTTGTTTTATTTTGGATTTTAGAAGTAATTAAAGGAAAAAAAAATGCAAGTTTCATTTTTAATTTTCATTAACTAAAAATGTACTTGCCATATTATTTAAAAAATTTTACGGCTTAAAATCGAAATCTTTCATTCACATTTTATAAAAAGTCATCAAAATATCTTGAGTTAATTTCGATGGCTTATTTTAAATGAAATAGAAACAAGTAATATAAAAATTTTGTTTTTAAAGTCAATTCCTACTTAGGTCATCAAAGAAACATTTAATATAATCCCTTAAGCTAATATTAGCTTTTGTTGCATTAAAATACCTCAATTTGTTGATTTTCTATAAGCAAGTAGGTTTATAATGGAAGTCTATGGGAATTTGTCGAAATATTAGAGATATCGTCGAGTTGGCGTCACTTTTGGCGACATATCGCCAAGTTGGCGACAAACATGGCGGTATTTGGTGACAGAACAGGGTCCCCCTATGGTAACCCCCTTATAGATATGAAGATGCATTAAATGCTTCAATGGCCGCCCTTTTTTTCTCCCATGTAAAACTAAAATTAATTAATTAATATTGAATTAATGAATTAATATTTGAAAAAACTGTATTAACATCAATTGTCATCCAGTACAAGTTTAATAAAATTTATTTCAACTTGATAGGATGAATAATAAATATTTTATTAACGATTAAAAATTTGAACAAGATATATATATAAATAAATAAATAAATATAGGGAGAGTGTGAACTAATAGTAGGAATTGAAAAAATTCGCTTCAATACATGATTTTTTCTCGGAAAAAGGAGTATTCGACGTTTCCCCTAGCGCTGGAGATTGCTCTCTGAAAAGGACGCCACTCAATGACCAATGAGGTGCTCGGATTTCACCTGACTGTGATTTTGGCCCTCCATTTTAGAATTTCGCCATCTCTAGTGCTCTAATTCGAAAGTTAGTGTGACGGACTACCTTTTTCGTTAGCTTCGAGAAGAGTTTCCTCGAATGAAATAGAACTTACGCTCGAGATTACTTTTTCTTTTCCATTCTTACCAATTTTAAAAATGTGGTAATAAATAAAATTTTGGGCGAAATCATAGAAACAGTTATTACAACGAAAGATTTTCTTGATACTGGTAAGTAAAATATAAAAAGCCATATTAAAAAAAAAAATTGCGGTGCGCAAATGAAATTATCAAAGGGTAAAAAGGAAAAAAATAATTAACCCTAGAACTACCGGAAATTTTACTCAAGTTTTATAAAAACATTCTACACCAGAATTTTTACTTAAAACTATTTAATTTGTTTATTTAACTTATTATTCTCTGATTTATACATTTAGTTTGTTTTGAAGAAATTTCTGGTTTGAATAAATATTTTGAATGTACATGTCGGGTCCAATGGACCCGTCTGGTAGACGGAAGGTTAAACCAGTAACATAACAGGAATAGTACATCACAGCAACATATCAAGATTATTATTAGTAGCAGTATTGAACGTTGGTCGTGGAAGAAATAATAATAATAATAATAAAAACATACAATTTCTATTTGGAAATACCCCACTATTTCCAAACAGGAATCTGCGTACTAGATTGCTATTGAAAATGTTGTAAGAAATATGCCGCGAAGTTCTGTTGTTTGAAAATTTTTTGGCTCCAATTTTATTTCGCGATCAACGTTTAGCCCTTGACGGCACAGTGGTC
The DNA here is from genome assembly GCA_963932465.1 of Maratus speciosus. Classification (NCBI taxonomy): domain Eukaryota; kingdom Metazoa; phylum Arthropoda; class Arachnida; order Araneae; family Salticidae; genus Maratus; species Maratus speciosus. The sequence goes on along the minus strand of OZ010789.1, from coordinate 277,336,575 downwards.
CCACTTTAGGACTACGGCACCAAGAATATTTTAATAAAATTTTGGTTTTACAATGAGAGTTTAAAATAACTAGTTTTTAATTTCTAAAAAAGTCGTTTGTAAATTCCGGTGTCAGCCAACCATTTCATCATTTTACGAACAAAATTTTTCTGTGCCGGAAAGGGTTAATCCGAAATATCGGTATTAGCTATATAACAAGTATAAAAGTTTAATATAAGAAACAAGGGAATTATAAACATTCCTCGTATTAACCGTTATTCTTACCCGTGTAAATAAAAATATCTTCAACCTACTCACATAAAAAAGAAGTTAAGAACATGATTCAGTCACGCGAAAAGACCCGTTTGCTAATGCTATTCCTATGGAAGAAATTTCTAAAGATATCTCGGTCGCATTTCCATATTTTTAGGTGATTTTTTTTTTTTTTTTTTTTTTTTTTGCAGTGGCTAGCTGAGGTCGATCTGTAAAAAGGCCGTTTTTTATTTTTTCAATTTTCATAGTTTTTTTTTTTTTTCAAGACGATGCTTTCATTTTAGGAACCGGTTCTGAAAATGAATGTGTCCTGATTAAAAATACCTGTAAACGAAATTGAAAAAGTAGGAAACGGCCTGCATACAGATCGACCTCAGCTAGCCACTGCAAAAAAAGAATAATCTAAAAATATTGAAATGCGACCGAGATATCTTTATAAATTTCTTCCTTAGGAAAAGCATTAGCGAACGGGTCTTTTCGCGTGACTGAAGTAAGCTCTTAAGGCTGCGCTCAAATCCAAAGGGTGAACTTTCTGACATAAGTTTTACTTCATTTTTGTTCGGAAACGCATGAAACTAGAAGATGTTCTTATTCAGAAACTATGTCATCAAACTGTTTTTTCCGTTTTCTTGTAAACGCAATGGATCTTTCAGAAAATACTGTCAAAGTTAGCATTTTGAACTGAACTTCCGAACGAAAGAAGAAAATCCTGTCAATAAGGGGAGAAAAATGCCGTGTCACGTGATCAAAATCACTTATAACTCAATAGGTAATTTATTTATCAAAAAAGGGAAAAAAAAAAAACAGTTCGATTCCAAATCGTTTCCATGGTCAGGCCTTTCCAATTTTATATATTTCCGTTAAAAATTGAATTTGTAAATGTGTCGAAACGTTTTGCACTTGTTGAGCAGAGCAGTTGAGAACAGCCTTAATGTTACTATTTAATGCTCTAATTATTTTGATGCTAAAATTAACATAATGTTATAAAGTTTGGCGGAAAATCTCGACTAAAATCGAAATAGTCTCTGAAATTTTCTTAGTATTGATTTCACGTATTCTTTTCATTACAACAGTGCAATCAGAGACGTGAAAAACCTGTTTAACCCCTTAACGCTCGAATTATATTGCGGTTTAAAAATTCGAATTGCTTATTGGCACCACTTTTTTGAAAAAGAAATATTCACCTTATTTAATGGCAGGTAAAAAGATACTAAAATAAAGCAATTACACTATTTTATAAAACTGGTGGGAATCGAACAATCTGAGTAAAAGATACAGCCCGTGAATATGATGGGAGCCAGAATTAAGGGTTTAATCCTTTATGCCCCAATAGTACTTTAAAGTACCATTAAAATAACTTGTTATAAAAATTTTTTAATACATTGATTAGTAGTAATACAGATTAAAATGAGTTATAGATATTTTACTTTATCTTGTTCCAAAAGCATTATTGGATGCACAAAACAAAAATACTTTTATAAGAATGATTTCTTTTTCATTTGCATCTTTTCAGATTTCTTGAGGTTGAAAGATTGCGGGGTAGGGAGGAAAGTTTCAGTTCAGAAATATTTTTTATATTTGTATTGTAAGAGACATTATATTTGTACATTTCCTAATTCTACAAAATACTAAAAAAAATATTTTATGTAAAAGTGGAGTTATAGTATGTATGAGTGGAGTTATAAGTATCGCACAAAATCCCTATAAATTCAAATTTAATTAATTTTAATTAGCAAAAGCCTTCTAAAGTTTATTAATTGATTGTGTAAATCTTCTAATACAGTTTCAAACATTCACGAAAAATGCTTTAGAAGATGAAATTTTCATGAATTCATAATTTGGGACATAAAGAGTTAAAACAGCCCGGAGTCTGAATTGAAAGAAGGAAACATATAAAGGGCTATTTCCACGAGTACATGTAGTGTAAGTCACATGCTACGATTTTTGGCCAGCATCAGTATTCAGAACGGAAAAATGTGATTTATTTTATGGGTGAGGTCTCATTAATTGAACATGGCCAATCAAACTTTTCGAAAATAACGGTGGCTAACAAGCATAGCAATTACCAGCTATGTGATTTACACTACAAAAACCCATGGAACTAGCCAAAGGTTTAATTCTATGTTCCTTTGTTTCCCGGTTCAGTTGTAAATCTGACAAATATGCGGTATTTGAAACTTTTTTATGTCTGGCTTCTTTCTTTCATTATTTCAAGAGCTCAAAACATTCCTTTGAATTCTTTGGGGGGGGGGGGATCTTTTTGAAGGTTAAAATTGTCTCCGATAAAGGTTATACATTACGACATTTTAGTTGTAAATTGGAAATATTATAGTTAAGAAAGTGTTTGATGAGAACAGTAGGGGAGGTAGGGGAGATATGATACACTTTTTTTTTTTTACTAATTTTTTACAACCCTTAGAAAGCTATTTTTAAACAAATTTTTCGTGTTTTCTTATAAAGTGACCTTTTATTCATTTATTAAAAATATTGTGAATTTAAAAATTAATCATAAAAAAAATTATCCCAATTTTTTTGAATGGTTACTACTGTATCAAATCTCCCTATTACTGGGGAGGAATGATACACTAGCAAGGGAGATTTGATACATTGTTATGTAAATTGGAAAAACAATGCAGACAATTCAATTTATATGTGATACAATTTTTTATGATAAATTTTGAAATATTTAAGTAAAGTTTAAAAAGAAATGACATTGACATATTTTTGTTTCAGAAAATTTAAAAAAAAAATATTTAAACAATTGCTATTTTTTTAAACAATCCTATTAACGCACTTTTTAGAAAATAAATAATGAAACAAAAAAACCCTTGAGATCTTGCTGCAAGGAAAAATGAAGTGAACATTGCTGATTTGCAAACAATTTAACATAAATTTAGCACATTTAAGATTTCTTTAATCCTTTCAAGGCAAAGTATTTTCAATGCTAGTATGGTGTGTTGTGTTATAAGTGTTGAATAAATGAATGGCACCGGAATTTACCAATAAATTTATTTGAAAATAAGAAAAAGGCTATATTTCACTTTCGTATTAAATGGAAAATATTTTACCAAAATTCTGGTGCCAATGTGGCGTTTGGGAATTAAAATTAAGTGGTTTCATAAACATACCACCATCCCTGAAATGGTTAAAAGGAAAACTAATAACTCTATCATTTTGATAATTAAAATCGGTTTTATTTAATGTTTTTTCAATTTGCCCTTCGTCAATTATAGAAACATCTTCCATTTCAGGACATTTAAACTTTATTCCTTGTACATGACGAGCAACGCGAACTAATCATCTATCATCGCACTGCTTTTCTATGTAACCTACATAATGCCTATGAATAGTCTCTTTGTTCTTCCTTACCAATTTCAGTAGCTCTTGCTGTAAAATAAAAATGAATATTATAGTCCTATATTAGTTTACAACTTAAAAAACTATTAAATTTCAAATATACAAGTGTATCATTTCTCCCCAGCACTAATGTATGATTTCTCCCTATCGTGCCTTATTGGATTTTCAATCACTTTGTATAAATGCAGTTGCAAAATGCCAATCTGCTTTCTAGTAAAACCCACTCTAACAATGTGCTTTACAAATAAAAAATGATTACAAGATATTATCTTCAAAATAATAAGAGTCATGAAAGAAAATCAGTATTAAAAAAAAAGTACATTGACATTCCAAAAACCGTCAAAATTAAAAGAAAAAAACACGTTTCAGTTCTTCACTGCTAAATCCAGCTAATGATGGCCTCTGCTAATAAAAGAAGCCTTTACATCTGTTAAAATGGCTGTTAATGCCATTTGTTGCGAAAAATTGTCACTGTATCAACCCTCCCTATGTATCAAACCTCCCTACCTCCCCTACATATAGGGGAGACTAGAGACGGTTGACCATACGGGAGGATTGACCCACCCATCAATTTTCATATTTAAAAGAATTTCAGAGTTTTATCAATAGGTGTCAACCAAAGCTACTGAAATGCTCAAACAACAGTTTTTGTTTCATACAGATAATCGAAATCGATGTGGAAAAAATCAATTTTGAGGCGTTTTCAATCTAGAAGTTGTGTTTTTTAGAAATATTTTGTAAGCTTTTTAAAATAAATTATATCATAGAAATTTAAATAAGTAGGTTTAAAGTAATGCAGAAACATCAAGCTTTCATTCCAGGCATAAAGACTGCACAGTAAGTTAGGTTTAATATAACAGTGTGGTATTCTTTAGAAAAGGTCTATGTAGGGAAACTTGACGCAGTCAATGGGAGGGAGGATTGACCAGATGTTCAAGGTTCCCTTAATTAAGTAGTTTTGGAAATCTTTTTATTATACACTGTGCATAATGAAAAGCTAATGGTAACATAAAAGAATGTAAATTTATTCTGTAAAGCATTCAGTAAAATGGTGTGATGGAAAAGAAAATGTTTAAAACTGACTATAGAAAAATCTGAAAAATTGCTAGAAAATGGAAATGTTGATAGGAACTTTTTCCATTTAAATATTGCTTACAATAGGTAAACAGAAACAGTGGAAAAAACTAGAAAGGACTAGAAAGGAGCAGTCTTAACCCTTTGAGAGGCAGTGGTATGTTTATAAAACCACTGAATTTTAATTCCGAAACATCACAATGGCACCAGAATTTTGATAAAATCTTTTAATTTAATATGAAATAATGTGAAATATAGCCCCTTTTTTCTTATTTCCAAATAAATTTGTTCGTAAATTCCGGTGCCAGTCATTTATCTCAACATTTTAGTACTGAAAGAACTTTGCCCTTAAATGTTTAAATCATGCTAATGATAAGTTAAGTACCCATGCGGTTGCAAAAGAACATAGTATCGATCGAAAAACTTTAGGAAGGTATGTAGAAAAATTTCACCAGTGAGATCAATCCAAACTATGTGACAACTAGAGTTGTCAGATCGTGTGTCACAAAAAATAGAACAAGGAGATAAAAAAACGGGACTGTGGCTCCTAAATCCGGACATAATAACATGAAACACTATGAAAACGGAACCTGTCTCTAACAGAATACTGCCTTAAATGTTAAAATTTCATTTTCCCTGCTGTACAATTATACCTGCTCAGACAAAACCCTATTTAAAACAAAAGTTTTCTTTTCTGACTTTCGATTGTGTCTTAACAGGCTTATTTAAGCCTCATATTTAAAAAAAATATATTTTTTATAAAAGTTAAAGCATGCAGCGTAAAGTTATTTTGATTTTTTTAAACGGATTTTATGTCTCTTCACAGGGGCGCGCCAGAAGTATTCGGCGCCTGTGTGCAAAACTTCAATTGGCGCCCCATATTCCTAACCCCCCTCCACCCCCCGCCCCCCCCCAAAAAAAAAAAAAGAAAAAAAATTTTTTTTTTCAATGAGTATAAATGCATAACTGCCAAGCCAACCTTCCGGTGGTTTTCTCCAGATCAAATAAAAGAATTTGAACCAGAAAATTTATTTAATGAAATGTGTCTTGTTTCTGCAGGGTTCTTTTTTATTTCATTTATTAAATTAAATTTCTGGTTTAAAATATTGTTGTTTGACTTTAAAAATAAGGAATGATGGCAGCTATACAAATAACGGACATCCCTAAAAATGTGGGTGCTTTACCTGTTTGCTTCCCCTCCCCACAAATGGCATACCTCCTACATAAATCAGCTTCTTTTACCTGCATTACTCCCGGAATTTTTAAGATCTGATCTTTATTTATATTTATACTTAAAACTTGAAGCATTTCAAATAAACTTTAATTTGGAAATATAGCTGTGTTGAATTAATCAATGGTAGCACTATGACACAAAGAAAGGAGTGCTCGTAATACGGTAAATACACATAAAAGTAGAAAAATATTTTCTCAAATTAATGGTGTCCGTATTATATCGGAGCTTATTATAGTACTTTTATTTCTTTTAAAATAATGTAACTTCAATTAAGATGCGCCTTAAACAATTACCACACGTAGATTATAATCAGGGGTGCATTCGAAAATATTTCAGTCCCGGAACATTTGATTTTATATTAGCAAATACAGAAATCCATAGGCTGGCTATATAACAATTGTTATGAAAAATGCATATTCATTTTGATGTTTACATTGCTAAGAAGCTAAGCGTATCTTTACCTTGTCACGCTCTTAACCCTTCCTTCTCTGTCAGATTTTTTTATTTTTCGAATTCCCAATTTCCGTGGAATGAATCCAAGTTCTAAATTAAAAATACTAATAAAACAAAGTATTGCTCTGTCTGTGTGCCATAGCTAGCAGAATCTACGGCACGTACGAAGCTGAAAATTTTTGTGAGGATAGTCGAAAGCCTGTCCTGGTGCACCCAATGATGTAAAATAACCACTTTGGGTATTTTTCTGGGTATTTATTTTTCAGTTAAATATAGCTGTGAAAAAATTTATAATGGATTGCTGAAAAAGAATAAAAATTTAGAACTTTAGGCTTCCTTAAACTTTTAAACTTTAAAGAACCTCAACATTTTATATTGAAATATTGAATTTAAATGTCTTTTTTTATTACACTGTAAATTAAAATGTCTGAAATTTAGACCCTTAAGTGCCTGATACGGAGTGTTCAATTTTCAGACATTTTAAAATGTCTGAATTTTTTCAGACACTTTTTGTGTCTGAATTTCAGACACCTGAAACATCTGAATCGCATCCATTTTTTTGTAAGCATCATGCGTAGCCATGTTTGACCACGTAGAATCCTGGGGAAATAGTTGGCTGTGGTCCTGCCCCCTCAACCCTTATACATCCTGATTTTTTTGGTGCTCCCAATTTTGGTATGCAATTTTCATAAAACTGAAAATTTTAATCTTTTACGACATTGTATTGATTATAATCAATACTTTGAACTTCAGGAGTAGAACAAGATTAAAAGCAAAAAATATTTATCTAAATATTTGTTTTGATGATGAATATGATTTTGAATGATTTTTTTAAATCTTATTTTACTTTAAAAGTTCAAAACATTGATTATATTCAGTACAATTTCGAAACGGATTTAAAATATAAGCTTTACAAATATTGCACATTAAATTTGGTGGCACTCGTAGGGGGACGGGGCACTGCTTTAATACCCATGCTTTAATCAAGAAGTTCTTTTGCAAAAATTGCAACCCTACATTATGGTTATCTAAATAGAGATGCCCGGTACTCGGGACTATCCATTGTGGAGGTTAATGGACATTCCCGAATAGCGGACACCTCCATTTAGCGAATACTTTTTAAATCCGAAAAGTATACATGTTTGTATATGTATGCAAAAAAAAAAAAAAAAAAAAAAAAAGCCTCACAAAAGCAGACATCTCCGCCGTCCTATTCTAAAAGTTCAAAATATTTATTATACTCGGTTGAATGTCGAAAGAGATTTAAAATATCGGATGTACGAAAATTGCAAATAAAATCCCCCCCTCACCTCCCAAAAAAGGAAAATTCATATAATTTAAAAATTAGATTTTTAAAAATTTATATTGACACATAGGCAATTTTACATATGTATCAGATGATAATCACAACAGCTATTTAACAATGAGTAAAAAAATTAAAAAATAAATATTCCACTTTAATAACATTAAGAAAAAAATTACTTCGGTATTTTGTTAAATATATTTTGTGTTTTTAATCTTGTCCTACTCTAAAAGTTCAAAACTTTCATTATAATCAGCGCAATGTCGAAAAGGATTTATGATATCAGCTTTACGAAAATTGCATACAAAATCCCCCCTCCCCCCCCAAAAAAAATTTAAATTTTTATCATTTAAAAATTAGATTTAAAAAAAAAATTATATTGCCACATGCCACTTGGGCAAGTTTTTATGTAGATCACAGGGTAATCACAAAAGCTATTCAACTATAAATAAAAATAAATAAATAAATATCCTACATTAATAACAAGAAGGAAAAATAACATATAGTCTCCAAACTTCATTTGTCTTAAATATATATCTTAACATCTAATTGTCAGTCCTGTAATTTTCATATAAGTGTATATAAATACAGTTACAAAAATCACAATATTAAGTACAAAATCTAGTTATAGCTTTTTACTTTTTCCCATTATCAATTTCAAATTATTTTTCTACTAAAAATAATTTAAAAAATCAATATTAGACTTGATTTCAAATCAAATACACATATATATTTTCACTGGCAGTTTTAAAATTAAGGAGCACATAATAGACGAATCATGGCAACGTCATACATTTTCAGACACTTTATTTATCTTATTTTTTAATCTGCGGTTTTACGCTAGGAAGAAAGATCTTTACAAAGCTTTTTTTTTTCTTTGTGGTCGTTATTGTGAGATAAGAATTAACCATTGAAACGAAAATGCGACTGAAAACAAGAGAATGAATATTCAACTTAAAATGTCTCTCTTTTAGTAATATTATTACTTTAAATTTGGGAAAAAAAAAGATGAAAATTCAGAATATATAATTTGTAATAAAAGACAACGTCATAAGTTTAAAAATATATACTTCTAGAATTAATGGTTTTTTCGCAAACAGGTTCAAAACTAATTGAATTTCATGCAGGATTTCGTTTATACTATAAATAAAATCATAAAAGACACTAATTTCAGTACTATAAAGAAATTATGACACTTACTTCAATCGATGTTGCAAGAGGTCAGAAAAATTCCTTGATTTGAAATGTTAAAAACTACCACAGTGAGGGAGAAAGTCTTGCATCATATTAGAAGGAGATCCCTTAATATATCCGGCTAGTCATATTTAAAGAATGGAAGCTTTCATCCTCAAAACATGACCCGCCAGACAAAAGTTTCTTTTTTTTTACCAGCTTTGATAGGACGAAGACGAATAAAACAATATTATTGGTATAAATTAATACAAATTAACACGAAGTCCATTGCACACACTTTGTAGAGTTCCCGGATGTAATCTTCAAGTGTTGTCTGATTCTGTGTCTATCCCGCCTTTATATCGTCGACAGCTTATAACAGATATTGGATGGCAAGCACACAAGTCAGACGTACGTATTCAATACATAAACTAAGTGAAAAATGAATTAAAATCACAGAACTTCAGATTTTGCAAAAAACGAATTAAAATATACGCGTACATAAAAACAAACTTGAATTGCAACGTACACCGATTTCGAACGAAAGATATCTAAAACGCATGCGCAACTGAGAGTGCCTCCTGGTGGTTATTGCGTAAGAAGAATGGGAGAATCAAAACGTCTTAAATTAAGACACGTTTGAAGCAACGAAGTGTCTTAAAGTAAGACGTTTGCGGATATTTTAGACACTATTCTTAGTTCATATACACCATGATCATAGTAAGACACTTATGTATCTTAAATTAAGACATCTATAATGTCTTAATTTTCAGATTAAGACGCTTAAGTGTCTAAAACTCTTTTTCAGTCACACATGTGTCTAAATTTAAGACGCCTCTATTTGCAGTGTATAATGAAGAGTGTAAAAAAACAATGTATTAATTCAGAAGAATTTTATTAAAGAACAACTTTAATTAAATTTGTGTAACAAGTGCACTTAATATATGTGCAATACTGATTCAGCTAATGTATATTAGTACTACATAGGTCACTTCAAGCACTACCACGATAATACTATATTACGATGGTAGTTCTCCATTAAAGGGGACACATTCTCTAATTTTTCCTCTGAAGACTTTTCTTTTCCTGATACTCTTTTTCTCTGCAAATAACTACATCAGTCTAGAGTGCTCTCTAATTTCATATGATGGCCAATTTCATTAATAAATATCATTTGTATCTGACGGTTTTAAGGTGCAGTCGGTCAAATGAAATAATGAACCCATGCATTTTACTCACCAAATTTTTCCTGAAAACAAATAAACATTCGATAGGAAATTATGTTTTCTTTCAAGTTATATAAAAAAAAATAATCTTAAGGCTCATCTTCATGCTTCTAAAATTGTACCGAACTCTGAAATTTTCAATACAAACGCTATAATTTTTACATCATATTTTGCTTTGTCATTAAATTTTACTTAAGGCAATCAAAAAGGAAAATGAGTTGAATCTCAAATCAAAAAGGGCAACTTCCTGACATAAGTTTTAATTTATTTTTGATCGAAAATGCATGAAACTATCTGGTGTTGTTGTTCAGAAACTATGTCATCGAGCTGTTTTCTCCGTTTTTTGCAAACTCTATAGATCTTTCAGAAAATACTGTCAAAATGGACGTTTTGAACCGAATTTCCGCGCGAGAGTAGAAAAATCACTCAAGAGCGGCGAAAAACGGGTTTATCACGTGACCAAAATTGCTTATAATTCAATGGGTAATTGATTTATTCAAAAATGGAAAAAACAGTTCCATTCCAAATCGATTCCATGGCCAGGCTTTCCCATTTGATATCTTTCCGTTAAAAAATGAATTTGCAAATGTGTCAGAATATTTTGTGCTCTTTGAGCAGAGCAATTAAGCGGCCTTAAGCAAACTAAACAGAAACGCATTTAGTCAAGTTGTTTAGGAATTGTGGAGATTTAAAATTTGAATTTCCAAATGTTAAATTCATTTTTAATCATTGCAAAACAGATTGCGATTGCTAATGTTCTATAAGTCTTGATGCTTCTAACTTTGACAACTACTGTGTGATAGAAAGGAAGGACCATTTAGCGTTTTGCTGCGTATTGTATTTTTAAAATATGATAAAAATATAATGCAGTTTGTTATTTCGAAGACTCGTGAAAGGACGACTAAAGACAAAACAGACAGGCAAGCATTTTGCTTTTGTGAAACTTTGATCTGCGTTTTTATATAGGCTTTTAACGTGAAAAAATATTTTCCACATTCTTTTAAAAAATCGGGTCAACCCGAACCCGACCCGCAAGAGTCAAAAAGCCAACCCGAATCCGAAACAATGAAAACCAACCCGGCCCGCAACAAAAATAGTTAAAGTCAACTCGACCCGACCCGCAAAGCGAAAATATAGCGCCGAGTGCGGGTCGGGTAAAAGCGGGTAACCCGACCCGAGGTAGGACTTTACCCCAGACTATTAGGTAGCATTCCCCTCGTGGGAGAGAAAATTAATTTTTTCATCTGACATATTGTTTTAAACATTTTGGCCTGGATATTACTAAGCACTTACTCCTCTCCACTTAACTCATTTTTTTATCAGTAGAGGTTATTTTAAAGTTTTAATTTGTTCATTACTAACCCATACAAATTTCAAAAAATTAAGAAAAATATTTACATAACAAATCTCAACAATTAGCAGCTTTTCCCCCACTTTCACACAGTGAACGGGTACGTATTTAAGACAAAATGTGGATGGGGGATCGTTCGAAAAACCTCGTAATGCAGAACTCAAAAATATATACAATTATATTTTCAGGAATTCGTCGAAAATGTATGGCAAAATTATGTCTCCCCTACTTTTTTCAAATCTACTGAAAATAAAATTACGAAAACATTAGAAGTAGTACGAATTTATTTAAACCTTTCAGGAAAACTATAGAGATTATCCTAGGTCATACAATTTTTCAGAAAATCGCAGTTTTCCTTTATTCATAAACTTTATCTTGCTGGCGCTCAGAGGGGGAGTTGAGGAGAGTTCGAGACACCTATCGACGCGAAATCATCCAAGAACTGTCGATAATGATTTTCCAAAAGAATTGTCGGTAAATAGCTGAGATATTAATTAAAAAACTATCTAAAAAAGCGTGGCACAGACCAAAGTGGCCATGCAACATTGTAACCTCCTTTCAAGGCGTACTTAGCACAATGGCAATATTAAACTTTGTACAAGGCCTTTGTTTTAGGTTAGGGATGCACAACCTGTGACCCGCGGGCCAAAAGTGGCCCGCGAACTTCGTAAATTTATAACTGCCAAAAATTGTCAATTATCATTATGGACAAAAAAAAAGTTTTGTCCATAGGTCGCAAGGAAAAAATCGTGAATTTCATCAATTTGCCGCGGGAAAAATTGAAAAATTAGTCAGTCAGTTAAGAATCACGAATTTCGTTGATTGGGTGCGGAAAAATCGTGAATTTTGTCGATCAGGCGCGAAAAAATCGCAAATTTTGTCGATGAACGCGGGAAAAATTGCAAATTTGACCTATCGGACAAGGAAAAGTTTTGTTGATCGAGATCGGAAAAATCGAGAATTTCGTTGGTCCGGCACGGAAAAATCGTGAATTTTGTCGATCAGATGCGGAAAATCGCAAATTTCATTGATCGGATACGAAAAAATCGTCAATTTTGTTGATGATGCGCGGAAAAATTGTAAATTTTGTTGGTTGGCTGTGCAAAAATCTTGAGTTTCGTCAGATAGGAGAAAAATTCGCGAATTCCGTCAGTCAGTTAAGAATCACAAATTTTGTCGATCGGGGGCGGAAAAATTGCAAATCTTTTCTATTAGAAGCTCGGGAATCTCAAATTTCGTTGATGGTCTGCAGGAAAATCTCAAATTTCTTTGATGGGCTGCGGAAAAACTGCGTGTTTCGTCTGTTTATTCCGAATTTTGTCAATTTGCCGCGGGAACAATGCAAAATTTTTCAGTCACTTAAGAATCGCCAATTTCGTTGATCGGGCGCGGAAAAATCGCAAATTTCTTTGATCAAGCGTGGAAAAAACGCAAATTTCGTCGACCGGGTACAAAAAAATCGCGAGTGTTGTCGATCGGGTTCCGAAAAATCACGGATTTCGTTGGTCGGGCACGAAAATAATCGCGAATTTCGTTGGTCGGGCGCGAAAATAATCGCGAATTTTGTCGATCAGGCACGGAAAAATTGCAAATTTCGTTGATCATGCATGAAACAATCGCGAATTTTCTCGATGATGCGCGAAAAATTGAAAATTTTGTTGATCGGCTGCCTACAAATCATCAATTTCGTCAGTTTATTACGAGAAAATAGCGCGAGCTTCGTCAATTTGCGCGGGAAAATTTTAAAATTTCGTTAGAGTCAGTTAAGAATCGCGAATTTTGTTGATCGGACGAGGAAAAATTCGCGAATTTTATCAATCAGGGATGGAAAAATAGCAAATTTTGTCGATCGAGCTCCAAAAAATCGCGAATTATGTCGATCAGGCGAGGAAAAACGCGAATTTTGTCGACCAGGTTGTGGAAAACTGCGAATTTTGTCAATCAGGTGCAAAAAAATTGAAAATTTCGTTGAACTAGCGCGGAAAAATCGCAAATTTCGTTGATCGGCTCCTCATCCCCCTTCGTTCATAAAGTTCATATTTTTTTTTCGGCACTAGCCTATGTTTGTTCATGCTAGTCTTCGTGCCTATGTTTGTTTTTTAGCACTTTTAAATAAACAAAATTTACTTCCCTGAATAAAGTCAAGGAATATTATCAGTCCTTCTAAATAATACTTGCTATATCTATGTTATATATACAAACGTAAACTGTTGATATATCCTTGCCAACTGAATTGGATATGTTGACCGGGTAGGGGAAACTAGAGGGGTAAACTAACCCTCCTCCCCTCTGAAATCATATTTTTTATCTGATTATAGGCCACAGATCACCTCCCAGAAATAGAATTCTCCCCGTGTTACTGATGTGGCCCTCCACAACCCAGAAATTTTCATAAGTGGCCCTTCTCTTAAAAAGGTTGTGCACCCCTATTTTAGGTTGTAGATCACAATGATTAATAGTCAGCGTTTTTCATTCCAATTGAATTCAATTATTGAAGGCAATTATTGAAAAATATTTAATAAAATAATTCAGAGTTATTTGCAAAGTCTTATTATCCGTTTAACAACTATATTTTGTAAGATTGTAGTTAGAAATTAATAAATTTATTGTATGAACTCTCTGTACGCGAGTGAAACTAGCGCTTGATCTATTATAGTTTATTCGAAGCAAATCTATAAAATATTCAATTAAAATTTCAATAAAACGTAATTCATTTTGAGGTTGTTCTCAAAAACAGGTTTCCCTACTGTAAATGGCCCCACCAGTGGCTGAGAGGTTCTGCTCTCGAAGCTGGTAGACGGGAGGTGCTGGGTTCGAACCCAATCGCGCCCGTCGGCCTAACCGTTTCGGAGTTTTCGTGGTTTTCTTCGAAACCGTGGATTCCCATGCGTAAATACGGGTTAGGTTCCCTTAGAAAGACCCCCACGAAGGGCACCCCCCAAGGGCCTATATCCCATGTGTTGATAATCGGCCGTCATAAACACAAACCAAACAAACCTGTAAATGACATGAAACTTCCTTACATGCTCATGGGCTCGTTTTTATGCGTAAAAGCACACAATGTTAGGCATGGCTATTAAATTGCGTTGGAATCGAATGGCGTTTTTCATTTCTTTTTTTTTTAAATGCATTGCATTTTGAGCTCCATCCTGTTTTATTTATTTATTGTTTTTGTTATAATGTAGCCGATTGCTGTGATTGATTTGTGCTTTTTTAGACAATTTACTTTTACATGGGAACCGTGCGTAACCTGGAGGCTTATGCTGCTGTATCATTGTGCCATTTAATATACTACTCGTTTTTATGTCGTCAGTATGTGTATCACTACCAATACTACAGTGAGATAGAAGTGTTATATATTTTCAATTATTTGAATAAAAGAGCCTTCCATGCTTGCCCCCAGCTGCAGTGCGCTCTGTTTTCTGAAAAGTTGGACAGGTCTGATCTAGAGCAGGGATGTCAAAAGGGGCATTCGCGGTCGCCCTTCCGATTTTTTTTATGCTTCTAGCGATTTTTTAAAATTTATTTTAGACGCATGACGGCGCCCTTAAGCCTTCCAAGGCGCCTTACGACCGTGACTTTTAGACACCGTGGCGCCTTTCGGTTTGAGACCCCCCCCCCCCTACACTAACGCTACGCCGCTGACGAGCATCTGCAAATTTCATATAACTTAAAAGTAAAAATGAACTCATAAATGTGTCATCAGAAATGACACACTATCGATTTTAAATTCCGCTTTAATCAATTTAAATTGGATAAAAGTTTTTCAAATTTTTTGAGCTTCGCCTAAACTATTTGGCGCCTTTACTATTCTGGCGCCTGTGTGCGGTGCACACTTTGCACACTGTGTCGGCGCGCCCCTGTCTCTTCACAAATAGTGCAATATAAAACAAAGTGGGTCAAGCCTCCCATATAGTGGGTCAACCCTCCCATATGTGGGGAACCTTGACCCATTATTTTTTCATGATTAAAATCAATCATTTTTCAAATTTCTTATATGTTACACTTAAGTAGCAATTTTATTTTGATAACTAATTGTATAACAAATAAAATGATGTTTGAATTGTATAACAAATTCTGTGCTACTCCAGCCTTGAATATGATATATAAAACTTTATTCTACGTTCAATATTTAAAAAATAAAAAATCATTTTGTAAAAAGTGGGTCAACTCTCTGTAGTCTCCCCTACAGTGTTCTACAGGGTATCCAGTCTCAACGGTGTCCAATAGCTAATATCTAAACCGCTAGTCATAGACTTATAGTTACAATTACAAAAAGTCCTTCCGGCCAGTGCCGGGAGGAAGAGGTAGCTTTCATATTCCTTATTTTAACTAGTATGTTGTGGCCCTCACAAAACTTTCTTCTATCTCATACTTGTCAATACTTCAAAATTCATTATGACAGTGCATCTATGCTCATCATGAGGATTCTAAAAAGATGAAATTCCGTGCGTTAGTTCGTGAGATATTACTGTCCATGAAATCGTGTAAATCCATGAAAATGCAGCATAGCAGCGCCACCTATTGGGTGATTTACACCAGAACCTAATTATCATCAACATATGTCAATGTCTAACTGAATATGAAGTTTGGGGAAAATCCGTGCATTAGTTCATAAGATAGAGCTATTGCGCAAATCATGACAAATGCAGCATAACAGCGCCACCTGTTGAGCGATTTACACAACCACATAATCAGTATCAACATTTATCAAGGTGTACTTGAATCTGAAGTTTGATGAAAATTCGTGCATTAGTTCTTAAGATAGAGCTATTGAGGAAATAGTGAAAAATGCAGCATAGCAGCGCCACCTATTGGGCGATATTCACCAACATGTAGTCAGCATCATTTCATATTAAAGAGTAACTGAATCTGAAGTTTGATGAAAATATGTCCATTAGTTCTTGAGATACAGCGATTGCAGAAATCGTGAAAAATGCTGTATAGCAGCGCCACCTGTTGAGCGATTTACACCAAAATGTACAAAATGTCAATTCATATCAAGGATTAACTGATTCTGAAGTTTAGTGAAAATTGTTGCATTAGTTCTTCACATATCGCTATAATGGAAATTCTGAAAAGTGCAGCATAGCAGCGCCACCTGTTGAGCGATTTGCACCACAACACAAACAGCACTAACTCATATCAAAGTATAAATGAATATGAAGTTTGTTGAAAATCCAAGCATTAGTTGTTGAGATAGAGCTATTGCGGAAATTGTAAAAAAATCAGTATAGCAGCGCCACCTGTTGAGCGATTTACACCAAAGTGTACAAAACTTCAATTCATGTCATGGATTAACTGAATCTGAAGTTTGATGAAAATCCATGCATTAGTTCTTGAGATAGAGCCACTGCGGTAATTGTAAAAAATGCAGCATAGCAGCGCCACCTGTTGAGCGATTTGCACCAACACGTAACCAGCATCAAGTCTTATGAAGGACTAACAGAATCTGAAGTTTCATGAAAATCCGTGCATTAGTTCTTGAGATAGAGCCATTTCGGAAATCATAGAAAATGCAGCATAGCAGCGCCACCTGTTGAGCGATTTGTACCAAAAACTAATCAGCATCAATTTGTATCAGGGACTAACTGAATATGAATTTTTATTAAATTCCGTGCATTAGTTCTTGAGATAGAGCGCCCACAAAATTTGTGTCACATACACACAGACAGACAGACAGACAGACAGACAGACAGACTCACAGAGTCACAGACAGACATTTTGTAAAAACATGTTTTTTGGGTTCTCTGACCTCTAAAACGTGTAAATCCGTCGAAAACCGGAATTCGAAAATTTTCATGAATCCAATACTTTCTTCTTGTAAAGATAGAAGAAAGTAAAAAAGCCAACTTATATTATTCAAACACACGAAGCTCAATTAAGTGGAAACCGAATGTAGGAGATTCAATACTAATTTTTGTCAATACTAAATCATTATGAATGAGAATTTCGCGAAATTAGTCAGCTTTATCCAAGCTGCTTTTATTTAAAGTAAATTATATTTGGCTGCCAAATTCGGCGATTTCTTAAAGTGCCTGTCATTTTAAGACAACATGGGGGATGAGGCTAACCAGTGAACTTGGTCGAGACCTTAGTAATTGCTGTGCACATGCTCACTCACATCGGAATCGGTTGATATATACGAGTGCTGTCGCAGGCAAAAAATCAGATTTTTCAAAATGTCACCCACGTTAGAAATTGAAACTGTTATATCTGAGCCATTTTTTAAGATAAAGACAAACAAAAAATGCTCCTGAATCCTTATATCAAGGTCAAATACTTAAGAAAGAAACATTTTTCAATTTCTAATTTTTTTGCACCTCACTTTAAATATATATATTTTTTAATTTAATGGCCGCCATTTTGAAACAAGATGGCTGATGAAGCTGGCCAGAGAACTTGGTCGAGATATTGATGTATACTATCCACATGCCTTCTTCCATCGAAATAGGCGAATACGTGTGGTATCGCGAGACAAATACAAGATTGTTTCAAAGTGTTAGCCATGATAGAAATTCAAAGTGCTATCATTCAACCACTTTTTAAGATATAAACAAAAGAACAAATTTTCAGAAACAAAAACTGCTCCAGAATCTTTGTATCAAGGCCAAACACATAAAAAAAATCTTTTTCCTTTTCCAATTTTTTAATACCTCATTTTAAATTTTAAATTACATTTTTTTTAATGGCAATCCTTTTGAAACAAGATGGCGAATGAAGCTGGCCAACAAACTCGGTCGAGACATTGGTATGTACTATGTACAGACCAAGTTACATTCAAATCGGTTCATAAATACGCCTGTTATCGCGTGACAAAAATCAGGTCGTTTTAAAATGTCAGCCACAATAGAAATTCAAAATGTTATAACTCAGCCATTTTTTTAGATATAGACAAAACAAAACCTGTTCCGGAATCTTTGTATCAAGGTCAAACACATACGAAAAAACTCTTTTTGATTTTCCAATTTTTTGGTATCTCATTTTAAATTTAATTTTTTTTTAAATTTTTTTAAATGGCCGCCATTTTGAAACAAGATCGCGGATGAAGCTGGCCGACGAACTCGGTTGAGTTATTCGTATGTACTATGTACACACCAAGGTACATCCAGATCGGTTCATAAATACGTCTGTTATCACGTGGCAAAAATCAGGGCGTTTCAAAATGTCAGCCACACTAGAAATTCAAAATGCTATAACTCAGCCATTTTTTTAAGGTATAGACGAAACAAAAACTGCTCCCGAATCTTTTTATCGAGGTCAAACACATAAGAAAAAAATATTTTTTTCAATTTTCAATTTTTTGGTACCACATTTCAAATTTAAATTTTTCTTAAAATTTTAAATGGCCGCCATTTTTAAACAAAATGGCGGATGAAGCTGGCCAACGAACTCGGTCGAGACATTCATCTGTACTATGTATAAACGAAGTTACATCCAAATCGGTTCATAAATATGCGTTTTATCGCGTGACAAAATTCAGGACGTTTCAAAATGTCAGCTTCGCTAGAAATTCAAAATGCTATAACTCAGCCATTTTTTAAGATATAGACGAAACTAAAACTGTTACGGAGTCTTTGTATAAAGGTCAAATACATAAGAAAAAAATATTTTTCCATTTTTAATTTTTTGGTACCACATTTCAAATTTTTAAATTTTTTTAAATTTTTAAATGGCCGCCATTTTGAAACAAAATGGCGGATGAAGCTGGCCAACGAACTCGGTCGAGACATTGGTATGTACTATGTACACACCGAATTACATCCAAATCGGTTCATAAATACGAGAGTTACAGTGTGACATAGTTCAGATATATATATATATATATATATATATATATATATATATTGATATATATATATATATATATATCAATTTTGAACGGAGGGTGGTTTCGGTGTCTGGGGGTCATGATCGATGAAAATATACCAAAATTTTTTGAAATCGCTTTCCTCCGAACGGCTGCAATAGGTAGCTTTTTGTAAAGAAAGCTACCTAAAATGTTTTAAATGTGGTAAAAAAGATTTAAAAATCGTTTTGACCAATAAAAACATTTCTTAAAAATTTACGAAATTAAAATTTTTATACGGTTCCCTAGTCCTATATGTGATATTTAGTGTAAATTTCCTATTACACTAACAAGTAAGGCAAAAAAAGTCCCATTCAAATAACACTAAAATTGACGGAGTAATGAAACTTTGAACTGCATGACTTATACCAATTTTCTGGATCTAAAAATAAATTTCAAATTTATATTGTAATGTTAATTTTACTTACTGCTGTTTTTTTATATCTGACGATTATTTATATTTCTAGTAAATTTGTGAATACCCTTATTTCGGAGCAAAAAAGATGTTTCAACTTTAAACAACTATTAAACTCGGACAGTTTTAATCGTAGAAGAGTGGGGCATTTTTGTCTTACTTCTTAGTGTAATAGAATAATTTTGCTAAACATAACTTATAGGACCGGGGTCATGCATGAATTTAAATTTCATAATTTTTTAAGAAATGCTATATTGACTCAAACCGCTTTTAAAATACTTCTTTACCTCATTTTTTAACGGGAACTATATGTCTATGCCTAACGATTTAGGAATTAGCCATTGGGCACCGTTAAGAGTGCATTCCTTGTATAAGAAAGAAATTAATATCCTAAATCTAGCCTATTGTTTGCGGGAAATCACATTCAAGTGGACCTAAGTTGAGATCGTATTAGCCGTGAACCTGCTTTTGTAGTTCGTAAAAAGCGTGAAAATCTTTACATAGTTTTAAAGATTCATCGTTCTTAACACATTGTCGACGGACAATTTCTATCAAATCTTAATTTTAGAACAGTAGAATCTCCTCCCTGATCTCAAAGTCTTTTCTAAATTGATGTTCTAGATAGGTTTCCCAGGTTTATGCATCGGTAAATATCTTTCAATGTACGAATTTAATATTTAAAAAAACAAACAAAAAAACATGAAGAATATGATGTAAATGCATTTTATGTAAGTAGAAACCACGCTCTTAGTCAATGATGTTTTTGAATGAAAACGAGAATTCTCGTTTCCCGTCGTGAATATGTGAACGTGCAAATTGTTCTTTTTAAAATGATCTCGTATTAGTAATGCTTGTATTAAAAAAGTTCGGCTGCATTCAGTTTATTTCATATTTAGATTTTTATACAAATTTTCCGGTTACTAATCGAATTACCTTACACATTTTTTTTAACACTAGAACGACCATAGTGGTTATTGTGACAAATCCAAATAAAAATATTTCGATTCGAACTAGAAATTTCTTTCTAAAATAAGCTAAATATGTATCATGGAGAAATAAGTTAAATAGTTTCAAATAAAAATTCTGGTGTAAAATATTTTTATAAAACTTAAGTAAAATTTGAGGTCGTTCTATTGTTAACCCCTTGAGGGGCGGTGGGATATATTATATACCACCTAATTTTAATCTAAATTTGCACCAGAAAATATTAATTAAATTTTACTTTACTAGCTTTGGTTGAAAAAAGGTGTAAAATTGCTTTTCCTTAGTTTAAAATAAGACCCCGAAAAAAAAAATGTCAGAGACCCCGAAAAAAAATGTCAAATGTTTTTACAAAATGTCTGTCTATCCGTGTGTCCCATTTGTATCCCTTAAAAAAGTACATAGTTATGCACACTGTAAAAAAAATAAAAAATCCTTGTATCTTTACTGCAAAAAATTCTAGCAATATGGATGCCAGCAAATTTTGCTGTAAATTTACAGCAATTTTGTTTATCACGGGTAAACAGAAAATTTATAAATTCACAGCATATTTTACAGTTAATTTTGTTTTTCAGATTTTGCAACAATTTTTTATTAGTTCAGCCTTTTTTTGCTGTTAATTTTACAGCACTCTTAGCAACATAACTGTTCATTTTTAGCCCTCCCCCCCCTGTAATGTATATTTGAATTTTTCCTTTTATTATACTATGACACATCTTTTAAAGACTAAGGACTCAAAGTGTTAATCTTTATGTCTACTTATATCATTGTTTTAATAGCATTGTTATATAATAAATTCCGTTATACATCCAAATTCCTTATGTACGTTTCTGGCTCTGGCCAGAGGTCCAGTTGAATTTGGGGATATTCCGCCGGAAAGTGGCACTGTGATAGTGATTTTTGTACCACTTTCATTATTGCATTATTTAAAATGTAAGAACCTATGTACAGAAATGAGCCAAATTTCATATATATATACAGGGTGTCCAGCGAATAAGACCCTGATTTCAAAATTAAATATCTCAAAAACAAAGATCAATAGAATTATGCGGTAAACGGTTTGTTTATTAGCTAAGCAGTAAAAATGTTGTTCAGAAGTTTCAAAAATTAGTTGCAAAAACCGCTAACAGATGGCGCTGTAATCGCAATGCCTATAAATTGTGTTTTGAAGTGGAGAGCCCTAACGTCTGATTCCTATATGGCTTCCTATGGAAGAACGAAAATTGGGAAAGACCGCTTTTTCGTTGGGGTGATGTGCAAAAGCGGAAGCATCTGGTCACGGAATTATTGCATCAGCTTCAATTTCAGAGAATTTCAATTAATAGAATTTTCAATAAAAAGTTTAGCAATCATTATATAAGAACTTAAAAAAATATTTTATTTGGGTAATGTGCAGAAGCGGAGCCCTGTGTTAACAGAATTGAGGTTTGTTTCAAATTTTGTTATAAGCTACTTCGGTCCGGTTACCAATATGTCTGTTGTATGTCTTTTCTTTCCTAACTGGTAGATCGTGGAATCGAATCAAATTAGAGGAGGATTTGAAAAAGAAAATGGAAATCTTTACTTTTTAATACTTATTTAAACTTTGAAAAAAGTTTGAATAAAAAAATCTAAAGTTTCTGGTTTTAAAATTTAACTTAAAAGAAACCCCTTTTTTAAAAATCATTGAGCATTTATAATAATGATTCATAAATCATTTTTTTAATTGTAGAGAATAGTTTGAATGAAAAAATACAAAGTTTCTATTTTTAAAAATTTAATTAAGTTAAAAAATAATTTTAATTTTAAAAACTCGCTTTCATTTTTTTTTTATCATTAAGCACAGAAATATGGCGCAGCTTCTAGCGATAGGATCCGAAGTGTTCGAAAGGAATGCAGCATCCAAAATACTTTTGCTCTGATGTTGATGATATGACTTATCATCAGTTCCTTTGAAAAAAGAAATAATTTAATGGATAACTTCTGTCTCTAAAACTTTGTTTACAAAGAAAAGAAGTATATGTGTTGTGCTAAAACCAAAGTATTATGCCGTGATTTAAAAATAAATTAAAATTGAAAAATTACTTTTTTATTTATAATAATTCAGGTATAAACAATAATACCAAAATATTATGCCGGGATTTAAAAATATAAAAAATAAATAGAAAGTACAAAATTATTTTTCTAAATATATGCATTTTGATTTAAATAATTATATGGCATTAAAGATTGAATTTAATAAAATATTTAAAAAATTCTTATAATGATTTCTAAACTTTTTATTGAAAATTCCATTAATTGAAATTTTCTAAAATTAAAGCTGATGCAATAATTCTGTGACCAGATGTCTCCACTTCTGCACATTACCCCAATGAAAAAATGAACTTTCCCAATATTCGTTTTTACGTAGGGAGCCATCTAGGATTGAGTCGCCATTGCTCTGGACTTCGAAGCAGTTTACAAGTATTGCGATTACAGCGCCATCTTTTAACGGTTTTTGCAACTAAATTTTGAAACTGCTGTATAACATTTTTACAGTTTAACTAATTAACAAACCGTTTACCGCATAATTCTATTGATCTTTGTTTTTGAGATATTTAATTTTGAAATCAGGGTCTTATTCGCTGGACACCCTTTATATATATTTCTGGTTATGACCAGCAGAGTCACACTTGAATTTGTGGGTATTCCACCGGAATGAGGCGCTGTGATAGCGATTTTTGTGCTATTTTCCTTATTGTGTCACCGAAAAATGTATGAAGTTTTGCATAGAGTTGAACGAAGTTTCATATAAATGTTTTTTGGCTATTGGTTAGCAGGTTCTAGTTTAAATGGAGATATCTCCATAGAAGAGGGCGCTATAATAGCAATTTTTATGCCAATTTCTCGATTTTTAGGTAGATTTCGTATGAAATACTACCTACTGGGATCGTTCCTATGTTGGAATTTCTTAAAAAATTTTGCAGATCTACACCGATCATGACCCCTAGAGCCCAAAACCACCCCAGTAAAAATCTTTATCTATCTATCAATGTATGGATCTATCTATATATGTCACTTTCTTCTGGACACGATAACTTTCACAATTCTGCACCAATCTCTTCCAAACTGATACATAAAATCAAGGGGCATAAAATCTCGGTCAAGTTCGTTAATGGGCAAAATCGGACCAAGGGGATGGAAATAGGAAGGGGTTTTCTGAAAACCGAAAAAAACCCATAATTTCTTTAATTTTGCACATATTGAATCAGTTTAAAGTTTTTATTACTTCTAAAAATAAATAGGGCCAAAAATTTATGTATCACAGGTTTTTGATAAAGTTAAAAATGGGCTCAAGGGGCGCAAAACATAGGGTTTTTGGCAGAAAAAAATTCATAACTTCGTCAATTCTCAAGATATCAAATCCAATTAATTTTATCATGAATCACCTTAACATTATCTACAACTTTTATATTCACAAGTTTTTGATAGGACCAATTCGTACCGCAAAAAAAAAAAAAAAAATTAAAAACGAAAACAAAAAGGGCGTTTGAAGAAGAAAAAAGTCCTTCCAGCCAGTGCCGGGAGGAAGAGGTAGCTTTCATATTCCTTATTTTTTGAAAGCCAGCTTATATTATTCAAACACACGGAGCTTAAATTAGTGGTACCCTATTATAGAAGATTAAATACTAATTTTTGTCAATATTGAATATGAATGAGAATTTCTCGAAATTAGTCAGCGTTATCAAAGCTGGTTTTATTAAAGTGATTTATATTTGTCGCCAAATTCGGTAATATCCCGAATTATATTAATAATTATACCCGAATTATCGGTGATAGCCCGCCATTTTAAAACAACATACTGGGTGCAACAAAGCTCACCAATGAACTTGGTCGAGACCTTAGTAATTCCTGTGCACATGCTCACTCATATCTAAATCGGTTGATATATGCGAGTGCTGTTGCAGGCAAAAAATCAGATTTTTAAAAATGTCACATACATTCGAAATTCAAACTGCTATATCTCATCTTTTTTTTTTTAGATAAAGGCAAAACCAAAAATAATCCGGAATCTTTGTAACAAGCTGAAACACATAAGAAAAAAATCTTTTTCAATTTCTAATTTCTTTTTTGTACTTCATTTTAATTTTTTTTTTTAATTTTTAAATGGCCGCCATTTTAAAACAAGATGGCCGATGAAGTTAGAAAACGAACTCGGACGAGAGATTGCTATGTACTATGCACATGCCTTGTCACATCCTAATCGGTTCATAAATACGCGTGTTATCGCGTGACAAAAATCAGATCGTTTCAAAATGTCAGCCATGCTAGAAATTCAAAGTGCTATAACTCAGCCATTTTTTAAGACATAGACGAAACAAAAAATGCTCCGGAATCTTTGTATCAAGCGCAAACACATAAGGAAAAAATATTTTTCAATGTCTAATGTTTTTGTGCCTCATTTTTAATTTTAAATTTTTTTTAAAATTATAAATGGCCGCCATTTTGAAACAAGATGGCGGATGAGGCTGGCCAACGAACTCGGTAGAGACATTGCTAGGTACTATGCACATTATTTGTCACATCCAAATCGGTTCATAAATACTTGTATTATCGCGTGACAAAAATCAGATCGTTTCAAAATGTCAGCCATGCTAGAAATTCAAAGTGCTATAACTCAGCCATTTTTTAAGATATAGACGAAACTAAAAATGCTCCAAAATCTTTGTATCAAGCTCAAACACGTAAGAAAAAGATCTTTTTCAATGTCTAATTTTTTGTGGCTAATTTTAAATTTTAAATTTTTTTTAAAATTTTAAATGGCCGCCATTTTGAAACAAGATGGCAGTTGAAGCTGGCCAACGAACTCGGTCGAGACATTGGTATGTACTATGTACACACGAAAGTTTACCCAAATCAAGCCATAAAAGAATGTTTAGACGCGGTTGGTGGCCACAAGAAAAAATAAAGTTTAAGAGTAAGAAAATTTACAATTAAATGTTAGTATAACAAAATGAGAGAAAGAAAGAAAAATAAAGTTTAACACTTAGAAAATTTACAATTAAATGTTAGTATAACAAAATGAGAGAAAGAAAGAAAAAAAAAGTTCCATATGGTCCTAATAAACTGACAGTCCGTAAACAGGCGAAAAAGGTACCAAAGGGAAGTTCCAGCATGGAAAAAGGACTCTTTTCAGAGGCCATACAATAGTTTAACTCAATATATAATGCTAAACACAGTGCGAAAAATTTAGAAAAGTTTAAAAATAATAGCAAATTTACAAGTGAAAAATTATTAATTAAACACATGAAAGATTATTAAAAAACGTAATAAAAAGTTTAAATGAGATGAGTTCAAACTAACTGAACAGATAAACGCAAGATTCAATGAGGAACGTAAGAGAGAAAGAGTACAGCGCCCGCCCAGTCTGGTAACGCAATGAAAATAGATGAAAGAAAATTAACCCAGATGAGGAAAGTAAAGAAAAAAAAAATAATAAAAGGTTAAACAGTATAAAACGTGAAATTAACAATTAAATGCAATGTAATTTTTTTTTCTTACAGGACAATACAAAACGAGGAAAAAAGGCAAAAAAGTTTAACTGGAGAAGAATTTAATCTTCGTTATGTTAAGTTGGTTTGCTAGTTTGTCGAATTCAGTTATAATAACTAACAATTTTTGCATTGGGTTATCACTTTCTTTGGTTTGGGTAGCAATATTTTTGATACAGCTTAAAAATTTAGTTATTTGTAGAATTTCTTTGATTTCATTGAAAGTATTAAATATATCTTGGATGTCATGAGAATAATTTTTAGGGATTTTGGAATTTTGAGTGTTATTGGAATTTTCATTAATAGGTGAGGAAAGGGTATTTGCGGTTTCGCTATCTATATCTTCAGAGTTTAGCATTTCAGAACTAGTGGAGGGTTCAGTGGTTTTAGTTTTTTTGGTATAGTTAAAGTCTTTAACCCCTTAACTGTCGCATTAAATTACGGTTTAAAAATTCAAATTCCTTATTGATTTTTTTATCCTAAATTTTTTGAGAAGAAATATTCATTTTATTTAATAACAGCTAAAATGGTACCAGAATAAAGCCAGTTACACTATTTTATAAAACTGGTGGGAATTAAATAATCTGAATAAAAGACTTAGCCCGTGAACATCACGGGAGCGAGAATTAAGGGGTTAGGGATATCTGCAACAAGTTGAGTTTCTTTGGAGATCTCGATGACGCTATTACTTGAAGATTTACGGTTTGTTTTATTTTCCAATCTATAAAGGTTTTTGGGCAACCGCGGTAATTTGCGGGATGCCCAAGTCCACAATTAGCAAATTTGGGGGTTATGCAACTCTCGTCTTGAGAGGCGGTGCTCAGATGTAAATCACCACATTTTACGCTTTGGCGTCAAAACCACACTCCTGATAACAATACTTGAAAAAAATTTATGATTTTCTTTTCTTACTATGTTTTTTTCCGGTTTAGGCTAGTTTTTTAATACTTAAAGAAGAAAAGAAATTGCATAAAATCAAATAAATCTGAAGTAGAACTATTACTTCACTATTACTTGAAATTTCTTCAAAATGATCGTAATTAGGTAGCTTTCATTATTCCAGAATTGAGAAAATAATGAGGTTTATTTATCTTTATTCATACCCTTTTTTGATTTAAAAAACCTATTTTTTTCTTTTTTTTCTACGATTTAAATTTGGTTGTATAAGGTGAAGTGGCGTAAAATCCAATTAGGGACAAATTGCACCAAAATATTTTGAATGGAAAAGGACATACCGCTTTTGAAAACACGTACTTTTCCTTATAAGGTTTCCATATTTTTTCCTTATGCATGAATATTGATACTAATTTTGAGACATTAGGCAAAAAGCTTAAATAAGTGAAAATAACGTCATATTTAAAAGGAAACGATAAATTTCTTAGATAATACTAAGAATTTTAACACAAATGCGTCTTACAAACATAAATTACAGCAGTTTTTACTCTCAGGTATTGAGATCAGTATCTGAAGTTAAGAGTTCGACTGCTCACATGCAAATATGTTGTTGACAATCGTGACTTCAAGTTTTGAGTTAAAACGAATTTAAAATTATCAAATTAAAATATTTTTCTAAACATGGTGAATGCGGATATGAGAAGTACATATATAAATTATAAGAAGGTGAAAATGACGTCGGGTTTAGATTTTACAGGAAAAAAAATCAATCAATTGTATCAAACTAGAATAAATTTTATCATTTTGATTCGGGAAAGCAAACCATATAAAAGACTTAACTGAGAACTTCATCATAATAACTGTTTTCTATTATATGTTATTGATTACATATGCGATTAAAGTTTAATTTTAATAATTCAGACAACCAGGGGTCGCATTCCATAGGGGGAATTTTATTGTCCTTACCAGAATTAATTACTATTAATCAATAATCTTGTTTTGTCTTGATATATATATTTTAAAATATGCTATAGAAAGGTACTATGAAGATATTATTTCCAAAATAGTGGTAGGAACAATAAAATTTTCCATGCAGAATGCGACCCCTGGACAAGTGACTTTTATAGAAATAGTATTTTGTTAATTTTAGGTTAAAATAATATATGTCTGCGAGTTAGGCTAATTTAAGATGCATTTTCTATTGTAACTAATTTTGTAGGTTTATTATAAATCAATGAAACAGTTCCTTAAACATTTTCCTTCGTCGAAGTGCGACGGGTTCCACCTCGTTTACTTAATTTACTGAAACATTTTAGCATAAATCTTTCCAAACCAGCTAAATTTATGTCCTGAAATTTCGTAATACAAATATATTGACTGGGTTGCTTCACATATAATTTAATTTAATATATTTCTCCCCGGAGAAGAAAAAACCCTCCAGTGCATTTCATCTACTTTTATCTATTGAAAGCTTGGTCAGTCTGAATGAAAATGTTTTGGGAACTTTAGAGAAAATATATGCTGCCGTTTAAAAGTTTGTTTTATATATATCGTTTTTATTGATTTACCCTATATGTTGAACAGTACTTAATAAATATTTTAAAATTAAAGTCTCAGGTTAATGCAATCTCATGAATGGAATTTAAATGATGTTTACAATTATTTATTGTTATAGACGGTATAGACATTTCAATGAAAATGTTTATTCAAAAACATATAACAATTTCTTAATAATAAGTATTAATTGCTTTGTTCAATGACACATTATATAAAGGGAATATTACTTTTGAAAATATTAGTAGATTTTGGAACAAAAAATCCGTTTAATTGGTAACATTGATGATAGGTATATTTTATTAGGAATCGTTATAAAATACCTCATTTTTTCCAGGGAACTGGTAATAAAGAGGAAATGACATATCGTTAAAATAGCGAAGCTTCAACTGTAACCGCTTTTGCTAGGGCTAATTACCTCCGATGGAAGCGTCCACCAGTAAATTTTTATAGAAGTTGTCTCTGTATTTAACCCCTTGAGGGGCAAGCAATTACGTTTGTGAAGTGCTGAATTCCCACCGGAATCTTTGAAAAATTCTATTTCAAAATAAGTAAAGGCAATTTTACGGCTTTTTTCTACCAAAGTTAGAAAAGTAAAGTTTAATAAAATTTTTCTGGTGTAAAACTTCATTAATCGTAGGTGGTATATAATATATACCGGCGCCCCTCAAGGGGTTAAAAGGCATTATTAATACAAAATTCCAGTGATAAATGACAATAGAAATAGATTTCATTTTTACTGGTGGGAGTTTTTTTTTTTTTGCAGGCCCTGCGTTTCTCCCATATTGTGACAACCGGTTAAACAAATTGACTGTTTTACCGGGCAAATTGACACCAGCAAAAACAAATAGAAGTTTTTACCATATTTGTGAGAACATATTTTTAATGGAACAATGGAACAATGTGATCTATGTTTTGGACTGCCTAGTAGCGTGGCAACTTTACATCCAGTGGAGATGTCATCGTGTCGCAAGGGCATTAGAGAGCCTGATAAAAAAGTATGTTTAGACGTGGCTGGTAGCCACAATAAGAAAATAACTATAAAAAGTTAAGAAAAGAATAACTATATAAAAAGCACATAAGTACTTTAAGTATAACAAAGTAAGAAAAAAATAGTAAATTTTGAAGAATTTAGAAAAAAGAAAAATTCTATTAGTTCCAAAAAAAAAGGACAGGCGAAAAAGCTACCCGGGGATACCCCATCATAAAAAAAGAATCTTTTCAGAGACCATACATAAATTAAGCTGGTAAAAATGCTATATTTATACAGAAAAGCAAGTATATTATTATTTTTTTATAACAAAACAGGACAGAACAAACAGAAATGTCAAGTATAATAGAAGGGTGAGGGGACCTCAGTCTTCATCGTTAAGCAAAAGTGAGTATTTAGTGCTTTTTCTATTAGTAGGGTCGATATCTCGTAGTCGGGTAGTTCCGCGATGATTTCGTTAGGTAGGTTGTATACAGTTTTATAGAACTTTTTAGAAAGTTGATTAATGTAGACGTATTTCCATGAATCAAACGCTTAAATAAGGCAAAATTTTCTATTGAATTTTACTGATGAAAAGTTTGCGCCGGCGATATTCAGAAACTGTAGACCCGATTTAAAAGAACCAGACGCTATCTTCTGACAACCTCCTCAGTTACTTCACTCACAACTCGTAGACTGTACACTATATGCCTCCCCCTCTTTATTCATAACTCCATTATTTTTTCAATTAACATGAATTAATCCAAATATTTTAAAGTCTTAGCGGAGGTAGGGGTAATGAGGATCAGGGGTAATTGGGATAAGGGGTACTTCAGGGGCGATCTGTAACACATAAAAAAAAATGACTATACTAATATTCTTTAAGTCTGACTAATATTGTACATGTGCAATTTGTTTGGAGTGAAAATGTTTGTTCTTGTCGATGAAATCACTGTTTTACTAGAACAGAAAGAAAAACTTTGTCCGTCAAAGTGAGAATGTTTTAGTTAAAAAGGCCCTGTGTAAAAAATATAGCTATGGATTTAAATTTAGAAAAATGTTGTTTTTAAGAGGAAATGTTTATGTTTTGCAATAGACGAAGCATAATGTTAAAAATCTGTGTGATTCTAATTACCCCAGAAATAGCATTTTCGGGGTAAATAGGTTCATAGAGTTTTTGGGTTAAAAATAAATTGGGATTGCAAATTTTGTTTTCTATTTAGATCAAATTGTGGTTTAGAATGCATTTTTTAAAATTTCAGTTTTCATTTCCTGTGAAATACACCAAGCTTGGTTTACATTATTGCATATTTTGTGTTAGCAAAACATTTATTTTACAATTTTATTTTGCAATAATTCCAAATTTTGGCCCTGACTGCCAGTTTTAGGCCTAATTAGGCCTCAACATTTTCAACTTGAACTTTTTCAACTTGAACGTTTTCAACTTGAACGTTATCAACTTGAACATTGAACTAAGTTTATCGGTGAAGTATGTATTGAAATTTTAGCAGAAATATATGCTGTCCTGTAAAAGTTTGTTTGAGGTAAGTTATCTTTTATAACTTTTATCTGCATGTTGTTCATAAAAACGTTTAACCCTCCTAGTACCATTGGGGCCTTATTTGATCCCAGTAATTTTCTATTTTTAAATTTTTGATGCTTCAAATCAGAAAAAAATGAATAATTTATACTTAATATATGGGATTAAATAGACACTTTATAGGAAGAAGTTATCCATAATAAAATAAAATTTCTGGTTCAAATCATGTAAAACTAAGAATGCTCAGAAAGTTCTAAACCCTGAACTTTATACTAAGGGGTACTAGAGGGTTAAAGCAAAAAAAGCTTAGATGCGGTATATTCCCAGATGGCCGCCATCTTGAATGTTTTGAGATTTCTTGGCGATTTTATGTTGGCGATCATTATCGATACGTGGAACCCCGTGTGACGTGTGTGTTCGCGTGTCGTGTTCTGGCAACCCCTGAGAAGCTCATTTTCACTTAGGATTTTGTGGATGTGTTTTGATATCGTGTTGTATGGTTCTGCCTTTTTATTTCTATGTTAAATTTATTGGATGTATTTGATTGACTATGGTTTAGTCCGAGTATGGTTAGGCCGTTTAAACGCTCTTGCTGAAGTAATTAAGAAATATGAGGAAATTTTGACGAAAAAAGGAGGTTTGTTTACAGTGCCTCAATGCGTATTCATAAGCCTATTTTGGAAAATGACGGTGATGTTATGACAGGTATTTCGTGCTGGAGCTTTCAAGAAAGCAGATGTCTGTTAAGGTATGTTGATAATTTTATGTATATTTTGCTGCCTTACGAGTTTTTTACATTTTGAGATTGCTACAAAGCGAGAACTGCTGAATTTTGAGAATGCTACACAGCGAGAACTGCTGAATCCTGTGATGTTTCTTTTCAGTTAATGAGCGCGGAGCGCTCATACAACAATTACTGATTGCCACTTTAGCGAGTTTCGTTTTTTATGTATATTTTGTTGCGTTACGAGTTTTCTATATTTTGAGATTGCTAAAAAGTGAGAACTGCTGAATTTTGAGATTACTACAGAGCGATAACTGAATCCAGGGATTTTTTTCGGTTAATGAGCGCGGGCGCTCATACAACGATTACTGATTGCCACTTTATCGAATCTTGTTGATTATTTACATTTTATTTTCGTTAAGCCAAACATGCGTATAAACCGGTGCTTGGCGACATTTACTACTTGGCGGGAAAGGGGTTTTCACGCCAAGAAAAATTCCAAGATGGCGGCTCCGGGAATTTATTACATTTGTTCCGCAAAAAATGCAAATTACACCAACTCCCCAAATGAAACTGGAATAATTAATTTTGATTTCATTGTTCTAGAAACAGTTTTTTTTTTTTTTTTTTTTTTTTTTTTTTTTTTTTAAATAAAAATTTGACTCTGTCCCAAATTAGTTGCGACATTTAGGGCGAAAATTTTGTCCCAAATTAGGTGCTACATTTCAAGTGGGTGGAGTCATAAATAACTTCCGATGCAGTTTAGTAGATCGACACCATTTTGTAAAGATTCTACTTCCAGTATCCCACAAAGGTCATTTTCTTCCTAAAGAATTTACGCTTCATTAGCTAGAAGCTAGTTTTATGCGATTACTGATGGAAGAATCCTTACAAAACGTGGCGTGGCTTAAGAGTGCGCAAATAATGGATTTTTTAAATTAATTCGGTACTTATTTAAAGAAAGACGGAGGGAATGTTTGGTAAGTAAATGTTTTTGATTGATAGCACAGCCCCTGAAATCTCTGAAAAATGTTCAAACTAAATCATAAAATCATCAGTATCAATAATCAGTACAAAAGTAATCAACTGCAGCAACTAATTTGGAACAGAGGGAGTATAAATTTTTTCGACTAAATGAAATTAATGAAATATGTAAGCATCCCATATTTCTCCCCACATTTTATAAGGGGGAAACAACACTGGAGATATCGCATGGATAACAGCTGATATTGCAATACCTTTTATCCAGGAATTATTGAAGCTATTTCAATAACTCTTTTTTAATATATTTGACAGTAGCTAAGCTATAAATTGATCGATTGGCGATTTAAAAAATTTCGAAAACAACGTTGTCTAGGATTTTTTCATTTATTGCCAATAAAAGAGGAGTTATGATTAAAAAAAAAAAAAAACCTAAACAATCGATATATACTGTTTACACTATCAAACAAAACCTTTAATTGGAGATAAATAAACAACCCAGATAGCATTTTTAATTAGCAGAAAATTTGCAGCAGTGTTGCTTTGAAAACCTGCAAAGTTGCAGCAAGCTCAGCATGACTTCTTAATAAATTTAAATGAGCCTTGGAGGAAACTATAAAGGCTGTGTAATTAAAAAACTAATTTTTCCCCAAATGTATCATTCACATACGCACTGTTAAAAATTTAGTGCTAGTTAGAACGCGATTTTGGTGTTGCAGTAGCTGCTAATAAACGATGGTGAGGACTTGCTGCGACATTTGGCGTTCCCGCTGAACTTTAAACTTATCGAAGTTGAACAAATGCAGCTAAAAAATTAAAATCCCAGATAGCATTTTTAATTTTCAGAAAATTTACAGCAGTCTTGCATTGAAAAACTGAAAAGCTGCAGCAAGCTCAGCATGATAAGACTGAAAGTTCATAACAAGACTGCAGCAAGATAACGCAAACTCCGAAGTCACCACACTTTGAACTTCCAGCTAACTTGTCGTGCAAGTTAAATTAATGCTGTATCAAATTTATTGCAAATTAACGGCAAACAAGTAATCAAAAATACTGCAAATTTACTGAAAAGTTGTAATCTTTCCACGCCCCACTATCTGTTTACAACAGTTACACTAAAAGTTTTGCTCTTCGGAGGTGTCCATAGACCTGATCAGGTCTATTGATGCGAAAAAACCGTCAGAAGGTGCATACATCATTTTCATCATCATAAACAAGTTAAGGCAATATTTGTACTTCCCTATACCAGCCCACCGAATAAAATTTCTGCAATTTCTTCGTATGTGCTGCTTGTCTATTCTCTCAACAGTGGGATATTTTGCTTTCGTCACTTTCGTGAATTAAAGACAGTCTTGCCATCAGTTACACAAGAAACTACTCATGCAAGTGGGGGATGGTATACCTTGCGAGATATTTGCTTCGAATTTCTCAATTCAAATTTGTCACGGCAAGATAATGTCAGAAAAAATCAATCTTGCTGCTAATGTTCATGCTATCTGGGAAACAGCCGCCATCTGGTGATACTTCTGTTACTTCACCCGCAACGGGTAGACACTATATGCTATATGTCTCTTCCTTTGTATTCATAGCTCCAATGAAAAAGGTGAAAATTTAAATGCATTTTTTTTTCAGAAACTCTATAATAGCTAAGGGGAAATATTTTTATTCCTTCCCATGAACTTTAATTTATAAAAAAATCATTCTACAAAATAGAGATTGCTATCTAGCGTATACTTTATTCAGAAATTAAAAAAAATTTCGTTTAAGGCCCTCCCCCCTTTTTAATTTATTTTGAATAAGGGATGGCGCGACTGGATTCGTTTTAAAAGAATATTTAAAGTTTCTGTTTGCTTCTTCCAATTTGAATACAGTTTTTGACTATGTATCTAGCAGATTGTTTCCTGCTAATTTGTATTTTTAAAAAGTTTGATGATGATTCCTGATGATGATTTTAAAGATTAAACCGAAACGTAGGGTTTTATTTTATTTCTGTGATTTTATTTTTCACCATGCTTAAATTTAGGTAAATTAAAGTATACGGCTGATAGCAACCTCTATTTGATTTAGAATTCGATTTTACAACGTATGTCTTTAATTATAAATCACTTTACATTTGATATAATGAAATGATCTTTGCACTCTGGACATTTCTTTGAAAAATATCAACTTTTAGTGTGGTTAGGCAATGTCTTATAAATAGCTCATAACTTAAAATTCTATTCTCAATCCCTTTAAGGTTACCGGTATATATACCACTTAATTTTAAATCCCAAATGCCACATTGGCACCAGAATTTGCGAATTAAATTTTGCTTTGTATAATGTATGCGAAGAAAAGCCTTTAATTACTTTCATGTAAATTTGTTCGTAAATACCGGTGTCATTCAAGCGTTTTAACTTTTTTTGCAAAGCAAAGAAAGTATTTTAGCCCTGTAAGGGTTAAGGGGTTTCTGAAATAAACGATTGAATTATAATTTTTCTATATAAGAAACCCAATGTGCTGTTTTTTAATTTTATTTTTTTTAAAATTATCAGCACTCATTCTTAGTACTTACAAACGCACAGACAATAAATCATATTTAAGAAATGAAATGTGGAAGCGCTGCAAGGATAAATATTTCTCCTTTTATTGAAACATACTCAGTATTACTAGGTTGAGCAAAAAGTTCTGGGAAATTTGTGAAAGTGGCGTTGTTATGCGCAAATTAACAACAAAAGCAACAAGGAATATTCTCAAAGTAGAGACCATCATAGTCCATGACTTTATGCCATCGTTCTTCCAGATTCCGGGTTTGCTGGAAATACCATAGCGGCTCCTTCGAATAAAAAAACTCTTGACATGCTTCTTCAGCTTCATTAAAGGATTCAAATAAACGGCCCTTGAAATAGTGTTGCATTGACTGTAAGACGCCATAATCGAATTCCTGAACTACTGTTATAGATATATAACTAGTACTCATATATACGATACTAATTCTGGTGAATATTAGATTAAAAATTTCCCAGAACTTTTTGCTCAACCTAATACTTTGTATCAGATCTAGTTGTTGAAATACATTGAACGAAACTATGCTTTTTGCTTCTAACAACAATCCTGGTAAAGGTACTTGGTAAAGGTACTATGTCAGGTGTCAAAAATAAATTGTGAAAAGAATCAACAATTTTCCAAAAAAGTCTTTTCATATGATTACTCTTAAGAAGTTATCAGTTGAAAACGTCATTTGAAATTATATATATATATATATATATAGTCCAGTCATTTTAGGAAAAATAGCG
Organism: Maratus speciosus; assembly: GCA_963932465.1. NCBI lineage: Eukaryota > Metazoa > Arthropoda > Arachnida > Araneae > Salticidae > Maratus > Maratus speciosus. The sequence continues at coordinate 277,300,459 of OZ010789.1, read as the reverse complement.
GAAAAAATTAGAACAAAGCTGGATTTTTGCACAGGTGCTAGTTAGGGTATGTAGTTAACCCTCCGTCTACCAGACGGGTCCAATGGACCCGATGGGTACATTCGAAATATTTATTCTAACCAGAAATTTCTTTAAAATAAACTAAATATCTAAACCAGACAATAATGAGTTAAGTAAATAAGTTCAATAGCTTTAAATAAGAATTCTGATGTGTAATATTTTTATAAAACTTGAGTAACATTTTCGGTAGTTCTAGGGTTAAACATACTAAAAGTCCCCATCGATCCGATGTGAGCTTTCGCCACCAGGGGGCGCTAATGAGCTTGAAAATCGGTTTTTTGCGAATATCTCATGAACAATGGCATCTAGAAAAAAAAGTTCAATTATAAAGATGTAGATAATTCAATTTCCTACAAAAAGTGTTATTAACATTTGTTTGTCACACCAACCCTTCCCTGTCAAAATTTAAAAAAGTAAACATATTTGGAAGAACAGTTACAAAAATACGAAAAACCTGCTGCTACTTTCAAAGAAATTATGTAAACAGGTCTAAATTTCTTACTTTTGAATGGAGAAGGTGGATATATAATATACATATATGCTTATTTCCACACCCACCCTTGAGGGAAAGCATTTAGCGCGTTTTTTTATTGTGGTTTCACCCGTAGGCATATTCCACTTATAGTGACTGGCCTAATCCAATTTCAATCTTTTGACTGCTTTAGTAGTCGTTTACACAGCTTCAATTTCTTCACTTGATTCAGTTTCGTCATTATCTCTATTTCTTTCTTTCATTGTTGTATTGCCTTCAGTATTTTCTGGTCGGCTTTTGATATCATCACTAAATTCAGGAGTAGCGATTCCCCCCTCCTTTGCAGTGGGCAGGTTACTGTCAATATCCTCCTCGTCTTCAATTTCAACTTTAATTGCATTGTGCCATGAAATTCCGCAACAATTTACGCAAATATCAAAACATTTCAATCCGATTTTTTCGGCATCCGCACGCTTTTCCACATCCTCTGGAGCAAGTACAAAAAATGGATTCAATAATATTTTTTGGTGCGGGCGGTAAAGTGGCTGGAATTGGAAACAAATTAGGTGCATTTTGCCAGCCCCAGTTCTCAGGAAGTAGTTTATTGCCCAACCAGTATTGTATTTCATGATAAACGCGTAAACCGTGCAATCTAGGTGCATCCTCGGTAGGCGGCAACGATAAAAGGCTTTTTTTTACCAACAGCAACTCCTTTCTTGAAACATACATAACGGTGCTTGTTCAGAGAAATTTCTGCTTTACCACCGTATAAAGAAAGACAAATAGTTTTTCCTGCCTCGGATATTTCAAATTGGGATATCTGACCACTTTTAAAAGTGCTGGATGCTTGTATGTTACGTTCTCCTTCCTTTTTCAAAATTTTTACTAAAGAAATTTTGCCTTTCCGAAACATTGCTGACGTAGAGTCACAACCTGAAAAAGCATGAAGGAACAATATATGATCTTCTAGAACTGCATCATTGTTGAGACTGTGCGATGAATACAAGGTTGTTGCAAGTCTTCCTCTTCCAGGCTTAATAAAAAATATCTCTGACTCTGGAGGTACTAAAGCAGTCAGCAATACAAGCAAGTCAACATCATCGCCAACAACAGCAGCAAGCGCACCAGACTTTGTTACTTCAATATCTGTGTTAACAATTAGTGTGTCAGCATCATCTTCTGCCTGTTTCGCTTTGAAACCATTCTCCATAAATTTCTCCATGAGCATAGATATAAGATGTATTTTATTTTTATGATTAGATAAGAAAATTTCTTGACTAATTGACACATTCATTTCTTCGTTAAAATCAATGTCAGGAGTTACAATTTTCGAATACCGACGAGTTCTTTCGGCCTTTTTTGTATTATAAACTTCGTCAGAGTAACCATCGAAAACGATTATACATTTACCACTGCAATTTCTTTGGACATAAGAAAATATAACTTTCTACGACACTCTTGTATGTTCCAAAGAAGGGCTAAAGAACACGATGCAAAAGCCATCCTCCATCGATGATGTACGTAGATACACATTCACTTGGATTCCCCTTGTACGTTTTTTTTCAAATATTGAATATAATAATGCTTTGGTGGTTTTTCTCATACAATTTTCATTAAATAATGTTAAAGGATATGGAGATAGTTCATACTGAAAGTAAATTTTCAAATCTTCTTGTTGTTTCATATAAATGGAAATACGTTGAAATAACAACAGTGGATTGCAGGTCACAGTATCGTCTTTAAATCTGAACGAAATATTCATCGTCGCTAATAATAGTAATCGATCTTTACGTGAAAGTTTCAAGTCACCAATTTTTCCCCCCGAAATCTTTTCAATGACTTTGCATTCGACGCTATATGCATCATGACAGTTTATTCTGTGATCTCCGACAATTCCGCTATAGATTGAGGTGCACTTACTAATATAGGGGAAAAGGTGGATGTTTTTCAAGCCATGCATCTAGTTTCCTGATGTCTGCATTATCACGTAGTGCACTAGAATCTCGATAGTCAAAGTGTTGATCAGATGATTGCGCACGTGCACCAGACAACTCTTCTAGGGATTCAGATAATTTCATTAGAAAAGGACCGCCAAGTATCCATTTTTCCAATACTCTGTCTGTTATACCCCTCCCACGTGTTATTCCACCTGATGATTTCATACTTCTCATCAATGTCTGTTCGATCGTCATATCTGTCCAAACACCGGACCAAAATTTTTCACTTCTTCGAACAGTAAAATAGTCCGCTTTTATGAACCGTGAGCATTCTGTTTCATGTAATTCTGTTTCAAGCAAAGTCATAATCTTGTAAGTATATCTGACAAGCCATTGCATACAGGAAATGGTCAGTAGCATGAAAAAAGGTAGGATGTTCCGAATCGTTTCAACATGTAACTGCCAATTTCCACTGCGTTCTGCCATTATAAATTTATGCATTAATGTTACCATTCGAAAATATTGACACCAAAGTTTCGCTGTTGGCCCATTCTTTTCTAATGTTTCCATTTCACATTTAATTTTTGCTGTAAGAGAAACCAGTATAGCGTCGTCCAATATATTGTCATATACAGAAGTGTTTTCTTCAACATCTGCAACAAACTGTAAAAGGCGTCCTTTTTCAGCTTCATGGAGTGTGATATTTTTCATGATTATCTTCCCCAAAGCCAAACGCATTAAGGTGTGCCCTCTAACAGCACGCGCAAATGCGTGACCGGCTAGCATATTTTCAACGGTATTCTTCGCATATACCTGGCTCAGCAATTCTTTCAGACCACTTCCAGCCATTATGTATCCAATACAACCTAGATATGACATTAACAGATGAAATCCTCCAATCCTAATATAAACATTCTTGAAATTTGGCGTATCGCTTAGCGCCGCACATATGTCTTTCGCTTTCATAAAGTGGTTGGTCAAATGTCACAAAAACGCAATTTTGATTGGTTTCTTTACTTTTTTCGATCGCTGTGCAAAAACTTGAATATATTGTGTCGTAATGACTTGGTGGAAGATTAACAGAATTATTTCTTGTATAATTTTTCCTACACGTTGCGTGAACTATAAATTCACTATTGTTTTCAGCCTTTGCTTCAAATGTTTTCCACTTATGGTCACCTCTTTCCAAACTTGCTGTCACAACGGACTTCAGCCCCTTTTTTCCAATTTTCACATAATCATTCGAAACGCAGCCTTCACCACATACAAGACAAACTACTTTGTCAATCTCCATTTTTCCGTTCTCAATCAGCAATCAAGAAAGAATAATTTTACATTGTCAAAACTATTTAAAACTTTCTTCATCACGCGTTGAAACTAAAATTATTCACTTTCTAAAAACTGACAAAGAATTACTTCGTTCAGTAAATTAAGGTGATTTAATACCAGCGAAATGCTCATCAATTGAAAATAAAACACTGCAAAGGTGAGCAAAAATAGGTAAGCAAAGGAAAAAGAAAGGTAAGCAAGGGGTGATAGGGTATTGGGCAATGACTATTGCACAAGCGTGCGAAAACAGGATACAGACAATGGAGGAGGGGCGGGGGAGGGATCAAAAGTAAATAAGATTTGTTCTGCTTCTTGGGCGCATTCAATATGATTCTGTTTCCGCATTTTTTCCAGTAATGTTTACATTATTTCAATTTTTGACAGGGAAGGATTGTTGTGATAAAAAAGTGTTAATAACACTTTTTGTAGGAAATTAAATTATCTACATCTTTGTAATTGACCTTTTTTTACTAGATGCTATCGTTCATGAGATATTCGCATAAAACCGATTTTCAAGCTCATTAGCGCCCCCTGGTGGCGAAAGCTCACATCTGATCGATGGGGACTTTCAGTATGTTAAACTACATACCCTAACTAGCATCTGTGCAAAAATCCAGCTTTGTTCTAATTTTTTCCGCTATTTGTAAAAAAAGCTGCTAAAATGACTGCACTAATATATATATATATTAGATTAGATAATACGTTCTGTGATATTTCAATGATTTAAACTAGGGATGCACAACCTGTGGCCCGCGGGCCAAAAGTGGCCCGCGATGGGTTAACTTTTGGCCCACGAATCTCGTCAATTTATAATTGTCAAAAATCTCAATTGTTGATCATAGGTTGCAGGAAAAAATCGTGAAATTCGTCAATTTGCCCCGAAAAAAAAGTGCAAATTTTGTCAGATTCGCGAATTATATTAATTGCCCAGCCGATACCATTTGTATCAATATAGGAAATCCCCGAATTGCTGCTTTCCTCAGTCGCTTTTCGAAAAATATCTCGAATTCCATCGATCGGGCGGGGAAAAATCGCGTGTTTCGTCGATCGCGCGCAAAAATGTCACGAATTTTTTTGATAGAGCATGGGAAAATCGCGAGTTTTGTCAGTTTATCGCGAGAAACAGTCGCGAATTCCGCCAGTTTGTCACTGTAAAATAGCAAATTTCGTCAGTCATTTGCGAATTTCGCTGACTGAGCGCAAAAAAACCGCAAGTTTTGTCGATGAGGCGCGGTAAAATAGCTAGTTTCATCGATCGGAACCGGAAAAACCACGAGTTTCGTTGTTCAGGCACGTAAAAATGGCGAGTTTCATCGATTGAGCACGGGAGTAACGCGTGTTTTCGTCGATCGCGCTCAGAAAAGTCGCAAGTTTCGTCAATTTATCGCGAGAAAACATCGCGAATTTCGCCAATTTGCCACGGGAAAATTGAAAATTTCGCCAGTCATTTAAGATCTGCTAATTTCGTTGACTGGGCGCGGAAAACCGCGAGTTTCGTCGATCGGGTGCGGAAAAATCGCGAGTTTCGCCGATATAGAAAGAGAAAATTGCGAGATTTGTCTATGGGGTGGGGAAAAAGCGCGAATTTCGTTGATCGGGAACGGAAAAATCGCGAATTTCGCTGATCGGCTACGGAAAAATTGCGAGTTTTTTCAGTTTATCGCGAGAAAAAGTCAGGAATTTACCGATGGAAAAATTACTTCAGTCAGTTAAGAATCGCGAATTTCGTCAATCGGGCACGAAAAAATCGCAAGTTCTGTCGATCGACCACGGGAAAATCGCGAATTTTTGTTGATGAAGTTCGAAAAAATTGCAAATTTCGTTGATCGACTGCGAAGAAATCGCGAGTTTCTTTAGTTTATCGCGAGAAAAAGTCGCGAATTCCGCCAATTTTCCAAGGGAAAAATTTTAAATTTCGTCGGTCAGTTAAGAATCGCGAATTTCGTTGGCTGGGCACGGAAAAATTGCGAGTTCTGTCGATCGGGCGTGGAAAAATTATTAATTTTGTCGATCGTTCGCGGAAAAAGTGCGAATATTCTCGATCGGGATCGGGCAGAGTAAAAATCGCGAATTTTGTCGATGGAGTGCGAAAAAATTGCAAATTTTGTCGATCTGCTGCAGTAAAATCGCAAGTTTCGGCAGTTTATCGCGATAAAAAAATCTTGAATTTCGATAATTCGCTACGGGAAAAAATTGATAATTTCGTCAGTCAGTTAAGAATAGTGAGTTTCGTTGACTGGGCACGGAAATAATAGCGAATTCCGTTGAATGGGCGTGGAAAAATCGTGAATTTTGTTAATAAGGTGTAGAAAAATCGCGAATTTTGTCGATCAGGCGCAGAAAAATCTCGAATTTTGTTGATCGGCTGCAGAAAAATGTGGAGTTTCGTCAATTTAACTTCGTTCATAAAGTTCACATTTTTTCGGCACTAGCCACTTTCATGCCTATGTTTGTTTTTTAGCACTTTTACGAGAGCAAAATTTACTACCCCGAATAAAATCAAGGAATATTTTCACTCGTTGAAAATAATCCTTGCTATATTTCTGTTATATATAAAAAAAATAAACTGTTGATATATCCTTGCACATTGAATTTGGTATGTTAACTGGGGAGGGGAACCTAAAGGGTAAAACTGCCACCCCTCTGAAACCATGTTTTTTATAGGCCACAGATCCGCCCCCCCACCTTCCCAAAATAGAATTATCTCTGTGTTACTGATGTGGCCCCCGACACCCCTCACATTTTTGTAAGTGGCCCTTCTCTTAAAAAGGTTGTGCACCCCTAATTTAAACGATTACCTTAAACGCATTTGAGACTATTTCCATGAGAACTTCTAGTGTAAGTCACATGCTACATTTTTGGTTACCAGTATTCTAGAACGGAAAATGTGACTTATTTTATCGGAGATATCTCATTAATTGAATAACGCGAAACGAACTTTTCGAAAATAACGGTGGGAAACAAGCATAGCAATTTTCAGCTCTGTGACTTACACTACAAAAACCCATGGAACTTAGCCTTGAGTAAAATGAAAATTAAAAAATATATTTTGATTTTACCGTATTTTTTTAATTTGTATTTAATATGATATATGTTGATGGAATAAATATATCGGTATACCTTTAGGCCAATACCTGGTACGATATTTTCTTTTCTTCAAGACAAATAAGCATATTTTAAACAGAAGTTAATAAACTGAGTCAAATATGTGCCTAGCGGAATCAAGATACATTTTATTAAACACATTTTCTGAATCTATTTAATAATAATAAAAACAGAAGACTGCTATTTTGTTTATCCATTGGGCTATTTCGCACATTTTTACATTTAAATGAGTTTTGTACTTAACCCTCTAATGCCTATGGTAGCATACCATTGTTTCGAATTTATTGGATTTTTTAATTCGGATATTTCAAATTCATACCAGAAATCTAAAATAGTAATATTTAATTTATTTAAAAACGGACAATCCGTATCTAAATAAAACGAAATTTATTGATAAAATTTCCTGGTATGAATTCAGATTCTTTGAATTACGGAATTTCTAGAACGTATTCTACCATTTGAATTACAGGGTTAAAGAGTACTTAGCGCAAACGTTTAAATTAAGTATTTTTATGGTTACCCAACAGTTATCGAGTTCCAATATAACAGCATCAATTTCCTGAAGCAGCAGCACCATGTCTAAAAAAGAAAGTTTTCATGTGCTGCAGGTGTGACACATTTGTGAACGAAATTCTTCCCGTTTCTAAGTTATCAGATTAAATCTTATGCATAGTACTCAGATTCAGTGATATGTTTTTATTTGCTAGAAGGAGAGTGTACGGAACCAAATCTCGCCATGGAGCATTGCGACAGTGTTGCCATATTGGGGACTTTTTTAATTCACATTATTTGACTGTCACTACTTTTTTTAAATAGTATAATTCGCCTTATTTTTCAGAATTCTTAATCTATTTAAAATAGGCCGAATATTTCTATTTCAAAAAAGCGGTGACAATCAACAATCTGGGGACAAAACAGCCCCCAATCTGGCAACACTGCATTGCGAGTACTTAAAAAAAAAATAACAGAATTCCTTTTAAAAGGAGATTCATTTTCCTCCATTTGATCATAAATAATGGCTATAATTTGACTAGAATTTTCTTTACCTTTGATGGGTTAACTATTCTGTGTTATTGCTTCCTGTTGATGAAAGCTTCTAATTAATTGCTCTCGCAACTAAAGTCCTGTGTTATTAAGCAGTAGGCAGCGGATAATATGCACTTCAAAACTAATAAAATATGCACTAAAAAGCCTTCAAATATTCTGTCAAGCTTCAAAATATGAATTTATATTTTTTAGGGGAAAATACTATTTACCACCAAATGTATATCGTCTTTTCTTTAAATTTTATTATAACTAAGCTTATTCATTGTCAAATCAACATTTTCTACTAAAAAACAGGGGTGCACTGAATAATGATTTTGGCCGAATGTCAAATACCGAACAATCGGCATAGAGGTAAGCTGATTACCGAATATTGACTGTTAGGCTGAATATGGAATATTAGGCCAGTCAAACAGTAACTATTCGGCCGAATACCGAATATTCTGGCAGAATCTAAAGTTCATTTCAAAGTTTAAAGATATTAAAATGTTAAATTTTAAAACAATTTTACATAATATTTAACACAGATACTTCTTTTTTGCTAAACAAGACCTTTTTGCAAGTAAACTTTCCACACACACAATTTCCAGCACTTCTTGTCTTGTTATATTTCACAGAAATCAAAGTACCTCTGTTGAAAATAGAGTTATGATACCTAAGTTTGATCTGAAGTGAGATGAGATACACAGTATTTTTGACTAAATCAGTGGATTGCGATTTGTTTCTTGGACAAAAATTGTCTGTCTTATCACCTCTTAAAGTTTTTCCATTTTATTTAGAGACACACTTTTTCGAAAAAGTTAGAGACAGACTATTTGCAAAACATTGTTCTGCAACTTGCATTTGTACTTCATTTATTCCTATGAAGGTCATCATTGGTGGTTAATTTTCTTAGTGTGAGACTTATGAAACAGCAAGTAAATAATGAAACAGCATTCTGTATTATTTAAATATGATTCTGTTTTTAATTATTCCGAATATCTTCATAAATTGACAGTTAAAAGTAGAAGTTGTGTAAGGTTTAAAAAAAATATATTTTTAAGTATTCGGTTCGGTCGAATATTTCGATATTCGGCAGACCAATAGTTTGATATTCGGAAAAGGTGAATATTCAGCAGACCGAACACTTTTATATTCGGTACAACAGAATATTCAGTAGCATGGCCGAATACCAAATAGATACAAAATATTCGGTGCATCCCTACTTAAAAAGAATCATATTATACATAAATATATATATAAATTAATGACGAATGCACATCTTTACGCATTTCCACCTCATTGTGAATAATTTATATTACAGCACATAACTACAGATTTTTCAAAATTTTCAGATTTTATTCACCATCGTAATATTTACCCCTTAACTGTGACATTTGTTTTCTTACAAAAAAAAAAAAAAAAAAAAAATGGGGCTGGACACCACTTTTTCCATACTAAAATATTTACCTTACTTAATCGAAAAGTTTCTGACACTCAATAAAGACAAATTTATAGTTACAAATTAGTGGTATCAAAATGCTTTTAATAACGAAGCAAGCGAAGCTTGCCCGAATCCAGTTCGGGCCACACTGTTAATAGTCCAGGCAATAGGGAATTTTACCTAGCAAAATTAATGGTAGTTCTGGAAATCGGCTTACTTTATGTTTTTTGGGTCGATGAATCCGAATTTGTAACTTCCCACCAAAATTTCCCCCGGCAACCCACCTAAATTTGGGTGGGTTGCCGGGGGAAATTTTGGTAAAATACCCCCCCAAAAAGGTTTTTATTAAAAAAATCAATTTTTTTATTGTTTTAGGGGAAAAGTATCTAGAAATTCAGAAAGGAGACAAAATTTGCAACAAATTAAATATATAACATTATGACTTAGGATGAAGGGGAAGGAGGGATCTGCCTCGGAACATGCGCGCGGTGCTGCGTGGACTAAATTGCGCAATTGTACTTAACCACTCACACGTTTACATTCGCCCTCCCATCTCCCCTCCGAACTTTTCTTATAAGGTTTACTTTAAGATTTTTGGGTCGCTGAATCCGAATTTTTAACTTACCCCAAAAATTTCCCCCCCGAAAACCCCCCAAAATAGTTGTTATTAACTTAAATTTCTTATTTTTTAGGGGAAAAGCATTACAAAATTCAGAAACTAGACAAAATTTGCAACAAATAGGATATATGACATTATGACGTAGGATAAATGGGGAGAGAAGGGGCTGCCTCGGAACATTCCCCGCGCTTTTTTCTCAAAAACCAATTTTTTCAAAAAATCAATTTTTTGGGGGGTTGCCGGGTGAAGTTTTGGTGGGAAGTTACAAATTCAGATTCAGCTACCCCAAAAACATAAAGTGAGTCGAAATCCAGAACTAGTATTAATTTTTCCAGGTAAAATACCCTATTGCCTGGACTTCATAACTTAGTGCACGTAGCGCCGCAGCGCATGTTCAGAAGCAGCCCTCCCCTCCCCGTTCATCCTATGCCATAATGTCATATATCCTATTTGTTGCAAATTTTGTCTAGTTTCTGAATTTCGTAATGCTTTCCCCCTAAAACAATAAGAAATTTAAGTTAAAAACAACTATTTGGGGGATTTTCGGGGGGGGGAAGTTTGGGGGGAAGGTAAAAATTCGGATTCAGCTACCCAAAAAACTTAAAGTAAACCTTATAGAGAAAGTTCGGAGGGGAGATGGGAGGGCGAATGTAAACGTGTGAGTGGTTAAGTGGAATTGCGCAACTTAGTTCACGCAGCATCGCGCGCATGTTCCGAGGCAGATCCCTCCTTCCCCTTCATCCTAAGTCATAATATCATATATCTAATTTGTTGCAAATTTTGTCTACTTTCTGAATTTCTAGATATTTTTTCCCTAAAAAAAAATAAATAAATAGATTTTTTTAATAAAAACCTTTTTTGGGGGCATTTTACCAAAATTTGGGGGGGTTGCCGGGGGAAATTTTGGTGGGAAGTTAAAAATTCGGATTCAGCAACCCAAAAAACATATAGTAAGACTTTTTCCAGAACTACCATGAATTTTGCTAGGTAGAGCCCTATACGGTCTCTATTGCCTGGACTATAAGGGGTTAAATGCAGAAAATGTTCTTTCACTTTCATCCCGTGTTATTAGGCAGTATTTGTTATATCTTCATCACCTTTCAAAAAGACATTTTTAAAAATTGAATTTTTACATAAAACAGAAATAAAACACCATCATATTTTCGTTCCTCCATTAGACTCAGTAATGACAGAAATGCACTAATTTACTTTTTAAACTTTGTTTTACAAACAACAAACAACATTTAACAGAAGCATTCTCTATTCCAGTCTTATGACGGCTTGAATTAAAAAGTTAAATATGTTTCTATCGTTTAGAAAATTATCTGAAGACATCTATAATTTATCATGTCTTCAGCGGAGGAAATTAAAGAAGAGTCTGAGCTTATCAAAAGTATTATTTGGCGCTGGAAAGAAATATTAACACTTTGAAGGTGGGAGGCATTTTCAGTGTTTTTGAACGAGTAGTACTCAAATTGCCAAATATGAAGAATTTTCATTTAATTTAGAAATTCCGAATTTTCACAAGAATTTTTGAATATTATTTTTGATTTATATATTGGTAAACATTTCGTGAATAAATTAATAAGTAATTAGCATTCAAATATTTCTGGTGTGATTAAGGATCTTCTCAATAATCAAAATCCGAGCTTCATTTTCATCATTATCGCAAGTGCCCAAATGCATTTAAGAATGATAATATAAAAAAGTGCAATAAAATAAAATTCAACTCCTTGTAAAGTCAAAGTATTGTAGCACTTCAAACCTTTTAATCACGCAATTGAGATTACAGTCTGCCGCTTTCAACCTTTGTTTGTTCCATTGAGAACTGCACGTCTCCTGCTTCGAAAGTGTTAAGGGATTTAATCCTTTACGGCACAGACAATTTTTGCTGCAAAATGATGAAATGATTGACTGACACCGGAATTAAGAAACGACTTTTATAGATATTAAAAACAAGTTACTTTACAGGTTTCACTCTAGTAGAGAGTTCACAGTCTTTAGTATTTTTGGTATAATTATAATTCTTAAATATATCCGCTAAGATTTGGGTTTCTTGGGAGAGATTGCTGACGCTATTACTTGTTTTACGGTTTTGTTTATTTTCTAGTCTATAGGGATTTTTTGGACAACCGCGGAAATTCGCTGGGTGCTCGAGTCCACAATTGGCACAAGTGTTTTTAATACGCCCCTTGTGGTGACAACCTGTACTTAAATGTAGATCTCCGCATTTTACACATTTAGCATCGAAGTCACATACTTCTGATGGGTAACCGTAACCTTGACATTTGTAACACTGTTTTACACGATTTTTGCTAGTAAAAGCTTCAATCTTAACTGAAATGTAATGTATAGCGTTGATTTGGTAAATTTCATCAAAGTTCTTACGTAGTATAACATTTACCATGTATATCGGCATTGGTTAGCCAGTTTTACGATTTTTAAGCATGGCAGCCCTAGTGACTGCGAAACCATGCTCCCTGAGACTATCTTCGATTATTTTAGTATCGGTGTAACAGGGGAGGCCCCTAATGCATATTTTTTTGGGTCGAAGTTCTTTAGGATCTAGAGTGGTACATTTCTTTTGTAAATATGTATATAATTTAGTTTATTTTCATTTCTTCATTGTGTTAAACTTTTTACTTATCAAGTTATATTAAATGTATGGTCTCTGAATTGAGTCTTTTTTTAATGGGGCTTCCTTTGGTAGCTTTTTCGCCTGTCCTGGACATTTATGTGGATCATATGGAACATTTTTTCCCTACTAGTTATACTAACAATTTTTTCTTTTAAAAATTGTCTATCTTCTTAGCTTTTAATTTCTCTTTTTCGTGGCTACTAGCCGCATTTAAACGCTCTTTTTTCTAAGGCTCCCATTGCATTGTAACACGATATATTGTTAGCCTGGATGTAAAGTTGCCAAGCAACTAGGGAATCCATACACCTGCTTTATCGTTCCATTGTTCCAGGTTTCTCTCTCTTCTAAAAAAAGTAACTACCGCTGTCACCGCCGCCGGTTTTGAATTTTTTGTGACCGGATGTCTTTCTCCGTTAATATTAAGAAAAATACTGCATGCAAAAATATGAAAATCGGAGGTATTATAGAGAAATGTTTGATAAACATGCTGGTGCAGACAATTTTCAAATCGAATAATTATTTTAAGAGATATTTAATGCTAAAGTTGGACAAAATCGTTCCATTAAAAAAGTTTTATAGGAGCAAAAACTATACATGGGGCTTAATTCATTTTTAGATCATTTTATACGTTAGAATTTCCCGGTGTGCAGACTGCATTCACATTTTTAATTTGACTCATTTTTTGAGGTTTTATTTCTATTTTAAATTCAAATTTTTAGCATTTCGAGAGATATTTTTTACTTATTTTAGAAATTAGTATTAATTTAAACTGTTGCCAACTGTATAAACAGCGCAAATAATAATGTTTGCTTCAAATTAAAAAAATATTTTACGCGTGACTATTATTAACAGAAAAAAAACTTTCAAATTAGGATTAAATAATTACGTATGAAAAGCAGGAACTTATTGAAAATAATTCATAAAAACTATACTTACACGTGAATTTTAAAAGAGAAAGGATTTTGTAAGATAATAAATTCATTAACATGCATTAGAAGTCTTAAATAGGAGAAATTACGTTACATTACACTTATTACGTAAAATGAACAAAAAGTAATATTGCAAAACAGTTTAAATTAAAAAATTGCGCGAGACATTATTTTGATATTTTGAGACTATATTAATAAGATTAATATTAATTTTATTGAACGCGTTTAGACTGCTTTCGAGCGACTATTTAGTAATTAAAAAAAAATAAAAAAGATTGCAAGCTGAAAATGAAGTGTCATCGACAAAAAATATGATTTGAAAGAGAAAAATCTGCGAAGCAGAAAATAAAGAAATTGCTTAAATGGTTTAGTTAAGATTCGTTAACCTTCTGTGTCGTTTCCGTCAAAAGAGGGCATTGGTATTTGTGAAATATATTTGCATTTTGATGCAGATTTGCTTATTATATTAGCTTATTTTGAAATGTTTAACTGATTTTATTTAATCAAAGAGGAAAACAGCCATTGTATCTTTTAACAGCAGCCGATTTTTCCTTAAAATTTCCCAATCGAAGAGAAATGAATAGAAACTCGTTTATAGGGAGATCGCCACTGTTTTTTAAATTATAATTCAATCTTTCAAAATCTGTTTAAAGCCGATCAAATTAGCGTGCTTTTGGAGTCTGCGGTGTCTGAACGGGGGTTGGCGAGCGTAGCTCGTAGGGGGCCGAGCCCCCTAGTATAGTAAAAGCAAAATATTACTAAAATATTCTTGGCGCCGTTCGTAAGTTTGGAATTAAACTTAGGTACCCCGACCTGGGTCATTATCATTTTAATTTGCATTTTAATACACTTTTATGGGATTTATAAATCTTTATTTATACTTCTTTTTGTTATTAAATATGCTTAAATACTAGGTTGAGAAAAAAGTTCTGGGAAACTTGTGAAAGTTGCGTTGTTATGCGCAAATGAACAACAAAAGTAACAAGGACTATTCTTCAAAGTAGAGATCATCATAGTCCACGACTTTCTGCCAGATTTCGGATTTGCTGGAAGTACCGTGGTGACTTGGAATCGAAAAACTCTTGACATTCTTCTTCAGCTTCATTAAATGATTCAAACTGACGGCCCTTGAAAAAGTATTGCATTGATCGGAAAAGGCCATAATCGGATGGAGCCACGTCTGGACTGTCGGCGGGGTGTGGAAGAATTTCGACAACGTCCAATTGTTGACCACGTGCGGTTTAGTATTGTCGTGCTGAAACAAAGCGCGCTTTCGGCGGACCAATCTTGGATACTTCTGAACCAATTTGTCGTAGACGCGATAAAACTTTTTGCAAAAGAGCTCGGCATTCAAGGCACGACCATCATATACGATACAAATTCTGGTAACTATTAAATTCAAAATTTCCCAAAACTGTTTGCTCAACCTAATAATAAAAAATAGAAATCGACCGATAATTAGGTTTCGTTTTCGTTTTTGGCCCAAAATTTGAGTTTGTCGAAAAAGAATTTAATGTGAAAATGCTGCTGGATATTTGGCCTGACCAAAACTATCGGTATTCCAAAAATCTTGTTTCTTCCTTCTGAAATATTCAACATTAATCATTGATTTGAGCTGTATCGGCTCAAATGACACACTCTTTATATATTGCTATGAACTTCACTGTTTACAAACCGCCCCCCCCCCCCCAAATACTAGGCCTGAGCGCTGACACACAAATGGAGGCTGCCGAAGGCGGAATTTTTTAAACGTATTTACAGTCCCTTAAATTTTGACATCAGTATTTTATAAAAGATTTCTTTGACTTGTTTAATCTCAGAAAAATAAAGCGGAAAAAACTTTAAAAAAAAATTGGTGCTAAAATTCATGGGGACCGTACACATGCTTAAAAAATCCGCCTTCAGCAGCCGCCATTTTTGTGTCATCGCCCAGGCCTGTTTACAATTATCAGTCAAACCTGACCACGGCTTTTCTGAAATCTCTAAGGCTATATGGCGCATGTTTTATGACGTAACGATGGCAGTGCTGCAGAGAGGCGGAAAGAGAGCGGCAAACCTAACGACATTTTTTCTAAAATAATAGTGTTGTGCAAAATGCCAGAGACTTGGTAACTTTGGAAAAGCAATGTATTTCTATTGTGATGTCACTATATCCAGTGTCATAGCCTTTGTGAAGATTGTCGTGCCCTAACTCAAGACGTGATGCAAATTATAAAGCAAGCATTGCATTTATGACTAAACTTTGATGTCGCTTTTCAAGTACTCATTAAAAGCTGCAGACTTAATAGTAATAGAAAATTTTTAGTTTGAAACCACAGAAGTGTTTCGAATACTCTTTGAGAATAAGTTCTAATATATCAGATGAAAAAAATACAAAAATCATTATAAAAGATAAAATGAGGTATGTATACCTAAAACACTTATATTGAACATGTATGGATTATTTAAAAAAATAAAAATTGGACATTTTCGTTTTCGTTTTCGGCAGAAAATTGGAAGATTACGAAATTTCGTTTTCGGTTTCGGTCTTATAAACCTGAGCTTGTCGACCCTTAATAAAAAGCCTTAAAATATGCAATTGAATATGCGTATATGAAATTGCATATAATACACCGATTTAAGCCACATATTTGTCATATCCAATTATTTTAATACCACAGATAATAATTAATTTTTAAAAGTTTTAATGCCCAGCATATGATTAAGTTTGATAGATATCCAGTTTGAATGACTATCAATTAACATGAATAGTTGGATTCGTTATTTCGCATAACATTAGTAGAAAGAACGAGAATTGCTCGAATGGTTTAGCAAAAGACATCATGTTGTATAGTCCTCGTCAATCCAATAAAATCTACAGTTAAAAAAGTAAAATTATAAAAAAATGCGGTCATATCTGTCGGTACGTGTATTGTTTTCCCCATATCTATATGTATAATGGGGCAAGTTATGCACTATAAATCTGTATAATTTCATTTAAGTTTACAACATGTTAATTTCATTTAAAGGGCATAACCGAATAAGCATTGGAAACATGCCTTTTAATTAAATTTCCTGATAGTTACATATCTGACAATATATTTCCCCTATTATCACGCTATAAATATTGATATTTAATCAAATAAAAATGTTTTTTCGATTTTTTAAAAAACGTATTTTCTCAAAAACTGCTGCACGGAATTTCATGTCATTAATTGAGGATATATAGATACCAAAGATGCAGAACTGGTAATTTTTGTATAATTTTCTATTTATAAAAACTGTGTGAAATAACGAAAAAAAAAAATAAAAATCATATCTTATGGTTATCCGAAAATTACCATTTTCTTGTAAAAAATTCCCCATATGTGACCGTATATTCTATATAAATGCCGAAAGTTTACGTTGGGTACTACACATAAATATTTACAAAAATGTATATTAAAATTATTGAAATTCATTTTAAGGCGTTATTTTGGGCGGAGCTACACAACTTCCACACCCAAAGAATTTTGGAATAAACAGTTACGGAATTGCTGTATTTTAAATTTTAATGAACACATGAGCAACATTCTCAACACTGTCGATATCAAAATGAACATGATGTTGAAAAACATGGCTTATATGCTTAATGGAATCTAAAATACATCAGTTGACATATTGTCTGCTGACTTTGTTCCAAAAATTATTCGGATGTTGAAGTGAAATAGCTCCGCCCCAAATAACGCTTTATAAGGAATTTTAATAATTTTAATATACATTTTTAAAAATATTTATATGTAGTAACCAACGCAAACCTTCGGCATTTATATAGAATATACGGGCACATATGGAGATTTTTTTACAAGAAAATGGTAATTTTCGGGTAACCATTAGATATGATTTTTATTTTTTTTTTTGAATTTTTATTTCACTGTTTCACACAGTTTTTATAAACAGAAAATTATACAAAAATTTCCAGTTATGCATCTTTGGTATCTATATATCCTCAGTTATTGGCATGAAATTCCGCTTAGCAGTTTTTGAGAAAATCCGTCTTTTTGAAAAACGAAAAAACATTTTTATCTCATTAAATATCAGTATTTATAGGGTGATAATAGGGGAAATATATTTTCAGATATGTAGCCACATCTGGGAAAAAAATCAGGAAATTTGATTGAAAGGTATGTTTCCAATGCTTATCCGGCTATGCCCTTTGCAACATGTTAGATTATCATAGTTGCCAACTTGTACGGATTTTTCTCACCACTAAAATTTAATGGTAAATTTTAGATAAAACAATCGTCGAAATCTAGCGATTTGTAAGGATGAAACAAGACAAAAATTTCTTTTAAATTTTGGTGGTAACAAAAACCCGTACAAGTTGGCAGGGATGCATCATGTAATAGCAAGCGAATCGCGCCACATTTTTAAAGCTAGAGTTAAAAACTATTAAAATAAACAAAAAAAGTTCTACGTAAAATCGAGCTTTTTCTCTTTGTGGGCTATTTTTATAATGTCTCATTTTTTTACCCGACTGTTAAGAAGGGTTATATGCTTCACGCATATCTGGGTATATGGATTTTTTATAACCTCGAAACATCCCAACGGCTGGATGTATTTTAATTAATGAGGTCTCTATCGATTCGTCTTAACATTCCGATGGATATAGGCTAGGTTTTGATTTTATAAATTCAAAATGGCGGCCGTAAAATACAAAATGACGGTACAGACGAAAACAAATTTTTACGCACCATATTGTGTGGCATATCATTGGATAGGTCTTTCAAAATGAAGACGATATTTCATTGACTATTTTACAGTCAGAAGCTCCGTTTAAGTATTACATAACCTGGAAGTTATGCAGGTAAGTAGTAGGAAAACGACAGTTCGGGCTCAGCCGCAGGCGGCACTGCGGCACCGTGCCGCCTGCGGTACCGCCTCCCGTGCCCCCTCCGACCCCGCACCCCCTGCGACACCGCCTCTGGTACCCCCTCCGCCACCGCCCCCTAGCGGGAAAAATGGCGTTTTTACAGTATTTTCTTGCTATAACATGAGAATTGAACGTTAGATCGACTAGATTATCATACTATAAGATGAAGATTGAATTTACAATTGAATTTTGAACAACCTTTACCGTAATGAGTATTATTAATTAAGCAAAACAATGGAAAATATCAATTTTTTAGGAAAAAAAGCTGATTTCTGTAGATTTTCTTTCAATTGTAAGATCAGAATAACAAATTAAATGGAGAAAGTTAAACATATATTTGAATTTTGGATGATTAACATCTAAATGAGCATTATTAATTAAGCAAAACAATGAAAAATATCAATTTTTAATGAAAGAAGATGAATTTTTTCAAGTACAAGATCAGAATATACTCTTAAATGGGGAAAGTTAAACGCGTACATTTGAATTTTGAAGAATCGTTACCTTAATGAACATTATTAATTAAACAAAACAATGAAAATAACAATTTTAAAGGAAAAAAGCCGATTTCTGTAGATTATTTTCAACTACAAGATCAGAATATCAACTTAAATTGAGAAAGTAAACATATATTTGAATTTTGAACAATCTTTACCTTAATGAGTATTATTAATTATGCAAAATAACAAAAAAATATAAATTTTAATGGAAAAAGCAGATTTTTTTTTTTTTTTTTTTTTTTTTTTTCCAACCATAAAATGAGAATATCGTCTTAAAACGGAAATTTAAACATACATTTCAGTTTGAGAACAACCCTCACCTTAATTAATTTTGATTAACTGAACAAATAACAAAAGTTAATATGGAATAAAAAGATGAATTTTATTAACTTTTATACTTGTTTGAGATTTTAACAGACATTTAAACACTAGTTATGTAAGATTTAAAACCTTAGACAAATACGTCCTAAGACATATATTAATTAATCAAAATAAATTCAATTTTCAGCTTAATCAATAACTGAAAATTTATCATTAAAAAAAAAAAAAATATATATATATATATATATATATATATATATATTTTCATGATTGTACATATAAAAATAAGAGTTTACAAGCTAATTTCCTTAATTTTTAGAAAATTCAACAGAATATTTTCAACAAGTCTGGTATAAAAAAAATAATTTCAACCCCTATTCACTATCGTCAACCGCTCACATTCCCTAAACTTGGGGGAACACAACAATAGAGTTTGACATCACAAAACATATCGGGAAAATGTTTACATCCAAGAAAAATATCAATTTTATGCTTCTTTTCAACTGTTAAATGAAAGATATAAACTTATATCTTTCAGTTTTGAACAATCATTACCTTAATGATTAGTAATAATTAAGCAGAACAAAGGAAAATATTTCTTTTTTAATGAAAAAACGCATTTAAACGAACTCGGTTAACATTTACACTACTTTGAGATTTTATCATGCTTTTTAGACGTTAGTTATGTAATATTTAATTCGTTAGATGACGATACCCCAAGATATATTCAATCTAATTTCCCCCCTTTTTTTTTAGCAGATTCAACAGAATTTTTTCGATAGGGCTAGTAATAAGATAATAATTCCAGATGGCATTCACTGCACGCTACCCCTAGCATTCTTCAAACTTGGGAAGCGATCACAAACCTTCTCTGGCGTCATATTCGAACAAATTTTTTAGTTCGTGTTTACTGCACCTGGTAAACTACAAAGCATAACAGAAATTGTTTCCGTTCAAGAAAAATACCAGTTTTTAGGTAAAAAGAGACTGAATTCTTTACAACTGTTACATGAAAGATGTAAACATTTATTTTAGTTTTGAACAACCATAACCTTAATGAATTTTTATAAGTGAAAAAATAACAAAAGAAAATATTATATTTTAATGAAAGAAGACAAATTTAAACGAATTTGATTGACTCTTACACTAGTTGGAAACTGTAAATGAGTAAAATTGTTTTATGAGTTCATTTAATCATTGACACATTCGAGATTTTGTACATATATCCGAATTTTGAATGAACAGCATCTTAATGAATATTAATAATTAAGTAAAACAATGAAAAAGATCAGAATATCAGCATAAAAGAGGAAAGATACCAGGATTTCAACTTAAAAGGGAAATTTAAACATTTATTTCAGTTTTTGAAAAATCATTACCTTAATGAATTTTAATAATTGAACAAATAACTAGGGAAAATATTATTCTTTAATGATAAAAGACAAATTTAAACAATTTGATTAACTATTACACTAGTTTGAGATTTTATCCTCCTTTTAGATGCTACCTATGTAGAATTTTAACTTTTCAACGAGACACACTTCAAGAAATACTCATTACTAAACAAAATAAATTAATTTTAATCTAATCAATAACTGAAAATTAAACATTTTAAAAATATTTTCATGAATGTGCATAAAAATACGAGTTTACAAACTAATATCCTTATTTTTATTGCATTTAACTAAATCTTTCTACATTCAAGCTTAATTTTTATACACAAAGCATTATTTAATCAAATCCAGTACTTTCACATTTAACGAAATTCACCGATTTTCACTTTTTAAACCAATCCTATAAGTTAAAAAACAAGACCACCTCCTATAATTTTATAGCATTGGATGAAACGAGACGAATTAGCAGCACATTAAAACTTAAACATAATCAAAAAAAAAAAGTTATTAAATAATTGCTTAGTGCATAACTTTCCCTCAAAATGAAAAACAAATGAATTCTTGAAACCCCCAATCTTACTAAGTAAAAAATAAATAAATAAATAAATAAAAATAAAATAATTATTCGCCCTTGGACGGATTCGAACCGCTAACCCCATTGTTAACAGCCATATGCGCTATCCAATTGCGCTACAAGGGCATCGAAGATTTTTGAATTATTGCAATACTTATCTACATCAAACTCGATTCTTGCTCCTATATATTTTACCATTACATAATTTTAAAAACTGTTTTTTTTTTCATTTATCAGAAAATTATTAAATCACAGAACGATCACACATCAAGTTGTTTCAAATATGAATGCTACCTTTACAGTTTTCTAATGACACAGGGTATACATGAACACAAACTTTAATTTTCAAACATTTCATATTTCAAATAGTCTATATTTCAAACCAAAATATTTGCAATTTTCACACGTAAGAGCAAATATTACTTAGATCTTTTCACTATTACCTTTTAAAAAATAGCAGATAACTACTTTTGAATTCCAAGAACTGTAACTGAAATTACATCAACTCCTTATAGAAAACCCTGTTTCAACAGAATTTCTTGAAATTCAATAACGAATTGACCTTTACAGCAATACTTATCTACATCAAACTCGATTCTTGATCCTATATATTTTAACATCACATAATTTTAACAAATTTACATCGAATTTGTAAAATTTTAACACTTTGATGACATACACCTCAAGAAATATTCATAATTAAACAAACAAACAAAAAATAATAATCGTATCAATAACTGGAAATTTCACATTTAAAACACATAAAAATAACAGTTCACAAACCAATTTCCATAATTTATCACATTCGAACTTAATTTTTACATACAAAACATTATTTAATCATGATCTATAATTTATGATTCAGTGAAATTCGGACTAGTCTAGGTTATTCTGCTCCTATTATTAATCAAATTGTCTTATGTTTCACCTTGCATTTCGAAGATTTTCGAATTATCATCCATTAAGTTGCGTAAAACATAAATACTGTCTTTATAGTTTAATGATACATAGTATACATGACTAGCCTGAGTTATTCTATCCATATTATTAACCAAATTATCATATGTTTCATCTTACGCATCGAAGATTTCTGAATTTTCATCCATCAAGTTGCTTAAAATATTAATACTACGTTTATAGTTCTAATGATGCATAGCATACATGAATGCAATCTTTAATTTTAACATTTCATATTTCAAATAACCTATTTCAAAGCCAAACTATATGAATTTTTACCATAACGCTTATCACAGAACAATTTACACTTCACACTTGTCTAATAATTATTAGATATGTATTCCTCAGAAATATTACTACCATATGAATAAGTAAAGAAAATGTAATATATATATATATATATTAAATAACCTCATACATGAAAAGTATCACAGAAGGAAAATACTAATAATCAATTAAAATAATTAACTATTACATAAAATTCCATCTATTACATATAAAACTTCAACTGATGAATGAAAAATATGCAAATTAGCAAAATAAAATTTACAAAAGTAAGAAAAAAGTACAAGTTATTGAAAATTTAATTTTAAAAAAAAAGGGCTTTTGAAAATTGCAAGTTTAACTCCTACCTTAAATGTCATTACCACTATCTCTTCGCAGAATATAATAATCTATGGTTTGAAATAACAGAATTTCTTGATAACATTTATTATACTACTGATTTGTATGCATGCGTCAGTTGTCACGTAATCAAAACGTTTGAGAATAATATAAATTTTCGAAAAGCAGCGCAGCATTTCTCATTTCAGCTGTTAGACTTAAGGGAGAAGGTAACTTTAGTGCACAACCCTGATAAATTTCCAGATTTTAATTCAAGTGGGGAATCGATTTCTTTGTTAGTGAATAAAGTAAGTTTTAGTATATCATTGCAATATATAATAATAAAAATAAACAATGAATAAATTATTATTTATATATTAAACCTTTCCTAAGTATATAAATATATTTCTTTTATTGTACAGATGTTGCAGCAAGATGAATCAAAACAGCAGCAATCCTCTTTATCAGAAATGGATGATCTGAATGATTCGCTCTTAGCACATGTAGAGTTAAAGAATAATAAATATGTAAGTACTTAGATATGAAATACTATAATTCATATATGAAACGTAATTAGAGTAAATTTAAAATCAAATTTTTTATTGTTTTTACTTAACAAAGGTTTTTTATCCATATCATTGAAGAGAATTCTAATTGTTTACATTTATTTCTCTCACATATGTGTTCTATTTGCTACAAACAATTTTTAAGTAAATGGGATTTAAAAGAACATACACAGATCCATACAGATGAAAAACCCTATACTTGTGAAGATTGCCAAAAGCCGTTTTCAAGAAAATATGAATCAAAAATACATACTACGTCATATAGTCTATCACCAGCTGTATGTAAACTATGTGAAGATATTCAAGAAATAACCAGACGTTTGAAGAATTTAACAATCAAGGAAGAGATTTAGACTATGTACTCAACCTATTTGCATAAGAGTTACCACAATATCCCAAAACTGAAATTTCGAAGGCACACAGTGGGTGTAAAGAAATTTTTGTTACCCATGATTCTCGTAAACCACCATGAATTTGGATATTATTCATAATGTAGTCCTTAAATTGTTATAATAAATATTCTTTTATCTGCACTTATCGGCGTGTTTATTTATATCTCCTAACATTTTAAACGAAAAACGCTTTCCCATCTTAAAAAATTTCATAAGAACAGATAAAAATTAACAGATGAATGAAAAAATATGCATGTTCACAAAGTTTTCTAGATATATTTACAAAAATGTTTACAAAATAAAAAATTTGCAAGAGTAAAAGACAAAATTCACAAAATTAAAAAAAAAAATACAACATAACATTTTTTTCTTCTTACAAATGTGAGTTTTTAGAAAAGTAGGAAAAAAAAAATTACACTTAGATTTTTTTTTTTTCAAAAGTGAAAAAAAATATTTTTACAAAAATATTTTTACAAAAAAATATTTTTACAAAAAATTTTTTTACAAAAATATTTTTACAAAAAAAAAAAAAAAAATTACAAAAGTAAAAAAAAAAAAAAAAAATTATAACATAAAAAAAATAATAATAAAAATTTACAAAATTTGTGAAAAAAATTGCAAAAAAGTTTGAAAAAATTTTACAAAAAAGTTATGAAAAAGTTTCAAAAAATGATATTTTAAATATAGTGTATAATGGTTGGCCAACCATTATAATACTATTTAAAATATCATTTTTATTATTAAAATATTAAAATATCATTTTTATAATTTTTTGTAAAAATATTTTTTTGTAAAAATATTTTTGTAAAAATATTTTTTTTCACTTTTGAAAAAAAAAAAAATCTAAGTGTAATTTTTTTCCCTACTTTTCTAAAAACTCACATTTGTAAGAAGAAAAAAATGTTATGTTGTATTTTTTTTTTTTAATTTTGTGAATTTTGTCTTTTACTCTTGCAAATTTTTTATTTTGTAAATATTTTTGTAAATATATCTAGAAAACTTTGTGAACATGCATATTTTTTCATTCATCTGTTAATTTTTATATGTTCTTATGAAATTTTTTAAGATGGGAAAGCGTTTTTCGTTTAAAATGTTAGGAGATATAAATAAACACGTCGATAAGAGCAGACAAAAGAATATTTATTATAACAATTTAAGGACTACATTATGAATAATATCCAAATTCATGGTGGTTTACGAGAATCATGGGTAACAAAAATTTCTTTACACCCACTGTGTGCCTTCGAAATTTCAGTTTTGGGATATTGTGGTAACTCTTATGCAAATAGGTTGAGTACATAGTCTAAATCTCTTCCTTGATTGTTAAATTCTTCAAACGTCTGGTTATTTCTTGAATATCTTCACATAGTTTACATACAGCTGGTGATAGACTATATGACGTAGTATGTATTTTTGATTCATATTTTCTTGAAAACGGCTTTTGGCAATCTTCACAAGTATAGGGTTTTTCATCTGTATGGATCTGTGTATGTTCTTTTAAATTCCATTTACTTAAAAATTGTTTGTAGCAAATAGAACACATCTGTGAGAGAAATAAATGTAAACAATTAGAATTCTCTTCAATGATATGGATAAAAAACCTTTGTTAAAGTACAAACAATAAAAAATTTGATTTTAAATTTACTCTAATTACGTTTCATATATGAATTATAGTATTTCATATCTAAGTACTTACATATTTATTATTCTTTAACTCTACATGTGCTAAGAGCGAATCATTCAGATCATCCATTTCTGATAAAGAGGATTGCTGCTGTTTTGATTCATCTTGCTGCAACATCTGTACAATAAAAGATATATATTTATATACTTAGGAAAGGTTTAATATATAAATAATAATTTATTCATTGTTTATTTTTATTATTATATATTGCAATGATATACTAAAACTTACTTTATTCACTAACAAAGAAATCGATTCCCCACTTGAATTAAAATCTGGAAATTTATCAGGGTTGTACACTAAAGTTACCTTCTCCCTTAAGTCTAACAGCTGAAATGAGAAATGCTGCGCTGCTTTTCGAAAATTTATATTATTCTCAAACGTTTTGATCACGTGACAACTGACGCATGCATACAAATCAGTAGTATAATAAATGTTATCAAGAAATTCTGTTATTTCAAACCATAGATTATTATATTCTGCGAAGAGATAGTGGTAATGACATTTAAGGTAGGAGTTAAACTTGCAATTTTCAAAAGCCCTTTTTTTTTTTAAATTAAATTTTCAATAACTTGTACTTTTTTCTTACTTTTGTAAATTTTATTTTGCTAATTTGCATATTTTTCATTCATCAGTTGAAGTTTTATATGTAATAGATGGAATTTTATGTAATAGTTAATTATTTTAATTGATTATTAGTATTTTCCTTCTGTGATACTTTTCATGTATGAGGTTATTTAATATATATATATATATATATTACATTTTCTTTACTTATTCATATGGTAGTAATATTTCTGAGGAATACATATCTAATAATTATTAGACAAGTGTGAAGCGTAAATTGTTCTGTGATAAGCGTTGTGGTAAAAATTCATATAGTTTGGCTTTGAAATAGGTTATTTGAAATATGAAATGTTAAAATTAAAGATTGCATTCATGTATGCTATGCATCATTAGAACTATAAACGTAGTATTAATATTTTAAGCAACTTGATGGATGAAAATTCAGAAATCTTCGATGCGTAAGATGAAACATATGATAATTTGGTTAATAATATGGATCGAATAACTCAGGCTAGTCATGTATACTATGTATTATCAAACTATAAAGACAGTATTTATGTTTTACGCAACTTAATGGATGATAATTCGAAAATCTTCGAAATGCAAGGTGAAACATAAGACAATTTGATTAATAATATGAGCAGAATAACCTAGACTAGTCCGAATTTCACTGAATCATAAATTATAGATTATGATTAAATAATGTTTTGTGTGTAAAAATTAAGTTCGAATGTGATAAATTATGGAAATTGGTTTGTAAACTGTTATTTTTATGTGTTTTAAATGTGAAATTTCCAGTTATTGATAAGATTATTATTATTTTTTTTTTGTTTAATTATGAATATTTCTTGAGGTGTATGTCATCAAAGTGTTAAAATCATACAAATTCGATGTAAATTTGTTAAAATTATGAGATGTTAAAATATATAGGAGCAAGAATCGAGTTTGATGTAGATAAGTATTGCTGTAAAGGTCAATTCGTTGTTGAATTTCAAGAAATTGTGTTAAAACAGGGTTTTCTATAAGGAGTTGATGTAATTTCAGTTACAGTTCTTGGAATTCAAAAGTAGTTATCTGCTATTTTTTAAAAGGTAATAATGAAAAGATCTAAGTAATATTTGCTCTTACGTGTGAAAATTGCAAATATTTTGGTTTGAAATATAGACTATTTGAAATATGAAATGTTTGAAAATTAAAGTTTGTGTTCATGTATACCCTGTATCATTAGAAAACTGTAAAGATAGCATTCATATTTGAAACAACTTGATGTGTGATCGTTCTGTGATTTAATAATTTTCTGACAAATGAAAAAAAAAACAGTTTTTAAAATTATGTAATGGTAAAATATATAGGAGCAAGAATCGAGTTTGATGTAGATAAGTATTGCAATAATTCAAAAATCTTCGATGCCCTTGTAGCGCAATTGGATAGCGCATATGGCTGTTAACCATGGGGCTGGCGGTTCGAATCCGTCCAAGGGCGAATAATTATTTTATTTTTATTTATTTATTTATTTATTTTTTACTTAGTAAGATTGGGGGTTTCAAGAATTCATTTGTTTTTCATTTTGAGGGAAAGTTATGCACTAAACAATTATTTAATAACTTTTTTTTGATTATGTTTAAGTTTTAATGTGCTGCTAATTCGTCTCGTTTCATCCAATGCTATAAAATTATAGGAGGTGCTCTTGTTTTTTAACTTATAGGATTGGTTTAAAAAGTGAAAATCGGTGAATTTCGTTAAATGTGAAAGTACTGGATTTGATTAAATAATGCTTTGTGTATAAAAATTAAGCTTGAATATAGAAAAATTTAGTTAAATGCAATAAAAATAAGGATATTAGTTTGTAAACTCGTATTTTTATGCACATTCATGAAAATATTTTTAAAATGTGTAATTTTCAGTTATTGATTAGATTAAAATTAATTTATTTTGTTTAGTAATGAGTATTTCTTGAAGTGTGTCTCGTTGAAAAGTTAAAATTCTACATAGGTAGCATCTAAAAGGAGGATAAAATCTCAAACTAGTGTAATAGTTAATCAAATTCGTTTAAATTTGTCTTTTATCATTAAAGAATAATATTTTCCCTAGTTATTTGTTCAATTATTAAAATTCATTAAGGTAATGATTTTTCAAAAACTGAAATAAATGTTTAAATTTCCCTTTTAAGTTGAAATCCTCGTATCTTTCCTCTTTTATGCTGATATTCTGATCTTTTTCATTGTTTTACTTAATTATTAATATTCATTAAGATGCTGTTCATTCAAAATTCGGATATATGTACAAAATCTCGAATGTGTCAATGATTAAATGAACTCATAAAACAATTTTACTCATTTACAGTTTCCAACTAGTGTAAGAGTCAATCAAATTCGTTTAAATTTGTCTTCTTTCATTAAAATATAATATTTTCCTTTGTTATTTTTTCACTTATAAAAATTCATTAAGGTTATGGTTGTTCAAAACTAAAATAAATGTTTACATCTTTCATGTAACAGTTGTAAAGAATTCAGTCTCTTTTTACCTAAAAACTGATATTTTTCTTGAACGGAAACAATTTCTGTTATGCTTTGTAGTTTACTAGGTGCAGTAAACACGAACTAAAAAATTGGTTCGAATATGACGTCAGAGAAGGTTTGTGATCGCTTCCCAAGTTTGAAAAATGCTAGGGGTAGCGTGCAGTGAATGCGATCTGGAATTATTATCTTATTACTAGCCCTATCGAAAAAATTCTGTTGAATCTGCTAAAAAAAAAAAAAAAAAAAAAAGGAAATTAGATTGAATATATCTTGGGGTATCGTCATCTAACGAATTAAATATTACATAACTAACGTCTATAAAGCATGATAAAATCTCAAAGTAGTGTAAATGTTAACCGAGTTCGTTTAAATGCGTTTTTTCATTAAAAAAGAAATATTTTCCTTTGTTCTGCTTAATTATTACTAATCATTAAGGTAATGATTGTTCAAAACTGAAAGATATAAGTTTATATCTTTCATTTAACAGTTGAAAAGAAGCATAAAATTGATATTTTTCTTGGATGTAAACATTTTACCGATATGTTTTGTGATGTCAAACTCTATTGTTGTGTTCCCCCAAGTTTAGGGAATGTGAGCGGTTGACGATAGTGAATAGGGGTTGAAATTATTTTTTCTTATACCAGACTTGTTGAAAATATTCTGTTGAATCTTCTAAAAATTAAGGAAATTAGCTTGTAAACTTTTATTTTTATATGTACAATCATGAATATATAGATATATATATATGTATAACCATTAATTAAACATAACCTTCCACCGTCAAATATTATGAATTAAAAGCTGTAATTATTTAAAAAAAAAATTAATATAAGAATTATTATGGAAGAACAAGAAAAAAGTAGACACCGACAAAAATTGAAAAGCTTATACATTGAATTACGTTATCAAGGGCACAGAATTCAATGATATAAGCAAAATGGTTGTTTTCTGTGGGAAAAATAAGCTAAAGCTAAAAGTTATTTTCCCCTGTGCCCAAACAACCATAAAATCAAGTGAATTGATTAAAAATGAAAGCAGAATAGAAACAAATAATATGAAATGGAAGAATCAATAAAACGTATTTAAATATTTATAGGATATAAAATATAAATAATAAACACCATACCGATTAATATTTCAGTATTTTACAAAAATCCACGCGCACATGGCTGCCAGTATATCAAAAAGAATAAGGTGAATAAAACAGTTAAGAAATCACAGTAAATGATACCAAAGGATGCAGTTAATACATTTTGAAATAAAATTTGAAATACCTTGTTAAACACATTTAATCTAATATAAAATAAATAGATATTAATTACATTATTTAAAATGCACTATTAAATTAATTAATAACAGTTTAACAATATCGTCAAAATTTAGCTAAAAATACCCCCTGGTGTATTAAATTATAACTGAAATGGAGCTAGAAAAATTAACAATTAGAGCTATCTTAAAGAGACAAATTTAGTGCTGCCATCTAGTATTACTTCTATTAAACAACTAACGCAAGATAAATATTTGTAAGCATTTGAATGTAAATAATTGTATAAATAATTGTAAGCATTTGAATGTAAATAACTGTATCAACAGCAAAACCAAACATATCCTTGTATATAGAGAATTATAAACCGAATATAAACCACACAATGTATTTAAAAACTATTGTAAATAAAATTTAAAAGCATACAATATATTCTATTAGCTAACTTATTTAAACTAAACTAAGAAATAAATAATTCTAGAACAATGATAATATATAGCATATAGCTATATGCTATAAAACAAAATAAAATTCAGTAATAATTAATATAAATAATTATTAAATATAAAAATTATTTTTTATGAATTATATATCAGATATTTATAAAATGAACAGGAAATAAAAAACATGTGGAAGTAAATAGAAGGTTAAATGATACTTAAAGACCCATTACTTAAAAAGCACAAATATAGAGTGTGGATTATCTTCAGACATCCATAAAAAACCATAAAGTATGAATGTGGGACATTCAAAAACATTAATCCGATAATAAATATTAAAAAGAATAGAGTAATAATAATAAAAATAATTACCCAATTTTAATGCATACAGTATAACTATATTTATATTATACATACTTATATGTATATTATTCACTATAAGAATGGCATACTATTAGTAATTAATATGATATTGTCCTTAGTAAATTTAAAATTTAATAACAAATAATTGTAAATTAGATTAATCAATAATTAGGCTAATTATAATATTAATGAAATTCTCCAATTACATATAAAATATCAAATCAACATCCATATAAAATACTTGACAAAAATATAGTAATAATACAAGAGCCCCCATTTTTTTATATATATAATTAACCATTGCGTATTATCCAGACAACACCACCCTCCTCCGTACTCTAACATCTACCCACCCAACCATCCTATAATATTTTTTTATATTATTTTACAATTTTTAATTTTTTATAGATATATTTTTTTTTATAATTTTTTTGTAATTTTGTTTACGCATGTATTAATTTGTTTTAATAGATCATGTAAGAAAAGTACTAATTGTATATTAATGAATATATGAATTTTTTTGGAAAACCATGATTTAATGCATCATAAATTAGTTTTTTAATATTATTATTAATTAGAGGAGAAGAACATAAACATTTTATTCTATATAAATGATTAAGTATTATATTCCGAAATACAGAATGATGTAGACAAGATTTAAAATTTGTAAATGTATTAACTTTGAATTTAAATTCTTTACGTTTGTCATATAAATCTGTGATTGTTTTATTGTCTTTTATTGTAATTTTAAGATCTAAGAAGTTAATTGTATTGTTAGATAAAAGGTTTTCCGTTAATTCCAAATTAGTGGGATAATCAACTGGAAATCGAGTAATTGCAGATTGATCAGTATCAATTAAAATGATGTCATCAATATAACGATATAAATGTAGATTATTATTAGTAAAATTACGTTCATAGTGATATAAGTATAAGTCAGAGAGTAAACTGGAAGTACATCCGCCTTGTGGTATACCGACATGCTGTAAATATAAAGTATTATCTTGCAATATATAATTATTATAGATAATGAAGTTAGTTAAAGATTTAAAATATGCAATATCTATATTAGATGGTAATTCCAGTTTTTTATAATATTTTTTAAATAATGCATTTATAATTTTATGTAAATCTAATAGGTCTATATTATTAAAAAGATCTTTGAAATCATATGTCGTTATATTATAAACACAATGAAGATTTTTTAAAATATTAACAAGTTGATAGCTATTTTTTATACAATGTGTATTATCATAATTTGTAGTAAGTACATATAATTGATTAAGAATTTTTAAGAGAAGTGTATTGGCTTTATTATTATATGTATTACAACCAATAGTAACAGTCCTAAATTTAATAGGAGTTTTATGAAATTTGGGAATAAGAACTAAATATGGATAATTAAAATTAGTAGATAAAATATTTAATAGTTTATAATAACTTCGAATTTTACGATTATTTACAATTACAGTTTCATTAGTTTTTTGAAATGACTTATTAGAAGAAATAGAATTTGTAAGAAGTTGGTGATAATATGATTTACATATAATAGCATAATTGTTAGGAGATTTGTCTACATATGTAATAACGTAGTTTTTTTTGTAATTTAGTAATTTGTTGGAAATAATGCTTTGTATTAATAGAAACCAAATCAGCAATATTATTTTTTAAAGCCATAGTTAATTTTTCAATTACTAATATCTTCCATTGATTAAAATATTCAATAGGCTTATTATAAGAGATAGAAATTTTATAAATAAAAATATCAATATCATATGTAAACTGTTTGATAATAGATTTAACATTAAATTTAGATGGAAGTCTATATTTAGTACCATAACCCATTAGTTGTTTCAATTTAAAATCATGAACAATATCAAGATTTCCAGTGATTATATGTCCATGATCATTGTTTATGTATTTTTTTAGAGTGGGGTCTTTGCAGTTGCACGGAAAATTACTTGCAGCAGATGTATTTTTTGAAAATGTATTGTAGTTAAAAATCTTTCTCCCAATTGTATTCGGATATTTAAAGGTTTTTGATATATGAAGATTATTGATAGGAAAAAAACAATTTTTATCATTAATTATAGAATTGATATTAATTTTATTAAATATGTGATTTGAAAAAGTAATTATCATTTGAGTATTCATGTTCTGAATTTTGTGTTTTTTTTTGTAAATTAATATTTAAAAGATTAACCCTACTCATAATAAGGTCAAAGTAAATATCAGAGAAATGTTTAGAGAAAGATTTACTTAGAAAGACATTTAAATGTTGTACAAGCTGTTTCTTTTTAATAGCAAAGATGTTTTTGCGAATTAACAACCAGTTATAATTCTCTAAGTAATTTCGTTGAAGATCATTAATTTGTTTTGTGATAGATTTTTTGGAAACTACAACTGATGATGAACCCTTTCCGCGTTTATTACGTGTTGTTTTAGCATTTAAATTATGATTAGGAGTAGGATAAATTGGAGAATAATCAATATTGTTATTTATAGATGTGAAGACTTTGACAGGTCTGTTAAATACTTCACTATTAAGTCCATAAGGATAAATTGTGTTATAATATTTCATATATGATGATTCCATATAAAGACGTTCTGATTTATTTTTTAGAATTTGAAGTACTTCAATTGTCGTATTTTTAAATAGATGTTTATGGAAATGTTGAATTTCAGCTGTAGATTGTATATTTTTTGCTTTGTTGTTATTAGAGTCTGAACGATGATGATTGATTCGTTTATGTATTGGACCTGATGTTTCACCAATATATTTCATATTACATAAGTTGCATTTTATACTATAAATAACATTAAATGCTTTACAAAAACTTGAATAATTAGGATCTGAGACAATTTGTGTCTGAGCAGCGTATGGACATGTCTTGCACCGAGAATCATAGCACTTACGAAAAAATAAAGGACGAGGGGGAGAGTATAAATGGTCGCTGGATGACGATCGAGGAACAACCCAATTATTATTCCTGTACCGGGCACTACACTGCATAAATGCTAAGTGTATCTTGCCAGTATCGAGATGTTTACTAAGAACTGCCATATAATAATTATGTATGGAAAAATATATATTTAATGATAAATTTTCAGTTATTGATTAAGCTGAAAATTGAATTTATTTTGATTAATTAATATATGTCTTAGGACGTATTTGTCTAAGGTTTTAAATCTTACATAACTAGTGTTTAAATGTCTGTTAAAATCTCAAACTAGTATAAAAGTTAATAAAATTCATCTTTTTATTCCATATTAACTTTTGTTATTTGTTCAGTTAATCAAAATTAATTAAGGTGAGGGTTGTTCTCAAACTGAAATGTATGTTTAAATTTCCGTTTTAAGACGATATTCTCATTTTATGGTTGGAAAAATAAATAAATAAATAAATCTGCTTTTTCCATTAAAATTTATATTTTTTTGTTATTTTGCATAATTAATAATACTCATTAAGGTAAAGATTGTTCAAAATTCAAATATATGTTTACTTTCTCAATTTAAGTTGATATTCTGATCTTGTAGTTGAAAATAATCTACAGAAATCGGCTTTTTTCCTTTAAAATTGTTATTTTCATTGTTTTGTTTAATTAATAATGTTCATTAAGGTAACGATTCTTCAAAATTCAAATGTACGCGTTTAACTTTCCCCATTTACGAGTATATTCTGATCTTGTACTTGAAAAAATTCATCTTTTTTCATTAAAAATTGATATTTTTCATTGTTTTGCTTAATTAATAATGCTCATTAAGATGTTAATCATCCAAAATTCAAATATATGTTTGACTTTCTCCATTTAATTTGTTATTCTGATCTTACAATTGAAAAAATTCATCTTTTTTCATTAAAAATTGATATTTTTCATTGTTTTGCTTAATTAATAATGCTCATTAAGATGTTAATCATCCAAAATTCAAATATATGTTTAACTTTCTCCATTTAATTTGTTATTCTGATCTTACAATTGAAAAAATTCATCTTTTTTCATTAAAAATTGATATTTTTCATTGTTTTGCTTAATTAATAATGCTCATTAAGATGTTAATCATCAAAAATTCAAATATATGTTTAACTTTCTCCATTTAATTTGTTATTCTGATCTTACAATTGAAAGAAAATCTACAGAAACCAGCTTTTTTCCTAAAAAATTGATATTTTCCATTGTTTTGCTTAATTAATAATACTCATTACGGTAAAGGTTGTTCAAAATTCAAATGTAAATTTAATCTTCATCTTATAGTATGATAATCTAGTCGATCTAACGTTCAATTCTCATGTTATAGCATGAAAATACTGTAAAAACGCCATTTTTCCCGCTAGGGGGCGGTGGCGGAGGGTTACCAGAGGCAGTGTCGCAGGCGGTGCGGTGTCGCAGGCGGTGCGGTGTCGCAGGGGGTGCGAAGTCGGAGGGGGCACGGGAGGCGGTACCGCAGGCGGCACGGTGCCGCAGTTCCGCCTGCGGCTGAGCCCGAACTGTCGTTTTCCTACTACTTAGGTAGGATCTCTAGCTTTTCTGCAACTCTAACCTTCATACACATCTATAGGGTTCATCAAAACAGTATTTATAGATAAGAACTAACAATTAAACCTAACTTAAAAGTCATCAATACAAGTAAATAAAAAAAATAGGTACATAATATAAAAAATAGTGTTACATTGAAGAGAAATAATTAATTAGTTCGCTTTTTACGAAGTTGGATTTTTTGATTTTTTAAATTTAATTCTTATTTCAATAAGCTGTTTTTGCGATGTGGGTTCAGGTTATTATTATTATTTCACCTACAACTGAAAGATGCATCTAGTACTTAGAACACAAGTTTATCTAATACTCATTTTACGACATAAACCTTTATAAATACACCCATATGGCCATTAATGACCGAACACTTTCAATTTTAGACATTTAGTTAAATATTTAGAAATATAATTGGCAAATTCTTCGCGGATTACAGGATTAAAAAGAATAGGTTTGACCTCCCATTTAAAAACGTCAATTTGATAAAGGGGACAATTAGGGGGACAACAAAAAATCAAAGAAAAAAATAGTACTTCGGATCACCCTGTAAGTTGAAATGCACGAAATGATCTATCGCTGCAGAATACAAATTTGTGGATACTGTGCAACATATTTACTAATTTTTGTAAGAATAGACCGTATATTCTTGGAGATATAGTGATTTTTTTTTTTAAAGTTCAAAAAATGCATGCATATTTTTAGCTTATATCAACGCAGGATTTTCAACCAAATTTAATGCCAGTTTTAGAAAAACTGGCTAAATGTAGTAGAAAAAATATACCGCAATTGGAATATAAATGTATTAAATATTTTATGAAATGTGAGCGGTTGTATGAAATAATTTGTATCTACGCATGCGCGAACGACAACAAAGATTTTTTTTTTGTATAATTTAGTAGTCAACTCAATGGAGCAACTTATTAAAAAAAATCCAGTCAGTTATCGTAAAAATTCAGAAAGATATCCTCGATAGAGTGAAATGATTTTTAGTTGCTCTCTAAAAGCAGCTGAATGATAAGGGATTTTCCAAAAATTGTCAATTTTAATTTTAATTTTTTTTTATTTTCTTTTTTCATTGATGCTTTAGTTCTTATTGGGTATCCACCAGAATGAGCCTATTCCATGATAAAAAGAAATATCAAAATTGAAGCATTTGTTCCAAATCTGCTCATTGATATTCATTAAATACTAACTTTTTTCTGAAAGTCAGTTAATAAAAGATGACAATTTGTGGGAAATCCTTTATCATTCAGCTGCTTTTAAAGAGCAGTTAAAAATCACCTGACTCTATCAACGATATCTTTCTGAATTTTCACAATATTTGACAGAATTTTTTAGGAGTCTTTTGGGGGGCTCTATTGAGTTCACTATTGAATTATGTAAAAAAATCTTTGTTATCATTCGCGCGTGCGCAGATAAAAACTACTTCATACAACTGCTCATATATTTTTAAAATGTTAACACATTTATATTCAAATTGCACTATATATTTTCTACTACATTTTGCCAATTTTTCTGAAACTGGAATTAAATTTTGTTGAAAATCCTGTGCGATATAAGCTAGAAACATGCATGCATTTTTTTTTTAACTAAAAAAAAAAAAAAAAACCGCCATATCGCCAAGAATATACGTGCTATTATTACAAAAATCAGTAAACATATTGTACAGTATCCACAAATTTGTATTCTGCAGCGATAGATCATTTCGTGTCTTTTAATTTACAGGGTAATCCCAAGTATTATTTTTTCTTTGATTTTTTGTTGTCCCCCTAATTGTCTCTTTATCAAATCGACGTTGATAAATATGGGGTCAAACCTGTTCTTTTTAATACTGAAATTCCAGAAGAATCTGACAAGTATATTTCTAAATATTCGACAAAATGTCTAAAATTGAAAGTGTGCGGTCATTAATGGCCATACAGTTTATTTTGTGTGGACTGTAGGGGAGGTAGAGGAGGTTTGATACATTGACAATTTTTCTCAAGAAAAGGCATTAACAGCCATTCTAACACATGTTAAGGTTTCTTTTACTTGCTGAAGCCATCATTAGCTGGACTAATCAGTAAAGAACTGACAACTTTTCTTTTCTTTTAATTTCGAAGGTTTTCGGAGTGTCAATGTAATTTTTTTTTGACTCGTTTTCTTTCAAAACTCTTATCATTGTGAAGATAATATCTTGTAATTTTTTTTTAATTTATAAAGCACATTGTTAGGATTAGTTTCACTAGAAAGTAGATTACAATTTTGCAATTGCATTTGTACAAAGTGGTTGAAAATCCAGTAAGGCATAATAGGGAGAAATGATACATTAGTACTGGGGAGAAATGATACACTTGTATATTTGAAATTTAATAGTTTTTTTAAGTTTGCAAACTAATATAGGACTGTAATATTCATTATTGTTTTACAGCAAGAGCTACTGAAATTGGTAAGGAAGAACAAAGAGACTATTCATAGACATTATGAAGGTTACATAGAAAAGCAGTGCGATGATAGATGGTTATTTCGCTTTGCTCGTCATGTAGAAAGGAAAAGGTTTAAATGGCCTGAAAGGGAAAATTTTCCTATAATTTACGAAGGGCAAACTGAAAAAAAAAGTTAAATCTACCCGATTTTACTTATCAAAATGATAGAGTGATTAGTTTTTCTTTTAACCATTTCAGGGGTGGTGGTATGTTTATGATACCACTTAATTTTAATTCCCAAACGCCACATTGGAACCAGCATTTTGGTAAAATATTTTCCTTTTAGTATGAAAGTGAAATATATCCCCTTTTCTTACTTGTAATTAAATTTGTTAGTAAATTCCGGTGCCATTCATTTATTCAACACTTTAGCATTGAAAATACTTTACCCCTGAAAGGGTTAAAGGAATCTTAAATGTGCTAAATTTATGTTAAATTGTTTGCAAATCAGCAATGTTCACTTCATTTTTCCTTGCAGCTAGATCTCTAGGGGTTTTTTCATTATTTATTTTCTAAAAAGTGTGTTAATAGGATTGTTTAAATAATAGCAATAGTTTAAATATTTTTGTAAAAAACATTTCTGAAACAAAAATGTGTCAATGTCATATCGTTTCAAATTTTACTTAAATATTTCAAGATTTATCATAAGAAATTGTATGACGCATAAATTGAATTGTCTGCATTTTTTTTTTCAATTTACATAACAATGTATCAAACCTCCCTCGCTAGTGTATCAATCCTCCCCAGTAATGGGGAGATTTGATACAGTAGTAGCCGTTCAAAATAAATGGAATATATTTTTTGAATGACTATTTTTTAAATTCACAATATTTTTAATAAATGAATAAAAGGTCACTTTATAAGAAAACAGGAAAAAATTATTTAAAAATAGCTTTCTAAGGGTTGTAAAAAATTAGTA
Organism: Maratus speciosus; assembly: GCA_963932465.1. Lineage (NCBI taxonomy): Eukaryota > Metazoa > Arthropoda > Arachnida > Araneae > Salticidae > Maratus > Maratus speciosus. Next base: position 277,261,955 of record OZ010789.1, on the reverse strand, counting down.
AAGAAAAGAGTATCATACCTCCCCTATACATATTTGACACAACTCCAAACATTCTGCTGTACTGTAGTTAGTATGAAATGCAAAATAATGATTTTAATATTTTTAAATATTTTAATGTTCCCCAACCCACTTAAAATTTCGAACTATGCATAGAAATCGCTTTCAAAAAAAAAAAAAAAAAAAAATGCGTAACTCAATGTATTCCATCAATTTAGTTTTATTATTTCTAAAAAGATTACGATCATTTAGGGATGTTTAACTACCACTCAATAATAAGAAGACTGATAATTTGAAAATCTTTTAAACAAATACATCTTTATTTTAGTAAAAACTTTATGGGGAAAATTTTAGAGCGTCCCATTTTCAGAATAAGTTGTTTTTGAGATGTGGGTCCTGATAGGATTTCGAATCCCCTTAAATGGTCATGAGTACGATGATTATTTATGTGATAAATATTAACTTTATTTAACCATACCCCTTTTTCTGACGGCTTATCCGATATATAGCGAATCCACTTTTTGTGTATTATCAAAATTATATCCGTTGACGATATTTTCCACCGTTTCCCCCCCTTTTATTTCGACGAATAATTGTATTCTGCAATGTATGACTTCTTCTGCATCCTTTAACCCCTTACCTAAAATATTTACCTTACTTAATCGAAAAATATATGACAATCAATAAAGATAAATTTACAGTTACAAATTAGTAGTATCAAAATGCTTTTAATAACGAAGCAAGCAAAGTGTTCTTGCCCGAATCCTGTTCGGGGCACACTGTTAAGGGGTTAAATAAAGCATAGCTGCCAACCTTTACGCTTTTTGGCTACCATTAAAATTTTAAGGAGATTTTCGCCTTGTTTAATCATGATATTTCGACGATTGAATGAGATAATATTTTCTATAAAATTTTAGTGGTATGAAAAAAGCGTAAAGGTTGGCAGCTATTATAAAGTTATATTATATTATTTATGCATTATTAAATGAAGATGAAAGGATTTTAAGGTATTTATTTGACACACATTTAAATTGTATTATGAGAGCTTTTTATATGCCCAAAAGCTTTATCCAAAAGCTACATTTTCCGGAATGAATAAATGTTTACATTATAAAATAAAGAATAATAACAATAAAACAGTTTACTTTAACTTATGAGTCTAATTTAGCCACTCAAAAATAATTTTCTTCATCACAGGATTTTTGAAGTTGAACAAGTTATCATTTAAAAAGGTCTATGGCTAATTTAAAATGTCGGATTGTTTGTGTAACGGAAGAAATTAGTTTATTTTTGCACATTTATTTATTTTGATGACGATTTATGTCCATCAGGTCAAAGTTATTATTCTTATTAACCTGCAATCGAAAGATACATCGAATTCTCCGAACACAAGTTTATCTAACATTCTACTTATGTCAAAAAAGCTTATAAATATTTTATGCGGACTGTTATGCCTATTTAACACAGCTCCAAACATTCTGTTGAACTGAAGTTAATTTCAAATGCAAAAAAATGTAATATTTGTAATAAAGTCATATTTTATTCATTTTCATTTAAAAATGGTCTAAAAACTCAACAAAATGACGTCAAATCCTTCCGCGGTAATTAAATTCCGCTAGACATTTAAAATTTCGAACTGTGCTTGGAAGTCGTTTTCAAAAGAAAAAATGTTTAACTCAATGTATTCCATCAATTCAGTTTTATTATTTCTAAAAAGATTACGATCATTTACGGCTGTTTAACTACCAGCCAATAAAAGAAGATTGATAATTTGAAAATCATTTAAACAAATACATCTTTATTTTAGTAAAGACTTTTGATCATTGGGAAATTGTCTATCCGAAACAGAAAAATCGATAAAATCTTCATCGGTTTAATAGTGATACAATAAAGGAATAAACTTTTTTCTCTTAGTAATTATTTTCTTCAAAAAATCAATGTAAAAATAGATTTAAAAAGGAAATCTAGCAACGATGCTCGAAAATGATTATTTGCTCTTCAATATGTTTAACTATAGAACATTAAATCAATTAATGGCTCTTAATTCTTTGAAAAAAGTCAATTTTTAGTCGTGTAGTAGCTTTGATTGTTAAGACTATTTTGGAATTTGAACGATCGATAAAAGTTTCATTAGTACAATAATAGCGTTTTAAAAATCTCTAAAAAAAAATCCCTTTCGTTATGTATTTTTTCTTAATGAAACATTTATTCATTGTAAATTCGACAAAAAAGTTTGTTTATGATGTCTCTCGATGATGTTTGTAAAACATTAATTATTGAATTTGCTTATTGTAAAGATTTTGCTTATTTAAAAGTTATAAATTATTGATTCACTTAAGTAAAGCTCATCTTATTTGATATGAACTCAGTGACCAGTGTTTAAAATTAGACAGAAACGTGTGTTATACAATAAGTTAAATTCAATGCTGAACTTGAATAAATATGCCTAATACCACTATGATAATAGAAGTATCCTTCTATATATAAAAAAAAAGTTTTGATTTAGAAATGGACCAATGAAAATCTGCGTAGATCATCCGGGTATACTCCTACTAGATCGGCGTCCATATTATTTATGACCGGTGGTCTTTCTTCGTTAATATTAAGAAAACTGTTTCATACAAAAATATGAAAATCGGTGGTATTATAGAGACATGTTTGATAAACACGCTGATGCAGACAGTTTTTAAATCGAATAATTATTTTAAGAGATACACTGCTCAAAACAATTAAAGGATATTGCAGTTTTAGGTGGATTTTGTATCTGGTAAACTGTTTAGCTGATTGATACATGGTCGACAGACATAGTAGGTTATATGAGAATAAATTACACATGTTTGGCAGAAAAAAATGCATTTTATTGCGCATTTGTGTACTAAAGGAAAAAAACACAATCTGTGCATATGAGAAAAAAAGAATAAGAAAAGGTGTTTTCTTCAAAGAAAATCATTTTCACTAGGGGGTATGGTTTCCACGGGCGGCCAGTAACGTTGAACACCTTTGAGGCATGGACTCAATGAGGCTATTAATGACGAGTTGGGGTATTCTGCCCCACTCTTGCAGAAGAGCTCTTTCCAGTTCTTGGAGAGTTTGTGGGGGTTGTTGGCGGCCAGAAACTCGTCTTCCTAGAGCGTCCCAAAGGTGCTCGATTGGATTCATGTCTGGAGAACACGCTGGCCATTCCATTCGAACGATTCCTTCCTCGAAAAGGAAATCCTCCACCAGGTTTGCACGGTGTGGCCTGCAGTTATCGTCCATTAAAATGAAGTTATCTCCGATTGCTGCAGCGTAAGGGACTACAATAGGTCTGAGGATCTCATCCCTATATCGGCGACCAGTTAGAGCTCCATCTCGAATGATGTAGAGGTCAGTGCGCCCGTCCATGGAGATGCCACCATACACCAACACTCCTCCACCGCCAAATCTGACACTTTCGTGCACGAACGCAGGATTATTCCTACTGCCACGGTCCCTCCAGATGAAAATACGCCTATTATCCGGATGCACAGAAAAACGGAACTCGTCAGAAAACAGAATATTGCTCCATTCATTTCTCCTCCTGTTGACATGCTCGGTTGCCCACTCCCTGCGGTTGCGACGATGCCTTGATGTTAATCTAACACATACCATCGGTCGGCGAGCATACAGACTTACAGCATGGAGCCGGTTTCGGACAGTCTGAGTTGAAATCGTGGTGCCTGTAGCCGAGCGAAGGTGTTGTTGGAGAAGAGTAGCGTTCATGGTTAGGTGTCTCCGAGCTGTTAACGCTAAATACCAATCTTCATTGGGCGTTGTTGCCCGTCTACGACCTTGCCCTGGTCTTCGGCCTGCACATCCACTCTCCAAAAAACGGTTCCAGATCCTGGAAATGACACTTTGTGACACTCCTATGGCTTGCGCTACTTCGGCTTGAGTTTGGCCCCCTTCTAACCTACCAACAATTCTCAAAGGTTCTGAATCTGTCAAATGACTTCGCTGAGACATCGTACTCATCGAAACAAAGCAATCACTGAATGCCGATCATCCTTGTCTTCATTCTCTTTTATCCAGTTGAAAGTCAAATTTCATTCGCTGCCGCTGAAGCGACGTTTTTGACGTCGAACTCAAAATTTGCATACTCCACAGTTTGAAAACCAGAAAAATTTGCATTTGTGATTCTCTTCTTCTATTTTCGGCAAAAAAAATTTCGTTTATATCTTTATTTTATATAAAACTTCAAATATCCTTTAATTGTTTTGAGCAGTGTATTTAATGTTAAAGATGGTCAAAACCGTTCCATTAACCCTAGATCTACCGGGAATTTTATTCAAGTTTTAATAAAACGTTCTACACCAGAATTTTTATTTAAAACTATTTAACTTATTTATTTACCTTATTTTTGTCTGGTTTATATACTTAGTTTATTTTAAAGAAATTTCTGGTTTGAATGAATATTTTGTATGTACCTGTCGGGTCCAATGGACCCGTCTGGTAGACGGAGGGTTAAAAAAGTTTTATAGGAGAAAAACTATACATAGGAATTTAAATAATTTTAGATCATTTTATACATTGGAAGTTCCCGATGTGCAAACTGCAATTATCTTTTTAATTTGACTCATTTTTTGAGGATTTATTTCCATTTTAAATTCAAATTTTCAGCATTTCGAGAGATATTTTTTTACACATTTTAGAAAAGGGCATTTATTTTAAACTGTTGCCAATTTTAAAAACAGCGCAAAGAATAATATTTCCTGCAAATAAAAAAATTATTTACACGTGGTTATTATAAACAGAAAAAAACTTTCAAATTAGAATTAAGTGATTACGTGTTAAAAATCCGGAAAATATTGAAAATTACATCATAAAAACTACAGTTACACGTGAATCTTAAAAGGGAAAGAAAACTTTTTAATACTAAATTCATTATTATGCGTTAAAAGTCACAAATGAATCAAATTAAGTCATTTTTAAAAAGGCCAAATAAATAAAAGTTGGCAAAACACTTTAAATTAAAAAATATATTTACATTTATTTCATATTTTGAGATAATCTTTTCAACTATTATCGTGAATTCCAAGACAGCGCAAACAATATTTCCTTTCTAACAACAAAAGTATTTTAATGTGAATATTAAAAAGAGAAAGGAAACTTTGGTGAAAATTACGTCAGATTTAAAACGATACATTTAAAAGAACTTTCTCATAGCGTTGTTAAAAAGTACCGAGAGACAAAGACTCTGTGTACTTAATTCATTTTACATTAACTTACTTTCAAATTTTTAACTAATTTTTAACACTTTCCAACAAAGTTGAAAAGTGTTATTGATTTCGGTTTGTCTGTTTGCGCTCTACTCTCGTAAATATAAATCGGATCGCACTGAAATTTTTGGTTATTGACGTTTAGCCTAGCACGAACCCTATTTCAAATGAAGTTTGTAGCATGTTTAGTTCATTTACAGGGACAGTCAAAAGTATTCCGTTACATTACGGCCAATGGGAAAAAATCATTTCAAATGAATTTTAAAGATGTTACACCCTTTCAAACACAATAAAAAATATATGCATTTACGAAGTGCACTAAAATATGCAGAATATTCTGTAGCCTCATATGCGGTGCAACGGATAGTTACTATTCATTTACAGGGCTACACAAAAGAATTCCATTCAAATGGTATATGGGGAAATTGTTTGCGGCGTATTTTAATTATACAAATTCATATATAATAAAATTGATATACGTCGGTGAGGCTTACTTAAGTTATTTCATGTATAATACGAAGTGCATGGCATTTACAGGAACATACAAAACATTTCAGACAAGTATTTTCTATCCGAAGTACTGTATATTAGCGGCGATGGCAGGGAATGCATTTTTAATTATGATATGCGCTTTTAAGTTTCACTATATTTATGCGTACTATATGGTGTGTGTAAATGTTATAGTTGATATACAGGGCTACGCAAAAGAATTCGTAAAGGTTACTGAGTATGACCGTAAATTGCTGAAATTTGGATTTAAAACGTGTTATGCTGAACTGCATGTAGTTTTCTATGAAATCTTTGTTGCATATAGATAAAATGATATACAGGGCCATGCAAAGAATTGGATATGGCCGCCTATACATGATAAATTCTGGAAATGCGATTTCAGTAGTTTTAAGAGTGATTTAGTTGGGATTAAAGTTTAGCTAAATAGTGGCGTGTAATAAAAGTACTAGGTAAACAACAGGGCTGAACAAAAGTATTCAAGTATGTTTCCATCTATAAGTGTAAATTGCTGAAAGAGAAATGTCAACCTGTTATGCGTTTTCTTGCTAAACTAAACTTTCTATTATATAGTATATATATCAGTCTATACAGATCAAATACAGGGCTGTTCGGAAGAATTGGAATAAATATTTGGCTATGGATGGTAACTTGTGAAATCAATTTTTTAAATGTTTAGTTAGTTATCTTATTTACCTTATTTCCCTAAATAACGAAGTTTTGTTAAAGCTTTTAAAGAGTGTTGGAAAGTGTTTCATAATCTATGCCGTACGCATGATTTTTCTTTCTTGTTTTTAATCAAAGACGAAAGCCATCGTATCTCTTAGCAGCGACTGATTTCGTCTTAAAAATCTACAATCAAAGGAAAATGAATGAAAACCCGTTTACAGGGAGACCGTCACTGTTTTTTTAAATTATAATTCAATCTTTTTAAGGCCGATGAAATTAGCATGCTTTTAGAATCTGGGGTGTCTGAACGGGGGTTGGCGAGCGTAACTCGTAGGGGGCAGAGCCCCCTAGTTTATTAAAAAAGATTCAAGTGATATTTTAACTATCAACAAATTCTTTCTCTACCTGTAGTGACAGTGACAGAATTGATCGCCTTATAGTTGGATGCTCGTGTTTGCACGTTTCTACAAACCGTATGTGTTTTTAAATATTAAGGAGTTTGTGAAATCGAACGGACTTATTAGACTTTATAAATTATTATTTTCTTTTGCCATTCAAAATTCTTTTATTTTGCAAATATTATAGTGCGAATCGTACACGCCGACAGTTTGATAATTTTATTATGAATTATTCAAATGTGAATGGAATTATGGTGCATCCTGTACTAGTGTTTCCAGGTGTCCCACGGAAATCAAGGTTTCAAATGCTCCGGACACCACTAATTACTAACAATTTATTTTGCCATCTTTAATCGCAGATAATTCTGCCGTTAGATAAGGCGAAAAAACTTACTTTAAAATACTGGAGTTCAGAGCATTTGGAGCCGCGATTTACGTGGGACGCTAGGCAACACTGCCCAGTACACCAGTGGGCTACTTTTTTAAAATTCAGACTCCTTGATTAGCACCACTTTTTTGAAATGGTAAAATTCCACTTCTTTCCGCCTTAATTAATACGTCATTAAGCTAACCGAATTTTACCATTTCAAAAAAGTGGTGCTAATCAAGAAATCTCAATTTTAAAAAGGTAGTCTACTGGCAAAACTGCTGTATACAAAAAAATGCGCAAATGTACACATACACTATAGGCTAATTCCATACGTACTTGTAGTGTAAGTCACAGGCTGTGATTTTTGGCTACCAGTATTTTAGAACGGAAAATGTCGCTTAGTTTATCGGTGATATCTCATTCATTGAATAAGCCGAGAAAACCTTTCGAAAATAACGGTGGCCAACGAGGATTTCAGTTATCCGCTATGTGACTTACACTACCAAAACCCATGGAATTAGCCTATAATAATAGCGTAATAAAATGTACCTAATGCATAATATGAACACATCATTATGGTTCTAAAATTTTCATTTCGAAAATATTGAAGTACCAAGAAAGTTCTACTTAACGGGGTTCATAGGCAATTGGCAAATGTAAGCAAGCATGATTTAACACATAATTAACTTCATTGTTTAACTCTCATGAAATTGCAATCATATTGTTGCCGGCATCATAATGTCATACGTGTTACTGATGCACATATCCAATGCATCAATATAGTTTTATTTTGCTTTTCTTTATAAGTTATTGTATAATTTCAGAAAATGTTATGCGAAAAAGCTTTAAACTTGCTTTGTACTTCTTTTAAAAGAATTTAAATCTCAGGAAAATCTTTCTGTAATTATTGTGCACTGTAAATTGCATTAACTTTAATTGATTTGGTTAACGATTTCAGACCTCTGACTTTTGCCTTTAAAGCATTCTTAATCTTCACGTTCAAAAAATTCGTACGTTACGCTCACAATATTTTGTAAAATTAGACATTTTAATTTAATGTACACACACACATATATATATTAAACGAAAACATAATTTGAAGAACAAATTATAAAAACAAAATTTATTTGCTACATTGTTTAAGCCCGAGAAGGGACAGATATCAAGTTATTTCATTCAATTAGTTCTACATTTAATGTTAAATTTTTGTAACAAATTAGTTAAGCCGATTGAAGATTAGAAAATAAAAATAAAATTCATACAATATGATACTTAAAACACCTTAAAAAATTAGATCACGTTCAAATGAAATCGAAATAAATCTTAGACATTTTTTTAAAGTTTTGTATTTTGCATGCTTCTTATCTTTTTATGCACAATTGTCATAAACATAACACAAAATCTGCAATACAAATATTTTCAATTAAAAATGGAAGAAGTCTAAGATTTATTTCGATTTCATTTGAACGGAATCTATTTTTTAGGGTGTTTTAAGTATCATATTGTATGGATTTTATTTTTATTTTTTAATCTTCAATTGGCTTAACTAATTTGTTACAAAAATTTAACATTAAATTTAGAACTAATTGATTGAAATAACTTAATATCTGTCCCTTCTCGGGCTTAAACAATGTAGGAAATAAATTTTGTTTTTTTAATTTGTTCTTCAAATTATGTTTTTGTTTAATATGGTCAAGTTTTTCAATAACTATTGCACTCAGACGAACGCATTTCAAAATTAATAGAGAGCATCATCACCAGGCTTTGATGTATGCGGTATTGCATCACAATGTGGGATGCAGTTTACCAATGTGTAATTCAAAATGTTTCGCCACAGTAGTAAAGCAGGTTGCGGTAGTTTGGACAAAAACTTCCAATCTGAACATAAAAAATCTATAATCAAATCATAAAAAATTAACTTCACTTAAATTTAGATGCCCTATTTCCCACTCAGGAACGCTATGAATGTAAATGCAAATTATGTTGAATCCTTACTGCTAATATTTAACAATATTATAGCTGTGATATAGTAAAAAATAAAAAATAAAAGTTTTACTTAAATTTTTAAACCTTTATCTCTCCCAAGGGGTGATGTAATCACATCAGAAAATTATTACCTAAGTTTAACTTGGCGTATAAATAGCTCTCATCTCGGAAAAAAAATACATTTTAAAATTTAAGTTATGTAATTCCCCACTAAGTTCGCTACCTACGTAAAAATAGCTATCCATTAGAAACTTTTTACTAAAATATAAACTTGACCAAAGCAAAAACTTATTCTGAAAATATCCTTTTTATTTCCACTATGACGCCATATTCACCTTTTTAATTTTTGAAAAAAAAACTAGCTCAGTTTAATATTTCACGTGAAACTCTTTCACCTAAAAAGAAATAAATTATTATTACGGCTTTTGAAATTTTTGCAACAATGAAGTAAAAATGTTACATTTTCTATGAAAAAATGTCCGTTGATTTAGAATGAAAAAAGCGAAAATTGGAACTATTAAGAAAAATAATTGAATAATGTAACCAAAAATTGGCCCATGTTTCTCTCTGGGTTATAATTCACCAATATGCAAAGGCATTTTACCATTCGTTTTGACCCTGACGTCAGGCAAGCGTTTTTACACTTTAAATTTATAATATCATTGGAATTAATAAAGAATAAAAAATGAGTGGCATCAGGGACAAAAAGGTGGGAAGAAAAAATGAAAAAGTTATGATCTCCATAGGCTTTTCCATGTTATATTAACATTGAGAAGTGACACTGGAAATAAATAAGTATTGCGCTGAGTGCAATACTTAAATAATAACATCTACAGAAGGTGATTGATAACATGAGGTTTCAATCTCATTTGCACCTTCAGAAACAGTTTCAGCATTAATATATTTCTATATTTTAGATTTCTCAGTTTCTACTTCAACATTTCGGTTATTTTCTTCAGGATACACTGTAATTAATTGCATATACACATAAATATGTATAGTTTCTATTTCGCCATTTCGGTTATTTTCTTCAGGATACACTGCAATTAAATGCATATACACATATACAGTATGTCCACTAAAGTCACTTACTACTTTCTTAACTTCGGAACGGCTGCTGCTATATTAATAAAAGTGGTATCTAAGTATAGCAAAGTAGGCATGTGCTACTAAATGAAAACCGCCCAGAGCTGCCAAGTCTCCGGCTTTTTGGATACCAGTATTTTAATACAGAAAATGTTGTTTTATTTAATTAGAATAATTGAGCGATTTAACCCTTTGAATACTGAAGTCTAAAAACGCACTGGCATTCAAAATACGGAAACGCCCGAATGCTGAAATTTTGCTGCGAGATTTTTTTCACCCCCTTTCTTCTGCGCTTCTGACCTGTCAGAAGCACAATAAGAAGGCAGCCTTCTTCGAAAGTAGAACTTATTTTCCCCTACTCCTAAGGTCCACTACTCATACAAAAGGCTAATCCTGTTCAAGGGAATGTTTTTATTGTACTAAAGCCCGAATTATTTGTGCATGTTTTATCTTTCAGGATTTATTCCTGGCATGTTATTTCTGAGAGTTTCTCGAAATTAGCTTCTTACGTGTTAGAATTAGAGTAACCTTTGTCTAATAATGAAATTTGTCGCAGGGAGAATACAATTTCTTGCTTTTCGTTTTACTGTATATTTTTTCCCGATAAATATTTGCAGTGAACTAAAAAATCTGTTCTACAAATAACATTTTAAAAAATCGACTTCTGTTTTCAAAGAAATTTATGAAAAAATATACCAATATTTCCATTGTACGGGTATTTCTAAATTGCCTAACTGTATTTGAGAGATAATTTTTTTTATGTCATAAGTCAAATCGTTAAAAGAGAAACATCAGATGCGAACTAAAAGATAATAACTAATAAATATTCTGTTCGAAAATTATTTTACAAATCACATCAAAAATAAAAATTCTACTTTTTGTAACATATTTGTGAATCCTAAGAAAGTACCAAATTTTTAATATCGAATTTTAAAATTATTCAAGGAATAAGATCATTGTGATTAAAAAAAAATTACTGATTGATGCCATTAAAAGAATGATAGAAAAAATTTATTTTTTTATTTTTAGCATTTTAAAAGTTCATATTAATTTTCTATTAATTATTAAACACATACGATTTATGAAAACATTGTAACTAAAAAAGCTGTATCTAGAAACTAATCTCTCAAAAATTCAATTTATTTTTTCTTAACAAAATTTCAACTTTTTCCTAGAAGTCAAAGCTTTAAAAATGTTTTAAAAAATGTTTAACGTTAAAATAAATAATAATGACTTGAATTAATAAATAATAATAACTTAATAACTATTTGCTCCAAAATGTATTTAAATATTATGCAATACAGAAAATATATGTATATTACTGTACATATTTTTTAATCTAGCAAACTTGTAATAAAAGTGAAATAAACATTAAATCCTTATATTGTTAATAGATTTTTTTTAATGTTTCCAGACACAAAAATACAGTAACTAAAAAAAGGAAAAGCATACAGAAAACAAAGTTATCTACAGAAAAATTAAAATATTCTTTTTTTGCCTTTTTTTCTGGACAATGGACATCGTCAATTTTTATAAATTTGTAATAAATTGATCTAAGGTTCGCTATTATAGATTCTAATGGCTGTAATGGATTTTCTAAGTTTCTAAAAGTATAGAAAATACAGTAACTAAAAAAAGGAAAATCATATAGAAAACAAAGTTATATGGAAGAATTAAAATTTTCTTTCTGTTTTTTTATTCTGGAAAATGGACATTGTCAATTTTTATAAATTTGTAATAAATGGATCTAAGATTCGTTATTATAGATCCGAATGGATGTAGTGGATTTTCTAAGTTCCTAACATATAGAAAATAAAGTATCTAAAAAAAGGAAAAGCATATAGAAAACAAAGTTATCTAGAAGAATTAAAATTGCCGTTATTTTTCTTTCTTTTTTTTCTGGAAAGTGGACGTCGTCAATTTTTATAAATTTGTAATAAATGGATCTAATATACATTATCAGGGCCGAAATTAGTTTTTTTGTGCCCGGGGAAAACATGTATTTTGCTCCCCCCCCCACACACACACACCACCGCCATCCTGACGCACAATAAAACTTATCGACTTCATGTATCCTATGAAAAAAAAAAATAATAATCCTTAAAAAAATAATTTAATAATAATTAAAATGTGAGGTAGAAATATGTAAACAATGGTCCCATAGGATTAACATTAGTTTGAGCGTTGAGAGCTAATAGTAGTTATGCGAAAAACTAGGACGCTAATGTTAACAGGGCTGCCGAGTCGGAGTCGTCCATTTTCCCACCCACTCCGCAGCCCTGAATGTTAAACCTATATTACTTTTCCGATTTTGTTTGCAGATATTTTTTTTTGTAAAGTTATTTTCACTTTCAATACAGGTTCCAAAATCTCAAAGTATAGAAACTCTAAAGATCAACCTAAGCTATCCTAAGAAAGAAAAAAAAAACAAACAATAATTTAAAAATATTTAAGTGCAGCCGAAAAATTTGAAAAGAAATCTCCCATAGGTTTAACATTCTAGCTTTAACAGCTTGCGAGTTGCTTTGTATTTCTTATATATATATATATATATATATTTGTATGAAACAACAAACAAAATCTTAAATCCACCCCCTCCCCCTTCGATTTCGTTCTCGCGCCCGGGGCACATACACCCCTAGTTTCGGCCCTGTTCATTAGTATAGATCCTAATAGATGTAATGGATTTTCTATGTTTCCAAACATATAGAAAATACAGTAACTAAAAAAAGGAAAAGAATATAGAAAATAAAGTTATCTAGAGGATTTTTTTTCTAATTCTGAAAAATGGACAACATTTTAAAGTTTTACAAATTTGTGATAAATGGATTCATGTTGTTAATAATCATGAAGTTGGCAGAATATCTTTTTTTTTTTTTTTTTTTTTTTTTTTTTTTTAAATTTTGGAAAATGGACATAGTCAATTTTTATAAATTTGTAATAAATAGATCTAATATTCATTATCAGGACCGAAACTAGCTTTTTTGCGCCCGGGGCAAACATGTATTTCGGCACCCCACTCCCCATCCTGACGCACAATAAAAGTTATCGACTTCAGGTACCCTATGCAAAATAATAATAATAATAATAATAATTAATAAATAAATAATAAAACCTTTAAAAAAATAATAATTAAAATGCAAGCTAAAAATATGTAAACAATAATCCCGTAGATTATCAGCATCCACTGATTCGTCATAGGGTAATTGAATATTTTCATTAGAATCATATTCATCTTCTGATTTATCAGATTCAGATTCAGATTCGTCTGTACCCTCGTAAAAATGATTGTTAACGCTTCTTCTTGAGTTAGACTTTTTCCTCTGCGATACATTTTATGTACTGTATACAAATAACTGGATAAAATTCAGATAACTAAGTTAAATTTTAAATATAATATCATTGTAAAATACAAATTTCAATAACGCATAAAGTTTAGCAAATATATCATGTATCACCAATAGAAAGAAAATGTAGAAAGTGTTTTCCTTCTGAAATTCCCCATCGGTTCACTGCAATAATCCCCGCATCAATCACTCCCCTCGCACTTACTCAGGGACAATAGCTGGATATTTCCGAGGGGGGTAGAAACGGAATACCTGTTTCTCAGGCGTTCAGGCGGTTTCGCCGTAGTTTGATTGTTCGGCCGTTTTGGGCGGCTTCGTAGCGAAAGGGTTAAAGGAACAATATTTTCTCTAAAATAATAGTGGTGTGCAAAAAGCCGGAGACTTGACAATTCTGACCGCCTAATCTCCATCTGGTGGAAAACTGCGGAGTTAGCATTTCTATCTCGAAAATGGAAAGATACAGGGGAAAAAATGATTTACAAAGTTGTAGAGCATCATAGATTTAGTAGGGAAAAATACCTTGTAGACATTAATGCGAAGAATAGAACGTTTAAAACCGCATTTGTTTTTTCGTGATTTCCTACACTGTCATGTCACGATACTTGAATGGGAAGAGAAATGATTATCTTTCGGACAAATGTGCATCCAAATGTGCATTGCAGCTGACGGTGAGAAGTTTGAACATCTCAAATAAAGGTATATTGTTATAACTAGTGATTTTTTTTCTTTCTCTGGTCGTTTTGTCATGTCACAGTGTAGGAAATCATGAAAAAACAAATGCGCGTTTTAACCGTTCTATTCTTCGCATTAATGTCCACAAGGTACCTTTTCGTACTAAATGGATGATGCTCTGCAACTTTGTAAATCACTGTTTTCCCCTATCTCTTTCCGTTTTCGAGATATGAATGCTAACGCTGCAGTTTTCCACCAGGTTGCGCCGTAGGCGGTTTCATTCATTAGCGCATGGCTACTTTACTATACCTAGACAACACTTTTATGAATATAGAAGCAGCCCCGTTCCGAAGTTAAGAGTGTGTCAAGGGACTTTAGTGGGCATACTGTATATAGGGTGTCTCAAAAGGTCGTTTACAAACTTAACATGCTGATCTATCATATCATGTGGAACAAGATTGACACAGGAACTTGTGTTCGAAAATGCTAACTGCGACCGCTCGAGGACGATGAGCGCAGGTGTGGAGGGGAAGAAAGAAAGGATATCGAAACAGGTATTAATATGATTTTTATTAACTCCTTAATTCTCACTCCCGTCATATTCTCGGGCTGAGCCTTTTACTAAAATTGTTTGATTCCCACCAGTTTTATAAAATAGTGAAATTAGCCATATTTTAGTATCGTTTTTCCTGTCATTAAATAAGGTGAATATTTCTTTTTCCTAAAACTGGTGCCAATAATCAATTTGAATTTTTCAACCGTAATTTAATTCGAGCGTTAAGGGGTTAAAGAACATGGTTTAATTTACAGAAGGTGTTCAAAATTCCTTCCATTCGCCGCTATGCATGCTTCACTACGTCGACGCATGGATTCACGGATCCGTTCAAAATGGGCAGGTGTGTTACGGACACGTGCCGCCACTTCCACGATCCTGGCGATCAGATCCATGTCCGATGTTACGGCCGTCTCGTACACCATGGACTTCATGTGTCCCCACAGATAGAAATCCAGGGGTGTCAGGTCGGGGGATCGCAGTAGCTATGCGACTGGTCGCCTCTGCGAATCCAACGATTAGGATGTGTCCTATCGAGGTATTCTCGCACGGTGTAGCTAAAATGAGCAGGCGCTCCATCATTCTGAAACCAGATGTTTCAGCGTGCAGCGGCTGGAACGTCACCCATCAGATCTGGTAAGACTCTTTCTAAGAAAATGCGATAGGTATCCCCGTCGAGGCGCTGAAGTAGTAGATAAGGGCCAATTAACATGTCACCGATAATACCAGCCCAAATGTTTACGGCGAAACGTTGTTGACGTGTAAGAGCACGTGTAGACCTTGGGTTTTCATGCGCCCATATGTGCATGTTGTGCAAGTTTATGACACCGTCCTGTGTTAAACAGGATTCACCCGAAAACAAAATCCACGACGGAAAATCTGGCTGTGCGATCCGTTGTTGCAAATACCAGCGTGCGAATGCAGCGCGTTCGGGATAATCGTCAACGCACAATGTCTGTACTCTTTGTAAGTGGTAGGGTTGTTGCGTGTCCTCATGCAATATGCGCATAATGCTGGAACGATGTATACCCAAGACGCATTCGCTTGCTCAGATACTTGTTTGAGTGTTCCTGTCAAATTCCCGTAGCATGGTTTCCTCTACGACAGGCGTGCGTGTAGTGCGTTCTCAACCGATGTGGCTACGTACTTGGAAAGGTCCTGCTTCACGCAATCTGCGGTGCAATTATTCAAACAAAACATGACTTAGCTGACGTCTGCTTGGGAAGCGCTCAAGGTACATCCGTACCGCGGCACCATATACGTAATGCATATCGTTCACTTTTGCGTTAATAAACCGATTCATCCTTCTCCTGCAACGTCCTTGCCTGAGATGATTACGCTTTCTGACAGGCAGGTATGCGAATTTTTCGCAAGTTAAGTGTGTTTAACTTATTTTTAATCCTCCTGCCAATACCTTGTCCCGAGCTACGAGCAAAAATCGTTTGCATCCACACATTGCCGGTTTTCCAGCTCTTTTAGTCAGTCACCTCGCATTCTGCGAGGTCTTCGTGTACTGCTGAATGCGGGGAGTTTTTCTTCTGTTACTGTTTATTTACAGCATCTTGCTTTATGCAAATTTTTTCGACAAATGTGTGGTATGACGTAACGGTTTAACTGAATGTATATATTGTGTGGTCGTGCTGTATGAGGTGGCTCTGTTTTTTTCCCTTTTAAAATGGATTATGTAAGTTTAAGCCGTTTAAGAGCATGTCTTTAAATATTTAATGTCTTAAGTTTTTCGACATCGAAGTAATGATGTTTGTTTTAGTGATTTTAAATAAAATTATAAAAAGTTCGACGTGTCTTCAGTATATAATCAGCTGGTAATGTCTGTCTACACTGCGTTTACTCCTGCTCTGGCTTGAATTTAAGTTGTTTAAGCTCGATGAATTCTCACTGGTTATGGGCCAGAGCAGTTATTATACCAGCTGTAATATGGAATAAGTTTTATATTCCCGCTGAGTGCTGTGGCTCCTGTTCCTGTTTTATATGAGTGGTTCCTGCTACTGATGACTTCATGATAGTGAACGCCTTTATGGACTACTTCTGGATAACAACTCCGTGTGCTTCCTATCGGTGACAGAAAGGAATTTTTCACCTACTTATGAACTGGATTAGAACAAGAGTTTCACTTCTACAGATTGTATGTAGGACTTTTAAGGACTGGACTTTTGAACTTTAAGTGCATAAGACTTGCCATATGAGAGTGAACGTAATAAGTAAGAATTTTTGTTACTTTTTACTTTCTTGAATGTTTTCTTAATATATTGTATATATATATATTTCTCTCAGTAATTAATCTTGCTTATATGTATATATTATAATGGATGAGATTGAATTTTTGACTCCAGACAACTACGCAACATGGTCCGCGGACATGAAAGTCCTCCTTATGGACCGTGGTTGCTGGGGGTTTATTGATGGTACAGAAAAACCACCTGATGATAGTGTAAAATATAAGGAAAAGGCGTGACTATAATTTACGCCGTGATAGGGCATTTAGTTCTATATATTTAAATGTATCTCCTGATCTTCGACCACTACTTGCAGAAACGACTGATGCTAAGAAAGCATGGATATCCTCCAGGATAACTATCGCCCTAAAACTAGAGCTGCAGTAATCTCCCTCCTTGATAAATTTTTTGCTGCCAAGTATGAAGAGGGGGAAGGGATTGGTTTGTTTGCAGCTAGATTACGTACAATTATTAAACAATTGCAGGAACAAGGTCATCCATTAGAGGATCTTTATCAGGCTTTCCAGCTTATTCGTTTTTTACCTGACCAATTTTCTAGTATAGTTCTTAATATTTATCGTTATACTGACACTGATTTTAAATTTGATCCCATATTGAAAGAACTACTTTTAGAGAAAAGCCGCTTGCAACAATGCAATCTAGATAAATCAAATGTTGCATTTAAATCTAAATTAGAAAAACCTAAAGGCAAAAATATAAAACCGTATAGTAGAAGTAGCAGTAAGGATAGATCTACTCTCTTGAAACGCGATGCTATATGTAGCAAGTGCAAAATGAGGGGTCACACTGCACCAAATTGTACTTTAAAAATACCCAGTAAAGTACCCAGTAAAGAGATAAAGAGAAGGGGGGCATTTGCCCAAATAGTAGTTTTGCTACAGATATGCTTGTAGCTAATCAAAGCTCTGTCAAAGGACAGGAGTAGCTTTTTGATACTGCTGCATCTACACATTTTTGTAAAGATCGAGGGCTTTTCTCCACATACAAAACAGTTAGGGGGCCTGACATGTCTGTTGCTATAGGGGACATTAAATGTCCAGTTTTAGGCATCGGAACAGTAGTGATGTGTTTTTATGTTAAGGGAAAGCGCCAAAATTTGGAACTTATAAATGTCATGTACACGCCTAAACTTAGACGTAATTTAATGTCAGGTTCAGCCCTTGACAGTATGGGAATGTCTTTTTCATGTAAAAATGGTCGTTTGACTTTATTATCGAAAAACGGAAGAAAAATATTTACGGCTATTAAAACAAACGGTTTTTTCATTTGCAAACCAACATATCCCAACGTAAAAGACAAGAGGGCTTATTCAGCACAGACTCAAAAGTGTGGTGGTGATCTAAACAAATGGCATCGAATATACTGTCATATTAATACAAAGTACATTTTAAACACAAGTAAGAATGATGCAGTTCATGGTTTGCCAAATTTCAAAGAAAAAGACATGCCAACTTGTGAAGATTGTAAGATCGCTAAGTCCCGAAGGGTCTCGTTCAAGCCAATAGGCAAAACACGCTCTAGAGCTCCCCTCGAATTGATTCATTCTGATGTATGTGGGCCCCTTCCGGTCAAATCAAACGGAGGAGCTAGATATTTTCTGAGCTTTATTGACGACTATTCTAAAAAAGTAGTTGTTTACCCACTTAAACAAAAGGGTGAAGTTTTTGAATGCTTCAAACGGTTCCAAAAAAGAGCGGAAAGATTTCTAAATCGCAAGATCATAAATCTTAGGTCTGACCATGGCGGTGAATATGAAAATACGGCTTTCAGTAAATACCTTGAAGATCAAGGAATACATCATGAATTCAGTAACGAGTACACTCCCGAGCAAAATGAAACTGCGGAAAATTTCAATTGTGTGGCCTTAAACGCTATAAAAGCTCTCTTACATGAGAGCAAGTTAAGAGAAAGTTTTTGGGCAGAAGCATTACTAACTTTTGTTTATACGTTGAACCGGGTCTGCCACGGTAATCAGACAAAAACTCCATTCGAATTGTATGGAGGGAGAAAACCATCGGTAAAACACCTGAAACCCTTCGGCAGTACTGTTTACGTGGGAAAACCTAAGCAGCTGAGAAATAAATTTTCAATGAGAGCCCAGAAAGGTATAATGGTCGGATACGCACTTTTCACTAAAGGTTACCGCGTATGGTTACCCCAGGAACGTAAAACGATAGAAACTATAAACGTTACTTTTCCGAAAGAAGAGCGCAGAGGAATCATACTGGGTCCAAAGCGAAATACCTACAGCTCATCTGATGAATCTGAATCGGACTCTGATGAAGAAACGAATGACGAGAGTAAACCCGAAAAAGATCCAAAGGAAGAAACGGAGCCAGGAGATATGAGCAGCGTTCCGGCTCAAAGCTCGTTTCCTAATCAAGAAAATGTCCAAAACGGTTCTATACCTGATACGTCTAAAAAAGTTCTTTTTACGCCTGGATCTTCTAAACCCCAATGGGAACGACTAGCTGTAAAACGAAAAGAAGAACCAAGACATGACATTTACTATCGTATAGTTGGAACTAAAACTAGGATAAATCATGGTCAGAAGCCAAAGATTATTGTGAGAAACACAATATACCTTTTAAAAGAACAGATTTTGATTTTCGTATTTCTAATACTTATTAAGGTCGAGTTAAAATACCTAGTGACGAAGAGTCTGACAATGAAACAATCGAAGCTAATTTTGTAGATATTAAAATACCTTCAAATTATAATGAAGCTTATAATTCCCCCCAGAAAAAAGAGTGGTTTAAAGCTATGGACGACGAGATTCAAACAATGAAAGAAAGAAAAGTCTGGACTTTAGTCCCTAAACCTGACAAAACTACAATTGTTAATAACCGATGGGTGTATACTGTAAAACGTAACAAGGATGATAAAATCGTCAGATACAAGGCACGATTAGTTGCTCAAGGTTTTCGTTAGAAAAAAGGGATAAATTACGATGAAGTGTTTAGCCCAGTTATAAATTTTTCAATCATTAGACTTTTCTTTACCGTTTTAGTTTGTTTATGCGGCTGGTCACATTGTCAGCTTGTCATTAAAGCAGCATATTTATATGCTAAACTAAATAATGAAATTTACATGTATCAACCTCAAGGATTTATCGATAAAGACTATCCTAATCATGTATGCAAATTAAGTAAAGCTATCTATGGTTTAAAGCAATCTGGAAGGGAATGGTTCTTTGAAATAAATTCAGTTTTGATAGAATTAAGATTTAAACGCTTAACCTGGTGTAACTGTGTATATGT
The DNA here is from genome assembly GCA_963932465.1 of Maratus speciosus. NCBI lineage: Eukaryota > Metazoa > Arthropoda > Arachnida > Araneae > Salticidae > Maratus > Maratus speciosus. The sequence continues at coordinate 277,241,618 of OZ010789.1, read as the reverse complement.
CTTTAATGAAAATTTGGTTCTTCTGCTTTATGTAGATGATATTGTTCTGTTTGGAAAAACCCCTCAAGATATAAAACAGGCAATAGACAAGCTACGAAATAAATTTGATCTTAAAATCCTTGGGAAAACTAAAAGACTTTTAGGAGTGACATTTGAGGAGGAAAATAAAACTTTATGTATACATCAATCTGACTATATTTCAGAAGTATATGAAAGGTTTAGCAAGTTTAATATTCCAATAACATCACTACCAATCGCAAAAGGAATTGTTTTATCTAAAACGGATTCGCCAACTACCGAAACCGAAATTCAAGAAATGAGTAAACTCCCGTACCTTAGTTTAATCGGATGTCTTGCGTACATAGCAAGTTGCACACGTCCTGATATTAACTTTGCAGTTAATATATTTTCTCAGTTTCAGGAAAACCCTGGCATGGTTCACTGGAATTACTTATTAAAGTTATTGGGTTATGTTAAATCTACGCAACACTATAAACTTAACCTTTCAAGTATAAAAAGTTTAAAACTTTCATGTTACAGTGATGCAGATTTCGCATCAAATCGAGATGACCGTGTTTCGATGGGGGGGGGGGGAGGAATATTCTATTTTTAGATGAGGCTCCTATTATCTGGCGCACGTTTAAACAAAAATGCGTAGCACTTTCTACAAGGGAGTCGGAATACATAACTTTAAGGGAAGCTGCTAAAGATTTACAGTGGGTAATACGTATCATTCAGGAATGTATAAATTTAAGCATATTTCCAAACGAAGTCAATTTTTCAGCTCAGCTTTTGTGCGATAACCAAGCTGCTATAGATTTTTCACATTCACCCATCGAAAATAACAGGACAAAACACATTAGTGTTAGATATCATTTTCTAAGAAATTTAATTTATGAGAATATATTCGCCCCCAAATATGTAAGATCAAAGGAAAACTTTGCTGATATCCTAACTAAACCTCTCCCCAAAGAAGGGTTAAAGACTTTTGTAAGGAAATGTTTTTCAGTTTAAATAAGTACAAAAACATTATGAATTCTTATATTCATATATAAAAAGTTTAGAATACATGGTATATATGTACTTGCTAATGTGAACTGTTTTTTAATACACTTTTGTATAACAAATTTAATCTAATATTTTTAAACTTGGTTATTGTATAAATGTAGTTAATGTGTTGTATAACGGTATTTTCGTTGTGATCACAATTTTTTATTTTTTTATTTTTCCGATAAGTGCACTTATCAACCTCCCCCCCCCCCTTTTTTTTTTGGTTAACAAATATTTTACATGCTGTATTGTAATGCATCCAAAGGATGATGGTTTAAATGGTTAATTGATCTTTTTTTTTTTTTAATATTTGAAATGTATTAAAGTTATGTGTACATATATTAATGTTCGGAATTGTGTTTATATTTGAATGTTTTTGAAAAGTACAGGTAGCGCAATGTTTTAAAACCTTTTCCTTCTATTAGTGTACATGAAAATGTTTATATGCTGAAATATATTTTTGTTTTAAACTGAAAAAATTAGATTTTCAGCTTTGTCAAATATGTATTAAGTGAAAGGTTACCTTGTTGACGAAAGTGTATGTAGAAGTTAGATATTTTTTATTGTTGCAATTGTAATTATGTATAATGCATCTGATTCTTTAAACTCTTTTGTATGTATGAAAGTTAAATTTTATACAGGAGTATGAAGTTACATCTCCTTTGAAAATCTAAAGGTTTGGAGTTTAAAGGTTAGTTTAATGTGATTTTAAACTATGTATGCTCGTAACTACGGGAGGGGGGGCAATGACAGGCAGGTATGCGAGTTTTTCGCAAGTTAAGTGTGTTTAACTTATTTTTAATCCTCCTGCCAATACCTTGTCCCGAGCTACGAGCAAAAATCGTTTGCATCCACACATTGCCGGTTTTCCAGCTCTTTTAGTCAGTCACCTCGCATTCTGCGAGGTCTTCGTGTACTGCTGAATGCGGGGAGTTTTTTCTTCTGTTACTGTTTATTTACAGCATCTTGCTTTATGCAAATTTTTTTCGGCAAATGTGTGGTATGGCGTAACGGTTTAACTGAATGTATATATTGTGTGGTCGTGCTGTATGAGGTGGCTCTGTTTTTTTCCTTTTAAAATGGATTATGTAAGTTTAAGCCGTTTAAGAGCATGTCTTTAAATATTTAATGTCTTAAGTTTTTCGACATCGAAGTAATGATGTTTGTTTTAGTGATTTTAAATAAAATTATAAAAAGTTCGACGTGTCTTCAGTATATAATCAGCTGGTAATGACTGTCTACACTGCGTTTACTCTGCTCTGGCTTGAATTTAAGTTGTTTAAGCTCGATGAATTCTCACTTTCCACTCTCCCGTAAGCCTGCGCTCATCGCCCTCTAGCGGTCGCAGTTTGCATTTTCGAACTCAAGTTTCTATGTAAATCTTGTTTATCATGATATGACAGAACAGCATGTTAAGTTTGTAATCGACCTTTTAACACACCCTGTATATTGTGTATATGCATTTAATTGCAGTGTATCCTTTAGAAAATATCCTTTAGAAATGGCGAAGTAGAAACGGAGAAATCTAAAATATGCAAAGACACTAATACTGAAACTGTTTCTGAAGGAGAAAATGAGATTGATATGAATAAATGAAACAGAGAAGACGAAAAAATCATTGAACTGGATGATACTTCTGAAACTATGGAACCTTTCCTGATGATGAACAGAATGATAAATTATTTGATTTAGATTCATCTGGGAATGATGCTAATATGGCGAATCTCTGGAAAAAGATGATGTAAGTTATTTTTTATTTATTTCCTTCTTTTTTAGTATTTATAGTCAAAACTCTAGTTTTATTTTATTAATGAATGTAAACGAGAGCTTTTTGTATGAGAAATTGCCAAGCCTTTCATGTATGATAATATAGTATGGTAGTTTTAAATCATATTTTGTACTTGTAAAAATAAATTTACTTCGACCTATTCTTAAAATTTTCAATTCTAATTTTTTTTTTTTAAAGAAATTGCTTTTTGAAGTAGTTACAAAATGCAATATTTTTTAAGAGTCCGTTTAAAAAAAATATGATATAAATTGTCTGGGAATGGTTTATAATTTTAGAAAAAACTGAAATGTGAAAAAGATTGTACGTTAAGTATGTATTTAACATTTTCAGTGAACAGTCAGTGTGTAAGCGTATTTCAAAACATAAATATTATAAGATATTTCGATATATATATTCATTGTTTAGTTTATTATAATTTAAGTTAAAGTTATTCACAAAGCCGTATATGAATACTCTTAGTTATATAAAATATATGAATTTATGGACAAACATGCAGAAAATAATAAAAACAAAAGCTTAAGTTATACTTACCGATTTCGGAATGAAAAGAGTTGCAAGGCATTGTATTTTGAATAGACTGATCAGCATCAAAGTTCAATGTATCTTATTATTCTTACTTTGCAGGATTTTCGCAAATGCTTGATTGAATTTTTAGATCATTTATCAATAGACATTTACATAAATATCGGAGAAATTTAAAGATATGTTTAGAATATGTTTCATTTCCTGTTGATTCAGGAGAACTTTATTTTAAAGATTTGAAAGTATAACTAAAAGCATCAAAAGATATTCGTTTCAAGTGGGCTGAAACTTATGACTATTATTTAAATATTTTGACTAATACTCTTTCAAAAATATTTGTTATTGATTTCTACTAATCTTGAAAGTAGATTGTTATACTTTAGAAATAGTGGTAAGCAAATTAATCAAAACGTAGTTTTTAGAAGCAGTTCTACTGCTCGGCTAAATTATTCAAGAATTGAAATATAGCTATTACATTTAATCCCTTGAAGGGCGGCGGTATATTATAAATACTATTTAATTTTAATTGGCACTAAAATTTTGGAATTAAATTTTGATTTTAATAATGTATCCGAAGAAAATCTTTCACTTGCCTCCATAAAAATTCGTTCTTAAATCCTGGTGTTATTCAATAATTTTAAATTTTTTCCAAAAGAAGTATTCTGCCGCTGGAAGAGTTAAATGAATTTAACCCCTTCACCATCGCATTAAATTATGTTTTAAAAATTCAAATTGTTTATTGCCACCATTTTTATGAAAAAGAAATATTCACCTTATTTAATGACAGGTAAAATGATATCAAAATAAAGCCAATTACACTAATTTATAAAACTGGTGAGAATCAAACAAATCCGAATAATCTGAATAAATGACACAGCCCGTGAATATGACGGGAGCGAGAATTAAGGGGTTAATAAATGATGTAAACGATTAATACATTTTTGCCCATTAAAGCGAAAAATAAATCATCTATACTATTATGTCCGAATATGGAGACGGTGTTTTCATGTTTCTATAAACCGTCAGTGTTTTTAAAGATTGGTGAGTTTGTGAAACCGAACGGACTTATTAGACTTCTTGAACTATTATTTTCTTCTGTCATTCAAAATTCTTTTATGTTACAAATCTTATAGTGCAAAACGCGCATGCCGACAGTTTGATAATTTTCGAAATGTGAACACAATTATGGTGCAGAAGAGGATTGCGGTGCAGATATATACAAATGTACAGTCGTGGAAAAAAAAAGTAAACACCCCTACTAACTCCTTAACAAATTATCGCAGAAGAAAGTTACTGGTACCGAACGATTGGAAATAAAGTCTACTTTTAAATTATGTACATAAAATTTGGTTAGGGGGCCATCTACATATTAAAACGAACTATAACTTTGTTTTTTTAAATAGCAGTATACAATTCTGACAGCATAAATAAACTCTACACCCTTCAATTAGCCTAAAAAAAAATTTTTATGCAATTCGTACGATAAGTTTCCGAGAAATTAGTTATTTTAAAACGAGCGTATTTTAAGGGCTGTATCCGAATTGAAGTTCAGTACTGGATTGTTAACCGAGAGAGCCTTATTCTTGATCAAGACACCTTCAGCGCCACTCACGCAGTCAATGAAGCCTGTAGATTACAGGATAGCATAAGTACGAGCTCGTAATTTCAAAATAGCTAGTTACTTCTATCATAGATGGCCATTTTGCCGTTTTTTAAGCATAATTTGAAAACTACTTGGAAGAAAAATGTGAAATTTTAGATTTCCATAAAGCAGGACCTAATAAATCTAAATCCATAATAAAATTTGTAGGTTGCAATTCATAATTTTTCCGAATATTAATTTCATAATTCATATTTTTTTCATAAAATTATAAAAATTGTAAATTCAGCGTATTTATGTTTAGATATATTAGTATTATTGCTACACAAAAAATTAGCACATTTGGAGCATAATTTCAGGAGATATAAACAAAAATATGAAAATGTAATTTAACATTAGAAGCACTAAATTTTGAATTTTTATAATTCAAAAACTTATCATTGAAATGACTTAAAATTTGGTGTCTAGGCATAGTTTGAACCGAAGATTTGAAATATCTCGTTAAAATGGGGTATTGACATTGAAAAAAATTAAGTTCGGATTCGTTTTAATATGTAGATGGCCCCCTAAGTAAATTTTATATGCATCATTTAAAAGTAGACTTTATTTCCAATCGTTCGGTACGAATAACTTTCGTCTACGATAATTTGTTGAGGAGTTAGTAGGGGGTGTTTACTTTTTTTTCCACGACTGTACAAATACAGTATAATAGCGATATAAAATTTTCGTAATGTATAATATGAACGCATCATTATAAGCTTCTAAAGTTTTCATTTTAAAAACTAGGGGGCTCTGCCCCCTACGAGCTACGCTCGCCAACCCCCGTTCAGGCACACCAAAATCCAAAAAGCACGCTAATTTGATCGGCTTTAAAAATATTGAATTAAAAAAAAAAAAAAAAAAAAAAAAACAGTAGAGATCTCTCTGTAAACGGGTTTCCAGTCGTTTTCCTTGGATTGGGGATTTTAAAGACCAAATCTGTTGCTGTTAAGATATACAATGGCTGTTTTCGTATTTAATTAAAAAAAAATTAGTTATTTGAAAATAAGCTAATGTAAAATGAATTAAGTAAACAGTGTCATTGTCTCCCGGTATTTTTTAGCAGCGCTATAAGATAGTTCTTTGAAATAACTAATTTTAAATGTATGGTTTCAAATCTGACGTAATTTACACCAAACTTTTATTTCTCTTATTTATATTCACGTAAAAATTCTTTTGTTGTTAGAAGGAAATATTATTTGCTCTGTCTTCGAATTCACGATAATAGTTGAAAAGATTATCTCAAAATATCTCGCGCAAATATGTTTTTCAATTTAAATTGTTTTACCATATTTTTTGGGCATTTTAAATATGACGTAAATTCAAGTGTAAATATGGTTCTTATGACATAATTTTCCTGCTTTTAATATGTAATCATTTAATTCTAATTTTAAAGTTTTTTTTTCTTTCTGTTTGTAATAGTCACGTGTAAATAAATTTTTCATTTGAAGTAATATTTAATATGATAATTTGTTTCGCTGTTTATACAATTGGCAACAGTTTAAATTAATGACATTTTCTAAAATTTGTAAAAAAACATCTCTCGAAATGCTGAAAATTTGAATTTAAAATAGAGATAAAACCTCAAAAAATGCGTCAAATAAGAAAAATAAATGCAATCTGTGCATTGGGAACTTATAACGTATAAAATGATCTAAAAATGATTAAATTCTCATGTATAGTTTTTGCTCAAATAAAACTTTTTTAATGGATCGACTTTGTCCAACTTTAGCATTAAATATCTCTTAAAATAATTCTTCGATTTGAAAACTGTCTGCATCAGCGTGTTTATCAAACATTTTTCTATAGTACCACCGATTTTCATATTTTTGTATGCAACAGTTTTCTTAATATTAACGATGAAAGGCCATGCTTAAGCATTCAAATTGGATGCCGTCTACCCGGAATATCTACGCAGATGTTCATTGGTCCATTTCCAAATCAAAACTTTTCTTTATATATAGAAGGATATTTTAAGTTGCATACTTACCGATTTTGGAATGCAAAGAGTTGCAAGACATAGTACTTTGAATAGCTTGATCAGCATCAAAATTCGATGTATCTTATTATTCTTACTTTGCAGGATTTCCGCAAATGTTTGGTTGAATTTTTAGGCCATTTATCAATGCACATTTGCAGAAATATCGAAGACTTTGAAAGATACGTATAGAATGTGTTTCATTTCCTGTTGATTCAAGAGAACTTTATTTTAAAAATTTGAAAGTATAACTAAAAGCATCGAAGGATATTCGGCTCGACAGGGCTGATACTTATCACTATTTAAAAAATATTTTGACATACTCTTTCAAAATAATAATCTTCGTTATAAATTTCTACTAATGTTGATAGTGGATTATTATTCTTTAGTAATAGTGGTAAACAAAATAATAAAAACATAGTTTTCAACAGCAGTTCTGCTGCTCGGCTAACTTATTCAAGAATCGAAATATAGCTGTTACATTTAACCCTTTCAGAGGCGGTGGTATGTTTATGAAACTACTTAATTTTAATTCTTAAACGCCACAATGGCACCATAATTTTGATAAAATATTTTCCATTTAATTTGAAAGTGAAATATATCCTTTTTTTTTATTTCCAATTAAATTTGTTGGTACATTTCGGTGCCATTCATTTATTTCAACACTTTAGCATTGAAAATGTTTTGCCCCTGAAAGGGTTAAATTAATTTAATAAATGACGTAAACGATTCATACTTTTTTGCCCATTAAGTGAAAAATAAATCATATACAGTCAATCATCGAATTAAGTAAGCAATGCGTTTCGCAATTTTTAACGTAACTTGAATTTTACGTAAGTCGATTTTGTAAATTGATTACGTAATATTTTGTAAGAAACTGCAGTATTTATTTATTATATATAAATATTAACGATAAGAACAAGAATAATTTTTCACAACTTAGAATGTAGTATAGTATCTTATTTGTAAATATAGTATGCATATTATTTACATAGTACGTTTTTGAATAAGGCATCATGCAGCAGTATTTACTCGGATATAAACTGTAAAAGAATAAAAAAGCATGAAAACAAACTGAAAGAAAATTTTTTTCAATTAAAAAATCTGTTATGAAATACAGAATTTGTAAATATAACATTCATGAATTTATTTAAACGATTTTCAATCTACATCAAACGAACTGGTGAAGCTAGAAGAATAAAAAAACATTCGTTCATCTTGATCGAAACTTTAAAATTAGCTTTCGTTCTGGTTTGAATTCAGCTAATTGTTAAAGAACATAACAGTAACATAATTATTACGGTTGATCCCACATTTTTTTTGTCTCATTTCAATTAGATTTCAGTTTGTTTTGTTAGATGGTCTCAGGACTCTTAAAAAAAAAAAAAAAAAAAAAAAAAAAAAAGACCATTTTCAACATTTAATATCTTAAAATGTATATGATTTTAAAACATAATTTTGATTGGGATAAAATATATAAGTATGTTTTTTTTTTCATTTTATATATTCATAAAACTACAAGATGCAGAATTAGCATTTACAGGGGATTCCAAAATGTCAGATATTTGACGAGCAGAAAATTTGTCTAACAGCTTATGCAAACGATTACAAAATGGTAGTTTTGGTACCTAATTATACTTTAGATTTTAACAATTACCCTGAACCTAAAAAAATTTGTAAATGTATAGTATATTTTTCATTAAAAAAAAATATTCATGACTGTTTTTTTTATTGGGTCAACCCAAGTCCTACCTGAAAATGTAAAGCCTAACCTGGAACTGACACAAGCCTGAAGCATTTAAACTCAATCCGACCCATAAGGAAAAAATAGCGTTAACCCGACCCGTAACGAAAAAATTAGCGTCAACCTGATCCAAAACGTGGGTTAAATCGAGTTACCCTCTAATTCAACAACGAGCGTCCTTTACAGAAATTTTTATCTTTTGCCACCGGTATTTCTAAATGAAAATTTTACTTAATTGAAAAGCTGAAACTTCCTATTTAAATACTACCAGTTATGAATTTTGCTATTCCATCAATCTTATGTGACGGGGATGTGGGGCAAGTGGACCGGGCTCCTCGACCAAATCATCTTCGAACTTATTTAAATAATATTGTTAAAAACTATACTCCATAAAAACAAGTGAACGTATGCGTATTTTGAAAAGCCAAAAACTTTTAAGTTTGGTGCATTATATTAAAAATTTTAACAGATCCGGGTAGTAATTTTTAACGATAGAGAAAAAAAAAATCCTTCCGTTTTTCTGGACTGGAAAGTATCAAAATCGAGCCGTACGCGCGGAGCGTTGATACTATTTAATATTTCAATGTTAATAAGTTTTTCTAACAAAGTTTAGTACCATATGTTAACATTTTAAACGTATAGTACAGGGTTCGTACGTGTACCGTTATTTTCAAGGCCAAATATCGCTATTTCTTTTATAGAAAAATAAATCTAGTTTGAACAGACGAAATTTCGCCTTAATTAAGAACAGATTTTTTATAAGAAAAATACTGGTACCGAAGAATTTCTCAGTCTGAAAATTCAAGGACCCGTACAAACCTTGTACTACCAACAATAAAACAAATCAATAAAATATATAGCAAACCACTATCGTTTCAACTTTCATGAATTTTAACTTTTGTTGCATAAAATCTTCCATTCAGGTTTTCATTTCAGTTCTTAAATTGCTTTTGACGATAATTTATCCAATTATATATAAATTTCTTAAAACCATTTGAAAATGTTTCGCGGTCGCAAAACTCAATGCAATTTCATTACATAATTGAAACCCCTTACAACCTGTAATAGATCTCATAATGAGGAACTTTGGGGAAATCTTTCGCTGAATCAAATATTATAAATTATATTTCATTTCATTCGTAAGTTTGTGTCATTTAATCTGCTATAAACGAATCTTGAAATTACATTTTATCTAAATTTACTTTGAAATTTTTGAAATCTCTAGAGAAATAAAAGTTTCTTCTAATTCAGAAAACCTATTAAATGCAGAAGTTGCATTCAAAAGTCTTATAATTATTTCATGAGCAAAATAAATGATAGAAAATTTGTAAATCCTATATATTTATAGTAATTGAATGATTTTACACCGAATAATTTGGGTGATTTTTCAAAGGCGTCCATGAAACAGCGTGTCTTCTACTAAATATAAAGAAGAAAGAAAAATCATGCGTCATGTATAGAATCTGAAACCATTTCCCCAACACTAAAGGAATGCTGTAAAAAAATTTCCCTGTTTAATAAGGTAAACAAGTGGATGTGTGATCACAAATAGCATAGAGGGTTTCGTTTAATATTCCTTTCAAAACACTTTACCATTTTGCAAAATCTGTTAGTTCCACATTTTGCAATCAAGGGGCACACTCTATTCGAAACAAACCTCTATCCGAACGAAACTCCGTTTTACAACCTATCTGTAGATATACTAGTCGAGGGGATCGGGCCCATAGTACCTGAGATAGGTAGGCGCCCTCCTGATGGTAAAAAGTGGAAATATATATATAATAAAATATATAAGGTTAGGGTGCATAATATGAAAGAGTGGTCAAAGTGCTGTGCAATGATATATCACGTGAGCGGTGTCGGTAAAACTTAGGAAAATATCCACTGGGTGAAAAGGGGAGAGGTAGAAAAATTGCTTAGAGCCCGGGGGGGGGTAAATATAAGATTTTTTGAAATTTTATGATTTGCCGTGTGATCGCAAATGTTCAGTTATACGTATGCAGAATTTAAAGTCTCCAACTTAATTAGGAACTCAGTTAGAAAAAAAAATGCTTAAAATACACAAGTTAGAGCCCATACGGGTAAATATAAGATTTTTATCAACATTTTATAATTTGTCGTTTGAATTGAGGTGTTCAACTATAAGTATGCAAAATTTCAAGTTTCCAACATGTATACTTTTTGAGAACGGGCTCTGTGACAGAGGGACAGACAGACAGAGGAGTGAGACGAATAGGGTTTCGTCATATGAACGAAACCCTAAAAAGGATATCTAAATAAACAATTTAGAAAACGCATAACACAGTTGAACTCCCAATTTCAGAAATTAAAATCTACAGTCGATAAGAATTCTTTTGATCAGCCTTGTATATGATCAATAGATTTCTTACACTCGACATGGTTTGCTAAAATTCAAATCTGCTCCAAATCGAAAGACACGTTTCTATTTTATTTTCAGTATTTATTCACATGTGCTAACTTGAAAAAAATTCTGCTGCTCTGTATATGATCTACAGATTTTTGTAGACACTCAAACAGCGTGCCCATAAAAAATTTTCCCAGTTTTAAAATTTAATAGTACCAACTATAAGCGTTGTAGAGTGTCGATTCATTGTCAAACTCAAACAGTTTTAGATAAGAAAATGCGCTAGTACTGCATTGTTATTTACTCGCTTTCAGTGCCACATACGCAAAATGGCGACTCCTGAGCGTAAAGCTTTATTGCTGAGATGGAGATTTAAAAGTGTATACTACCGAAAAAAACTTCCTTTGGGGGCTTCATAAAAAATCGTGTCTACGTTCCGCTGCTACCTAATGATTTGCCAGAGTTGAGTCACAGAATTGAGGCGGCTATTGCTTCCATTATTCCGAACTTGTTAACCGAAGTGTGGGGGGAAATTGGAATTTAGGTTGGATGTGTGCCTTATAACTAAAGGTGCACATATTGAACATTAGTAAGAAAATCTAGGTGACCTTACCTTCAATTTGATGCATGATTTGGTCTAAATAGTCTAAATCAGGGGTTCTCAAACTACGGTACGCGTACCAGTAATGGTATGTGAACCTCTCGCTACTGGTACGCTTAATGAAATAAGCATTATAAAAACTAAAAAAGCGTGAATTTATCATCTTGGAAATTTTCGTATGCAAATATGAAGCTTTTCTTTCTTTTTTTTTTTTTTTTTTTAGAAATTTTCGAATGCAAATATTATTCTTTGCGCTGTTTTTAGAATTGAAAACAATCTCTATAATAATAGCCAAAGTCATGTAACTATTATCAACAGTTCCGGGAGGATCCCTTCGCTTTTTATATTCCAGACGGCCATTTTGGTACTTCAGTGTTAGCCAGCCACAGGCGATAAGTCGCCAAATAGTATTCTATCGCCATCATTTCACTTATATAATAATAGTCCAAGTCATATAACTGCCACAAACAATTACAACTCTTAAAAAGAGAGAAACAACGTATTTAAAACACAAATGTAAATAATTTTAAAAAGCATATAGCTATTTCGAAGCCTCTAAGGCCTCATCATCAGTGCTTATAAATAAAAGATAAAATTAAAATAAACTGTGGCATAAAAGATGGAGGGGGGAGAGATACAGCCAAAAAAGCGCACCTCACATCTCGACCGTCCAAGGCGAAATGAAAAGCAAAGTTCACAAACAGCCACGGAATCGGTCTCACGCGCACACTGGGGAGACCAATCAAAAACTGCTCAGATGCTCCGAGAGAGTTTGAACAATGCGGAGAAAATGGGTGTGGGGGAAGGAGGACGAATTAAAGGAAATTAAACCATAACTTTGAAAAATTGGGCGTGCTGGACAAATCGTTAACTAAGCTGTTTGAATTTTTCCATATGTGGTAGGCTTCCCAAAAGTTAAGATCGTAAATTGATGAGCATTTCTGCATTAATGAGGCTTCGGAAAATTTAAAATTATGATTGTCGGACCAGCAGTGATTAGCAATAGCGGAACGCTTGATGTCGCAGTTTTTAACGCAAGTGTTATGCTCCCCCAAACGGACCTTAAGGGGTCTTTTCGTTTGACCAATGTATATTTTATTGCATTCGCAAGTTATCTTGTAAATACCCCAATGTGAAAAACTGTCAATTGGATGTTTCAGATTTGAGAATTGAATTTCGTTAAACGGAGTATAAACTACCTTAAAATCAAATCCTAACAAGATTTTAGAAATTTGATGGCTTATTTTCGGAAAATATGGAAGTATAATTAAATTTTTGAAATTTTCATTGCCGGCAGTGTTGACTTTGTATTGAGAACGTTTACTTAGTTTATTATAAATGGAATCTATGATTTCAGCTGTAAAACCTCGACCTAACTCATCCACCTAACCAAAAGTTGGCTGCTTTCAACGCTTATGTCTATCGGGCTTTAAATATTTATTCTTCCGACAGTTTACTAAAAGCTGAAATAAATTATATTAAATCCATTTCCATTGATCGAGGTTTTACAGCTGAAATCATAGATTCCATTCATAATAAACTAAGTAAACGTTCTCAATCCAAAGTCAACACTGCAGGCAATGAAAATTTCAAAAATTTAATTATATTTCCATATTTTCCGAAAATAAGCCATCAAATATCTAAAATCTTGTTAAGATTTGATTTTAAGGTAGTTTATACTCCGTTTAACAAAATTCAGTTCTCAAATCTGAAACATCCAATTGACAGTTTTTCACATTGGGGTATTTACAAGTTAACTTGCGAATGCAATAAAATATACATTGGTCAAACGAAAAGACCCCTTAAGGTCCGTTTGGGGGAGCATAAAACTTGTGTTAAAAACTGTGACATCAAGCGTTCCGCTATTGCTAATCACTGCTGGTCCGACAATCATAATTTTAAATTCTCCGAAGCCTCATTAATGCAGAAATGCTCATCAATTTACGATCTTGACTTTTGGAAAGCCTACCACATATGGAAAAATTCAAACAGCTTAGTTAATGATTTGTCCAGCACGCCCAATTATTCAAAGTTATGGTTTAATTTCCTTTAATTCGTCCTCCCCCCCCCCCACCCATTTTCTCCGCATTGTTTGAACTCTCCCGGAGCATCTGAGCGGTTTTTGATTGGTCGTCCCAGTGTGCACGTGAGACCGACTTCGTGGCTGTTTGTGAACTTTGTTTTTCATTTCGCCTTGGACGGTCGGGATGTGAGGTGCGCCTTTTTGTCTGTATCTCTCCCCCCCCCCCTCTTTTATGCCACAGTTTATTTTAATTTTATCTTTTATTTATAAGCACTGATGATAAGGACTTAGTGGCTTCAAATAGCTATATGCTTTTTAAAATTATTTACATTTGTGTTTTAAATACGTTGTTTCTCTCGTTTTAATACATTGACACAAAGTACATCCTCTCCCCCTCTTTATGAATTACAATCCTTCGCTTTTCATAAGAAAGGTTTAAAGAATCAAAGTTATTTTTTCGAATAAAACTACATAAAAGTTGCCATGATCGCAAAGAATTCTTTGTACTTTTATGTTAGCCGGGTGCAAATCTCGCCAATAGCTTTTTGTTTTAACTCGCCAGTTAGCATTTTTTATTTTTCGAGTGGTAAATTAAAACGGTACTACTTGGTTAACCCATCGACAAAAAATCTACCGCTAAACTCTAAGATTAAATGCCAATAATGGCTTATCGTAAATGTCACATTCACTTGGTATTAAACACATTACACGTGTTTATTACGTCATCAAGTGTTTTTTAATTCGACATTTTATTTGTATTTGTATTAATATTGTACTAATTTATTTGTTCTTTCGTTATTTAAAATAAAAATTACGTCAATTTGTGTAATTTGGTGAGTTTTTTGGCGATTTATATAATCTCGCGAAATTGGTCGACAGTATAACTAAGTAGTACCATTAAAACATTGCTTTGAATTTGAAATTAAATGTCAGGATTTGTTGCATTATTTAATCGGGTTTGGCGGGATTTTTTTTACGACAATTTGGCGAAAACCTTGTTTTCGAATATCAGTTACATATGTATTTTTAAATTATTTTCTATTATTTTTAAAATGAAATAACAATAAATAAATTAAAAAAAAATTAATAACTATAGAACAAAATAATTTATAACATTTTTTTTAAATAAAAAGAATATAAATGTAAATAAACATTTATTAATAAATAAGCAACAATAGCCGGGTTACCATGTCAGGCAAAATAAGGCCATTTTTGCGCCATTTAGGTATCCCGGTGCGTATATGATATCTGCGCCTAATATTTTTTTTTTCGTTTCGTTTAAAAGAAAAGAAAGAAATGAAAGCCATTAATTTTAATGTTTTCAGTTTTAAATGGAAGTTTTGTATTAAATAAATTGATAATGAAATACAAAAAAAAAAAAAAAAAAAAAAAAAGCATTGTTCTTAGCATATATTTAAGGGAGGCCAAACTGGTCGCCAAATTAGTTTAAAATAATAACCTTTACTAAAACGAGGTGGAACCCGCCGAATTTCGACGAAAGAAAATGTTTACAAAGGAACTGTTGCATCAAATTTATAATACATCAACAACAATAATTAGAATAAAAAATCCATCTTACATTTGTTAATTTAACTCTCCAAAGACATATTTTAACCTAAGATTAACAAAATACTTTTTTCATAAACTTCAACTGTTAAAATTATTGAAAAATTAAACTTAATTCCTATACGTCATCACTAACATATAATCAACATAAGTAATTTTGATTAAGTTAGTAATTGATGCTTGGTATTACGGAATGAAAAATCCGCAAAAATGAACTTGACATAATCATAGAATTTTTCTACCTTTACATCTAAACCAAATCAAGTCATTTTCCACGTTTCACATCCATATTAACCATTTAAAAACATTTTAATGCGCAGTAGGTTATTAATAAATATATTTTCAAGCTTGAAGTCACGTTTGTCAACTATTACAACTTTTCATGTTAAAACTCCCACTCGTGATTTGAGGTCTTAGTATAATCTCTGTACCTGCGCGTAAAAATTCCAGAAATTTATAACTTTTAGACGTATTCAAGGGGAAAATCTCGTTTTATCAAATAAAATTATCGTTTACTTTTAAATATGACGTCATTTTCAGTCGCTGAAATATTTTGCCTATTGACTCAAACTCAATATCAGTGAAATGAAAAAATAGTGAAATATAACAGCATCATCAGAGAAATTGTGTCTTTTTTTAAGCGTAACGTCATTTTCTGTTCAAATTTTTAAAAATATATTTTTAATTGTAATGAGAAAATGGCATCAGTAAGAATATAATCAATAAATAAACTAATCCACTTTTAATAGAAATGAAGAACTTCAGTTGCCACGATTAGAAAATTGGTATTAAAAACTATAAAAAAATTAATATCTCAAAAATAAATTGAGATACAGCTTTCAAACAAATTGCATTTAAAAGTGCATTTTTTTCTGCATACGACGGTGGAAACATTTAAAATGTGGGATGTTTAGAAGTTTAAAAATTTGCAGTAGCGAAAATTGTAAAAGCGAAATTTCATTTCAAATTTCAAAGTGTTGCCATTCGCAGAATGACGTATGCGTTACGCACAGATATGTTTGTCCTTTATAATATAGATATGAAAAAAAAAAACATATGTTATGATTAAAATTTGAGTTGCCATCATTAGAAAAAAGTATTTAAAATTAGAAAAAAAATAATATTTCGAAAACTATTTCGAATTTAAAAATTCTAATACCAGTTTTGAGATCTGCGGATCAATACCGATTTTTGGTGTTATTTTCATCGCAAAGTATTCCATATTTTAGGAGAAATTGCCGCGAAACATAATCAGTTGTTTAATCAGTCGTTTCATAAATTCGTTACATTTCAGTTGTTTCATATATCCGTTTCATAAATTCGTTTCATTAAGATTTTATATATATAGGGTATATTATATACATGCATGGAATAGTAAAATATATTCATCGCTGTCCCGTCATCCAAGGCTGTCTGATTGATGGCTGGCGACTTTTCCAACACTGTTTATTAGTGAGAAATGGCAGAACCAGGTACCGGCCGTAGTGGCTCATTGGTTAGGGCAACAGCCTAGTACTCTGTGGTCCCAGGTTCGATTTTTAAAAATTTCAAAAATCTCTGGCTAATCATGTTAGGTTATTGTTACAGGTTTTTGTTGACTTCGACCAACAAATTCAGAGGGGTGATAGTTGGCATCAAGAGGAAGAAAAACTACCATAGAATATAGCGTCGCAAAACGTATTTAAGGGGTCTTGTGCCTTTTAAACTCGTCAAAAATTAAGGAAAAACTTCAAAGTTTGAATTAGTCTATCTTCAAAACCATTTTATGTATAAGCAGGATATTTTGGATATTGATTAAACAGATTATGCTTTGTAATACGCTACCATTAGAAATTAACTAGCCTTTTACATAACTTGTGTATTGTTGAAATCAAATTAGCTAATTTTTTACTTTCTTCTATCTTTACAAGAAGAAAGTACCGGTTTCATGAAAATTTTCGAATTCCAGTTTTCGACGGATTTACATGTTTTATGGGTCGGAGATTCCAAAAAGCATGTTTTTACAAAATGTCTGTCTGTGAGTCTGTCTGTCCGTCTGTCTATCTGTCGGTATATGACACAAATTTTGTGGGCGCTATATCTCAAGAACTAATGCACGAAATTTAATAAAAATTTATATTCAGGTAGTCCCTGATATAGATTGGTGCTTATTAGTTTTTGGTGTAAATCGCCCTGCAGGTGGCGCTGCTGTGTAGCATTTTGCAGGATTTCCGCAAAAGCTCTATCTGAAGAAGTAATGCACGGATTTTTATAAAACTTCAGACTCCGTTAGTCCTTGACATGAATTGATGCTGTTTACGTTTTGGTGTAAATCGCCCAACAGGTGGCGCTGCTATGCTGCATTTTGCAGGATTTACACTATTTTCGCAGTAGCTCTGTCTCAAAAACTAATGCACACATTTTCATCAAACTTCGGATTTTGTTAGTCCTTCATATGAAAAGATACTGACTACGTGTTGGTGTAAATTGCCCAATAGGTGGCGCTGCTGTGCTGCATTTTGAACTATTTCCTCAACAGGTCTATCTCATGAACTAATGCACGAATTTTCATCAAACTTCAGATTTAAGTATAACTTGATTAATATTGCTGCTGATTATGTGTTGCTGTAAATCGCTCAACAGGTGGCGATTCTATGCTGCATTTGTCATGATTTGCGCAATACCTCTATCTCAAGAACTAATGCACGAATTTTCCTCAAACTTCATATTCAGTTAGACGTCGACATAAGTTGTTGATAATTAGGTTCTAGTGTAAATAACCCAATAGGTGGCACTGCTATGCTGAATTTTGCTGGATTTATACGATTTCAGCAACAGTCATACCTCAAGAACTAATGCACGGAATTTCATATTTTTAGAATTCTCATGATGAACACAGATTGCCATTTACTTTGGCATTGAGATAGTGAATTTTGAAGTATTGACATGTATGAGATAGAAGAGAGTTTTGTGATGGCCACAACATACTAGTTTACTCCAGAAGTCAATGTGCGCATGATAACTTGAGAAAGTATGTATGGATTGTCATGAAATTTGGTAAATATACTAAACAAACAGGTGTGTTTAAAATGAACTATTTTTAAGTATTTACAATTGTAATATTTTTAGTTATGATTATTTTTATTTATTAAAAATATAAAATTTTGATTTTATTTTACAATTTTTTTTTTCTTATATTGTTAATGAAACAATTTTGTCCTAAGAGTAGTTCATTTTAAATACACATATACGTTTAGTATCTTTACCAAATTTCATGACAATCCATACATACTTTCTCAAGATATCATGAGCGCAATGACTTATGGAGTAAAATAAAGAGCTATTTTGATTTCAACAATACACAAATTCTGTAAAAGCTGATAAATTTCTAATGGTAGCATATTACAAAACACAATCTGTTTAACCAATATCCAAAATTTCATGTTTATACATAAAAAGGTTTTGAAGATAGACTAATTCAAACTTTGAATTTTTTCGTGAAATTTCGTCACGTTTAAAAGGTACAAGACCCCTTAATCAAAAATACGGAGTGTTCTACCCTAACTTAATTTGGGTTGACGATAATAACTTTCAGAAAACTGAAGTACAGTCGGGGAAAATAAAAAGTAAACACCCCCTACTAACTCCTCAATAAATTATCGTTAAAGAAAGTGACTGGTACCGAACGATTGGAAATAAAGTCTACTTTTAAATGATGTATATAAGATTTGCTTAGGGGGCCATCTACATATTAAAACGATCCATATCTTTGTTTTTTTCAATAGCAGTACACAATTTTAACAAGATATTTCAATTCTTTGGTTCAAACTATGCCTAGACACCAAATCTGAATCATTTGAATGATAAGTTTTTGAATTATAAGCATTAACTATTCGGATATATCAATCCCAAAACTTCCATTTATCTCATGCATGTCAATACCTCAAAATTAGTTATGACTGTGCCAAAATTAAATAGCAGTCTATTATCATCATGAGGACTCTAAAAAAAAAAGAAATTCCGTGCATTAGTTCTTGAGATATGACTATCGCTGAAATCGTGTAATTCCAGCAAAATGCAGCATAGCAGCGCCACCTGTAGGGTGATGGTTTACACTAGAATCTAATCATCATCAACTTATGTGAACGTCTAACTGAATATGAAGTTTGGGGGAAAATTGTGCATTAGTTCTTGAGATAGAGCTATTGCGCAAATCATGACAAATGCAGCATAGCAGCGCCACCTCTTGAGCGATTTACACCAACACATAATCAGCAGCAATATTAATCAAGGTATACTTGAATCTGAAATTTGAGGAAAATTCGCCCACTAGTTCTTTAGATAGATCTACTGAGGAAATCTTGCAAAATGCAGCACAGCAGCGCCACCTGTTGGGCGATTTACACCAACACGTAGTCAGCATCATTTCATATCAAAGACTAACTAAATCTGAAGTTTGATGAAAATGTGTGCATTACTTCTTGAGATAGAGCTACTGCGGAAATCATGTAAATCCTGCAAAATGTAGCATAGCAGCTCCACCTGTGAGGCGATTTACACCAAAACGTAAACAGCATCAACCCAAATCAAGGACTAACTGAATCTGAAGTTTTATAAAAATCCGTGCATTAGTTCTTGAGATATAGCTATTGCGGAAATCCTGCAAAATGCAGCAGCATAGCACCATTACCTTCTGGTCGATTTACACCAAAAACTAATCAGTACCAATTTATATCAAGGGCTACCTTGAATATAAATTTTTATTAAATTCCGTGCATTAGTTCTTGAGGTAGAGCGCCCACAAAATTTGTATCACATACATACAGACAGACAGACGGACAGACAGAGAGAGAGACAGACAGACAAACAGACAGACAGACTCATAGACAAAAATTTTGAAAAACATGTTTTTTGGAATCTCTGACCCCTAAAACGTGTAAATCCGCCGAAAACCGGAAGTCGAAAATTTTCACGAATCCAATACTTTCTTCTTATAAAGATAGAAGAAAGTAAAAATTGAGTGCTTTTCATGTTAAATTACATTTTCATATTTTTATTAATATCCCTTGAAATTATACCCCTAATGTGCTAAGTTTTTGTGTAACAATAATACTAAAATACCCAAACATAAATACGTTGAATTTGCAATTTTTATAATTTTATGATATGAATTATGAAATTAATATTCGAAAAAATTATAAATTGCAACCTACAATTTTTTTGATGGATTTAGATTTATTAAGTCCTGCTTTATGGAAATCAAAAATTTCACATTTTTCATCCAAGTAGTTTTCAAATTATGCTTAAAAAACAGCAAAAGGATGGTTTAAGGGGCCGTCTATGATAGAAGTGACTAGATATTTTGAAATTTCTTATGCTATCTCGCAATCTAGCAGTATTCAATGACTGCTTGAGTGGCGCTTAAGATGCCTTGATCAAGATATATGCCTTGATCATGCCTCTCTCGGTCATCAATCAAGTACTGAATTTCAATTTGGATACAGCCCCTAAAATAAGGTCGTTTTAAAATAATTAATTTCTCGGAAACTTATCGTACGAATTGCATAAAAATTTGTTTTTAGGCTCATTGTACGGTGTAGAATTCTTTTATGCTGTCAGAATTGTGTACTGCTATTGAAAAAACAAAGATATGGTTCGTTTTAATATGTAGATGACTCCTAAGCAAATTTTATATACATCATTTAAAAGTAGACTTTATTACCAATCGTGTGGTGCCAGTAACCTTCTTCTACGATAATTTTTTGCAGAGTTAGTAAGGGGGGGGGGGAGGTTACTTTTTTTCCCACGACTCTACAATATAATAAAACTTTTAATAGGCATTCTCACCTTTGTTGTAAATGTGATAACATAAAAAAAAATGGTAGGAGTTTCCATTATACGCGACAGCAGTATGCACTTGGCGCTCCACATTTAGGACTGCGATTTCCGGTTCATACGGTATCATCGATTCCTTGAGCACCATGTATTATAGAGCATTTCGGGATGTTATAACATTTTTACAAAACAAGGTACTTATCGTTGCATTTTCATTACATAGTTTTTATTTTTCTCAAAATTATTACCGCCAGTCCAAGTTCATTTAGGTTGAATCTTCCTGTACTACTATGACTAAAAAACTGGCTTGTGACCCCATGTTCTACGGCAATTTTCCATCCTCTTGGTATAGCTACTAGAATACATAGTGTGGAAATCGACTATCTCTGTAATACTTAAACAAGTTGGAAATTGCTCGTCAAACGTGGCAAATGAGGTGCGTTCGTACTATAACTAGTTTTATAATTATTTTTTGCACCCCATATTGTACTGAATGTATAATTTTTTGCACTTCATAAAGTGCATAGTCTGATACATCATTAAAACGCACTTCCAATAATTTTTTCCCATTCCCGTAATGTAACGGAACACTTTTGACTGTCCCTGTAATTAAACTATACATCCGATTTTCCTAAAATTTGAAATAGCTCGACAAAATTTTGCAACAACTATATCTTTAAAATTTCAGACCATTCGGAAGGCTGTAATATCATTAAAATGCACTTGCAATAATTTTTCCCATTGGCCGTAATGTAAAGAAAAACTTTTGACTGTCCCTGTAATTAAACTATACATCCGATTTTCCTAAAATTTGAAATAGCTCAACAAAATTTTGCAACAACTATATCTTTAAAATTTCAGATCATTCGGAAGGCTCTAATATCATTAAAATGCACTTGCAATAATTTTTCCCATTGGCCGTAATGCAAAGAAAAAATTTGACTGTCCCTGTAATTAAACTATACATCCGATTTTCATAAAATTAGAAATGGCTCGACAAAATTTTGCAACAGTCATATATTTGAAATTTCAGACCATTCGGTTGGGTAGTTTTTGCTCTGTTACATGCGGACAGACGGACGGACTGAACGACGACTATAGGTGCTACGTATTTATATAATTACGAACGCACCTAAAAAGTGCTAAAATATTGTATCCCTTAAATATGCAACGGTGCTGCTGCAATATGCAGATCGCAGCGACATCTGCAGGATATTTTCTACAACCGCAAGGTATTGCTAGTCTATACAATGTAATACTAGTAATACAAAACTCCCGCAGATGTCGCTGCGATCGACACTTGGCATTTTAGCAGTATCGTCGCACATTTAAGGGATAAAATTTTTTAGCACTGTTTGGATAGCATATTTCCACACTAGGTATTCTAGGCGCTGTACTCTTGTTGTCTATTATCACTTCTCTGAATTTGTCAATCGCATTCTGCAACACACTGTATTTTCTCATGTGGTTGCATTATATCATAGATTAACATACAACATGGGACATTTACGGCAAAATCTGTAATGGCAACAGTAGTAGCGTTACTACCGACAAGGGGGAAGAATTAACAAGGCTTCGAAATTTATCTATGTTGAAGAAATATGTTTACGCTCTATGTTTTGAATATCTATTCTTTCCTAAAACGAAGCAGAGGCAGCGAGAGAGGCAGAGGATACTTTATGATTTATTTATTTAGCTGTTTTTTTTTCTTTGTTATCGTACCTGTATCGTTCACCTTTAACTTGCAAAATGATAATTAGTGTAATAATATAAAAGAAAAACCCTAGAAAATTCTGTTAATGATGCAAATATGTAAGTTTATGAGATTAAATTGTAAAAAATCTAATTCAGATGTTGTGTCAATTTATTCATAGCAAATAAAATTTTATTTTTGTTGAAAGGAATTTTTCCCTATCTGTAATTGTATTATTATTATTTCTTATATGATAATATTATAAATATTATTGTATTGATCGTACGTTATTTATATTTAAAAAAAAGTATTTTTCTTTTATCTGTAAGAAAGTGAAAATGCGTAAATTTTAAAAGATTATTGTAACGATTGTTTAATACGTTAACCTTCATAAATTAATAAAATAATTTTCGGGACTTGTAGAGTGCAATATTTCGTATATTTTTAAATTACACCATTGCTTTTGATATAAAGCATTCAAGACGAAATTGTTACTTTGCTTTTGCACTTAAGGTATCCGAACGCCTTTAAAACGTAATTTTCGATCAAAATATCGATTTTTCCTTTTTGCAATAATATTAAAATTGAATCTTTTATCTATCGAAATCTTCTTAAATTTTGTCTGTATCAAAAATAAAACCCGAGTTACAGTCGTTTAAAATTATATCTATTACGTTATTTACATTACGTTACATCTATCCTATAAGTTATTTTTAGCTTTTTCTCAAAATGAAGTTTTTCAGATTTTTACTATACGCAAAACATCCTAAAACAAAAATTATGCATGAAATGCCACGAAATTTTCTGTACTTCTTTTACAAATATCTTTTTAGGGAATAGACTACACTCATGATAATATATTAAATATTTTTATATTTACACTGATATAAATGACAAACTTGAGACAAATTTTGCAAATTTTTCATTATATTAGTACTTTACTTGCCATATCATCAGAGATAGAGATGCGATAATAATGTGTGTAGTCTAAGTCCTAGAGAAAATTATTCTGTTTATTATGCAATTTACAAAATGTCAATACATTATTTTATTTTTAAGTTATCACGTTTTGTGGAAATGTCATTTTTTGACATCATTTTGAATATTTTTCACTTAAAAAAAATTATTTCTTGGTAATTGCTAAACTTTTTATATTTTTTTCAAAGTTTTAAAGTAAATATCATTATAAAAAATGCATAACAAGAGAAAATTTCAAAAAATCACTTCCGAAGGTGTGCGGATACCTTAAATCGTTTACTCAACATGTAAAAAAAAAAAAAAGCGTATATTCGTGCATGAACATAGAATAGATATTAGATATATAAAATAGAATATCTATACTATGTTCATGTATCGGTGTAAGATTCTATTGGAAGCGTAAACATGCAACATTAAATAAAGAAAGATCACAATAAGGTAGATACTCAATAATAAAAATATTACAAGGATGGGGAGTTTCTTCCCCATTGTCACTAAAGGCGCTACGACCGCAATCGCATTACCATTACGCTCTATGTCAATGCCCGATCTTGTATGTTAATCTATGGCATTATATTGTCATATATTAAGAAACACTAGTTTTTATGTTAGTGTAGATGAAACGTATTACTCATAATAGTGACTTCGATGCGTTTCTCTAATGTTTTCCTTTATCTGTAATTGTGTATTTTAGTTTTTATTCTTGTAAAAATATCAAGACTTTTAGATATTGTAAAGCTACATGATTATTTTTAAAAGAAAATTCTTTTGTGCTGTTAGAGATATTTTTAAACAAATATTAACTTTAATTAATGTTTTTCTTTCTTTAATGTGCTAACAGAAGTTTATATTTGAAGGTAAGTAATTTAGAATTGAAAAATAAACATTTTAAATACATTTGTAACATGAGATACAAGTAATTAAACAAATGTTGCATAAGTTCATTTACTTCAGATAAAATTGTTAGTAAAGAATTAAAAAAAAAAGTTTTATTCGAATGAAAGATCGTTATATTGAATAAGCCACAACATTATTTTCAAAATAATACATCAAACATTTGAATAGTTTCATTAATCGTGCTTTATGTTATTTACTATGTTTGGTTAATCTAATAATGATCTTATATAATTTAATTAACTATGAAAATAAGAAAATTTCAATGTTAGTAAAACAATATGTTCGATTTATTTTACTCTTTTTTTCTGAATACTTCTATGAATTTTTTAGAATATGCAGTAAGTTAAAAAAATTCGAATAGTTTAAATTTCAATTAATGCAAAGTAAACAAAAATTATCTTTTAATTCGTATGAAGTTCTTTATAATTGTGTGTGGTTTCTCTTGTCGTAAAGGATATTTTATACGAGGGCAATTCGGAAAGAAATCTCCGTTTATGAATTAAAAAAAAAGAAATGAAAGGATACGTTTTTTATTACACACGTTTGAAAGGCACATTCTTCAGCTACTTCTCAGCATAATCGAAGTATTATTTAAAACAATTATCATAGCTGTAAATCATCTTTGAAATTCCATCGCCACAGACTTCTGCCGCCAGCCTATTCAACAGGGCTGTTCGTTCTATTCTATCCACACCACTATTTTTTTTTTTTAATTTGTAATAAAAGGACATTTCGAAATTTAACTTCTGTCGAGGCGTGGCACTATTAGTAGTGGGCGGAGCGCAACCATTGCTAAATCAAGCAATCTGTAATTCTGTAAAATTTCAGCAATCTTAGAGAGAGTGTCGGACTACCGCGCGTTTCCTCGTTATAACGTCACAAAATGTGCGCCACTATTGAAAATCCTGCCAAATGCGAGGTACGAGGAGTAATAAGATTTCTTTGGGCGAAAAAACTGTCAGCAGCGGACATTCATCGTGAACTGTGTGCCATATATGGCCCAAACATTATGAGTGAAGGTGTAGTGCGTCAATGGGTCAGGTTTTTCAAAGGAGAAAGAACAAGCATCCATGATGAATCAAGGAGTGGGAGGCCGTCTGTAGTGAGTGATAATCTCGCCGAACAAATTGAAGACAAAATTCGTCTGATCCGTTGATTCACAATCTCGGAACTTTCCCAAGAATTTCCGAACATTTCTCGGACTGTTTTGTACGAAATTGTCACCGAAAAATTAGGCTATCGGAAGTTCTGTGCTCGATGGGACCAAAGATTTTCACGTAGACCCACAAAATTATTCGAATGGGCGCTGCCTTAGACTTCCTTCCCCGGTACAACACGGAAGGGGGGGGGGGGAAGTTTTTGAATAGAATAGTTAGTGACTGGCGACGAGACTTGGATTGCGTATGTAAACGCTGAAACAAAGCAACAGTCAATCGCATGGTGTCATACCGGTTCTCCAAACCGGCTGAGGAAAGCCTGTCAAACTTTGACATCGAGGAAGATTATGTTAACCGTGTTTTGGGATGCTCATGGTATCTTGCTGGTCGAATTCATGAAACGTGGTAAGACAATAAATTCTGAAGTTTACTGTAACACTTTGAAGAAACTGAAAAGGGACATCCAGAACAAACATCGCGGCCTGCTGACATCTGGAATTGTGTTCTTGCACAATAACTCTCGCCCTCACAGTGCTCAGAGAACACAAAATCGTTTGCGCCAATTCGAATGGGGCGTGTTTAATCATCCCCCCCCCCCTACAGCCCCGATTTGGCTCCTTCTGATTTTCATCTGTTCAAGGAAATGAAGAAGTGGCTTGGAGGACAGCACTTCGCTGACGATGTGGATCTTCAAACCGCTGTGACAAGTTGGCTGAATTTGAAGACAGCTGAGTTTTATTCAGAAGGGATTGGTAAGTTGGTAAAACGGTATGACAAGTACTTGAATGTACATGGTGACTATGTTGAAAAATAGAAGACAGCTGTACCTTTGAGATGTAAATAAAAAAATTGTTGAAAGTAGGCGTATTTTTCATCTATACAACAAAACGAAAATTAGTTTCCGAATTGCTCTCGTAATATTTTACTTGACCCACTATTTTTTAAAACATTTTTAGTAGTACATTTATCAGCAAATTATATAGAAAACATGTTAAAATTCTTTGGATTGAAAGAGTGGTGCGAGTTGAATTTAAAAATAATCACAGTTGAATAGGCCGGCGGCGGAAGTCTGTAACGATGGAATTTCAAAGCAGATTTACCGTTATGATAATTGTTTTAATTAATACGGCAATTATGTTGAGAAGTAGCTGAAGAACGTGTCTTTCATACGTAAGTAATAAAACATGTTTCCTTTCATTAGTTTTTTTTAATTCATAAACGGATGTTACTTTCCGAATTGCCCTCGTATTTTAAAAATTACATTAATATTCATTTTTCAATTAGTAACAGCTGCTTTGTCATTTGTATCTGTCTGTTTATTTGAATTCCTTGGGTCAAAACAGTTCGAAAAAGTGTATGATTTATTCACTTTCTCTTAAATCAGTGGCATCGAGAGGCCTTCGGGCGCAAAGTTACAACTTTTTTAACCCCTTGAGGGGTAGTGGGGTGCATTATATCTAGTGTTGTCAGGTGTTCCGCGTACATTGGGGCTCCTAATGCTCTAAAGACCACTAATTTCGTACAGTTTCTTTCGCCAGCTTTAATCGCAGATAATTCTGCCATTAGGTAAGGTGAAGAAAATTACTTTAAAATACTGGTGTCCAGAGGATTTGGAGCCCCGATTTACGCAGGACACCTGCCAACACTAATTATATATAATATAATTTTAATGAAGATTCGCACCAGAAACTTTTATATAAATTTTACTTTTATAACTATGGTAGATAAATTTGTAAAAATGCTTTTCCCTTTTTTAAAATACATTTTTTCGAAAATTGCAGTGTGAATGCAATATTAAAGAATACAAACACTTGCTCTTAAATTCGTTTAACCCCTTGAGGGGCGGTGGGATAAAATATATCCCACCTAATTTAAACAAGATTCTCACCAGAGAATTTTAACTAAATTTTATATTTCTAACTTTGGAGAAAAAATTATGAAAAATTGCTTTTCCTTATTTAAAAATAAAATTTTTCGATTATTCCGGTGAGAATTCAATGTTTAGAGACATTTTTGCTTGCCCCTCAAGGGTTTAAATAGGAATCTTTATGTTCTTCAATAGCGAAATTTCTGGCATTAAATAAGATAAATATTACTTTTCGCAAATAGTACTGTGTACCAGTGTCTTCGTAGAGTTGTAAAAAAAAATGTGTTAGCAGTTTATCCGTAAATTCAGAAAAATTAAATTAAGATATACAGAGAACAGTAGCGTGGATATTCAAAATACAAACCTTAAGAACCTTGGAAATGTCACTAAAATAAATAAATTTATGTATAAATACATTTATGGATAATTTCATATATTTTTCTATGATATTCTTTTTTGTGAATGGAAGTGATAGAAGGAGAAGCCTCTTTATGTCGTCAAAAAGTAAAATTTCTCCATATCTCGAAATCATATTATAAAAATATTCTGTAAAACAACATGATCACTCTTTCGACGAAACTGATTCTATTTATACCTCACTTAACAAATATAATTTTTAATATAAATTTATCAGTAATATTCAATAGAAGATATTTTTTTTCACGTGCGTTCAAAAATAGCATCCTTAAATGTCGATCGTTTCTAACAACCCTATGATCATTAAAGAAAAAGTGCTTAAACCATGTCCTTTTGTCCAAGGAACGCAAAAGAACGTCAAAAATGGGAGTTATTATTTCAAAAAAAATAAAAAATGGAACAATGTTTAATATGTAAATAATTTTAAGACTAAATAAGCCGCACACAGTTGTAAAATTTTATACAATTTTAAATTCTACTATTCTTTTATTTTTGTATTAAATAGAATTATTAATGTAAAAGCCAACGTTGGAATATTTATTTGTTATTGTACAAAATCGATTACTACTTTCTTATGCTGTTATGTGTTCAACGTAAATACGTAAATAGTGCAGCTTCTTGTTCTATCGCGTCCTGTTATATCGCTTTTTTTTTTACTGTGTCTTCCTTTGCTCTTTTTCCTTAAAGCAATGGAAAAGTCATATGCAAATTTCTTGTTTGCATCTCGATATTTTAATTTTTTTCCTTTTGTGTGTGTGTTTGTAGGATATTTGATGTCGTTGTTCATGTCATTGTTATCTTCTTGTAGTTCACGAAAAATTTTAGAATTTTACTGAGTGGATTTTCCAAGCTATCAAGGAAAAATCCCTCGATCCTCACCGGTTCCAAAGTTGAAAGTGTTCACAAATTGAAACTACATAGAAAAAGTACAAAACTAGACCAATAAAACTTAACCTTCAACATGAACACAATTTCTCGGTGTTTCCTTTTGAATACCGCAATTTTATAAAGTTAATTTCTTTTTATTTAATCGCAGAATCTTGCGATTAAAGACGGCGAAATTTACTTTTAATGTATGGCCTGAAAACAGCCGGGAGAAACTCCAGCCAGTAAAAACGAATATTAACACGTTCGCTGCCAAGCTACGAGTATACTCGTAGCGTAATTATTCGTGGTTTTAATTTATTAATTACTTTGTCACCATTATTTTAGAATTAAAAAAATGCCTTATTTATTTTCAGAAATTTCGTTGTATTAGTAAAGCGAAATTTACCTTTCTGAATTGGTGGTGGCAAACGACTTTAGAGAAGAAATTTGAAAATTATTACTTTATAGGCTTGGCAGTTAACGTGTTAAATTTTGCTATAACAGAAATTGGGCGTAAATAAGGCGTTTAAATAACGCAAAAATTTCTATTCAAGATAAGTGGTTGAAGTTTTCCCAGGTGTAATGCAAAAGTAAAAAATGTACGAACTCTGCACAGAAGAAGCGTGTTCTCCTATTCAAACTATCCATGCTCTTTCCTACCAGTCATTTCTAGTAATTTTTTCTAATAATATTTCTAGGAAGATTTTACGATTAAATAAGGGACTGAAAATTTTTCGCAATTACTGGTGGTAATGAGTTTGACTAGATTGAATAGCAAGATCAACACTGCTGCTGTGCTATCATTAAAAAAAAAATCATTTTAAAATACAGTCATTCAGGGTAACTTTGAATTATGGGGTGTAACTTTGCTCTGTTGGCAAAGTTCTAAACTGGGATTACTACTCTTTATTTTAGAAAATAAATTAGCAACATTATGCACAATTAATTGCATCATCTAACTATTTTTGTGAAGTACCGTTATCAAGTTAATTTTGAATGCTGTTTTGAAGTTGTTGTAAATCAATTTAATTTTCATAGTAACAATATACCCATTTATCAGACATATTATTATCTAAATGTTGTAAATGTGTTAATATTTTGTGATTATTTATTTATTAATAGTTAATAAAATGTAATTTAAGAAGGCACTAACATTTTACCACATTTTCAGGGTAACTTTGAGCCGGCTCAAAGTTATACTGATGTTTATAATTTACTGATTATAGGTGCTACTGCTAAAAATTTCCCATATTTGCACTTATGTTTTATATAAATGCCGAAAGTGTGCATTAGATATAACATATAAATATTTTTACAAATATGTGTAAAATACATAAAATTCATTTAAAGGCGTTATTAGGGGCGAAGCTACTCAAAAGTCAAATTTCATACATTCGACATTTTTTAATCTTCTTTGAATAATACTAGTACAGTATGTATTACTGAAACTATGGATGTATTATTGGATTAAAACATTGAACATTGTTTTTCACTGCATTTTTATGTTTTATATGAACAATAAACAGTTTTTTTAAATTTCTAAATATTCATGTTTCTCTTCTTCCACTTTCCTTGTGCCTAATATTTGTTGTAATATCATAAATTAAACAAATCTTGTGATATTGGGAAATGTAAATTCGGTGTCTTTACATATCTGAAAGCATTTTGGGGGGGTTTAAAGTTGTCCTAACTGTAATACTTTCTTTTATAATGAATTATTTTAGTTATTAATGAATTATTCAGTGCAAAGTTACCCTAAATGACTGGGTAACTTTGAACCGGGTTAAAAATTCAATTTTTTATTGCTTTTATCATTATTATTCCTTAATTTTTGATAGTCATACAATAGTTTAGGACCACTTCTTCTCTTTTATGCCCCTAGTTGCAACAATATTCTTAAAATAAGAGTGTGGCATATGAAAATAGAAGAATGCGGATCAAAGTTACTCTGAATGACTGTATTCAAATGTTAGCAAGATATTTTCAAAAAACGATTTTATTGGTTTAATATTAGCGTGTGAATTTTGGCTGCTGATGCGTGTTATGTCTTAACAGCAATTTTTAATTAACTTGAAGACCATCTTCACCGTCTAGTGTGCTTTGGAATTTCCTTTAACCCCTTAACTGTTTTGCCCGAGTGCCGCTCGGGCAAAAAGAGGTTGCTATCTTTGATACTAAAAGCTTTTGGATACCACTTAATTTTAACTGTGATCTTTGGTTTGTTAAATGGCATACCTTTTTCGATTGTACAAAGCCAAATATTTTAGTAAGAAAGTGCAGCCCGGTTCTTATTTTTAATTTGTTGTGTGGATAAAAAGAAACAGTTAACACTTTAGTTCGCAGCTTTGCATATATGCAAAGAGCAGTGTTTTGAATTTAATAGACTTTTTTTATTCGTATATACCTAATTCACACCAGAAAATTAAAATAGCAATATCTGCTTTAATTAATAACAGACATTACGTACACTGTCCTCCAAAAGTTAAGGTGCAGGGACTGGATGCTTTCGATTGCACACGTTTTGACGAATATCTACAAAAACTATTGGCGAATTGTTCTTGAACTTCTGGGATGAAAAGAACATGTTTGATTTCATATTTCTTGGTGAAGATTTAGTCGGGACAATTACGGGACTAATAATAAATTTAATAATAAAATAATATTTGCAATTACCTATTTAACAGAAAATGTTGAAAATGGCTTGTCACTGTGTTAAATGACTATTTGGGTCTTGTTCGACGTTTGTGTGCATTTGTGTAAGCATAGCACTCATATTCGTGAAGATGATATTGTGTCTGTGAAAAATTCAAAAGTTTTTAGCTTATAGCATACAGAGTTTTAAACCAAATTTAACACAACTTTCCGAAAACTTGCCAAAGAATAGTAGCAACAGTATACTGCAATTAAAACATGAATATATTGAATATTTGATGAGATATCGGCATTTTTATGAGATAATTTTGCATGCGCGGAAGATTTCAAAATTTTTATTTCAGAATTTGGTAGTCGGTATTTGGGGGCATTTGATCTATAAAAAGTCCAGTCAAATGTTGTGAAAACTTAGAAATATATAGTGAGCTGATTGAAAAGTTGTGGAAAATCCCTTATAATAAAGCTATTTTTAGGAAGCAACTCACTATATCGACCCTATCTTTGTAAATTTTCGCGATATTTGACTGGACTTTTTATATGTTGCCCTAAATATCTGACTACTAAATTGTATAATAAAAATTTTAGGATCTTCCACGCATGCTCAGTTAAAAATTATTTCATACAAATGCCCATATCTCATCAAATATTCAATATATTCATGTTTTAATTGCAGTATACTGTTGCTACAGTTTTTTGTCAGGTTTTCGGAAAGTTGTGTTAAATTTGGTTGAAAACTCTGTATGCTATAAACAAAAAACTTTTGAATTTTTCACAAAAACGTTAACATCTTTACGAATATGAGTGATATACTCACACAAACGTTGAACATGACCCAAATAGTCATTTAACGCAGAGACAAACCATTTCCAGCATTTTTCTATTGCATAGCTGATCGAATATATTATTTTATTATTAAATTTATTATTAGCCCCCTAATTGTCGGCACGACTAAATCTTCATCGAGAAATATGAAATCAAACATGTTCTTTACATCCCAGAAGTTCAAGAACAATCGCGAATAATTTTGGTAGATATTCGACAAAACGTGTGCAATCGCAAGCATCCACTCCCTGTACCTTAACCTTTAGAGGCCAGTATATTTAAATAAAGCGAAATTAACCATTGAAACTTTCTGGTGTATAGTCAGATTTTCCGAACTACGTAATTTCTTGAACTCATTCTATAATGGTAATTAAAGGGTTAAATGTTAAGTTTTATAAAATAAATAATTATATAAAATAAGGTATTTGGAGACATACTTATTAAAATATTTACTATTTTGCAATTTTAGGGTAAAACAGCCACACGACAGTAGTTTTTACTTGTATTGCAGATGTGCAAGAGAAGAAAAGATTGACGTATTATATGAAAAATGCATATCTAATTTTTTTTTCATTATTTTTACTGTGTAATAAACCTTTCAGAGAATCATATATAATTTTTTCGAAACAAATAAAAAATCGCGCATTTAAGGGTTAAGAGGTTCAAGGACAGTTAAACATGAAAAACGTTTTTCATTAACTCATTTGTTGGACGTGAGACGTATGTTGGTTCTCATTGTCAAATAGATTAGTCGTGTGACGCCTAGAATATTCTTATGTATCCCCAAATGATATGCGTATCTCACTTTTAGAAACACTGACTTATATTATCACAATTTTTTTGCTTTGAAAAGAAAATTCTGTCCCAGAATATGTTTATTTAAGCTGTAAAGCTTATCAAAATTGTACAAAACGTTTACCTGAGAATCTCTGTATATCTTTAATAAATAAAGTTTTCCCTAATTTTTAACATTTCTTCCCTAAAATAAAACATCTGTTAAGAAGACTACAAAGAAAAAACGAGTTAAAAATGTTAATTTCCTGAGGAGATATTTTAAACATACAAATGCATTCTACGCCATTAGACTTAACTTTAGCGAGGGGAATATGGAAGTTGACTTACCAACACCCGTTAACTGCGTTAAAGCTAGTTAGCCCATTAAAAGTCTTCTTTTGTCACTTTAAACTAAAAATAGGGTAAAACCCACCTTTTTCCAACTGAAAGTATTCATATATATATAAACTCGGTTTATGGCGTCAGATGCCGCCATCCGAAGAATCTACAAGAGTCTTTTTCAATTTTTTCCGGTCAAGGGTCCATTCCTCTTCCAGACCTCTATCCCTCATTGTCTTTGAAATATCATCCATCCAGTTCTTTCGTGGTCTTCCCCGTTTCCTTTTTTTGTTTGTTTCATAATTGAATGTGATTTTGGGTAGTCTTTCATCATTCATTCTTTTGACATGACCATACCAGATTAATTGCTTTTTTTGAATATCATCTAATATGGTTCCCTTTATTTTCATCATTTAATTGATTCGGTTATTTCTTATTCTTTCTGTTCTTGATATCCTGCATGATCTACTTAGGACGTCCATTTCTACTTCCGCTAATTTCTTTCTTTCTGTCTCCATAATTCTCCATCCTTCTGCTCCATATAACAATATGCTCTTTACAATAGAGTTGTATGTATTATACTTTTTTTTCCTAGAGATCTCCTTACTCCATCAAATAGAATTTAATAGTTTTACAGCCTTTCTCACCTGACAAATTCTGTATTTAATTTCCTGTGAGTCTCTTCCTTCTCTATTAATGTGTACACCTAAATATGTATAGTACTTACAGCTTTCTATTTTTATGTTATTATTTAGATTTAGGTCTGTCTCATTTCCTCCTATACATAGGTATTTGGTCTTGCTGACTTTCATGTGAAGTCCCCATTCCCCATATTCTTCCTTAATTTTCACCGTCATTTCCTCTAAATCATTTTTACTTTTTGCAATTAGAACTTAGTCATCTGCGAATTGTAGAGTAAAAATTGACGTTCCATTCATATCAAGTCCAACTCCTCTGCATTTCTCCTTCCACGTTTTCAATGCTTCTTCGACATAAATTTTAGAAAATGTTGGGGAGATATAACATTCCTGTCTGAGTTCTTTATCTGTTATAAAACATTTTTGATAACTTTTGGCCTATTTTAATCTTTGTTTTTGATTGTCTGTAAAGTTCTTGAATTGCTCTAATAATACTTGTATTTATGGCCATTTCATTTAATACATTCCATAATTTTGCGATTGGAACATTATCATATGCTTTCGTAAGATCTATAAATAGAAGATGAATTAGATTTCCTACTGTCATTTCCTTTTCACCAATTCGTTTAAGACAAAATATATTATCCATACATGATCTTTCTGCTCTAAATCCACTTTGCTCTTAACTTTCCTTCATTCTTATTTCTTCTTCAATGAAATATTTTTAAATTCATCCGTATAATCTACTAAACGTTGCTGTTACAGTAATGCAACGGTAATTCTCACATTTTTGTCGGTCTCCTTTCTTATATATCGATGTTAAATATCCAATCTTCCATTCTTCTGGTGTTTCCTCTCCGTTTAAGCATTTTTCGAATAATTGTGTAATTAATCTGAACAATTTAACTGAAAGTATTCACTTTAGCGAGGGGAATATAAAAGTTGACTTACTAACACCCGTAACCCCTTCAGTGGCGATGGGATATATTACATCCCAGCTAATTTAAACAAGATTCGCACCAGAAACTTTTAACTATGGGGGGGGGGGGGGCTAATGGTGAAAAATTGCTTTTCCATATTTTAATATAAATTTTTCGATTATTCCGGTGAGAATTCAATATTACAGAGACTTTATTTCTTGCCCTTCAGAGGGTTAAGGGGTTGTTTCTGATACATAATTTTAGTGTAAATAACAAAAGTACATCATTATTAGCAGTGTATTATTTTCATTATTTATTTTCTCAAAGTGCTCAATAAATTAACTCATTACCTGTTACTGTTGCGTTTACGCAACGTTACAAATAAATGCGCATGCTTAAATTTACTACCGAACTACCACTATTTTTAAATGAAATAATTTGCCTTATTTAATAACCGAAATTTTGACCACTAAATAAAGCGAAGATTATCTTTCAAATTTTGTGGTGGGAAACGTTTTTGAGCAAAAAAGTTGAAAATCCCCATAGGCAGTTAATGGGTTAATGGAGTAGAGAAAAATTAGGTATAATTAAATTCTCCTAAAACAAAGAACTAAATTATTTTGATGGGATCACTTGATAATAAATAAAGGCATAAAAGAAAATATATCAATGATCTCGTTTTTATGTACTGTGTAATAATCGCTATTCGCCAATGTTCTTTAATAATAGCTGCTATCTTTTAGTCTATGTTCACTAATCGCTTTAACCCCTTAACAGTTTCCTTTTTGCCACAATAAACTAAAAATAAGGACGAAATACCACTTTTACCGATTTGAAATATTGGCTTTCTATAATTGAAAAATGTCCTTTATTAGTTCAATACTATATCAACTTTGATTTTTCATCTTAAATTTCTGCTTCCGTCAATTAATCAGAATAAGAACGAGTTAATCTAGATAATGATATTTATTAAAATCAACACTTTTTCCGTATTCTGTTGTTCAGCTGTTTGCGAATAGCCGGCTTAGCTGAATGCGAGTTTCCGTTGCTGCACGAGCCGCCGATGGACAATAGAACTATCGCTATTACAGCAAACCCTGCCGCTGGAATATTTTCAACTGCAAGGAGAAATTGCTAGCCAAAGCCAAAAACATACACAAAAAATTTGGTTCAATTCTATGCATAACTTTATACATTTTTCGATGGTACAATGTCGAAAATTACGCAGACATCGCTATTACAATGTACCCTTCCGGCAGAATATTTCCAAATTGAAGGAGGATCTGCTGGCCATAGCCAAAAACATATACAAAAAAATTGGTTCAATTCTATGCATAACTTTATACACTTTTAAATGGTACAATAATGAAAATAGCACAGATATCACAATTACAGTCATTCGGGGTAACTTTGAACCATGGGGTGTAACTTTGCACCACCTCCTAATTTTCAATATTTTTGACTCCAAAAGACTAAATAAACTCCAGAACTGTGCTCTTTTGGCAAGGTTCTAAACTGGGATTTCTACTCTTTATTTTAGAAAATAAATTAGTAACATTATGCGCAATTAATTGCATCATCTAGTTATTTTTGTGAAGTACTGTTTTCAAGTTAATTTTGAATGCTGTTTTGAAGTTGTTGTAATCCAATTAAATTATCATAGTAAGTAACAATGTACACATTTATCAGACATATTATTATCTAAATATTGTAAATGTGTTAATATTTTGTGATTATTTATTTATTAACACGTTCACGCCGGCGCGGTGGGTCACACTCGACTGTCTCAGAGCTGGCAAGTCTCTGGCCTTTTGGATACCAGTATTTTAACACAGAAAATTTTGCTTTATTTAATTAGAACAATTGGGAGATTTAAAGGAACCAAATTTTCTCTAAAATAACAGGGGTGCGCAAAAAGCCGGAGACCTGACAACTCTGAGACAGTCGAGTGTGACCCACCGCGACGGAGTGAACGTGTTAATAGTTAATAAAATGTAAAATAAGAAGGCACTAGCATTTTACCGCATTTTCAGGGTAACAGGGATGAGAGCGTTCCGACCCAAATGACCGATTACTACCACTAAATTTTAATAGTATTCTTTGCTTTATTACATTTCAGAAATTTTGTGTTGAAAGAAAGCGAGAAATACTGCAAAAATTTAGTGGTAGCAATCGGTCATTTGGGTCGGAACGCTCTCATCCTGGGGTAACTTTGAACCGGCTCAAAGTTATACTGATGTTTATAATTTACTGATTATAGGTGCTACTGTCAAAAATTTTCCATATTTGCACGTATATTTTATATAAATGCCGAAAGTGTGCATTAGATATAACATGTGAATATTTTCACAAATATGTGTAAAATGCATAAAATTCATTTAGAGGCGTGATTAGGGGCGGAGCTACTAAATTTGACATTTCATACGTTCGACGTTTTTTATTCTTGTTAGAATAATACTAGTACTAGTATGTTTTACTGTAACTATGGATATGTTATTGAGTTAAAACATTGAAATTTGTTTTTCACTGCATTTTTTGTCGGAGCACAGCTCCGGCTTCCCTGCAAAAATTACACTTATTGTTAACACGATAGCGTCCAAAATATTTGTCGCATCCACACAAAAAATTAAATGGACGTTGGTAGTGCCAAAATCTCGGTGCTTATTGAAAATCATAAATATTCGTCAACCCTAACGGCATCAAATGACTGGTCAAAATTTTCCTATAGAGATAACATTGCGGGTTTAAATCTATATATTTGAAAGATGAGGCTTTTTTTTTAGACCTTGAGCTTTTTTCTGAACCAATTTTAATAATTCTTTTTTTAAATGAAAGCTGTTTCTTTGTAGATTTGCGGCACTAGCTATTTTTTTAAAATATTCCCATTTTTAAATTCTAAAAGTTTTCTATGATTTTTTTTTCAAAATGTTAGCAATTGGATTACTTCTATTGTCGTAAAGAAAAGATAATTAATAAAGTATGTTTATATTTATTGATGCCAATTTTTAATAAAATTAAAAATTAACTTTGTAAAAAAAGGGGGCAGAAAATGACGTCAAAATGTTATTACAATTCAATACTTTTTCATTCCACTGAGTTTGAGACGGTATGTGAAATGCTTCAATGAGGCAAAGTGTCGTCATATTTAAATAAAAACCATCATTTTTCTGTAATAAAACGAAATATCTTACTACGAACGTCTCTAAAAGATATACATTTCTGGAATTTTACTCGCCGATACGTAGATTAGAATCACAAGTGAAGAGTGCGAATGTACACATGCAAAGTCGCAGTAAACAAACTTGATTTCAAGTTTGCAAATATATGTATTAATAACTTATTACGTACTGCGATATTTTTGAAATGGTGAATGTAAATTTGAGAGATGCGTATGTAAATTTTGAGACGATGAAAATGACGTTAAGTTTAGATTTCACGCGAAAAATAATTCTGTGATTGGCTCATGGTGAAATCATTTTTGCTAATTTTCAATCGGTAATTTCAAACATAAGAGCCTCAATGGGTAATTTCATCATAATTACTTATCTTGGTTAGATATACTAATACATTTTAATTTAATACGTTGAACAGTCGAAGTTTATGTAATTAGTATTTTGGTAACTTTAAATTAAAAATAATATTTGTTGAGAGTAAGTATTAAGTAATGTATGAGTTCCTTTTTAAACAATTTCTCTCGTCAAAATACGACGGGTTTCATCTCGTTATTAAACAAAACATTAGCTCCATTGTTGTAAATTATGCATTTAACCTCATCCGAATCCTTATGGCGTCGTCAATATTTGTGACCTGAGATATAGATTGACTTTCAGAAGTTTTACTTTCTGCGTCCGTAACGACAAACTTTTTCTTTTTTTTTCAGTGCGAACCTTTTATTCTCCATAACCTACCAAATCGATGCAATTCATTTTGAAATTTAAATTAAGATAAATGGAAAGAAATCGAATACGGGGAATACGATTTTGGGTCTTAGCCGCATGATAACGGATTTCGTATTAGCCGCATGCCTACGAGTGATAAATCAAAGAAATCTAGAAAAATATAACAGGGTTTTGTACGGATCAGGGTTTTTCCAGGAGAATTTCCAGTATTTTTTTTTATAGAAAAAGAAATCTAGGCTAAACTGGTGAAATTTCGCATACTTACAAGGAGAGATTTTCTGTAAGAAAATAGCGGTGCAAAAGAATTTCCTGGTCACAAAATTCCAGCAGTCGTACGAACCCTAATATAATGTCATGTATGTATTACTTATATGCATGTATTCTTATGTATAGATGTTTATATTCAGACGTATGCATGTTTGTACTGGGAAATTTCCGCAATCGGGTTTATAGACAATTTCATAATTTAGCGAGCGTTGTTTGATGCGCAAATTTAACCATTTGGTGGCAGTCCCAATTACAGAAGGTTACTTACTTTTTTTTATTCACTGTAAGTGAATGTGCTGCAACTGAAATGCACATGGACATTCTCCGTAACCTTCCAAATCGGTGCAATTCATTTTGAATTTTAAATTAAGTGAAATGAAAAGAAATCGAATACGGAGAATACTATTTCGTTTATTAGCCGCATGGTGACGATTTCAGTATTAGCCGCATGGCTACGAATGATAATCAAAGACATCGAGAAAATTACAATATCATGTATGTATTACTTATATGTATGTATTTTTATGCATGTATGGTTGTATTAAAACGTATATATGTTTGTATTGAGAAATTTCCGTAATCGGGTTTGTAGACGATTTCATAATTTAGTGAGCGTTGTCTGATACGCAAATTTAACTATTTGGTAGCGGTCCCAATTTCAGAAGGTTATTAATTTTTATTTTTAATTCACCGTAAGTGAATGTGCTGCAACTGAAATGCAAGTGAACATTTTCCGTAACCTACGAAATCGATGCGATTCACTTTGAATTTTAAATTAAGAGAAATAAAAAAATATTGAATACGGAGAATATGATTTTGGATGTTAGATGCATGATAACAGATTCAGTATTAACCGCATAGCAACGAATGATAATAAAAGAAGTCGAGAAAAATATGTTATGTATGTATTACTTATATGTATGTATTCTTATGTAGGTTTTTATTCAGAGGTATATATTTCCGTAATCGGGTTGGTAGAAAATTTCATAATTTAGTGAGTGCTGTTTTATGCGCAAATATAACCATTTGGTAGTGGTCTCAATTACAGAATGTTACTCATTTTTTAATTCACCGTAAGTGAATTTGTTGAACTGAAATGCGAGTGAACATTCTGAAATGAATGAGATAAGCATTTTTGGCCTAGATGTACACTTGAAAACAGAAATATGTAGATAACAAAATAAAAAAGTCCTAAAAGCGTAAAGAAAAGATAGCTTACTTATTTCTTCATTTTAAGATTTTAGCTAATTTTACGGTAAAACACTAAGCTAAAATGCGAAGAACCCGATTAGAGAAGAATCATCAGTGCTGAATTTCAGTGGAAATTTCGCCAAATTTGGCAGCTACAGTCAAATTCGCTGCATTTATATCAACATATTTTTGGTCGCCAGATTTGGCGAAATTTCGCGAAATGTCTCCAAGCTTGGCGAAAATTTTTACGTTAATGTATATGACTATATAGTTTTATGCTTATAATCGGAAAATGGATACAACAATGAAAGATAATTCGTGAGAAATCAACTTCACTAGAAGTCATAAATCATTCCGTGATTTTTTTTTAACCTGTTGCCTAGATGTAGTGTACATTTTAAGAAATGTACATATTTTTATATGTGTAACATTATACACAAAAGTTTTGAAAATGCCGGTTAAAAGAAAGCAATTGAGATGAAAAGAGTTATTCAGCGTAATTCTATGTGGAAAAGTCACATAAAAATAACCCCAGCTGCCTACGAGTAATTACGCGAATAACGATATAACAATAGCTGAGACGAACAAAAGTATCAAGTTTGATAGAGGAGTATAGCAGATTACCCATGTGTGCGTGTTACATACGTGTTACAAACCTTTCCCTTATACCATATTAAATAAGTTTGGGCTATGCCAGACATGCAAGTCTTTGAAGGGGCTTTGAAGTTTTCTGCTGTTAGCTCGATGGATCCAGTTCTAATTTTTGATTGTCTCAAAGATCGGAGCTACATTAAACAAATCTAAATCGCTCAACACATCCCCGGTGGTTATTCTTTCTCTTTACCGTAGACTCTCTTATTCAATAAATTCTCTTTACTTTTAACATTTCCGAATTATTTTAAAGAACAACAGATCATGCTGCATGAAAATTTTGATAATTCTGACATCAGATTTACAGATGAGCAGCAGAAAATACTTTAGTTATGCACAGAATAGCTTTCGTCATTGGAAACAAAAGTTACAATTTTCCCTAAGTCAACTTTTATTATTTGAAAAGCAAGAGCTGGAAAAAGTAGGATAATCAAAGAAATTAGTAAAACAATCATAGAGCAGTTAGGATCAGAAGCTGTCATTCTTTTGGCACTAACAGGTACTGCTGCGCTTAATGTCGAAGGAAAGTTAATTCACTCAGTGCTTAAAAAACCACCGTGTTTTAAATAGTTCGCTGATTTAAAAAGTTAGGCAGAAAACAATCTACAGCTCAGCATGGATACAGTATTATTTATTTTTATTGACGAATTTTCAATTGTCGTCTTATGGCTGAACTTGAACAAAGATGTCGCAAAGGTACTTTGTTTAAATCCTTGGAGGTATTA
Source organism: Maratus speciosus (assembly GCA_963932465.1). Classification (NCBI taxonomy): domain Eukaryota; kingdom Metazoa; phylum Arthropoda; class Arachnida; order Araneae; family Salticidae; genus Maratus; species Maratus speciosus. The sequence continues at coordinate 277,199,773 of OZ010789.1, read as the reverse complement.
GGTAGTTACATCGAGTAAAAGATATCCCTCTATATAAGAGACATTCTATAAAAGACATTTTGGCTCTTCGCAGACATGTGACATTTAAGAATTCAAATTAAGTGGTCCAAAAATGAACCACCGCCCTTGAAGGGGTTAAAGCAGTAAATTGGAGTAAATTGTATTATGTCAACCGTTTTATAACGCTATTAAAAATAACGGGAGGCAAAGACTCTGTTCACTTAATTCATTTTATTTTTGCTTCCTTTCAAATGTTTAACTGGTCTTCTTTAATCAAACACGAAAATAACCATTGGATGTCTTAACAGCAACTGGTTCGGCCTTAAATTTTCGCAATCAAAGGGAACTGAATGGAAACCCGTTTACAGGGAGATCGCTATAGGTTTTTTCATTATAATACAATCTTCTCAAATCTTTTTAATACCGACCAAATTAGCGTGCTTTTAGATTCAGTGGTGTCTGAACGGGGGTTTGCGAGCGTGGCTTGCAGGGGGCAGAGCCCCATAGTATTAATATAAAGATATTTATTTATCTTTAAAGATACGAAAAATTACACTGATACGTATGTAAACAACAATAAAAATTAACAAATGGCAGAAAAAGTAGAGAGGATTTAATTATATTTCTACAAAGCCAGAATTAATAAAATTCAAGCATTTTACGCTAAACTCTTGAAGATAATTGAATTTGATAGCAATGTGCGGAAATTAAAAAGAAAAAAATGTATATGCATCCACATTTCGTAGAATTAATTTATTGAAAACTATTTAATTCTTCAAAAGTAATGATTGCAAATTACATTTATATCTTTATCGTATTTGTTAGTTAAGTGGATGTAAATATCAGCGCTGAACACATTATTGTGTTTAGCAGTGGTGAATAAGAATAAATTTATTTTATAATATTGTTAAATTAGCATTTAATAACAGAATGTTATTCACGTACTTTAAATGCTAATTACATATTCATGTAAGGGCGTACAAAAATTCAATTCATGCTTTTCCTTTGAATTGTATCTTTTCTACGGATTAATATTGTTTCAATAATTTTGTTACGTATATTTTACCATTTTATATTTATTGGATTATATCTTTTTCAATAATATAATTGTTTTATTTAAATGAAATAAAGTTAGTTAAATTTCCCTTGAGTATAAATAAGCTCATGGGGTCGAATTAAAAAATATAAGATCGAACAAAATAATTTAATTTATTGTTTTGTTGAATGATTTTGTTTTATAATTCTCTACGGGGACTTCTACGAGCTACGTGCGCCACTTCACCCCCCCCCCCTGCTCAGACTCCCCAGGATCTAAATTCACACTAATTAGCTCCTGAAAAAATTAAAAGATATTACCACGACCATTCGGTCTTCCGTAATCGTTTTTTCATTCATTACCCTTTGACTGGGGAATTTTTCGATTCACAAGACCTCATCCAGTACTGTCGTGACAGTATAGTAACGATAACAACTGTATTCGCGATTGATTAAGTAAGATCAGTAACACATTGGCGATCTTCCCTAATCCGGGTTTCCATTCATTTCCCTTTGACTGGGGAATTTTTCGACTCATAAAACTTCATCCACTATTGTCGTGACAGTATAACAAGGCTAATAACTGTATCCGCGATTACGATTAATTAAGTAAGATCAATAACACATTTGAAAACAAGCTTGTATAAATGGTTAAGAAAAATATGTCGCTACCTCAAGAGCTATTATAACGAGTAGAAGGAAACTTTTCTTTTAGAAGCTATAAAATAATAGTTTTAAGCATCATGTTTTAAATATTTCTTTTCATATACCGCGCAGCACCAATTAAAACACCCCTATTCTGACCTACCTACCTATATATCGAACTACTCAGTTTAAAGGATTCAAATTTTGCGTACACGCTAGTTAAGACATGGGTAAAAGATTAGTCAAAAAAAATTTAGTTCCAGGAACACTGATAGACGGCGCTGTAAAACGGTAAATAGGAAAAAAGAGAAAAATAATAATAAAAAAAACCAAACACATGTGAAATAAACTTTTTCCTTTTTAATTTCTATTTTCCTAACGGAAAAAAATGTAAATAATCCTAAACTGCTATTGTAACTCCAGTTGTAACTACACTATGTATACACAAAACTTTCCATAAACCCACGGTTTACAGACATGCTCTGGGTATAAAAGAGAATAAAAACTGGAGAGAATGCTATTTCTTCTGCAACATTTCAATAATGACAATACAACCAATGATACATCTCTGACAACCTGGCCATTTTGTTCTCCGGATCTTAATCTGCGTGATTTTTTGCTTTGGGGACGCTTAAAAAAATCTTGTTTATGCAGGAGTTCTATTAATCTTGGCATTCTTGAAAGAAAGTATCACTCTACTTGTGAGAAGCATCTCAGTCGACTTATTAAGGTGTGCTGTTGAACAAGATGCCCACAGACTGCAGATTTTACTTCTTCATGAAGGAAAAACTAATGAGCAGCATTCCGTGCGTAGATAAGGCTCTTGTCACGTGAACATTTGGTACGTTCAAAGAAAGATTTTATTCATGCATTTTTTCAGCGTATGGCAAGTTGTACAGCACCGTCTATCGCCGGATTCCGAAACTAATTCTTTTAATAAATTCGTTTCCCGATGTCTTAAATAGCACGTGTACAAAATTTGAATCTCATATACGGAGTAGTTCAATATACACATAGGTCGAAGTAAGGGTGCTTTAATTATGGTCACCCTGTACGACGTTTTAAATGTATCGTTTTAAATATGACGTAATTTTTTATGACTAAATGCTTTTCTCACGTAGTAATTTAATTATTCTACAGTTTTTCTTTTTCTATATTTACGTATAAATGTACACTTCAGTTGAAAGTAGAGTGTTTGGAAATTTATTATTTGGGTCTTTTTCAAATCTTGCAGCAGTTGGAAAAAAGACTATTCAAGGTATGAATTAAATCTCTATCCTGATAATAAAGTTTTGAATTTGAAAATAATTACAACATCTAAAAAGCTTAGACAAGTTTAAAAACTGCTTCGATACTATACAGCACAATTTATTTAAATATATGCTTGCAAAAGATGATTAAGTAGTTATGCATAGTTTTTGATTTTATAAAACCAATGCAACTAAATTGTCTATTTCAACATTAAAAATAGCTCTTAAAATAATTCTTTGATTTAACAACTGACGGCATATGGATTTCATCATACATTTCTCTATAAACTACTAGTATTCGTGTTTTCTGTGTAATAGTTTTTGAAGGATAAGTGAAAGAAATTGAAAATGTCATAATAGGTTCTACTGAACCATGTCCTCAATATCTTTCGAGTTTTTTTTTTTTTTCGGATATAATGTGACGGGAGTCGATTTTACTAGAGTAGTTGCCATACTTGCAGAAACAAACTCTTAATTTTGAAGCAATTTTTTTTTAATATTTCAGTTTGAAAGACTTGCTAATCGCTTCATAACCTTCAACTGTTGTCTTATAAGGTAAATCAAAATCGAACTTTAAAATTTAATTTTGTAATCATAAATAGAGGAAAGGAGGTAAGAAAATGTTAGATCTCACCTAATTTAGTCCTGCTTCTTGTTTTATAGCTTCAAAAGCATCCGGAAGCATCTTTAACTGACAAGGAATATTTATTTACGGAGATGGTACACCTTCTTAATAATGACGAATAATGGCAACACACTATTTACAAGAAAACTTAAACAACTATCAGTCAACAGTTAGATGCGTTTAATAACTTCTGGTGGTCTCTTCTCATTTCGCAACAACTTCCGCCCGACGAGGTACATATGGGGACGAAAGGGTAGATAGTTCAACAATGCAAAAAAGCTGCAGCGGTCTTGTGGTAGCGGCTCCGTCTGGTTACTTCAATGTACATGCTGTTGTTCAACCATCACGTTCAACACCCTTTTTTCAGATGAGTCGTGGAGTTTTGTCCTTTATGAGAATCAGTGTTGCCAGATTGGGGACTTTTTTAACCCCAGATTGTTGATTGCCACCTTTTTCTTAAATAGAAATTTTCGGCCTATTTCAAACTAGATTAAAAATTCTGAAAAATAAGGCAAATTATACTATTTAAAAATATTGGTGACAGTCAAATAATCTGAATTAAAAAATTGCCCAATCTGGCAACACTGATGAGAATGATGGTGTTTTCTTTATCTCGCTTGGTCGGCCAATCTATTGGTGTTGGTGAGCTGATTTTAATTCTAGCAAAAAATCAGATTTCCAACGTTCTCAAACTTGAATCAATTTATTTTTATCAATATTTTCTCAGTTTCCATTCAGAATTCGAGGTGCAGGTATCTGGGTGGCAAGTTTGACACGACGTTTTTCACATGAATTGCATCTAAATAACAAACTCTTGATTCTTTGTCTGACTCTTAAGATATAAATTCTTTTTCCAAGTTGCATTAAAGCTTCTGATACATCTCCGTGCTTTGTTGTTTCATTCAATTTCTGATGATAAGGTTTGATAAATGAGATATAGGGGAGATGGGGGCACATGTGAACAGTTCGCATAAATATAGCTTTTTCTCATAACTGGATTAATTTCGATAAACAAAAACTACTTAATATAGTAAACAGAACTTTCTTTTACACATGGTAATTTTTTTTTAAATCACCTGTATAGTTCTTCTTACATTTTTTAATAGTTTTATAAAATCAAAAAATTGTTCACATATGCCCCATCAGCGGGGTAGTTGTGAACACTCGTGGGGCACATGTGAACACAAGGCAAAAATATCCTTTAACGTGCTTTTTATTCTTTTATTCATTTGTCATAGTAATCATTAGTAGTTATATTACCCTTTAAATTCACCATAAGGAAATATATATATATATATATATTTCTCTAGTTTCTGCTTGATATGTTTAAGCAAAAGATTATAAAATGAAAATAAGTAGATTTGATAGGGAGAGGCTTAGATGATTCATTGAGTAATGTTGCAATAAAATAAAAAAAAAATAAAGAAGCAATTAAAAAAAAAGAAATTAAAACTTTTAAATTTTGCTTAAGGGTTTTTGTTTGGGGGAAATTTTAGGGAGGGGGCATTTACATACTATTTTTCCGAAATCTGCCGAAATACGAAAGATTCTCACTCCTGTATTTGCCTTATTTTCTTGTAAATTATAGATAAAGAAGGGTTTTTTAATGATTTAAAAAATCTGGACTATAACACCCCCCCCCCCCAACTTCGTTTGCTTTTGAAAGAGGGGGGAGGGTACAATCGGGATTTTACGGTAGTAATCAGTTTAAAAATTTTACTTTCTTAAAATATTACTGGTATCTGTCTCCATTCAAAGAATCATATACATAACTGTTTTAGAGATGGAAGTAAGCCATCATTGCAAGGTTAGAACAAATGTAAAATAAAAATTTGCAAAGTTGTTCAAAGTAATACTTTTGTATTAACAATGCATAAAAAATATTGTTGTAAAACGTTTAGTAAAATAATATATAACACTTATTGCATTTTAGAAAACATTAAATTTATTTAAAGTACAATTGAACGTAAACGAGCCTGTTGTTCTTTATGTATTTGCTGAAAGATGTGTTTATGGAAGTTTCAATACAAAATCAACTTTGTGTGAGAAAAATATCTTCTATTTCAAGAAAATTGTAGATAATGGAACTGACATTATCTCTCATTAAGTTAACTGAAAGAAACAGAATCACAGAATGATTATTGATGTACTTATGAACTGTTCATATCTGCCCCAACTAGCCTGTTCACAAGTGCCTCACATTGCTGCTTCTGTTAAATTGATGAATCATTAACATTTCTCAATTTTAGAAGAAAAAGAATTTTATCAAAAATGTTTATTAGTATTCATAGTATATGGTAAAACACCCAAATCCAAATAAATGAATAAATAGAGCTATTCGCTTATGAACTTGGAGCAATTATTTTACTTTTGAGATCCAAAAACAGTGTTTTGGCTACAGAGGACAAACAAAATGTCATAGAGCTTTAAAAAAATTTTACCATATGTCTACAGGTGCTATCATCTTTAGTAATTTTTTTCAAATAAAAAAGCTTATAATAACTATCGAAAAACTGCGATGTTCACATGTGTCCCCATCTCCCCTATGTGGTAGTATACTAGGTACTGGGTGAACTTCGTGGTATGAGATAATAGCTTGCTGTAATCTCCGTAAGTCAGAAATATATTCATTAGTTCTCTATTTTCTCATAATAAAAGCAACTTTTCTTAAAAATAACTTTATTTTTTCATAAATAGCGTACGTTAAATCTGTAAAGATACGAATCAGATCACCTACATGCAATTTAAAATTAAAAATGCTGAAGGCAGCCGGATAGACATCGTTGTACTTCTTAGTACCGGGTTTAATTAACGGGATTTAGAAAAAATTAACTCGATCTTGTGTCGAAAATAACACATGTTATCCTCGAACCTTGAGATTCAGCGTCTAAATCTCCAATAATCTATAGAAATCTAACTACTTTTTTTTTCTGGCGTCAAAGGAATTTGAAAAAAATGCACCTCCTATATCTGCTGTTATGGCAATCTTATTTAGACTGAACTGTAAAAGAAGAATTTAAATATCGAGAGTTAAATTCGGACTTACCCTCATGCAGTCATTAAGCGACGGAATATTAGGTTCACACGAGGAACCGTCGAAAAAAACTATTCTCATAATCGGTCGGTGTTTTATCGTCGTGTATTACCGCGTAATGTGGCATATAACAGATTTTAGAATTATCATCACTTGCTATTCCTCGAGTCATGTATTTTGAAATAATGTCCTCGTACTCGTACGGATTATGAAAATGTTTGTTAGCATTACTATAGTTATCCTATAGCGACTCGGAACATTAGTTACACATTAGCTTAACTTAGTTACAACCTTTGATTACTTTTGTAAAATTTTGAAACTCTTTTAAAACTTCGTTATCTTCGGAATTCATATTGTCACTACGTGAGATTCCCAAACTTTCAAAATCAAACAACCTTTTCAAAATGTCTGCTTCTTTTGAATTTTGATTGTGTACTTTTGCGTTCATTACGCTAACATTTTTAAAATGCCAGCGTTTTGCTTGTCACCGTTAAATACATAAACTAGTTTCGTTTGCAGTCCTACTAAAGCACCGGACACACTTTTGATTTTCCCTATGGCGATTTTCTAGTAATAATCTGACTCGATCAATAGTGATACTTTTAAATTTTCAAATACTTTGATATCAGCTATTTGCATTTCGGCTTCACTGCTGAATTCACGAATTTCTATACTCAGGCTTTCAATTTTTGCTACTGAAATAGTAGGTGTTTCCCATGCTTGTATAGAAATAATTTTCTCTGGATCATACGTGCTTCTTAAATTTACCTTCACTCGATTTCTTAAAAGAGATTTCTTTGGTTTTGAATCGAAAGCATACATTGATAATTTTTTTTTACTAAAACCTATAAATTAAATATGCAAGATAATGATGAATGTATGAATGTCCTTTCTGACGTTAAATATATGATAATTTTTATTTTTGCTTCCTGAGATTCATTAATTAAACAGGCGACAGCTGTCTGCAAAAATACATTTTTATTTAGTTCATTGGAAATTGCGCAATTCAGAGCGATGTTTTCTTTTGCGGTTGATTCTGAGTTTCCTCTTGTTTTGTTATTTTGTTTTTCAAGTTCATCACAAATAAATATGCAGTGCCTTAGATTACAATTGGGACATCTATTTTTTTCACATCAATATTTAGATTGTGCGATTTATGAAGACAAAGCAATAACCTTTTCGTAAGAGGCTTGCCTTTCATACTTAACGAACAATTTGAAATTTCGAGATCACCAGAAGAAAATAAGCATTTTTCTTAATTAAAGCACTTGAAGTAGATGTCTGAGTGTATTTTTATGAGTTTCCTGTTTACAGTAGGGTAACTCTTCAAATTTATTGAATTTCAAATTCTTTAAAGTTTCGGAACATATAATACGTTTTTTCTCGCGATTCAATTTCATGTTTAAGGAATTATAATAATTTGGAACAGTTCCAAGAACCTTTACATTTAGTAGAACGTTTAAATTCGAGAACAACCCGATCTTTTCTAGAATTAATTTGACTAGTATAGCGAACGAAATTCCTTCATAATTATTTTGTTCTACACTAGTTATTTCAAGACTTCTATTTTGAATAATGGAAGTATCATGCAGTTGCCTTAGTTATCTTAAATTTTCTCCAGATTTGACAGGAGTTAGGCTTAAAAGTTTATTTACATGTGATCTACATATCTATAATTTCTTTTTTCCCCAAAGTCCTTTTTTTAATAATTCGATGGTGATTTCATAATTATTTTGCGTTAAAGCTAACCCTTAAATACATTTTAAAGCTGTATCCTTCTTTAAGTAATTTAATTTATCTACATTAGATAACTGTGCGGTTTGATGTATAGCCATTTCAAATTACCCTCATAATTCGTGCGAATTTTAACATTTGACGCCGAAAGGCTGTATAATAGCGAGCTTCGGCAATCTTTCAGGATAATTATTCTTTCATTCTTTAGGTCCTGAGCGCAATATTATAGGAATTCATTTTACTTTCGTTATGAATATTTAATTTAAAATGTCTATCGATTTTATTTTAGCTTTAACTTTCGCGATGCTCCTGACAAGAAGATATGTCTTTTTCGAGTTTGTCTAAATTTTCAATAAGTTTAAGAATTTCTGAATCTAACTTATAAACTCGTTCAGCATTTTCAATTAATTGAATTTTAAGATCTTCAATTTCGTCTTTATCGATTTCGTCCACTGCCAATTGTTCTGTTATTTTAATTATAATCTTTGTTAAAGATGTTCTAAGAGTCTTACGCCTTACGCATGCTTTTGGAACTATGTAATTCACTAGGTTGCGACATTTTCTATTCCAGAAAAAAATCGAACTAAAGACTTCCCATCTTGCAATATTATCTATTGATATTTAAGCGAATCAGAAAGATTTGAAATGTCGATGTGGTGGAAAACTTTTCTGATTTCCAAACTATTCTATTCGCTGTTCTGGCGTTCAGGCGGTGTTTCAACATGGAATTTTTTTTCCGTGAATGATTTATTTATCTTATTGTTATTTTAACAGGTTTTATTATAAAAATACCTAGTGAATGAATTATATCAACGTTTTCCAATGAATGGAAACAGGTAAGTCTGTATTTTATCATAATTTCAGATAAGAAGAGAAATAAGAAAGACGTGGATTAACGCTGAGCAATTTATACTGAAATTTTGTACATATAAAATATCACCATAGTATCGTTATATGAATACTATAACGCAAAAAAAATAAATGTGTATAGTAGGGGAGGTAGGGGAGGGCTTATACATTGACAATTTTTCTCAACAAATGGCATTAACAGTCATTGTAACAGATGTAAAGGCTTCTTTTATTAGCAGAGGTCATCATTAGCTGGACATAGCAGTGACGAACTGACAACGTTTTTTTTTTCTTTTAATTTTGAAGATTTTTGGGATGTCAATGTAATTTTTTTTAAATACTGATTTTCTTTCATAACTCTTATTATTGCAAAGATAATATCTTGTAATTATTTTTTATTTGTAAAGCATATTGTTAGGGTGAGTTTTACTAGAAAGCAGATTGTCATTTTGCAACTGCTTTTATACAAAGTGATTGAACATTCAATAAGGCATGATAGGGAGAAATGATGCATTAGTGCTGGGGAGAAATGATACACTTGTATATTTGAAATTTAATAATTTTTTTAAGTTATAAACTAATATAGGACTGTAATATTCATTATTGTTTTACAGCAAGAGCTACTGAAATTGGTAAGGAAAAACAAAGAGACTATTCATAGACATTATGTTGGTTACATAGAAAAGCATTGCGATGGTAGATGGTTAGTTCGCTTTGCTCGTCATGTAGAAGGAGAAAAGTTTAAATGGCCTGAATGGGAATATGTTTCTATAATTGACGAAGGGGCAAATTGAAGAAAACATTAAATCCACCCGATTTTACTTATGAAAATGATAGACTTATTAAGTTTTTCTTTTAACCATTTCATGGGTGGTGGTATGTTTATGAAACCACTTAATTTTAATTCCGAAACGCCACATTGGCACCAGCATTTTGGGAAAATATTTTCCATTTAATGTGAAAGTGAAATATAGCCCTTTTCATATTCCCAATTAAATTTGTTGGTAAATTATGGTGCCATTCATTTATTCAGCACTTTAGCATCGAAAATGCTTTGCCCTGAAAGGGTTAAAGAGATCTTAAATGTGCTAAGTTTATGTTAAGTTGTTTGCAAATCAGCAATGTTCACTTCATTTTTCCTAGCAGTAAGATCGCTAGGTTTTTTTTTTCCTCATCATTTATTTTCTAAAAAGTGTGTTAATAGTATTCTTGAAATAATAGCAATTGTTCAAATATTTTTGTGAAAAAAATTTCTAAAACAAAAATATGTCAATGTCATTTCTTTTTAAATTTTACTTAAATATTTCAAGATTTATCATAAAACATTTTATGACACATAAATTGAATTGGCTGCATAATTTTTTTTCGATTTACATAACAATGTATCAAATGTCCCTTGCTAGTGTATCAATCCTCTCCAGTAATGGGGAGATTTGATACGGTAGTAACCATTCAAAATAATTGGGATATATTTTTTGAATTATTATTTTTTAAATTCACAATATTTTTAATAAATGAATAAAAGGTCACTTTATGAGAAAACACGAAATATTTGTTTAAAAATAGCTTTCTAAGGGTTGTAAAAAATTAGTAATAAAAAAGTGTATCATATCTCCACTACCTCCCCTACGTATATTTTTTTCGTTACGGAATTTGTTTAATTATTGAGTAATATTTTTGCAATATTTTAAGCTCGAATTAAGCATAGTGATATTTAAAATATTTTGAAAGTATATCTTAAATTAGAAAATGTATTATTAAAGGTTGTTTCACGTGTGAATCCTATTAAATTGATTCTGTTTTACAATACTCGTCTTTTTATTACTAATGCTGTGTCATACGAGTGCATATATTATTTTACAATACATTAAGCTATTGTAGTTTTTATATCGTATTTTTACTTATTAAAAATTTAATTTTTGCGAATTTACTCAAGTATTTAAATGTAAACAAACGTATCGCGAACTTATGGAACCATTATGTATTTCTTTTTTGATCTGTGAGTCCTTTCTTGTGAACAAAATATTTTAACGAAAGTAATTTCATTCAATTTATAGTCCAGGCAATAGAGACCGTATAGGGACTCTACCTAGCAAAATTCATGGTAGTTCTGGAAAAAGGCTTACTATATGTTTTTTGGGTCGCTGAATCCGAATTTTTAACTTTCCACCAAAATTTCCCCCGGCAACCCCCCCCCCCAAATTTTAGAAAAATGCCCCCAAAATAGGTTTTTATTAAAAAAAAATCAATTTTTTTATTGTTTTAGGGAAAAAGTATCTAGAAATTCAGAAAGTAGACAAAATTCGCAACAAATTAGATATATGACATTATGACTTAGGATGAAGGGGAAGGGGGGATCCGCCTCGGAACATGCGCGCGGTGCTGCTTGAACAATTCCATTTAACCACTCACACGTTTACATTCGCCCTCCTATCTCCCCTCCGAACTTCCTATATAAGGTTTACCTTAAGTTTTTTGGGTCGCTGAATCCGAATTTTTAACTTCCCTCCAAAAATTTCCCCCCCGAACCCCCGCCCCCCCAAATAGTTGTTTTTAACTTACATTTCTTATTGTTTTAGGGGAAAAGCATTACGAAATTCAGAAACTAGACAAAATTTGCAACAAATAGGATACAGGACATTATGACGTAGGATGAACGGGGAGGCGGAGGGCTGCCTCTGAACATGCACTGCGGCGCTACGTGCACTAAGTTATGAAGTCTAGGCAATAGGGGATTTTACCGGGAAAAATTAATACTAGTTCGGGATTTCGACTCACTTTATGTTTTATGGGTCGCTGAATCCGAATTTGTAACTTCCCACCAAAATTTCACCTGGCAACCCCCAAAAAATTGATTTTTTGAAAAAATTTGGTTTTTGAGAAAAGCGCGCGGGGAATGTTCCGAGGCAGCCCTCTCACTCCCCGTTTATCCTACGTCATAATGTCATATATCCTATTTGTTGCAAATTTTGTCTAGTTTCTGAATTTCGTAATGCTTTTCCCCTAAAACAATAAGAAATTAAGTTAATAACAACTATTTTGGGGTTGGTTTCGGGGGGCGGGGGGTAAGTTAAAAACTCTGATTCAGCGACCCAAAAAACTTAAACTAAACCTTATAAGGAAAGTTCGGAGGGGAGATGAGAGAGCGAATGTAAGCGTGTGAGTGGTTAAGTGGAATTGAGCAACTTAGTCCACGCAGCACCGCGCTCATGTTCCGAGGCAGATCCCCCCTTCCCCTTCATCCTAAGTCATAATGTCATATATCTAATTTGTTGCAAATTTTTTCTACTTTCTGAATTTCTAGATACTTTTTCCTTAAAACAATAAAAAAATTGATTTTTTTAATAAAAACCTTTTTTTGACAGAAAACGATCAAACATCTCCGTACAGTTAAAATGGGAAAGCATATCCCGAAAGATCTCTTATGTCTCAAATGCCGCAATCAATTCGAAAAAATATTGCAGTAATACGCTTTTTCAGAAATACGTTTTTCTCCCTTATGTCAACACCCATTCAGGGAACAATTTTAGAGGTACCGATAAATCAAAAATATGTATTTTAACTCTTTCAAATACACCAGCGAACGCAGGTCATTTCGTGCCACACTAAGACGATATTTGTTCTACGTTAAATGTAACTAAACGTCCATCTTTTAACACAATCTTTTTAGAGCATCTCAACAGATTATATGAGAACGTGAGTTTCAAAACTCGCCTTATCCAAAAAATCAACTTTTCGGAAGTCGCGAAAAAACTGTAACTGCGTGCATCGAATACCTCTAATTTTTTGTATACTGATTGCTGTGTGATATCATTGTGTTAAGTTGGAAAATCTACTTTAATTCATTTCATTAATAAATTGGAAAAAGTTTCGGATAAGAAGCGTTTTGTTGCCAACCTATGGATAAGAAGAGTTTTGTTGCCAACCTATGGATAACTAAGAGTCTTGATGCCAACCTATGAATAAAAAAGTTTTGATATCAATTTATTTTTAAAAAGCATCGTTTATCATACTTGCTGAAAGAAATTAATGGTTTCTATTTTTGGTCATCGGATGATAATATTTTGTATTCAAAAATAATTCTTATGACAGCAAAAAGTATGATTAAAATTTAGTATTACGTTTTATTATAAAAAAGCAAACTTATCAACAATGAAATAAAACTTATGATAACTAGCTTAGGATTAAAATAATTTGTTTTTTTTAATGTGATATAATATAATCTATATAACATATAATATTATATATGTATATATATAATAATAATAATATAATGTACTTATAGAATATCCAAAAATAAATCAAACAATCTCATCGATTTTTTCTTCTGGAATATCGTTGTAATCCTCCTCGACCATCTCCTTCTGTTCTGGTTCCTTAGAATTAATAATTTTATAGAAAGTACGCACCTCCATTTCTGACCAATTTTCATCAAAATGTTTTTTTTTTACAATGCGTGGAAATCCTTCAGTTTCTCTTGCTTCACGGGGACTCCCTCCCCCTTCTTTTTAAAAAGAAAGTCCAGATTTTAGATGCCTCTACCACAACTTTTACACTCTGAGTTTTGATATTCCAAGAATCTTCCGAATTACACTTCCACAAATTTGAAGATGGCCATGGTTCTTAGTCTTTATATAGTATCTTATGGTAATGCCTTTGAAAGCGCACTGAGATGCATTAAAAAAAACTTTCAAGGTGAAAATGTTACTTTTCTGGATGTTTCATGGAAGGAAAAAACCCGGACGGTTTCTTGAAGGAGATGTGAACTTTAAAGTAAAGTTATCTTAGGCAGTTTTGTCTTTGTTTGAAAAAAAGAAAGCTTGGTGGAAGCGTCATACATCTTGCATTGAGAAAGTTGAATGCTTGAGGTTCTCTTTCTGGTGAGTGCACTTTGATAGGATCGGAAATGTTTAGGTTTACGCCTGAGAATAAAAATGAAATCTTTTAACACCTTCTGACAGTAAGAAATATAGAAAGTGATTCTCAATTTTGAACTTACATTTTAATCTTCTTTTGCGTGTATTCTTTACTAGCCCATGTTCGTATTTCTGTTTCTCTTCTTCCCCCTTCCCCAACAAAATGCAAGAGTTTATTCACTGTCCGTTATACATAAGACATGCTGTAAAACTTATTTAATTAGTTTATATGAATAGAACAGGTAAAAACTTTAAACGAAAATAGCAACAGATCGCAGAGAAATGAAGGAAAATTACTGTGATAATAGTAGCTGATAAGCTAGTCGTCCGGTGATCTACGCATGCGCAGGGATAAAGCTAGTTTTGTTGCCAACTCCCTAGTGGATAAGGCGAGTTTTGAAACCAAACCAATATTTAAAGAACCAAAAATAAAGGATATATTTTTTTTTTTTTTTTTTTTTGCAGATTATAGTGTTTTTTCTGTGCAGGTTTACCAATAGAATAGATGGGTAGAGAAACCTCGATTTTTCAAATTTTGGATAAGGCGAGTTTTGAAACTCACGTCCTCATATTTACATCACTTACAAAAATTTCGATGTGTTCGGACGGGTAGAAATATTTTTTACAAAATAAAATGCATGAAAACTTCGATAAAAGCATTAAAAATCGAGGGATTTCGGCGCGTTTTCTCTCAACTTCGGCAAAAGTTTTCACCGTTAAATATACCGAAATTTCCAGCGTATAGCCCGCAGATCAAACAATTCTGTTTGGACCCAGAAATTTTAATTAGTAATTGAACACATATATTTACCGCGATCTAGTAAGTTAAATTTTATTTAAAAATCTTCTGGGTCGAAACAATGGAGTTACGAATAAAGAGGAGGAGACATATAGTGTACAATCTACCAGTTGCCAGTGAAGTAACTGAGGATGTAGTCACAAGATGGCGGATGATATTTCATATCAAATCAACAGTTCCTAACTACTACCGAATAAAACTTCCACCAGTAAATTTTGAATAGAAAATTTCACAATTCAGCGGCTTATTCATGTAAAATTTCTCTAAAAAAACGGTGAAAAATTCTATTCTTTTTTACTGGTGGAAGTTGGCCAGGTTGTTATAATCTCTTGCACTGACAGAAGTTTGTTTAGGTTGTCACAATATGGCAAAAACGCAGTACCTGACTACCGCAGAAGTAAAAACAACCAGTAAAAACGAATATCTGATTTTGGCTATAATTATTACTGAAAAGCTACATAAATAAGTATTAAAGGTACACATATATTAAGACAGACTTTAAATACAATTAAATACAATAAACCCAACTGGAGTGAAAAATTAGCCGGGGCCAGGAATCGAACCTGGGTCGACAGCATAACGTGCTGTTGCTCTACCGTTAAGCTACCCTGGCCGATGTCCTAGCCTGGCAATTTCTCACTAATAAACCAAGTTGGGGAACGTCACCGTCCATCTATCAGATACCACAGTATGACGTGACAACGATGAATAAATTTCTTTTTCCATCGATCCACAATATATATTAAAGCACATAGGTGCACAACCATTTTCACTCCAGTTGGGTTTATTGTATTTAATTGTATTTAAAGTCTGTCTTAATATATGTGTACCTTTAATAATTAAAAACGGAATTCAGACGTTAATTTATGTGCTTTAATACACAAATAAGGATTTTAAATAAGAAGAAAATTTCTACTCAAATTTACTGGTGGAAGTTACCGTCGACGGTAATGAGCCCCTGCAAAACCGGTTACAGTTGAAGCTTCACAATTTTAAGGATATGTCTGTTCCTCTTTCTTCATAGTTCCATGGACGAAACATGATTGTTTGATCCGAGGATTATATGCCGGAAATTACGGTACATATTTTACACGCAATTTTAAAGAAGGCTTGGGTATAGTTATATTTATAATCTATTAAAATTTGAGAGAATTCGGATAAGAACTATTTATTTTGATATGCTAACGGAATCGATGCGAAACAAGATAAAACAACGATAAGTAAACACTTTTCTTTTTCCACTATATATCAATATTTTTTCAAAAAATTTTTTCCATAGGTGCACAACCGTCATGGTTCCATGGGTTTCTGTAGTGTAAGTCACACAGCTGATAATTGCTATGCTTGTTGGCCACCGTTATTTTCGAAAAGTTTGCTTGGCTTTATTGAATTAATGGGATATCTCCGATAAAATAAGCTCATTTTTCTGTTCTAAAATACTGGTAGCCAAAAATTGTAGCTTGTGACTTACACTACAAGTACTCATGGAAATAACCTCATATGCGTAAAGTATATTCTGAAAATATTGCGCTGAAAATCCCAAATAATTTAAACAACGAGGGTTTTTTTTAACTACTGAAATAGACCATATATATATATTGTGCTGAAAATCCCAAAGAATTTAAACAACGAGAATTTTTTTTAACTACTGAAATAGACGAAATATATATATATATATATATATAATCTTACAAGTCGTTTTACAACTAAATATCAATATTTTTTCGACTCAGCTACGAAATACCGGAATACCCCCGCCCCTCCCTTCCTCTTCCGGCATATATTTCAACGTCACGCATAGACTCCAAAAATCATATTACGTAGAAAAGAAAATATGAAATAGTACATAATTATTAAGATGCTACTTGGCGCAGAACGATATAAATTTAAAAGACCAGAATATGCAAACTTTGAGCAGACTAGTTTCGGTAGCCTTTAGCGTACTGTCCTCACTGCAAAGAATAACGGTAATTTGCTCAATTATATAGAGGAGAAGCGGATTCAACTGAGAAGTACACCCGAAATTTTTATGAAAACTTCACTTTTATTGAGTACGCGAAAATATGCTTTTTCCTGTTTACAAATAAATTTTCTTGTAAATACTGGTGTCATTCAATTATTTCAACATTTTACAAATACAAGTACCTTGCCCCTGAAAGGGTTAAAAGCAGCGTTAAAAACGACTGAATATGTAAACTTTGAGCAGATCAGTTTCGGTAGACTTTAGCATATCGTCCTCAGTGCAAAGAGTAACGGAAAATTGCTCAATTATATAGAGGAGAAGCGAATTCAACTGAGAAGTTCATTAACCAATGGGGAAACAGGAAAATATGGGTGCCAACCAATAGGAGAATAAAATAGGTAATGTCACCAAAAATGTGATAAATACTGGAAGTAATTAAGCAAAAGAGGATTTTATGAAATATTTCCAGCAATTTGATAAAGTGGGAATAGCGAATTCACTATTAACAATATTGTCAAAATTTTTGTAGATATGAAATGCTTCAAGAAAGTTATGTCCATGTATAGAAGTGGGTTTAGAGCTGATTTTGGCTGAATTAAAATTAAAAGAGTGATTCCTCTCCGAGCAATGTTTAGCAACTGGAGATTTATTGGTTTCCTGCTTTTGAATATATTGTTGGTGTTCTTTAATACGAAATTTTAAACCACGTTTGGTCTGTCCAATATAGGAAAGACCACACTGGCAATTAATACTATAGATACCCCATGAATTGTATAACTCAATAGGATCTTTGAGTTTGGAGAGGGTAAATTTTTTCGTAGGGGTAAAGATTATTCTGAAGTCATGCTGTCTAAAAATTTCGGCAATAGGAAAGTTGGATTTAGGAAAGAAAGGTAACACAATGCTACTTCTGGAAAGAGACGAGGACTGATTTGAGTTAGAGGGACGAGCGTGCTGTAGTTTACATAAAGCAGTATAAATAATAGAAGGGTTGGAACCTCTGTAAATCGCAATGCTTCTAAGATATTGAATTCCACTATTAAGTGAGTGAGAATCAGAAAAATGCAAATGCGTATGGCACGATTTTCGAAAGTAAAAAAGGCAGCCGTTTTCTGGCTGAGAGGATGACAAGAGCGAGCATGGGGGGATAGACAAACTGCAAAACTTTTGCGATAGACCTATGTAGAGAAACCGTCTACGGTACGCGTGACAAGGATATCAGAAACGGGAGAGAACAGTTATTTTCTCTTTCATAAGTGAATTTTATATTGCTATCGATTGAGTTCATAATGTTAAAGATATTATCAATATTGTGGTGTCATTTAAGGTAAAAGTATCATCAACATAGCATGTCCAGAACGGGAAAGAGAGTTTATTAAAAATGCGAGGGTAAGTGACAAGGAGGAACTCATGTCTAAGCCGTTAAATTGTCTGCACATTTAATATTGGCCATCTCTCACATCACGGAAATGAATCCAAATTGTGGAATTTGTTTTAATCAAAATGGCTACCAATTTTTTTACCGGTAGTATTTTCGTTATTTAATAATGGAATGCCAGTTATTGAATAAGGCGAAGGTTGAGATTCTGAAATAGTACTAGATATTTTGAACAAAAAAATCTCTAATTTGGCAGCACTGCAGCCACGGTTTGTGCAAGCTGTATTTTCTGCATCAAAGTAGTTCTTTTATTTACTTCTGGAGCATTAACATGCGCCTGAATCCCAGATTGACATCAATTTTTCATCGGAAATTTCTAAAGAGAAATTTTTAATTGCTATGTTTGTTAAATGTTTCTTATTAAAATAAAGCATAAAATACTATTCTTTGTTTCTGCTATGATCTCGAAATTTCTGGATAAAAATTGAGGCCAAAAACTGGCTAACCTGGCCTGAATAGCATAGTTAGGAACCTTGATTTTAAATGAAAATGTCAACCTGATATCACAAACCGGGTATAGATCTTTTAATTTTTATATATAACATTGTTTAGTATTATTTTTTCTGGGATTTATTTTAAATATATTTTTCATGGCAAAAACAAAAACAAAAATAATTATTACATATTGGGAAAACTCACGTCGTTGAAAACGTGGTTGTTCAAATATAGTGGTTTTTGTTTATGTATATTGTTTATTTATATAGTGGTTTTGTTTGTCTACTAACATTAGTGGGGAATTATAATGCTGCAGATAATTTAAAAATTATTAATTAAGTCACAATTTAAAAAACGTAATTTTTGAACCATATTACGTGAACGTGAGATTTGAATTACTGAGAAAACGCAGGCACATTAAAGAGCAGATTAGAATGCAGGAACCAGATTTAGCTTCCGATATAGTTTTCGTGTGTTCTTCTTTTTCATGACATCACGGATGAAATGGATCCATATCTCGTAAAGAGAAGGATTCGTATGAACTTTTATCATGAATTTCTTCATCGCCATGCCAAGACCTTTCCAACGATACCAATGTTGAGAAAAACAAAAACTAATAGGTGAATATGTTCCCCAGTAAGCTATACAGGGTATTTCTAAACTCATGGTACAAAATTTAAGGGTAGGTAGAGCACACAGTAACAATCATTTATTGTGTAGGAATGTATGGGACCAAGTGACGCATTAAGGTAAAAACACCGGGAGGGGGGGAATTAGGCCCCTTTTTTAATTTTCTAAATTTCTCATTCATACCAGAAAATTTTTATGCTATCCTGTTCTTGACATTTCATAATTATTTAACAATAAAATTCTTCTTTGAAAATTTCTGGTATGAAATCGAAATTTTTTAAATAAAAAAAAGCGCAAAACTGGCAAACTTATCAAACGAAATACATGACTAAAAAAGATAAAATGTTTATTTACATTGTATTTTATAAGTAAATAATAATACATACAATAATATTACAGTAAGTGTTCAAAATTACGCCTACCAACTTAGATACATGCTTGGCAGCGTCGATGAAACGATTGACGTACACTTCTAAAGATGTCAGGCATTTCCCGCACACGTGCAGCAGCTTCGGATATGCGAACTACTAGATTTTCGTCGAAATCAACTGGAGTCTCATAAACAAGACTCTTCAGATGTCCCCATAAAAAGAAATCAAGGCTCGATGGAGATCTCTGTGGCCAAGGATCTGGTACACCACGCCCAATCCATCGCGTTCCAAATGTGGCATTCAGGTAAATGCGCACATCAGTGGTGAAGTGCGCGGGCGCTCCATCATGTTGAAACCCCATCCGGTTACGAATGGCGATCCGAACATTTTGCAGCAGTTCTGGTAAAACCTGTTGCAAAAAATAAGGTAACAGCGACCATGTAGCCTCTTTGGTAGTAGGTATGGGCCAATCGAATAATTATTAACAATTCCCGCCCACAAATTCACAGAAAATCTTTGTGGATAAGCATGTGGCCGCGTTGCATGTGGATTATTGGTTGCCCAAAAATGTAAATTGTACGCATTAAATACACCCTCGCGTGTAAATACTGCCTCATCTGTAAATTGAATATGAGCAGTAAAGTCTGGCTGTAATACATGTTGCTGCAAAACCCACTGGCAAAAGTTCAACCGCAGAAGATAGTCTTCCGGATTCAAAGTTTGTACACGTTTAAAACGGAAGGGATTAAATCGATTTTCATTTAACACTCTCTAAACGGTCGGATGACTCACATCTAAATTCTGTGCAACAGTTCTTGTGCTTGATTCGGGCCTTTCACTCACAAAATTCAAAATAATATCTTCCAGGCTTGCACTGCGTACAGCTCTTTCTCGCCCAGTTTCCTGTCTGGTGACGTGGAAAGAACCTGTTTCAGAAAGCTGACGGTGTAAGAGCTGAAACATTCTATGATCAGGCATTCTTCTGCGAGGAAACTGCTCCTGATACATTCGTAGGACAGCTCTGGCGTTGCCATTTGCACGACCATACATAAAATGCATGTTGGCTTTTTCGGCATATGTAAAGTCTTCCAAGACGAATGATATCACAATTAAAAATGGCTATTTCTTCTACTTAAATGCATGGTATTGAACGGCGACCACTTACTTACTGCCCTCTACCGCCAGTGGAATCAACCAAAAACTCCATTTCTATTTCAAAAAATTTCTATTTCTATTTCTATTTTCAATTCAAAAAATTTCGATTTCATACCAAAAATTTTCAAAGAAGAATTTTATTACTAAGTAATTATGCAATGTCACGAAAATGATAGCATAAAAATTTTCTGGTATGAATGAGAGATTTTGAAAATTGAAAAAGGGGCCTAATTGACCCCCCCCCCCTGGTGCTTTTACCTTAATGCGTCACTTGGTCCCATACATTCCTATACAATAAATGATTGTTACCTACACTTAAAGTTTGTACCATGAGTTTAGAAACACCCTGTTCGTTAAAACTTTAAAAACTCATAAAAAAGGAAGAAATTATGATAAAGGAGTGCAGTTTGCAAGAAAGGGCTCACAAGGTAGTCGGATTTTTTTAGAAGCAAAAAAGAATTAGCTAAAAAATCACATGTGGAGGGCGCTGACGACCCGAAACACAATGAACACGACAACAATACGCACCATTCATTTGTTTTCCAATAACAACTGTTTAACATGACCTCCAGAACATTTAAGGACACAACTGTTGTCGTGTTCATTGTGTTTCGGGTCGTCAGCGCCCTCTAGATGTGATTTTTTAACTAAATTTTTTTTGTTGCTAAAAAATTCCGACTACCTTGTGAGCCCTTTGTTGAAAACCGCTCTCCTTTATCATAATTCCTTCCCTTTTTATGAATTTTTAAAGTTTCAACGAACTTCTGGCTCACCCGGTATACCCTGCACATACTATTTCAAAACTACGTTTTATTTATTTATTTTTTCCTTGCCAGCATAAATGTTTAGATTGCTTATGAATTTCCGATTAGAAATTCTGCTTTATAACGTCTTGGACGACGTATTACAGATATTTTTATTCCGCAAATGCCAAAATAGCACCTCTATTTTGTAATAAAATTTTTCTTTCATAATGTGCGTGAAGAACAATGGAAGCAGGTTGATGGACTTACTAGATGCGGGATAACTTAACATCCAGTGTAGACGTTTTTTTATGATGCAAGGACACAGAGTTTATTTATCTTATTGAGACAAATTTGCTTATAAATTCTGGTGTCGTTTAGTCATTTCAACATTTTAGTTTCATAAGTGATTTGCCCCTGAAAGGATTAAATAATAATGGAATATAAAATTTCTTTCTTTGCGGCAAGCAAATTAAAGAAATCATTAAAATATTTCAGTTATATGACAGTCATGCACAGTGTTGCCAGTGGTCTACTTTTTTAAAATTCAGATATCTTGATTGCCACCACTTATTTGAAACGGTAAAATCCCCATTGTTTTCGCCTTAATTAATATGTCATTAAATAAGGCGCATTTTACAATTTCAAAAAAGTGGTGCCATTCAAGAATCTGAATTTAAAAAAAAAATAGCCCATCTGGCAACACTGGTCATGCATTTCAGTATTACTTCAGCCTTATTATACTTAAAGAAGTGCGAAAACTTTAGTAATCTAAATAGTAATTTAATATTTTTATTAGAAGTTTATGATAAAAAAAATAATAATTTCTTAAAATTTCAAGTTTCACATTCCTCAAATCACCAAGCAAATTATTTTTGCACTTCATTTATACTGTTTCCCAATTACTTTTAAAGTACAGTCGTGGAAATATAAGTAGACACCCCCTACTAACTCTGCAACTAATTTTAGTAAAAGAAAGTTACTGGTACCAATCGATTTAAAATAAAGTTTACTTTTAACTGGTGTCTATTAAATTTGCTTGGCGGTCATCTACAAATCAAAACCTGACCAAACTTTTTTTCAATGGCAACACCCTATTTTGACAATATATTTCAAAACTTCGGTTCAAACTATGCCTAGAAATGAAATTTCAAGTCATTTGAAGTTTTTGAATTATAAACATTTAAAATTTAGAGCTTTTAATGTTAAATTACATTTTCATATTTTTATTAATATCTCCTGAAACTAAAATCCTAATGCGATAATTTTATGTGTGGTTATAATACTAAAAAAACCCAAACGTAAATACATTGAATTTTTAATTAAAAAATTATAATAGGAATTATGAATTATGAAATTAATAATCGAAAAAAATATGAATCTCAACCTACAAGTGTTTTGATAGATTTATATTCATTATGCCCTGCTTTATGAGGATTCTATATTTCAAATTTTTCTTTTAAGGAGTTTTCGAATTATCATTAAAAAACGGCAAAATGATGGTTTAAGGGGCCGTCTATGATGTACAGAAAAGCATAATTTAAAAAATTATATTTTACTCATCTTTTGGAATATTTGGTCTGGCAATAGTAGAAACATATTAAGAGCGTGAAATGGTCATATTGGTAAGCAATAATACATTAATAGAAATATCATAGTCATTCTGTAGCATTTCAACAATCGAGTACCGAAGTTCAGTTTGGATACAATCCCTAAAATATACTCATTTTAAAATAATTAATATCTCGGAAACTAATCGTTCTAATTTCATGTAATTTCCGGCATAGCCGGATAACCATTGGAAACATGCCTTTCAATCAAATTTCCTGATTTTTTTCACAGATGTGGCTAGATATCTGACAATATATTTCCCATATTATCACCCTATAAATATTGATATTTAATAAGATAAAAATGTTTTTTCGATTTTTTTAAAAAACGGAATTTCTCAAAAACTGCTGCGCGGAATTTCATGCCATTAACTCAGGATATATAGATACCAAAGATGCATAACTGATAATTTTTGTATAATTTTCTGTTTATAAAAACTGTGTAAAATAGCGAAATAAAAATAAAAAATAAATAAAATTCATATCTTATGGTTATCCGAAAATTAGCATTTTCTTCTAAAATTTATCCATATGTGCCCGTATATTCTATATAAATGCCAAAAGTTTGCGTTGGGTACTACATATAAATATTTACAAAAATGTATATTAAAATTATTGAAATTCATTGTAAGGCGTTATTTGGGGCGAGGCAACTTAACTTCAACATCCGATGAATTTTTGGAACAAAGACAATATGTCAACTGATGTATTTTAGATTCCATTAAGCATATAAGCCAGATTTTCAACATCATGTTCATTTTGAAATCGATAGTTTTGAGAATGTTGCTCATGTGTTAATTAAAATTTAAAATACAGCGATTATGTAACTGTTTATTCCAAAAATTCTTCGGGTGTGGAAGTTGTGTAGCTCCGCCCAAAATAACGCCTTAAAATGAATTTCAATAATTTTAATATACATTTTTGTAAATATTTATATGTAGTACCCAACGCAAACTTTCGGCATTTATATTGAATATATGGGCACATATGGGGAATTTTTCACATGAAAATGGTAATTTTCGGATAACCATAACATATGATTTTTATTTTTTTAAATTTTTATTTCGCTATTTGGCAGAGTTTTTATGAACAGAAAATTATACAAAAATTACGAGTTATTTATCTTTGATATCTAGATATCCTCAATTAATGGCATGGAATTCCATGCAGCAGTTTTTGAGAAAATCCGTTTTTTAAAAAATCGAAAAAACATTTATATCTCATTAAATATCAATACTTATAGGGTGATAACAGGGGAAATTTATTGT
Source organism: Maratus speciosus (assembly GCA_963932465.1). Taxonomy (NCBI): domain Eukaryota; kingdom Metazoa; phylum Arthropoda; class Arachnida; order Araneae; family Salticidae; genus Maratus; species Maratus speciosus. The sequence goes on along the minus strand of OZ010789.1, from coordinate 277,175,273 downwards.
CAGATATGTAGCTACGTCTGGGAAAAAAATCAGGAAATTTGATTGAAAGGCATGTTTACAATGCTTATTCGGCTATGCCCTTTGGATTTAGGCTAATTGAAGTGTGAAGAATTTATTTTGGTGTCAAACTTGGGTTTTGCTATTGAAAAAAAAAACAAAGTTTGGGTTCATTTTGATATGTAGATGGCCCCCTAAACACATTTTATATACATCATTTAAAAGTAGTCTTTATTTCCAATCGTTTGGTACCTGTAACTTTGTTCTACGATAATTTGTTGCACAGTTTTCAGGGGTGTTTACTTTTTTTTCCCACTACTGTACAATTCATTGGCGGCTTGTGACGAATTCTGGGGCTCTAAATCCTTGACAGGGCTGACAGTTTTGTCTTCTTTTTTTAATTCCAAAATTTTGCATTCATACCCGAAATTCTCTATAATATTTTTTCGATTATTTAATGACAGTACTTAACAGTTGAACACTTTGAGGGGTTTCCGAGCAGTGTTGCCAATGGGCTACTTTTTAAAAATTCTTCTTTCTTAATTGGCACCACTTTTTTGAAATGGTAAATTTTCTCTTCGTCTTAATGCGTCATTAAATAAGACGAATTTTACCATTTCAAAAAAGTGGTGTCAATCAAGAAATCAGAGTTTAAAAAAAGTAGCCCACTGACAAAACTGCTTTCAAGTTTTCTCCCAGTATATCGATGATTGCCTTATAATGAATTAACCCTCTCGCCGCGTAAGTAATTCTTCGCTATGAGCGTCTTTTACATAATTTTTAATCTTTTATCACCGGTACGTTAAAGCACAAAATTTTAACTATCGTAATCGGGTAAAACGTCCTGATTAAATCAGACAAAGTTTTCGCTAAAAATTAACTGGTGAGAATAACCAAATAATATTAATTAGACAGAAAAATTCATGCCCGAGATTATCTCGGGTGGCGCAGCGAGAGAGTTAGTGACATTCGTGATTGATGATTCTTGTTTGGAAATTTCCGGTTTGAAATCCGAATTCTTCAATAAAAAAAGCCAAATTGGCAACCCGGATGCATGGCTGCCAATTTTACTGATTTATTGCCATTATTTTTTTAAAGAAATCTGTGCCGTATTTATCGGAAATATGTTATGCTATTAAACGAAGATTATATACTAAAAAATAATGATAATAGTAAGAGAAGAGTAAATTTAGCATCCATTCATTTAGTACTTAAAAAAACAGTCACGAGCCTCAACTGCTACAACTTATTAGAATGAAGTGAAAATTTCTCCAAACATTCCAAATGTTATTGAAACTGTCTTTTTTCGTTTCATTCCTGTTAATAAAACGAATTGTTCATTAAAATATTTCAATAAGTAAAAAAATAAAAGTGAATCTGTATTGAAATTGCTATGAATTGCTAAGGTTTTGAAATATGAAACTAAAAGAATAAGAACTGAAAATTGAATTCTCGAATGAAATAAAGACTGATGAACGAATGGTGTTATTTAGTAAATGCCTTCATTTATTAAAATATTTCAACAATGTTTAAAAGGTTACATTCCAGTTGCATTTCTGATAGTTTAATTTTTAAAATTCCTAAGATTTTTCGTTTTACTTTCTATAGCAGATAAACACTAATTAAAATATCTTCGCATCAATAATATTATCGATTGCCGATTTCTTTCTGAAATTAAAATTTTGAAATTAGGTGAAAATGTAATATTCCGATGAAATAATTTTATCGATGATCGAGATGCTGTAATATAAATTTTCTACCAATTAAACTGGATGAAACTATAAGAATGATTATTAAACTAAAATTCTGCTACATTTTTAACAAATTTATGATTTGACAAATGTAACTAATTTTTTCTGTTAAATCGATATAATTTTTTTCCCCATTAACATCAAATCAGAAAAGTTACCTGCATACAGTGGTGAAGTGTTGGGGGAGGGAGGCTCAAATCATTCTACTACCAATATTATTGTATGCTAAATTTTGCTTTGTTTAATCGTATAACGTTCAGTGACTAAATAAAGTCAAATTTTCTATATAAGAGTGCTGGTAGTAAAATGATCAAGCACCCCACCCCCCTCTCAAACGTTACGCTTCTGCCCGTATATATGTAAACTCCGCATACAGATATTTTTTCGTGAATTTCTAAAATTTAAAAATTATTGCGACAGAAATCTATTTTGAAAATGGCAATTCTTCAATCGAGGGATTCTTATATATATATATATATATAATGCTTTCAAAATTTTTTTTAAAAACAAATAACCCAGTGCATCAGGCGCAACGCAGCTTCTTATATGCACTAAGTGAGTATAGCTCTACTAAAAGTGAATGATTATGAAAATTATTATGAAAAGAGGGTGCAAAACAACAACCCGTAAGGCATGGTGACGTCACGTCGACGTCGTTGTGACGTCACGCTGTGACATTGTGACCGTCGATGTGACGTCACGTGACGTCGATGTGAAGTCACTGTGACTAGAATGTGAGGTCGTTATGGCCGTTTTAGAGCTCTTTTGTGACGTCACATTGTGACGACTTTGTGAAGCCACGGTGTGACAAATTTGTGAAGAGTGTGTCATTTGTGACTATTTTGGTATTGACTTTGTGACGAATTTGTGACGAATGTGACAATGCTTTAAAGTCACATTGAGATCAATGTGTGAAATATGTGTCATTTTTGACGAAATTGTCTTTAACACTGTGATGATTCTGTGACGACAGTGACACTGCTTTGAAGTCACATTGTGACAATTTTGTGAAAATTGTGTGATTTGTGACAATTTTGTCATTAACGTTGTGACGAATATGTGACTAGCGACAATGTTGTGAAGTTACACTATGACATACTTGTACAGTTGTAAACACGTATGCATGTCACACATAGTCATAATTATGCATGTTGTAAAATCATTTACATCTATAACGTTAATATACTTCGGCGATATTTCGCAATTAAAACTTGGGGGCCGATATAACAAGGGTATACCAAAAGAATTTTATTGAATCAAAATGCAATGCCCCGCAGACTTCAATTTTTGTTGCACCTTTCTTTCCTATTGCAATAAATGAGAATATTGAAGACAACTGAATGATCGATCTATCACATTTTTTTTTTTTTTTTTCAAAATTAGCTATTTGTTAAAAGCATTAAAATTATCAAAGAAACAATTTGTTTAAATTTTCAAATCTTTATCAAGATAAAATTTGTGTTGAAAATATAATATTTTATAATATATACAGTACTTTTTATATTCTTTAAACTATAGAAAATACTGAATGAAATTAATTTATTTCATTTAATACGCATTACAAACTCGAAGTCACTGGTGAGGTTGAATTTTTTTCGATTACACAACATTTATAATAAAAAAAAAAAATGAAAGATAAAAAGAAATACCGATATTAAGTAATTAAATTTTATATGTTTTATGATATTGATTACCATAAAATATATATATATATGATTGTAATTCAAACAAGTTGGGGCTGAGAAAATAGGAAACTTCTTTGTTATAGAGGCCCCTATAAATTTGATTATGCAAAAATTGCAGTAACGACATTGCTAAGATCATTGTGAAGTTTATGCATGCGTTATATACATATATATATATATACACTCGAAACGCTCATCATGTGCCATATAGTCATTATATATGTATTGTTCACGTCTTTTATGCCCCATACATGCATTACAAAATTTCCGAAGTACATTTTAGCACTAACCATTTGAAACTACTCAAATGAAAAATACAGCTTTGGTACAGAAAATTAACTGAATATCACCAGTATCATTATGTTGAGAATTCTAAGAACAATTTCGGCAATAATCGTTATGTTGGAAGATAGCAGCAAGAAATAAAATCGTATTTTTATGCTCACTGTAAAAGTAAATAAAACTTTTAGGTATGCATAGAACGGTGATACAAAGGGTTAATTTATTTTACATCAGGGTTTGCTTGGAGTAAAATCCATATATAAAACAACTTTTTGATTATTAAAAAATAACTTTAATAATTGATTGCCAAAATTACATTTTTATTTATGAAATTATATATTATAAAAATAACTCTTACTATCTATGATTTTTTAAAACAATAATACCTTATTGTTTATAAAACACAGCATCGCAGCTACTCTATTTTGCGTCTAATGTGAAAGTTTTTATGTTTTGCCAAAGATCTATCTGGCTGGATATATGTTGCCATGACATCTATAACTCTGATAGTGTCATAAATAGTACAAACAGATTAGAATCTACAACGAAATTTTTAGAATAAAGTCTGGTGAAAGTTTTATAAATACAGTAGAACGCCGATTATTGGAACTCCAATTAACCGAACTTCCAATTATCCGAACAGCATATTTCTCTCAAAGAATTCTTTTTAACCGAATTTTCAATTATCCAAATATTTGTCTCTCTAAAAAAGAAAAAAAAACACCTAACTTCCAATTTATTTTTTGCTTAAATTATAATCTCTGAAGTTTAGAAAATGATAAAAGAAAAAAAAAATTAAATAATAAGTAAACAAAAAACAATTAAAAAAAACAAAACAATTTTTAAGCACTCCAGTACTAACTGGTGCTGTCAGTCCTAAACCTAGATAAAGTGTGAAGGTTTTAGAATTGTCAGGAACATCCCTTAAACTGTCTGCCCATTTATCCGAACTTTTGTTTATCCGAACTAGGGTCGGTCCCGACTTGTTCGGACAATCGGCGTTCTACTGTATATATTGTATTAGAATTACAAATAATCATATTTATTTTTATATGACACAATAAAACAAAATAATGAACTCAGTATCAAATGGTTAACTACTTTTTAATGTAAATAAAGTATAAAAATTGAGCCCATAAACACAAAATAGAGCCACACATAGGTTCATTATTATTATTATTTTATTTACAAGATTATGGTAATTATAAATAAGAAATCCATTTTAATCACGCTGTTTATAAAGAGTGTATAATATCGATACTTTGAAATTTATCTCGATAAAATCATTCAGGAGATAAAATGATAAAATTATCCAGAAAAAAAAGTAAATAATAAAAGATGATTATTACATTTTAGATTCATACCTTTCAAGTATTTGCGTTATTTTTAAAGTAAAATCATATTTAAACACTTACTGATTGTGTAACTTCTATATTTTCATTTGCCAACAGACAACATTTCAGTAAGAATGTTTAACAACTGAAAAGCTTTCACCCGCTATGACTATTTCTTTATAGATTTTAAAACATTTCTCAGGTTGAATAATACATTAAATAATCATTTTTTTTCTTAACATTACATATCTACGATCTCTTTTAATAGTATACGTTTCCGTTGTGTCTTATTTTTTATAAATTCCTCTTCTGAGCAGATGCAATTTTTTTTAAATAAAAACATGCAATTCAAATTGTTTAAGCCCATCACTTAATACAAAATTAAAAAATTATGTTTGCCAATAATTTTATTCCAAAAAAAGACTTTTTTTAAAAATAACTTAATTATCTTTAAATGTTTATTAATTATATTAATGACTGATTATAATACTTATCCATATACTTTCATATTTAGGACACTATGTGGTTTTAACCAAATATTTAAATAAGAATATAAACCAGATTAAAATGCAATTTAAATCACTAATTTTAATAATCTGATCAAAGCTGTTGAAAAGGAATTAGATATTTTAACAAAATAAAAAATAAATATAATGAAATATTTGTGTTCTATAACATATTTATTAGAAGATAACTAAAATCATTGTAATTAAAAAAAAAGCAAACAGGGAAAATAATATTTTAGATATTTCAACAAAATAAAAAATAAATGTAGTGAAATATTTATGTTCTACAGCATGTTTATGAGAAGCTAACTAAAATTGTTGCGGTTAAAAAAAAGCAAACAGGGAAAATAATATTTTTACTTACCTAATTTCATTGACGTTGTACGTGATACTTTGATTTTGGGGAACCAATTAAATCCGATAATAAGTACCATAGCAATGACTTGAATCATCTTCAACAAGTCAAAGCTACCGTAATTTTCTCGGGTTTATATTTTGTTAGCTGAACTAACTTGGATCCTGAGAACGTTCTTGTTTCACTTTTTAAATCCGTGTCAACACGTCTATGCTGTCCAGTGTCCACATAACTTCCCGCGTTTATTCTAAAAAGCTTCACTGTTACTTTTATCCGTTATTCTGCGGTGAGTCGTAACAACTGAAATAGTGCAGATGCAGACGATTTTTAAGTTTCGAAGTTCGAAGCAGATGTTTTTTCGGTTTTATTTGTTTTTCTATACAGCAGTTTCGGAAGGAAATTAAATGCGTAATAATTTTATCAAATTGTCTCTAATTCAATTTCCTGTTTGAAAATGTTTTATTGTATTTCACCTTTTATTTTTATCAGTTTTATTGAATTGTAAAGTTTCATTTACGTAAATTATAATAATAATATTATCCATAATTAGAGTTTACTAGATAAAATATTGCTTAATTTTTCAAAATGTGTGTATAAATTAATTTAATGGTAATAATGATGACCCCCTCCTTTTTTTAAAAGTAAAATTTATATCACAGGTAATATATACAAAATATCTTCTTAAAAAATACAACAAGATTATCGAGAAGAGATGAGTTTTTCTTTGCCAATCTGTCATTATCTTAATATTAATTTTCTGTAGAACAAAACATCTTGTAAAATAATTTTTAAAGATATATTTTGAAAACAAAAAATAAAATATGAATAATTAATTATGTCATGGGCTTTGCCTAAATTTTGTACATTAATTTTATATTCGGAAAATGTCAATTTTATTTTAAACGTCTGAAAGAAGTAGAATTAAAAAAAAAGTTACTTAAAATAGTGAAACACTAAGAGGAAAAAAAATGACTTGAATGCAAATTGTAAAGCAAGAAATGCATATATGACTAAACTTTGAAGACGCTTTCTGCGTGCTCATTAAAAGCTGCAGACTTAACTGTAATAGAAAGTTTTTAGTTTGAAACCACAGAAATGTTTCGACTACTCTTTGAGAAACTTCTACTATAACAGATGATCATTTACAAAAATCTTTATAAAAGATAAGTCGGGGTCTGTTTACCTAAACCATTTTTTTAATAATATGAAATTCGCATAATTAGGAAATATTTTTGTGTCCTGAATGATGAATTAATGATGAATTAATTACATTTTATGTTATATGAAAATAAAAAGTTTCGGTTAGAGGCACAGAGGCAACTTGGACCACGGTTTAAAAAAAAATTAAATCCGGCAGAAAAATATTTTTTACAGTAAATAACATGATTTAATAATTTTTGTAATTTTTTTAAGTTTTCTAAGAAGTTCACATCTCAGTCACAATGTGTCATCACTGAGTGGTGGCATTTTGGTCACAGATGTGACGTGACCACAGTGACTTACAGTGACGTCACAATGACGTCACTGTGACCATGCATGCTATGAGGGAATAAAAATCCATGAAAATTTATAACGAAAAAACAACAAACAAACCACTCCCTGCTCTTCAGAAAGTGGGAGGAGTGAAAAAAGCAGGTATCAAAAACAGAAATTGGATCCTCACGGGTTTCGCAAGATATGGCCAACCCACATACTCCAAAAGTATAACTCGTCTGCATGTTGATGTGCTTCAAGAAGAAACTGCGGTGACTTGGAAAGAAAATTAATGATTATGAGGATAATGGAAAGACAAGTCTTCAGGACGCTGGTCTAACTTGGATTATGGCCTTGCTTGCAACTCCTGCTGATGGAAAGAAGTGGAGCGTAGTGATTGTTTTAAAGGTAGCAAGTTTTTTCAGGTCTTCATGGGTAAAGGTGGGGATATGGCCTTCTCACATGTTCAATACTTCTAATTGCTTAATGATTTAGTCATATTAAAAATTTTTTATTAATTTTTATTTACGTTTTATAAGCTAAATCGGTTTTCTTGGATTTTGAATTGGTTGGTTATATTTGTTTTTAAAGCAGTTTTGATTCGTTAAAAAATTTTTTATAAAATAGCTTTGTTATGTTGTGTTTTTGAATGTTTAAATCTATTGTTATACTTTTGGAGTATGTGGGTTGGCCATATCTTGCGAAACCCGTGAGGATCCAATTTCTGTTTTTGATACCTGCTTTTTTCACTCCTCCCACTTTCTGAAGAGCAGGGAGTGGTTTGTTTGTTGTTTTTTCGTTATAAATTTTCATGGATTTTTATTGTTGTTTTGCACCCTCTTTTCATAATAATTTTCATAATCATTCACTTTTAGTAGAGCTATATATATATATATATATATATATATCAGTGGCGTGGCGTCCGGTCATCGCTGGATGCGGCGATGACCAAGCAATATTTTAAAACTCTTAATAAGCTTTTAAAACTCTACGATCCAGTTTTAGCAGAACATTTGGAGTTCATGTATAAGTGAAGGTAAGATTTAAAGTTTCTTTTTTGAACATTCAACCATTGAATTTTAGAGTTAATAATTTTTCACCACAAACTTAAATAATTGCGATGACCACCGAAAATTTTCACGCCACGCCACTGATATATATATATTGAAAACTTGTTATAATTATAAAACATTTTAATAAATGAAAAATTATATAAATATTAAATAAAATTGTAAAATAAAAATCCAATCGTTTATGATACCAAAAAACTGATTATCCAAAATGCTGTGTATTAAATTGGAATAATTGAAAGTGTAATAGGAAAAATTACAAAAGGAATGTAAGAAACGTGAATAAAAATGAAACTTATACTGTGAAACTCTCGCCAGGAGCATTATTTCGCAATTTATGTAAAACACATTTGATATCTGATTGAGAATGGCAAGCTAAACTTTAAAGGCCAAATCTCAAAATGCCCTATCAATAGTATACGGAAGGTTAAGATATATATATATATATATATATAAACTTTCTGTACAATAATATTATTGAAAGATAATGAAAATGACCAATAATATGAAAACACAAACACCACATTAAAAAATATAGTTCCATGTACTACCTTATGAGAATTAAAATGGAAGAAAATAGAAAAGTACGGATACAGAAAAAATTAAAATAAATAAATGATACACATATATAGTGAATTACTTTATCAGAGGCACAGAATTCTCATATATAAGCAAGGCAGTCGTTTTCTGTAGAGAATAAAGCTAAAAGCTGAATAATTTATTCTTTCTGCGCCCGAACGACCGCATGACCAGAATAATAGCAGAAAAGTGAACACTGAATTATATGATATATATGTATATATATCAGTGGTGGAAAATTGGCGCAGAGGTGGAGCCTATTGACACCACTAAATTATAGTAGTATTTTGCCTCTTATCTAATGATCAAATTTCTGAGTTTTTATTAAACTAAATAATACCATAAAATTTTAGTGGTGTCAATAGGCTCCGCCTCTGCGCCAATTTTCCACCACTGATATATATATATATATATATATATATGTTGGAATATATTAAATTTATCAAACTAAACTAATACATGCTAAAAATGATAAAAGTACATTTAAAAGGCATATAAATACATTTATTCTAGTCTACATGTTTCATCGTTTATCAAGACATATATTGATACAAATATTTCACCTTTTTATATGACTCAATTATGAGGTGTGTATGAAATACCTTTCACCAAAGAAGATGGAACAGTGCAATATTATATAGAAATGGAAAAGAGAAAATTAAAAATAGAATGAAAACACATATTGCAGACAAAAAATGCAACATGACTACAGCATCGGCTAGACTATATAACAAAGAGCATTTACAGATTGATTTAAAAAATAGTAGAAAAATTTATCCATCAAGATTTTATTTCTGATATATTATGCGAGAATCAATAGAAATATTTTATTGCAGTGATATTATAAGAAATTATTCAGCCTCCATAAAGTTGCCTTAAATTTGGAAAGAGGTGCTTTGCAGAATAAGAAACAATATCATAAAATAATCCACTTTTATAGATATGTCTCTTTTTATTAGAACACTTGATCTCCTTAACTCCTTAACGGTCGCATTAAATTACGGTTTAAAAATTCAAATTTCTTATTGGCAACACTTTTTTGAAAAAAAAAATATTCACCTCATTTAATGACATGTAAAATGATATCATAAGCCAATTACACTACTTTTATAAAACTAGTGGGAATCAAACAATCTGAATAAAAAATACTGCGCGTGAATATCACGGAAGCGAGAATTAATGGGTTAAACATATAATCTCGTGATCTGTTTTCACCAGTTTCATTAAAAAAAAAAAAACATTTTTCGAAATTGTTTGTATCAACATAGGCCTTGATAAAGTCGCTGTTTGAGAGATGAAACATGTAGATCAGAATCAAGGTATTTATATGTCTTTTAAATGTAATTTTATTACTTTTAGCATGTCTTAGTATAGTTTGAGGATTATAACTCTTTTTCTTGTATAATTGTATATTAAATTTTATTATTTAATCCACTTCATGATTTAAATTCTGTTTTATTAAATAAAGACAATTTGTTTTTTTCCATGTATAACCTTTCTTTCTTTCTAACCGATGACGAGGCCCCTACCTGTCGGGTTACCCTAGCTGAACGTGTTTGATACCTGGTATCAGAGAGGACGACCACCAATTCACCGCGTAGCGGCAATAAGTCTGACGGACGGCTACACTGTTAAAAATTTCTGTAAAATCACAGAAACAAAATAGAGACTCTCTGTAAATTTACACCAGTTCTCGGTTAAATACATTCGATCGAGTTTCTCGGTCAAGACTCTCCGTAAATTTACACCAGTTCTCCGTTAAATGCATTCGATTGAGTTTCTCGGTCATCGATTTACAGACATTTCCCTTATCTTGTATCTAATTCCCTGTAGGGATTTCCATGTTTTTATTTTAAAATATTTTCAGCTTTGTTAAAACTTGTAATTCAAATACACACGTTTAAAATTCTTTTGCAATTTTATTAGAATTATTAAAGAAAAAAAATTAGTTTCATTTTTTTTATTTTTTTTTTTCATTCATTTACTTAGTTAGAATCATAATACATTTAAATACATTGCTTTTATAAGGATTGTGATATAACCTTAAAATTAATTTTGGTTAATTAATCTGATTATTTTTGTAAATATTTTACAAAAAAATGTTATAATTACCAATATATTTAACAAGTTTTAATGAAAAAATACACCTAAATTTCACATTATTAGCATTTAAAAATTCCAGTATATCTTCAGATATTATTAAAGAAGATAATTATTGAGAAGAAGCAATTTCTTGATAAATAATTCCGTAAATAAAGGATTAAAAAATTAAATTTGATTAAAAAAAATAATAGGTATTGTGTTTCGGTCCAAACTAAATTAAAATAAACCGTTTAAGAAATTTTCTAACGAATATATTTGAAGCGAAATCTTTGAAAAGCACAAGTACAATAGATTTTTTCCCGCTTTATTATAAACGACATCCTTTATACACCCCAGTAACAGATCCTATGGTGCAGTCAGTAAGATGTTTTCTCCTGCCCAGAGGTCTCGTGTTCAAACCCCAGGCCGGCCAGAAGCAAGTTGGGTAAAAAAAAATTAAATGCTACAGCAGTTCAAATTTGCTTGAATGACCCTGATACTTCAAAGTTCTAAAATTCACAGATTTTAAAAACTAAGTTAAATTATTTTAATTAAAGAAATGAATTGATTTACAGAGTCTTGAGTATTTTTAACGATGTTAATTTACAGAGTCTTGTGTATTTTTAAAGATGTTAATTTACAGAGTCTTGTGTAAATTTACCAAATAACTTCTCTGTTATTTAACAGAATCTCTGTTTTTCTAATCTCTGTAATTTTACATAAGACTTAAGATAATGGATTACCCGTAGATTCTCTGTAATTTAACAGGAAAATTTTTAACAGTGTAGTTCGTCTTCTATCGGCAGCGCCTACTGCTTAGTTATGTACTTTTTATTATGACGGTTACTTAACATTTATCCCTTGTTGTTTGACACCCGCGCATTGATACTCAAGTTGGTCTCGTAATTTAGAGCCTTGATCAGATGACGAGACTTTCACCTGGCAAGACACCTCCAGTGGTATTATTCACAGGTAACTTGGAAGACTTTGCACCCACGATGGATTTTACATGCATCCACCTTAGAAATGTCGATGTCAAATAAATAAATGCCTAATGATATTCATATATTCATTATATTGAGTGTTTCTTTCATCCGTTTAGTAAATGTTTTAAGGATTAAAATATTTTATTTGCGTTAAGTAAAAGTTAAACAAATATAAGGATTTTCAAAACTTTTCAAACACATACTCATTTAAATACACTCAATGTCCAAAAAGTAATCATAAGTGACCGGATGCTTTCGATTTTACAAGTTTCATCCAATATCTACTGAAATTCTCGACAAATTGTCAGTAAAATTCTAGGATGTAAAGAACATGTTTGACTTCATATTTTTCAGTGAATATTTAGTCGCGAGTACAACTAGGAGACTAATAATAAATTGAATAACAAAAGAATGTTTGCGATTACCATGTGACATTAAATACTCAATATGGTTTGTCACTGTATTAAATGACTATGTGTGCCCAGCTTAACGTTTGTATGCATTTGCGTTCGAACAGCACACATAATCATACAGATCTTAACGTTTCTGTCTAAAATTTAATAGTTTCTTTTTTCGTAGAACACAGAGTTTTCAACTAAATTTAACATAGCTTTGTGGACGCTTGACAAAGAACAGCAGCAACAGTATACTATAATTAAAATATGAATATATTGAATAACACTAGCCTGCATTTTAAAACTTTTTGTCAGATGATTTCTTATGAGCAAGTTTACTGAATCAATTTTTGATGCTGATTCCGGAAATAACCTCCATTTTTGTCTACTACGTCAGGAATTTACAAATAATGAGAAGTTATGTTTTCAATATTTTAATTAATGCAATAAAAACTTTATCACAATTTCATACAAAGTATTTCATTAAACACGTCAAAAATACTGTAAAAAACGTCCTTATAAGTTATGAAATTTCTTTAATAAAACGAAAAGCAAACAGTATTCAATTAAACAAACTTTCTTCTTTTTGACTTTCTTGCAGATCCTCCTTCATCGTTTATGTCCCTCTTCAACATCCAACAGCAGTCTGACATCACATTTGCATTCTATCTTCCCTTGTGCTCTTCAATGTAATGTCCCAGATTTTCTGGAAAGTAGTGGATATAGGAATGCAGAAATGCATTTGTATACTCATATTACAGCCCAACTTCTTGAAAATTTCCAGCATTGTTTCAACGATATTCCTGAAATTTGGATCTTCCTTATTCCCTAGAAAGTTTCCGATAACACATTTGAAAGCGGTCCATGCGTCTTTTTCCGTCTCATTCATCGTTTTTTCAAAATCCTTGTCCTTCATCAGTTTTTTGATTTCAGGATCAACGAAAATTCCAGCTTTTGATTTTTCGTGTGTGATGAAGGGAAATTTACGTTATGTGTGACTACTACATAATGCTTGTTCTCAGCGATGAATCTTCGCAATCAACTAAGTTCGATTACAAACACACTATACGTGATACAAGAATAAAAGCAGTTTTGTAATCCACATAAAAAAATGCATTAAGAACAGACATTGGTTTTTAATCATCTGATATCATGCAGACTAGTGTAATTGATTTAATACAAAATTTGTACAAAATAAGTTTTAACTGCGTATACGTGAAAGATTCCAAATTTTTTATTTCATAATTTGATAGTCAGCTATTTAGGGCAACTTATATATAAACTTTAGTCAAACACTGCAAGAATTCAGAATGATTCTGGCGATACCGTGGGTTGCTTTCCAAAAGTAGCTGGCAGTACTGCTATTGGCGACTATCCAGATAGCATGAACATGAGCAGCAAGTTTGATTTTTTCTGACATTATCTTACCGTGACATATTTGAATTGAGAAATTCGCAGCAAATTTACCGCAAGGTATACCATCACCCACTTGCATGAGTAGTTTGTTGTGAAACTGATGACAACACTGTCTTTAATTCAACACTGATTTTTTGGTTTCATCACTTTAATTGAAAGTGACGAAACCAAAAAATCCCTCTGTTGAGAGAATAGACAATCAGCAGATACGCAGAAATTACAGAAATTTTATTCGGTTGGCACCGCTTTTTATAAACGCTATACTTCTCAAATACCAAACAAGCCTCGAATTTTAGAGTACAAGTATTACCTTAATTTGTTTATGGTGGTAAAAACTATGCATTTACATCAATAGACCTTATCAGGTCTATGGACTCCTTCGAAGGGGTTAAACTCATAGCGCAACAGTTGTAAACAGTTAATGTGGCATGGAAACATTACGACTTTGCAGTAAGTTTGCAGTAATTTTGATTACTTGTTTGACGTTAATTTGCAATAAATTTGATACAGCATTAATTTAACTTGCACGACTAGTTAGCTGTAAGTTCAAAGTGTGGTGACTTCGGCGTTTGCGTTATCTTGCTGCAGTCTTGTTATGAACTTTCAGTCTTGTCATGCTGAGCTTGCAGCAACTTTGCAGGTTTTCAAAGCAAGATTGCTGCAAATTTTCTGCAAATAAAAAATGCTATCTGGGTATCTTTATATTTTATTGGCACCACTTTCTCGAAACAAAATATATTTTTACAATATAAGCAGCAGAAATATACTATAAAATTTAATTTTTTCAATTGTGGTCCAATAAAATATAAAAATAGTCGCCTATGGTAGCACAGCCAGCTGCTTTCAAAAACAAACTAACTTTATTGTTAGAATCTTCTGAATTCTCGCGATATTTGACAGAAGATTTTATATACGTCTACCTAAATAGCAGACTACTAAATTATGAAATACGAATTTTAGAATCCTCTACGCGTGCGCAGTTAAAAATTATTTCATACAAATGACAAGGGGACACTTCACTCTTTAAAAAACCGAAAATCGAAAAAGTAAAAATAGCCATGTTAGAGATCGAGCTCAGTAATCCTATGCAAAATAAATGCTTAAAAATATTGAAATTTAAACGAGATATTCGAAAGCAACCTGTCCATAGGTTTAACATTACCGAGCGAGTATTTTCAAGTGGGCGAAGATTCGTCGTAAGTATGCAAAATACAGTCGAACACGGTGAAGCCGCTCACGGTTAATACGCGGAATTTTTCCGTTCTGATGAAGATAGGGTTGCCACGCTTCAGAGAATTTCCAGATCAGGAAATTCTTCGGCACAAGTACTTTCTTACAGAGAATCTATCTTTAAATAAGGTGAAATTTCGTGCGGGTAATCTAGATATATTTTTCTATAAAAAAAATAGTGATATTTGTACTGGAAAATCCCCTGAAGCGTGGCAACCCTGGAAGACCTTGCATAAAACTAATGCGAAAAAAGCACGTTTAACCCTTAGCAGTCTAAGTACTCCTCCAGGGCACATGCAAAGTTTTGTTTTTTTAAACCTGAAGGTCACAATGGGACCGGAATTTAACCCATTTATGTTTGAATATTTGTTTTCTCAAATTTCTTGATAAAATCGCTTTAAAATTAACGATTTAGCGATTAATAGCACACGACTATAGTTTCGAGAGCAATAATTTAGCAGCTGTCAGTATTTTGTGAGTAATAACGACAGAATATAGTTAACTCAACAGGGGTAAAATACCTTCTACTCTCTGCCATTCGCCAATAGTTTAGATGGTTTCACTGAATTCGTTATTTCTTCGCTGTTTATTTTCTAACATTATTTTACTTTAACAAATTCTATTTTTTTTAATGAAAATAAAATACAATAAACAATTTGTCAATCCTATACATCTAACCTATTAAATCTAATTAGTAACGACTATTGAATAACATTTAATCTTTTTTTATCGGAACAAGTTTTAATTAATGACCATTAAATTAGGAACAGCATTATTATTTAATGCATTTAAAGATGTTTCTGACATCATCTGCGTTTCATAGAAATGTGAATAACGTGAAAAGTGTTTTTACAACGAGATGTAATTAGGTTAATTAAAAAAGTAATTAATTCCCCGAAGAATAATTTTACTGCAAAAATAGAATAGTGATGGAGGTTAGGTAATATGATATTTATTCTTATAAATTCTGTTTAAATTTTTTATAAGTAAATCTTAATCTAACGTACTTGGTAAATCTCAGCAAGCATCTTTTTTTTCAACTTTCTATCATTAAATTTCGATATCACATATTTTTGCGTAACTTCCAAAATTTCCGATGTTTGAAAATACGGAATAAAAATACGTACGAAAGTACGAATAAAAATGTTTGATTTATTTAACCCTTACTATATCGATAGCAAAGTATTCCCCGTCAAACAATGTTCCGAGTCGGGCGAATTAAAAAAAAATCAGCTTGCTTAATTGCTACGATTTTTTTCAAATAGTAATATTCGTCTTTTTTAATATCTTTTTTTTAATGCCACAAATAAAAAAAAAAAAGTTGTAGCAATTAAGCAATTTAAATAAAAAAAATAAGAAAAAATAATTATGGAAAAAAATCAATTAAGGACAGCAATTCTACTATTAACCCCTTGGAGCCGAGCGTCTTTTACAGAATTTTTAATCTTTAAGCACCGGTTTCTTTAAACAGAAATTTTTGGCTAATTGAATCGGGGAAAATGCTCGGATTAAATAAGGCAAAATTTACAATAAAAATTTACTGATGAGAATAATCCCCGATTCTGAGCACCATATGCGGCGCTAATACCGGTCGTTCGCCCCAAGAGGTTAAATAGGGTGAGATTACTATTTTTAAATTACTGTAAATGGAAATCTGAAGTTTTTCCAGATTTTTTTTTTTTTTTTTTTATTCGACGGCAAAATATATCATTATTTATATCGACGGCAATAGGCTGAAAAAGATAAATGCATAGATACCAAATTTCTGTTTTCTTTTTAAGTCTGTAAAACCTTCGACTTAAGGGTGGAAGTGGTAGCGTGGAACTTCAGTCAAGCGGAGGCCCAAGTAGAATTTAAACCAAACAATTTATTGAAATGACATAGGATAAATTAATTTCTTGGTTATTTACTTGAATTACAACTATATTATTATTTTTGGGTAAGTTACAGCTTATGACAATGTTCATTTAAAAGCACAAGTTCAACAAGCATGGGATTGGCATCCAATCTTCTAATGGATTCTTTATCAATAAAAGTTTAGTCCTTGCTCACAAGTTCGTAACGAAAACTGCTGCCGCTGTTTTCTTGTATACAACACTCCGTTGTGAACTCCTTTTACCTCGCGGTTTCCACCGGAGAAATCTTATCCTGCCTGAATCGGCAGACTGCTTCTATTTCCTCGGACCTGTCCGAAATCGCAGCCCCAAATTCTGAGAGCAACTCCCTCCTTGGGATTCCAAACACATCTCTCCCTTTTCTCCCTTCATTAACTCGCCTCTCTTAAAAATGACATCACCAACAAGCTTCGATATCATAGGCCAAGAGGGACCCTCTCTTCTAGCGTGAGAAAATTTCACATCTAGTTTCATTTTTAAATCGTCCTGGGAAAATATCGGCAATCTTGCTACTTAGGGATTCCGTAACTCCTATTCTTTTCATGCCTTTCTCCTTTTTAGTCAACAGGTAAGATTGTTTGAGATGGATCGATCCTTTTTATCATTTCCTGCAGAACCTTGAGACTTAGAAATATTTTGAGCTGGGATGCTTATACATACTTTTTCTATCTGGAGTTCTGTTTGAAAATATATGGGACTTTTCTGTGAATTACATTGGATTCTTCACAAGTCAAACATAATTAAAGCCAGAAAATTTGTTTGATGAAATGTTTCTTCAGGGTAGCAGATCAGAGAAATACGCAGTTAAAAAAAGGACATATACCAGTGTTTTCTTATACAAAAATTCGATTCATTTAACCGCATGATGAAATCAGACAACTTTTCTATAAGAAATACTAATATTTCTCTTTTTTGTGACTGTTTTTTTCCATGACCTGTCGCCACCCTGTTCTTGCTTCTATATGGCATTTATTCGCTTCATTTATTAATTGAAATATTTTGGCTATAGTATGTTTGTTTTACTTGAAAAAAAACTGTTTAATAAATTTGAAACAGGAAATATTTTCTTCTTTATTTTACTTAGAAATTTTTGTTGACCCCCTCGGTACACATTTGTTTCGGGGTGGACACTGGGTTTCTTTTCTTTTTTTTTTATTATATCTCGCACCACTTTCTCAAAACAAAAAACCTTTATTTACAATTTTACAACATGTGCAAGAGAAATATACCACTTTTTTTTCTTTAAATAGTGGTATGAATAGAATATAAAAATAGGCGCCAGTGTCCTATTTTTGGAAACAATATTAGATATAATAGTAAAAACACAGTGGCCTGTGGGAACTTTCCTTGGATGTATATCAGAGGTGCTAAGGCAACCACTGATCTTCCGTAATACATCGATTAATTTGACAAAGTTTAACAGCGTTTCGAACAACGTAATTTATTTGCTTCATCTTTATCTACTTAATTTTATTACATAGTATTTATGTAACTTCATTTTTTAAGACAATTTCTGGAGTGAATCGTATTAAATATTGCTTAAAATAACCCATACGTAATGAAAAATTAGTGGGAACTTGTCGCAGAGGTCTGCACGGGCTGGAAATTCCAGGCCCGGGTCCGGCCCGGTTTAAAAATTAAAGGTTCGACACGAGCTCGGCCCGGCTCGTTTATATTTTCACAGTTCACGGCCCGTACATAAATCAGTAAAAACAGGCATGGCCCGATCTAGCCCGACTCAATTTCTATAAAAAATTCAGATTTTTCTTAACATATAATTAAGATTTCTTTAAAGAATACTGCATACATATTTATGGGATAATTTTACAGTACATTTTAAAATTACGATGACAAGACAGAAAATACATAATAGCAACATTAATGATTACTAAGATTCTTAGACGTTTCAACATTCACATAAGGATTCATTAAAAGATTAATGTATTTTATACTAACAGAAAAAGAAGGGTTAAAAATATCATAACTTTTGAAGCTGTATAATAAAAAATAGACTTGTGAAAATATTTCTCTATCATTTATTAAGGCTTCTCTGAAATCCAAAGGAGCCACTTTCTGAAATCATTTCTTTTCGAAAACGCACAAAATTGGCTGAAGTTCTTATTCAGAAACTATGTGATCGAATGACGTTATCCATTTTTTGGTAAAGGCAATATATCTTTGGGAAAATATTGTCAAATTTAGCGTTTTCTATCGAATTTCCGGAAGCGACAGCATGGGAAAGGCAAAAAACCTGCCGCCATGGGATAAGAATCACTTATATCTCGACAGGTAATTTATTTATCCAAAAATGAAAAACGTTATTCGATTCTAAATCCATTCAATAGTCAGGCTTGTAAATGTTATGCCTTTGCAGTCAAAAATTAGTCCGAAAATGTGTCAAAGTTTCGAGTTGTTGAACGGTGAATTTCAGAACCACCTTAAGGTATATTTCCAAAGATTACGTTAAAGTTCATTATCGCTATTAATATTTTTACAAAACATATTGCCTGCTCTACACATCCTGAAAACAATTAAGTCCATTTCTGGCCTATTTAGACTATGTAAAAAATACATATCTGATCTAGGCCCGGCACGAGTCTACTGAAAAAAAAATTAAGCGCGGGTCAAACACCATGTAACAGTCCGAAGGCGGTCTCTACGCTGGACATCTTACATTTCTGCATTGATTTTGTCAAACTAGAATCGACTCGTGACGCACACTTATACTTATTATCGCTAAAATCAGATTCATTCAAAAGAGCTCATATTTTATCGGCTTCGCGTAAATTCTTTATATCGGGCAGGCCCGATAACTTTTTTATCGACCCTTTTTCCGTCCGGCCCGTTGAAAAAAACGTCCTAATTCTGCCGGGCCGGGTACGGCCCTCAGCCTAAGCCCGGACCCATGCAGACCTCTAGAACTTGTGACCTCTGAATTATACACTCATGTCCAAAAATTATGCATAAGTGACCGGACAATTTCGATTTTACATGTTTTGTCTAATATGTATTGAAACTCTCGACGAATTGTCCATGAACTTCTAGGTTGTAAAGAACATGTTTGACTTCATATTTTTTTGTAAGATTTAGTCGCGAGAATAACTAGGGGGCTAATAATAAAATGAATAATAAAATAGGGTAAGGTACCCTTTTATCGTCCCTCAGTTACTTTTAGGCTCTTGGAAGTTGTAATTTTAAGTGAAAATCTGCCAAATTTGGATTTTAGATAGATGATCTACCCACGCACACAGAAACATAGGCAAATATCGTACAAAAAAATTTTAGCAATGCGAAAAACTATTTTTTTCAGAAGTATCTAAAAAATGCAAAGTAAAAAAAAAAAGGGTCCTAATTTCGCCCCCCAATCCAATACGCCGAGGCTTAACTTATAACTAAATCAAAATTTATTTATAAATGAGTAAGTAATTTTATTTACATTAAAGTAAGGAACAAAGAAATGTACTAATTATCAGTGGAAGAATAACATAATGAAACATTAGTCATCCAAACATGAGCGAAAAAATTGAAAAAAGTGTCATGAAAAAGCATTCTAATTTCGTCTCCGGGACGAAAATAAGAACTGAAAGGGGGACGAAATTGGGACCACGCTATTTCCCAATATGACGCAGCTTCAGTTCTCGTAAGATGAACTGAGCGTCCTAAAACTCACTGTATGCTACCATTAGCATCTTACCAACGTAAAATACATCTAATGAATAAGAAATAAATACTTACAGTGCAGTAAATAACGTTCTACAAACGACGCACAGTGTAAGATTTTGCGAATCTAGCGGGATAAAAGTCCAAAAATCGACTTGCAGTAATTTCACTTTTAGATATTTCAATTAACATCTAACACATTGGAGAAAAAAAATGTAAAGTGATAGCAGCCTAACTCTACAACAACACCATCAAAAATCGGCTCAAAAACCAAATTTTGTTTTAATCTTTTTAGAATGGCGATTCTGTAGTTGTAATTGTCATTGATATTTTTTGGCTAAAAACATACTTATTTTGTAAATATATTTTACTGATAGTATGGAATCTTTACAAAAATGTAGATACTTTGTATTTTATAGTTACAATAGTTATTTAGAAGTGTTATATTTAAAAAATAATTTTTTAAGTCAATATAAAAAATATTTGAATATTTAATAGCATATGATAAACTTTAAAAAGCTGCCAAAAATTTTGTACACGCCGGTACATTGTAATATATATTTTTTTGTAATTATATATGCATATAGATATAGAATAAATCAATTTCAGCTGCCACTATTTGCAACTCTTGAATCTAGGTAATTTTTTATCAGGTACGACAGTGTAAATTTCGAAAAAAAGAATTATATGAGATTTAAAAAAATTATGTTACTGGACATGAATCATTCCCTGTTAATTCTAAAAATATCCTGATAGACTATTTATTAAACAAATATAATCTTCAACTTTGCTCATCTGTTATGTTAGATCAGGTTAAGCGGCTGATACATTCATTTATAATTGGCAATAATCAAAGATGGAGAAACTTGCATCGCTTAAAGAACGTTTTTGGAAGTAAAATAAGAGATGGTCAGATTCGAATATTAACAATAAATATATTTACAGGGCAGAAATAATAATTACTACCAGAAAAAGGTTGGACAACCAAAGAAATTTCTTTATTTAAGTGGACCGAAATCAAAAGACAAAAGGTGCATTCGTTATTCCCGGAACACAAATGAATAACCACGCGCCACGTGCTTAAAACTGACACAATCTGGAAAAAAGGATGATATGGATGTGTAAAAAAATATACCCGAAAGCCCTTAAAGAGAAACGACGTTTTAAAAAATCGTTCAAAAAGCCGGATATTCGTCATATGAAAAAGGGCTGTAATGAAGAAAATCAAAATTTTATAATGGGTAAATCCACAGCCGTCACCTACTTCTTACTCTAGATCCATAAAGTTTAAGTTGATCATGAAAACTGATCAGTCAATAACAGAAGAATTTGAAACTGTCAGAAATTAAATCTTTATAGCTCTTGCACAAACTGTAGTAGAATTCTCTGTTGATCTAGACACAATGGATGACTAGATGTATGACATAGAGCACAAATTTGAAGACGCAGTGATAGATAGCACGATGTGCAGCATTCTATCTTCAAATAAAGCAACTTAAAAATGCTATGTCTGTAACGGAAAATTCAAGGTGGTGAATAACTTAAAAATGATTGCGCTTTCCGGGATTATTTTTGTAATAAAACCTTCTTCAAGCGACCATGAAAAAACGGAATTTGTTTCATTTTCTTCAAAGAAATTGGTCGCTCATGGAGGTAGTCCAACTACGATGGTCTCTGAATGGAGGTAAAATTAGTATTGAGCGTATGGGAATAAATTTCGTTCCATGAAAAAATGGTCGTTCAGGGAGATGGTCGCTTAATGGGGGAGGTCGCACACAGAGGTTTTACTACATTTTTTCATAATACATAACCATTTTATCTCTAGTAAGATCAATTTTATTACTTTAATATCGATAATTTTCATAACTTGAATTTTGACCCACTAGATTAGCAAAATCTTACACTGTGCGACGTAATAAGAACTCAGGTCTTCTAAAAATAGGAAATTCGCCGTCTTTAAAATGTGTATGCGTCTTGGCAAACGAAACTTTCAATGCTGACCCCTTTTACCTTCCGTTCCCGGTGCCTTGAGTCATAAGTGGAGGCACTTTCGTAGAAGAGGAAAAGTTAAAGGGGGCGAAATTAGGAGAGGGGACGAAATATGAGCACTTTACCCTAATATTTGCGATCATCCATGTGAGAGAAATGTTCAAAATGGTCTGCCCCTGTATTAAATGACTATGTGGGTCCAGTTCAACGTTTGTGTGCATTTGTGTACGCATAGCACAGATAATCATAAAGCTGTTAACGATTCTGTGAAAAATTCAAAATGTTTCGTTTATAGCACACAGAGTTTTCAAGCAAATTTAGCACAACTTTCCGAAAACTTAACAAACAAAAGCGGTAATAGTATTCTGCATCTAAAACATGAATTTATTGAATAATTGAAGAGACGAGGCGATGAAAATTACTTAAATATTGTTGTCCAGATCATTTTTAGACCATATTTTACGCAGGTCACCAGGCAAAACTAGTCGGGAACCACTGTTGTAGAGTGAATAGAAAGGTGAATACAATGCTCATTCAGTAAATAGCTGGGAACATTGTTTAAAAAGGTGACAAACTGCATAAAAATTTCAAAAATATTTCGCACAATTTTTTCGTCATTTTTGCATTTTAAAAATTTTAATAGAGTCAAAACACTGTATTAAAAACTAGTGTCGTGAAGGAATTTTCACCTTGTTATTAATACAAACTTTAAAACATACTTATAAGTACATAAAAGGTGACACAAACATATAAAGATATTATATAATAATATCTTTAGATGTTTGTGTCACCTTTTAAGTAATTATAAGTATGTTTCAAAGTTTATATTAAAATATTTAATAGATCTATTTGGAAATATAGAATAAAAATGCTTTTCTTCATTTTATTTAAAAAACTATTTCATTTATTTATTTTATTTTTACACTACAGCATCACGTTTCTTGGAAAACAATGATGATAAAATATAGAAAATTGTATCACAACACCCCCAAAATAAAAGAAAAACAAATCATGAGTTATTGCAGAAGTTATTAAAATTATAAATAACAAAAACGATAGATGTTAAACGGTGAGGATGTCAATAAATATTAATTCTTCATACACATGCGAGGATTTTTCAATAAGTTTTTGCCCTCACATAGAAATAATTGAGTGAAATTTATGAAATTGCTACATTTTATGAGTCCTTTTCTATATAGTCAGTGTGCACAGTAACGCATTTGTGCAACCGATATTTCAAACGAAGTAGGGAGGATGTATTCTGTGAAGTGCGATAGTTGACCCAAAGGGGGCATTTTTCTAACTTTTACCGACCCCCACATGTGTCACATTGTTGGAAAGGCTTGTGACCACTTATTCATGCTTTGCTCCCCCCCCCCCACCCAAATTGCCCTCCGGAGGTAACTTTGCTAAATTTTGCGGATATAATTCCTGCCTCCGGGCGGGCAAATTTGGGGTAGGGGCTCGGGAGGTGCATAGCATGAATAATAGGTCACAGGCCTTTCGAACAATATGTCACATGTGGGGGTCAAAAAAAGGTAGAAAAATGACCCTTTTTGGGTGTACTATCGCGCCTGCCGGAATACATCCCCCCTCCCCTCTCTTTGAAATACCGTTTTAACAAATGTGTTACTGTACACGGTGACTATATAGAAGAGGACTAATACAATGTAGCAATTTCATAAATTTTACTCAATTATTTCTATGTGAGGACAAAATCTTATTGATACACCCTCGTCTGTTATAAGATAAATAAGATTAAACTTGAAAACAGTTAAAGATGACTCTTGCAACATTTCTAAATGATTTTTCATTATGTATGCCAATATATTAAATAGTAATGGATGATTTATATTCAGCATTTAACCATCAACGAAAGGTTCACGAACAATTTCTGGTTTAATCAAAATTTCTCATCGAGTGCGTTTCCACCACATCTATGAATTCTTTAACAACCAGTTTAGAATTCCAACACTTAGATTAGAATTCTATTCGTATTAAACTAAAGCACTGCGTTCTGCATTTATTAGAATTTTAAATAAGCTTTTAAGTAACATCATACATACAATTAAGTATATTTTCACTTTCTAAGTTTTCAGTTACATGTTTTTGAAAATACTGAAGATTCAGTTATAATAAATTTCATTTTCAAAAATTTGTTTCCTGTAACACTTGTATTCCAGTCTTAAACATGAAAAATTTTTCGTAACGCTGCACTGTCTGATCTTTTCTTTTTAACCCATTTATGCCTAGCGTCCCATTTTTTGGGACGCTTTGAATTTTAATAAATTTATATAATTTTTTTCTTCTTTGTAACATGAAAATTGTATGAAATGATATCTATAAATGTCTTTATCTGTTACCGCAAGATGGTAGCATAAGATGGATATTTATTTGCTTAAAATGAAGACTTTTTCGAAGTTTGTAGATTTTTCATTTTCAAGATGGCGAAATGTAAAATGTAAGTTTATTTTTGTTTTTTCTAGCAATTATCCAAATAAATAAGTCATAAACATAGCTTGTAGACTTCTTTGAAATACGTATTTTTTTAAGTTGTGAAATTATGTGTTCAAGCCTATTTTTTATGCATTTTTGTGACGCACAAAATATATGACGCTAGGAACGAATGGGTACATATTTTTAGTAGCCATTTAGGGGGCAGTTCTTTATGTAAAGTCCTTTTCAAGCTGATTATAAAACAAATTGCTTTTAAGCCTCAAATACAATTATCCTTAGTTTAGTATTACTAATACTTATAATGTTATTAGTATCTTTAAAAGAAATATCTATATTTTTTTGTAGTTCATAAAAATACAAATTATAGTATATAATATACAGTTTAAAAGTTTATTTTATATAAATATAGACAAAACATTTAATTATACATATTATATTATTACAAATACTATGCATATTTCCATATTTAGTACGTTTACGTTTTTTCAAATAAATACAAAAAAAAATAGCGTAATTTTTTTAGTATTTTCCCAGCCTAACATTTTAAAATGATTTTACCAAAACATTTGAGAAAAAAAATCCAGGCAGAAATGGGTTAAAATATGTTATTTTATATTCATATTTAGAGTAAGATGTCCGAAATTTTAAAGAGTATTTCTGCGCATTATTTAATAGTTGACTTATGTGTTTGCACAAGGCAAATATTTTTATTTACATATAATGATTACATATAACTAGATTTATTTAGTAAAAGTGAAATTTTAATTGTTTTATATAGGCTACGCAGTGTATAGTTATATAGGCTACGCAGTGTTTATTTATATAGGTTACGCAGTGTATAGTTATATAGGCTACGCTGTGTTTAGTTATATAGGATACGCAGTGTATAGTTAAGCATATGAAAAATGAATTTATTTAAATACTAGCAGAATCACTTTTGCCCGTGTTACCATAGTTGCCTTCCGAGTAAAATAAATAAAAGTGCAATAGTCTTAAACGGACAATCGCAATAAGGATTACAATAAAGTAGATCACATTAACGGAGCTCAGCGCATTCGCGTCCATAGTAGTTCCGTAATCGTACCACAATTGGGCAACGGAGTTTAGCGGCGATGATTTCGCTAAATATGATAGAGGGCTGTAACAGATAGCTGTGGTACACAAATTAAATAGGAAATATAACTTAGATGGTGCACGTAAACAAAATTGCCTATCAGCTTGCGCACCATAGCGAAAACGCACAGCTTGTACAGTGTGAAATGTATAGTATACCCGATTGCTTATTCGAAAAGCTTACGTATAGTAACTTTTGTGTGGCAACCGTAATGGAACCGCAGGTAATGGAATTTCAAGAAATGTTGGTTACTTAATTACATTATGTTAATTTTAACACAATAGCAATACAATAATAACAATTATAATAGTAATTAGAAATATTGAGTTAAAAATAATATCGTGTAATTACGTATTCAACGTTTCTTGGTGTTCCTTTACCTGTGATTTATTCAGATATCAGATCAGATATCACAATCAACAAGGTACTCTATGTGATAAAGGCCCGCCAGATTTGTCCAGAATAGCTCATTTGGCAGCACTCTGGCAGCTTACGCCAGAGGTTCCTGGTTTGAATCCTGGCCTGGAAACTGTTTCACTCAGCTGGAAAATTACAACTCGTATAATTTATTTACTAATTATAATAATTGTGTTAAAATTAATGCACTCATGTCCAAAAATAAAGGGTAAGTGACCGGAAGCTTTCGATTTTAAACATTTTGTCGAATACCTACTGAAATTCTGGAAAAATTGTGGTTGAACTTCCAGGATACAAATAACTTGTTTGACTTCATATTTCTCAGTGATGATTTAGTTGAAAGGACAGTTACGGGCTAATAATAAATTTATTAATAATATAATATTTGCGATTACCTATGTAACAGAAAATGCTGAAAATGGTCTGTCATTGTATTAAACAACTATTTGGGTCCGGGTCAATGTTTGTGTGTATTTGTGCATAGCACTAATATTCCTGAAGATGTTACGTTTCCGTGAAAAATGTGAAAGTTTTTTGTTTATAGCATACAGAGTTTTAAACTATTTTTTTTTTTTTTTTTTTTTTTTTTTTTTTTTAACTGAGAATACGTAAGGATTACAAAATCTTTTATTCATATTTGATAGTCAACCATTTAAGGCAAATTATATAAAAAGTCCATTTAAATATCGCAAAAATTCAGGAATATAGGGGCGATATAGTGAGTTGCTTTCTAAAAGTGACTTTATTAAAAGGAATTTGCCACAATTTTTCAATCAGCTCACTGTATCTTTTTGAGTTTTCACAATATTTCACTGAACATTTTACAGAAGTTGCCCAAAATATCTGGCTATCAAATGATGAAATAAAAATTTTAGAATCTTCCACGCATGCGCAGTTAAAAATTATTTCATACAAATGCCCAATATCTCATCAAATATTCAATATATCCATGTTTTAATTAATTCAGTATACTGTTTCTAATGTTTTTTGTCAGTTGCACACAAACGTTGAACCGGACTCACATATTCATTTAATATAGTGACAGAGTATTTTGAACATATTTTGTTATATGGGTGAACGCAATATTATTTTTTATTATTAAATTTATTATTAGCTCTCTAATTGTTCTCCCGACTAAATCTTCACTGAGGAATATGAAGGCAAACATTTTCTTTACATCCTAGATGTTCAAGAACAATTCGTGAAGAGTTTTTGTAGGTATTCGACAAAACGTGTACAATCGAAAGCATTCGGTCACTTCACTTAATATTTGGACATAAGTGTATAACATGATTTATAACTTTTATGTAACTGATTTTTTTTTTGTGTAGTTGTTCAGCAATCCAAAAAAAATATATATTTAATGTAAAAAAATATATTTCGATTATTTCAATTTTTTAAAACGAACGACTTTCATATTTGTTCTACATATCGGACAACATATCCTGTAGCCCTAGTTGGATGCCCTGGTAATCACAATTGAAATACATTTTATGGGTTTATTAATATATCTAAACTTGAAAAATAAATTTAGATTTATTCATCTCAAAATTCTAAATGAGTTATTTCCACGGATTCTATAGAAATGAATAATTTATATTTATCACCAAGTCGTCAACAAAACGTTCAGTATTGAATAATTTTCCATTTAATATAAATTTTCCGTCTGAAGCGTTTGTTCCACAGATATGAATTCTTTACTGACCAGTTTAAAATTCCTCTGTTATGGTCAAAATGAGACTGAGATTCCATATGAAGTAAAACTGATTTCTAAATACCAGCATATCAGAATTTTGAATAGCACAGCAATTTTACAAATGACACAGTTTCATAAATTGATTTTTTGTAATTCTTGTAGATTCGGTTATAATAATTTTTAATTTGAATCTCTGTTTCTTGTTAACAAAATAATTATTACTTTGATGCGTCATTATAAATAATTTTAATATACCAGATTTCTACTTTGTTTGATAACAAAATATGCAAATTCATGGTAGCAGTATGCATAAATGAAATGTATTTTACTAAAACACTATTAAGCTATTTATTCTTATGGCATTAAAAGTTCATTCTGAGTTTAAAATTATTCCATTGTTTAAAACAATTATAAAATAGAAGGAAATACTAACATCCCTTTACTTTAAAACATATTATTACTATTATGTTTACATATCACAAATGTCGCATTAGGAAATTTAAGTCAACATTTTTTAATACACGTTTGAGATGTAAATACATTAGGTATACAAAATATAATTATATCTAACTCTGTCTATTTACTTTGCATCCAATTACATTTTGAATATTTAAATAAAAAAGATATAAGATACGTGTTATTTAAATTAACCTTGTAGACCCATAGTTCTGAAATCTCCTAATTTTTGTCTACCACTTTCACCGTAAAGAAATATACATTTTACATCAGGCATGCCAAACTCATTTACAACCAAGGGCCGAACTTAAGCATTCTATACAAAACCGGGAGTCACATTACAAAAAAAAAAAAAAAAAAAAAAAAATCAGATTTATTTTATTACCATGGAACAGAATGAAATCTGTACATGCAAAATATAACTTCAGGGTTAATCCATTCCAAATCAGTGTTGCCAAATGGGCTACTTTTTTAAAATTCAGATTCTTGAGTGGCACCACTTATTTGAAATTGTAAAATGCGCCTTATTTAATGACATATTAATTAAGGCGAAAACAAAGAGGATTTTACCGTTTCAAATAAGTGGTGGCAATAAAGATATCTGAATTTAAAAAAAAGTAGCCCACTGGCAACACTGTTCCATATAACCCAGGTGGTTGCGCTCGACATTTTTAATTTACCTATTCTTTTAAACAAGTTTTCTTCATAGTTTTCTGAGTTTAAAAACATGACTAATTTTTTTTTTTTTTTGATCGTATAGTTTTTTGGGGGTGGCCATTTCTACCGAGCTACAAAGCCATTTTTGAGTGGAAAACGTGTTTTACGCACTCTCAGAAATGAATACTCAGATTTCAAGAAATTTTCTTTGTTTTTGACGAAACGGTTTCCTGGGAAATGCTCCGAGAGAAAATTTCGTCAAATTGATGAAATTACTTTCTTCACTTGCTTGACGATATCAATTTCATATTAGATGTAAATTTCCAACTGGGCGAAAAATGTCCGGACCAGGATTCGAACCCGGGACCTCCTGGCTGAAGCCGCCAGTGCTCTGCCATCTGAGCTATCCTGGACGATTCTGGTCGAACTTTTTCACCCAGCTAACCTTGATGATTACAGCATCTGGTCTGAAATCTGGTTCAGCTCAACAGAATAAATCTCAGGTAATGGAACTCCAGAAATCGCTGGATACGAAATTACACTAGATTAATATTAACACAATTATTCTAATTGATAAACAAATCATATTAGATGTAAAGCGGCAGAGCACTGGCGGCTTCAGCCAGGAGGTCCCGGGTTCGAATCCTGGTTCAGACATTTTTCGCCCAGTTGGAAATTTACATCTAATATGATTTGTTTACCAATTAGAATAATTGTGTTAATATTAATCTAGTGATATCAATTTCGTCAATAGTTTCGTCAAAAGAGGGCTGGTGGTGCCATCTATTAAACAGCACCAGTATTTATTGATAGGAAGAAGAAAAAAATCACTTCTCGCTTTCCTCGGCGTGATTCGAACCCGCGACCTTTGGTGTAGGAGACTGTTGCTCTTCCAACCTCGCTGCTGAAGACTTGTGAAGATATGCTTTTAGATTGGTGTGATGAATGCTGCTGCGTATTTATATTTTTATAAGGTAGATTGCAATTTTAACGGCGCTGCTATAGTTTCTGAAAGTTTTAAGTAAAGCTAAATTATTATTATGGTTTTCTCATGTGAATGAATAATTATAATATGGCTTGATTAAAAAATTTACTAGAGACATTTTCTTTGATCAATGAATGATTAGGATGTGGTCTGGTTAATTTGTTGTTTACAAATAACGAACTGTGAAGTGCATATTGCGTGAGATTTTATCACTTTGAGTAGGTGGATAAGATTTTAACACTTTTCTGTTTATAAAGAGGTGAGGGATCAATTATGTTTATTTTTTAATTTGATTGAAAACAGAATATACTTCATAAAAAAAGAAAAAAAAAAGATATCCTGGAAGTTTGAATTTTTATTGAGCAAATTTACTTTTTAAATGGTTTTGAAGAACACAGGAAATTTATTCTTTTCGAATTAAAACATAACGAACAACAGCATATAAATGAATAAATAAGAAAAAATAATAAGCATTCTTAAAAATTCTAACAGCTAAAAAAATAATTAATGAAGAAACAATAAGTACCTACATTTCAGTATTTTCTGAAAAGCAATAATAAGTGCTGTTATAAAATAAATTATTACAGGACTAGCATAAACAAGCAAATATCTGCTTGCTAAAATCGTAGGATTTGAGGAGGTAAAGCAACTGTTTTCTTAAAATGCATTGAGTCTGACCGTGATTGAGGTAAAACTTTCGTCAAATATTTGAGAGTTTACGTTTCGTTAAATGTCACGTGATGTTTATAGTAAATGATCGTCAAAAACGACGAAATACAGCTCGAGGATTGCTGAATCGTCAAAAGTGAGAGTTTTATGTCTGAGATTGCGGAAAAGGCTGTAGCTGCTTTATTTTTCTACCTATCAAGATGAATCAAATACCCAAATGTCTCAAGATCAAAGACTACATTTCGCTGCCATTATTTTTTATGAAGGAGATCAGACTCACATTAAATATTTTTTTCTTACCCAAATCTCTTATAAGAATACTTAGTTTTACAAAATTCAATCCTGAAAACCTTTTCCTTTTTTCTTTGCACAGCTCATCAAAAATTGCGTTAAATCTGTTTTTGGTAATTTTTAGTAATGAATATCTCAGAAAACGTAGGATAATAAACATCTTTGTAATATAAAGTTAAATTATAAGATTTATGACTGAGACATAACTGTTTTTTGAATAACAGTTCACTAAAAATGCACCAAGACCCAACCCCCTCCCCCTTTCTTTTTCTTTTGTTCAATATACAGAGCATTACAGGTACATTTTGCTTAGGTACGTTCAAATTGACGATAGAAACAAATTTTACGTATTATTGCTTAGTTAAATAGGGCAGTGGAAACCTTTTCAAAACTTTCTTGAAAGGGGGGGGGGGGGGTTGGAGGGAGGCTCTTTTGATTTTATTGTGCACAGCTGAGGAGCTCTTGATACAGTTTTATTCCGATATGTTTTTAGGTGCGTTCGTAATTATATAAATACTTAGCACCTATAGTCGTCGTTCAGTCCATCTGTCTGTCCGACCGCATATAACAGCGCAAAAACTACCCAACCTAATCGTTTGAAATTTAAAATATATAATTTTTGCATAATTTTGTCGAGTCGTTTCAAATTTTACGAGAATAGGATGTATAGTTTAATTACAGGGGTAGTCAAAATTTTTCCGTTATATTACGGCCAATGGGGAAAAAATATTGCAAGTGCATTTTAATGATGCCTTCCGAACAGAATGAAATTGATAGGCACTTATGAAGTGCACTAAAATATACATTCAGCACAATATGCGGTGCAAAAAAATTTATAAAACTAGTTATAGTACGAACGCACCTCATTTGCCACGTTTGACGAGCAATTTCCAACTTGTTTAAATTAGCCTAGGTACTCGCTAGGAGGTTATTTCACTTCACGAGCGAAAACACTTCTAGCTAATGAAATTTTATAAAATATCTCGTTGGTATGTGCCACTGCCTCATGCCCTTTACGAGATATTTTATAAAATTTCATTAGCGAGCGGGTCTTTTCGCTTTCGGGTAAGTGAAGTAACCTCTTAGCGAGTACTTAGGCTAATTTCAAAAACAATTTAGAATAAAAGTGTATCATGTGCTCCTAAGCTGCGCACAGTAAAGTCAAAAGATGCCCCCCCCCACCCTTCCCCTTCAAAAAACTTTTGAAAAGGCGTCACTGACCTATTTAATTAAGCAACAATGCATAAAATTTGTTTTTATCGTCAATTTAATTTACCTAAGCAAAAAGTACCTGTAATGCTATGTATCTGGAATGAAATAAAAGGAAAAGGAGAGGCGGGATGCATTTTTAGTGAACTGTTATTCAAAAACCAGCTATGTCTCATTCATAAAATTTACAATTTAACCATATTACAAAGATGTTTATTATCCTATTCTTTCAGAATTTTTTAGTCAGTCGCTTTTGAGATATTAATTAGTGAAAATTGCCAAAAACAGACTTAACGCAGTTTTTGATGAGCTGAGCAAAATAAAGGAAAAGGTTTTCAGGTTTGAAATTTGTAAAACTAAGTAACCTATAAGAGATCTATGTAAGAAAAATATATTTAAGGTGAGCTTGATCTCTTTCATAAAAAATAATGGCAGCGAAATGTGGTGTTTGACCTTTTATTTCTCCGGTTTTTAAGAATGTTTTTGACCTAGATCCTTAAGTCTAATGAAATTTTTTCAATTGCATAAAATGTCGAAAATTTTATTCTGAACATTTGATTATTTGATTAATCTTGATAGGTAGAAAAATAAAACAGTTACAGCATTTTCTGTAAAACACGTTTTTCACCCAAAAACGGCAGGGTAGCTCGTTAAAAATGGCCACCCTCAAAACACTATACGATAAAAAAATGTAATCATGTTTTTAAACTCAGAAAACTATGAAGAAAACTTGTTTAAAAAATTAGGAAAATTAAAAAATTTCGAGTGCAACCACCCATTACCGTCTCAATACTCAAGGCCTCCGGACTGATTTCGTGACGTACCAAATGAAGATTAACACCTTGAAGGGCAAGCAATTGCGTTTGTCTAATGCTTAATTCCCACCAGAAATTTAGAAAAATTTTATTTCAAAATAAGGAAAAGCAATTTTACGAATTTTCTCCACTAAAGTCAGAAAACTAAAATTTCCTAAAATTTTTCTGGTGCATTTCCTGATTAATCGTAGGTGGTATATAATATATACCGCCGCCCCTTAACCCCTTGAGGGGCGGTGGGATATATTTTTTCCCACCTACGATTAATCAGGATTTGCACCAGAAAAAATTTAGGAAATTTTAGTTTTCTGACTTTAGTGGAGAAAAGTCGTAAAATTGCTTTTCCTTATTTTGAAATAAAATTTTTCTAAATTTCCGGAGGGAATTAAGCATTACACAAACGCAATTGCTTGCCTTTCAAGGGGTTAATCTTCATTTGGTACATCACGAAATCAGTCCGGAGGCCTTGGGTATTGAGACGGTAATGAACCACCTGGATGGTTCGGAAAGGATTGACCCTTCATTAAAAATAAAACTATTCAAAATTCCAAAGGTACCTACCGGATAATTAAGAAATATATATATTTTAAGTAAAAGAAAACAATTTGACAAATATTTCGTATCTTTCTTTTTTTTTAATTAAAAATAGCAAGGACGTCGTACAAAAGTGTGCTACCCGACATAAAAATACATTTCGATGAAAATAAAAAGATGCTTAAACATTTATCTGTCATTTAAAAATTTGAAATAGTGGTAGATATTTTGAATAAAAATTTCATCAATTTCTTAACACTGTATCCAAGGTTAGTGCAAGTCGCAAGTCTGTTCGTGCTAAGTGTATTATCTGCATCAAACATGAACTAAATTAAACATAGGAAAAATATGAAAGTGTTCTCGGGCCACGGATAATTTATCGGCGGGCCAAATGTGTCCTGGGGGACACGTGTTTGACATGCCAGCTTTGCATAAATGCATAAGCTATATGAGGCGAATAATTTCTATTATGAGTTATTGACAGAGCTGTGAACTTCTATGCTTTTTAAATCGAATAAAAATACTTTGAATACGAAAATTTGTTTTATAAAATCCTTACTGTTTTTACAATCTCTTACTTAAAAAGTAAAAACGAAACCATTATAAGATGAGTCCTGCTTCTGTCCATGGAACTATTAATAAAGAGGAACTGACATATCCTTAAAATAGTGAAGCATCAACTGTAACCGCTATCGCAGGCGTTGTTTACTGTCGGTGGAAACCTTCACCAGTAGATTTATATAGAAATTTTCAACTTATTTAAACGCCTTAATATTACAAAATTTCAGTCATAAATAATGGTAGAAACAGATTTTCATTTTTACTGGTAGGAGTTTACTTTGGCAATAGTTAGGTACTGCGTTTCCGCCATATTGTGACAACCAGGGAAACAAACTGACAGTTTTACAAGGCATACTGACACCAGTAAAAACAAATAAAACTTTTTACGACATTTTTGAGAAAAATTTCCATGAATAAGACGTAGAAATATGACGAAGTTTTCTATTCAATTTTACTGGTGGGATGTTCGGCCTAGTGGTAATCAGAAACTGAAGATCCTATTTTAAATAAGCCGCCGCCATCTTGTGACAACCTCCTCAGTTACTTCACTCGCAACTGGTAGACAGCACACTACATGTCTCCTCCTCTTTATTCATAACTCCATTCTTCTGTCTGTCTGTCACGGACGTTTATTTCGAAAACTATATGGAACGCGGAGTTATGAAGACTATTGTCCCACATATTTATAGATTATTAATTATTCACAAATAATTTTAGGAAATATTTAGGTGTTAATATTTTATTTGAAAAAAGAAAATTATCTAGCTTATGGGTTATCTTTCTAAAGACCTTGTAACACCGAACTGAAAAATATATTTGTTTTAATTTTAGGTAGTTCTATTTTAGGTATCGTCGAAAATGCACTGCAAAAATATGTAGTTGAGAGTTAAACAAAATACTTTAGAGAAAAAGTGGCACAACCCCCCCCCCCTCTTTTTGAAGTGTTTTCGCGGCCACATATCTTTCATTATGTTTAAGTAACAAGTATAAATAAACT
Organism: Maratus speciosus; assembly: GCA_963932465.1. Lineage (NCBI taxonomy): Eukaryota > Metazoa > Arthropoda > Arachnida > Araneae > Salticidae > Maratus > Maratus speciosus. The sequence continues at coordinate 277,139,730 of OZ010789.1, read as the reverse complement.
ATAATTAATATTTTTACTTATTACAAATGTTTTAAAGAATGCGAAAAATAATATACTAATGAAATTTTCAAGGACACTAGTGAGTTCTTTGTTAATTTCAGTAAAGGAGTAAATTTGCAATTAATTTTTTAATTTTTTTGAACGATTTTAGCAATCGTTGGAATTTTTTTAGAGATCATGGATCTCATAGAGATGTTTAATAGGGGGAGTGGGTGGGGGGTTCATTATCTTTGATTATCTTTTAAAAACTTTAGTGGGTACAGATTTTACAGTTTCTTTAAGAATTTTATGTGGAATGGTCGTAATTTTAGAATTTAGGGTTTAATTGATTTTGCAGTAGCGTTTGTAAAGAATTTTTTTTAAATTGGGGTTTAATAGGGAATTTCTGGCAAACTTTATATTTGGAGGGATTTACGGTAAACCACAGTTTACACAATTTGGGGTGGCTTGGGTAGCTCAGTAGAGGCTTTAAAAGGACAGTCATTAGAAAAAATGGTCTCCGCTGCATGCTACACAGCGGATGCTGATATTACAGTTAGCTAAAACATATATACAGGGTGTTCCGTTAAAGGGGTCCAATATTAATAGGGGTAATAGAGGAGATCACACGGAGCATAAATCAGTATATAATGCCTGGCCGGATCTCAATAATTTTCAAGTTACAGCAAATAGAATGAAAAATCGGAAATTTGTAAAAAAATCCTCATTGCTAAACTATCGATAATGCTACATAAAAACGAAGCACATATTTAGAAAGAGCAGAAAAAATCCTACGAAATGACATAAGTTGTTTTAGAATATTGAGAATTAATGGTGAGTTACAAGCTCTGAAACAGTGAAAAAATACAAAATCAAATATTTAGCAAAATAGTTAATCGTTAATTCCAAAAATGCAACTCTACCTACATCAAGGAAAATTTTATCAAATTTGGTCCATTCCGAAAGCTTTCGAAGAAGCTGACAATAAACCATTTCAGTTTAATTGTATGGGAGAAATCAAGCAGTTCCCTAGTTACAACTCTGTACTGTTGCACGCTCGGAAAGGGCGAAACTCCGCCCATGACGATTGTAAACACCCCGTTTTAATATCTTTCAATTATACATTTCTGATCAACCTCTATCAATACCCTTTCATTATTCAGTCTGGTCAAGTGAATGACATATTGTGCAGCTCTCGCCTTGTCTTAAAGCAAACTCCGTGACTGCTGCGTTTCCTCCATGAACTTTCAGGATGATGATGAAGAAGTACTTTTTATGCCAATTTTCTATGTGTATAGGAAGAAAAGTGTAATAAAACAGTAGTCATCAGTGGGCGTTATGTTAAAGGGAGGCTGTTGTAAGTGGGATTGTAGTAAGTTGATGTATAATAATTATGCCGGAATACTCTAACGAAGAATATGCGGACATGCATCTGATGTACCTGCAAGCTCATGGAAATGCATGTCTAGCACAGCGCATGTACCGTGAGCAATTTCCAAGGAGACGTTGCCCAAGTTCGAAACTCTTCATAAAAATCGATAGACGATTACGGGAGACTGGATCGTTTAATACAGCAAGCATTGATGCAGGGAAACCTCGACATGTACGAACACCTGCAATGGAAGAAGATGTACTGAATATTTTTAAAGATAACCCCTCCACGAGTACACGAGCTGCTGCGTCTGAAGTCGGTGTTTCTCACCAAAGTGTGTGGCGTGTTCTGCGTGCAGAAAACATGCACCCCTTTCATGTGCAGCGGGTACAACTGTTATCAGTAACAGATTGTGCTCAGCGGACAGAATTCATGCGCTGGTTGCTTAATGTAACAGAAAATAATCCACAATTTCTGGAAAATATTTTATTTACTGATGAAGCAACATTTACGAGAGAGGGCGTGGTAAACACGCACAATATGCACACATGGTCATATACAAATCCGCACACTGTTTTCCCGTCGAACGCACAACAAAAGTTCAGTGTGAACATATGGGCAGGTGTCCTCGGCGATTATCTCATAGGACCATATTTACTCCCAGATGTACTCAATGGCAGTACGTACTTGGTTTTCCTACGGGATATCTTACCGCGGTTACTGCAAAATGTGCCAGCTACATTGCGCCACAATATGTGGTTTATGCACGATGGCGCACCGGCACATTTTTTCATAGGTGTTCGCAATCACCTCAATTCAACATATCCTGGGAAATGGATTGGACGAAGTGCACCTGTTGCTTGGCCTGCACGCTCTCCAGACCTCAATCCGTTAGACTTTTTTGTTTTGGGGACACCTTAAATCGCTGGTGTATGAAACGCCTGTGGATACACCGGAGGATTTACTAGCGCGAATCGTTGTCGCTGCAGGAGACATTCCCAACTCCGTCGGAGTTTTTCGGCGTGTTCGCCAATCTTTACGACGTCGCTGTCGGCTGTGCGATTCTGTTAATGGGCGCAACTTCGAACACCTATTATAATAATGTCCGTTCGTCTGCCTTCCGACATTGAACTGTGCAGCGCAGGCCAGAAGACTATGCTTCACATATGTCATAAAGTACGTGGAATGTAATTCTTTATTTGTCATTTTTCTTTTATTTTCAACACTTTTTGGCACAGTATTTTGTAAGTCACAGACTGTGGTGTACTCAAATTGTAAATTACAAAGTTTGTATGAATTAATTTAAAATTTAGTGTCTTTTTTAAATTTATAATTAATAAAATTATTATGCTATTTGTTATTATTATTTCCTATCATAAATTATGATGCACATATACATACAATAATTGTCCATGTAAAACATGTACTGAAACTTCTTGCATAGTTACAAATCGCAATATTTTTAATTATTTCCGAATTTTCACCACCAGTTTAATTTTAAAGAATTTAACTTAAGCTTTATATCAATAAAAGACCACTTTAAAATGTAGACTATTATTGTAAAGTTATTTTGGTTCATTCAACTCTTGAATAATTAAAAATGTTGCATCTCAGAAGAAGCATGATCGAAAATGTATAGTTGAGAGTAATTAAAAAGGCGGTGTTTCCAATCGTGATGGGCGGAGTTTAACCTTTGCTAGTGTCAAAGAAAGCGGAGTTGTAACTAAGAAACTGATTAATTTCTCTCACACAATTAAACCGATATGGTTCATTGTAAGCTTTTTCGAAAGTTTTCGGAATGGACCAAATTTTACTACATTTTCCTTGTTGTAGCTAGAGTTGTCTTTTGGAATTAACGATTAACTATTTTGATGTATATTGGATTTCGTACTTTTTTCACTGTTTCAGGGCTTGTAACTCGTCAATAAATATTGCTATTTTAATACAATTGATGTCATTTTGTAGGATTTTTTCTGCTCTTTCTAAATATGTGCTTCGTTTTTATGTAGCATTATCGATAGTTTAGCAATGAGGGTTCTTTTACAATTTTCCGAATTTTCATTCTATTTGCTGTAACTTGAAAACTATTGAGATCCGACCAGCCTTTATATACTGATTTATGCTCCATGTGATCTCCTCTATTACCCCTATTAATATTGGACCCCTTTAACGGAACACCCTGTATATATATATATATATATATATATTTTTTTAATTTTAAACCGCTGAAACATGTTTTTTTTTTTACATCTGAAACATGATTTTTTTTAAACAGCTATGACATTCTGTCGCCTTTTTAGCAGGGCAGAATTTTTTAAATTTCTATATGCATACTGAAGAGAAATCTGACAGTAAAAATTTCGAAGGAAGTTTCTTTTTAGGAGTTTAACAAGGAAGAGTGGGCGTAATCTCTCATCTCTTCTGCTTTTCACTTGAGAAACTTTTAAAACGCTAAATCCTCTACAATTAAGGGAGTAAGATCTTTTAGTAAGATCTGAGAAGTCCGCAAATAATAATTTTGAGTGGTACATCTATTTCTGAAACAGCATAAAAGAGGACATTTTTTCTTTAAGGTAGTTAATTATAGGCGTTTTTTTTGCGGGGAAAATTTTGATAAAATTATCGGCAGTTTTGGCCTAGAATTTGAATTTGTCACCTTGTGACAGTTCAGCAGAAAATCAATTATATTTTCAACACCAATGATTATTATTAGTTTGTCCAAGGGCTGTGTATTCAACATCTTCCATTCAGAAGATGATAGTTCTGATTTATTTATAGATGACATTTGATAAATATAGTATCAGACTGGTTTTTTTTTTTTTTTAAACGTGGGTGCATTGCAGGAAAACTGCAGATCAGTGAATGGAGTATTATATGTATGACCACCAGCAAGTCATGTAAAAAACAGTTTATGGACAAAAATATTTTGCATTTTTTGAATTCAAGATAGATCCCATATTAATTTTCCCCAATTAAAAACAATGCTTTTTTAAAAATTCTGTTAATTCGAACAAAAAATTGACGTGTATTATGTTTTATTCTCTTACAGTGCTTTCTACATAAGCATACTTCCTCATTATTTCTTTTCTCAGCTACTTTAAGTTCTTTTTTACTTTGATCAGGCGTCAATAACAACTAAACTGCAGTAAGGAGAACTCATAAGCTATTAAAACTCTAACATTCCTGTTCCATTAAGTTCGGCATTAAATGGAAATCACAATTACTGGACTGTTAGTAATTAGCCAGAGACATTACAACAGCATGTCTAAGTTATATATACTATATATCGCCATTTAAGTAATATCTTAAGTTTGATTTCCAAATCTCATTTCCCCAATAAGATTATGTTGACTATAGATTTATCTAAAGTACACATAGCTGCTAACTTTTAAGCTTTTTATACTACTATTTTTTTATTGTAAAATCTACCTTATAATTGACAACGATTAAATAAAAAAATATTTCTCATCAAAAATACTGGTAAGAAAAAAACCGTAAAAGTTCAAGTAAAAAATGCTTTCAATAAACCCAAATGTCGTTCATATATTTTTCTAATTAGCAGATTTCGAAAAAACAATCTGTACATTAGTCTAAAAATAAAAGATATGTAAAAATTATGAGGGTTATCATATTTTGAAAACACTTTACTATTCAAACTTTATATAAAATAGGGAATTTTATCTTTTAAACTTTGATTAAATGAAAAAAATTAAAAAATACGTTTAAAAATAATAACAAGATATATTTGTTTGAAATAATGTTTTAATATAATTAAATCTTACATTTAATCATATATAAAATAGTGATTTCAGTTAAGCAGTCACCATTTCGTACGAAACATAAACGATGATATGATACCTAAATACCAGGCAAAGTCAGTAAGTAGGTCACAAACAGATATGAGAGGTCGGAAATTAGTAGAAAATTGTTTCCAAATATGCCAATATGTGTTAGTGATGGGCGATTCTGGAAAATTCAGGAATCGATTAAAATCGACATCGTATAAAACTGAATCGATCACAATAAGAATCGATTCCCAAATTCTAGAATCGATACTTGAATCGATATTTCGATAGTCACAGACTCTCACAGGTAAGCTCAAAAATATTAATTTCAAAACTTAGCGAATCAGCAGAGCCGTAGCGACCACCTCCCATATCTCACATATAGAGGGTAGACAAAGTCAGGGGCTCAGTCGTAAGTTATTACAGACCTTTGAGTCAAATAATAAAGTTTTTAACTTTTAAAATATTAGTTTTAAGATGTAATTTTACTAATATTGTAATTTAGATTTTATTTAAATTTATTTTTTAAGAAAGATCTCGGTTAAATGCAAGTTGGAAATTGCGCGTCAAACGTGGCAAATGTGGTGCGCTCGTACTATAACAGTGCACTTCATAAGTGCATATCAATTTCATTCTGTTCGAAAGTCCGTAACATCCTTAAAATGCACTTGAAATAATTGTTTCTATTGGCCGTAATGTAACGGAAAACTTTTGACTGTCCCTGTAATTAAATCATTGTGATTTTCTTCCAGCCTGAATTAAAATTTAAATTTTCAGGGACATATTTCACGTTGCCATGAGAACCGATTTAGTATTCTTACAATTTGAGTTTAATAATGTAACTAGCAAAGTTTATTAAAGTTCTTTTATTAAAAAAAAAAAAAAAAAAAAAAAAAAAAATCATCGCTGCAAGACGTGAAAATTTAGTTTTCTCAGAAGAAATAAAAATCAATTAATTTTACTGTCTTAGAAGGATAGTGGACGCACATGTATATTGTTTGGACATCTTTAACATTATAGCTAGTAACTAGCGGGTTCCCCCTAATATGAAATCTCGAAGCGAACGAACCGCGAACCGGGTTCCCGCTGCCTACAGCACCGTATAGGTGTACCCCCCCCCCACTTTGCCCACCGGGTCGGAAAAACGCGCTCACCTCCCCCCCCCCCCAATTTTTGACATTCATCATTTAAAATTTTTTTATTATGTGTTATAAACTATCTTAAAATTTCGAACAAATCGCCCTGTTTTATTTTCTAATTTTGTTCTGCCCCTCCCCTCTACCCCCCCCCCCGAAATGTGACGTGCCATTCTTTTTTATAATTTTTTATCATGTGTTATAAACAATCTTAAAGTTTAAAACAGATCGCATTGTTAGATTTCCTAATTTTAACAAAATCGCGTTATGTTAGTTCCAGATTCCACCACCAGGGTGTGCACTCTATTCCTAACAAAACTGCGAACGAAACTCCGTTAAACAACCTATCAGTAGATATATTACTCAAGAGTGTGGCAATCTTGATCAAAAATTTAAGCTATTTGCCGAAATTACTATTCGGAAATAGTGGTAACTAAACTTTTGACTTTTTTATATTTAATAAGTAGCATTTATCTCAGGACTCCGTCTAAAAACCCCACCTAAAACGGTAAGGAACGCTAAGGTTTAAAAAAAATTCTAGCGGCCTCCCCCCCCCCCTCCTCCCGAAATTTTCGCATCATTCTTTTTTAAACTTTTTCTTACGTGTTATAAACGATCTTAAAGTTTCGAACAGATCACCTTGTTAGATTTTCTACTTTAAATGAAATCGCGGTCTGTTAGTTCTATATTCCACCACCAGGGAGCGCAGTCTATTCAAAACAAAAGTGTATCTAAACGAAACTCCTTTATACAACCTATCCGAAGATACATCAGTCTAGGGGGTGGTAGCCTTAAGCAAGAATTCAAGATATTTGTGAAATTACTATTCGAAAATAGTGGTATGAACACTTATAAAATTTTTTATATTGAAAAGGTAGTAATTATCTCAGCCCGCCGTGAAAAAACCGCACGCTAAACAGTAGAAAACGTTAATGCTGCTATAAAAAATCACGTGACTGCCTTTAAAAAAAAAGCATTTAATAGAAATAAACCAATTAGTGAAATAATAATTAATATCTCAGCTTGTAATTAAGATAATATTTTTTCGAATTTCTGAAAGGAGAATATTTTTTTTTTTTTTTTTTTTTTTTTTTTTTTGCATCGCCCTCTCCAAGTTTCGAATTTTTACGCCCCTTACATCCTAAAATGTGGTCCCCTTTTAAAACAGTACATAATTCTCGGGAATCACTTTGTTTAAATTGTTAAATATATTTTTTGAAAAAAAAAAGGTTTTAAAGCATTTTAGCACGTATTTTCATACCTACACCCTTGAAAAAAATTAATAACATACAAGAGATCCTTTAGTTTCGGAAAGCTCCGAAGTTTCATAAAATTCAAAGTATCATAAATCAGTAAGTTTGGATGTAAACGACTGGAATTTTTATAATACAACTTACACAAACACTTTGACAAACTTGTGAAATACCGCTTAACTAACGAGAACCTTGAGTCACGTGGCTTTAAACCAAGAATGATAAGTTTAAAATGGAAAAGAGACGAAATTTGTTATTACCATTCATAAATAGTGCTCACCAAGAGCTGCAGATATAATATCAGTGTTTAGTTGGTAAACAAATGACTCGGGAAGAATGTCAGAAAAGGTCCCATTGAAATTGGACCATAATTAAGAAAATTGGGATTGGGGGGGGGGGGATGTATTGGTGACGAACTGGAAAAGTACAGCTTAATAAACTAGTAACCCAAATAACTTGGCTCCTAAACTAAAAATATAACAATTTAACGTAGAAAGAAAAAGGCTCTTACGAAATTTGACAGCAGTTCTGCCTTTAAAACAGTAAATCCGAAAGAATAAATATATATTCCTTTGAAATTACTGTCAAAAATATCAATACAAAAGTTGGAGCACGATTGACCCTTACCAAAAAGAAGGAAGGCTAGAGACAGAAAATAAAAGATCACATTAAAAGCTTTCCAACGATATGTTATTCGATATGGTTTGGAAGAAACAAAAAATATCCCCCCCCCCCCCGAGGGAGCAGGTAAGCCCCAAACGGTCGGAGGGGCGACCTCAAAAGTATCTTTGGTCAAGGTTTCAAAATGTGGCTTTATAATAAAATAGAACAAGAATTGGACATTTTAAAAATTGCGTGCAAATTTTGAACGGCCCTGTAAATTAAGATTAGCGAGGAAAAGGGGAGAGGGGGGGTGGAGAGATTAGAAGGGACGAACTTGAAAAATACAATATAATAAATTAGTAACCTGAATAACTAGGCTTCTAAACAAAAGTATAACGATTTAACCTAGTGTTGAATTCAGGGGGTAGACCGGGAGGACATCCCTCCCGGGACATTGAAATGTCCCTCCCGTAAGTTTTGAGATTTTATGCTTTTTAATGGACAAATGTGCACCCCCCCCCCAATTACGGAACTCTGAAATACCCCCCCCCCCCAATCCCGACCGGAGTCGCATAAAACCCTCCCTGAGAAAAATACCTGCATTCAACACTGATTTAACCTAGAAAGTAAAAAAAGGCTCTTATACAAAATTTTACAGCAATTCTGGCACTAAAACAGCAAAATTGGAAGAATTGATTCAACCCGAATCGTGGATCGACCGCGATGCGATTTGAATTTGAAGTAAATCAAAACATAACGATTCGACATTGCATCTAAAGAATTGAAGTACATCAAAATATAACGATTCGACATTGCATCTAAAGAATTGAAGTAAATCAAAAAAATAACGATTCTAAAGATCGCATCTGAAGATCGACATCGGCATCGAATCTGAACTGAATCGATTCACCGTTTCTGATCCAAGGGCAGAATCGATGCGTTCATCTTTTCTTGCTTTCTTTTGTCTTTAGAAAAATAAAGTGTTGTTTTCGTGAAAATTTTCGACTTCCGGTTTCTAAGGATTTATAGTTTTAGAACTTCTTGTCTGGAATACGATTTGACTATTTTTATAATTTTTTTGTCTGTCAGTCTGTCTATTTGTTTGTCTCTGACAAAAAAATTGTGAGCGGTCTATTTCAAGAACTAATGCATGGAATCTGTTGAAACTTTAGATTCAGTTAGACCTTCATATAAATTGGTGCTGATTACTTTTTGGTGAAAATCGCTCAACAGGTGGCGCTGCTATGCTGCATTTTTCATGATTTCCGCAAGATTGCTATCTCAAGAACTAATGCACGAATATTCACCAAACTTCAGATTCAGTTTGACGTTGACATAAGTTGTTGAGGATTAGGTTTTGATGTAAATCTACCGGCAGGTGGCGCTGCTATGCTGCATTTTTCCCGATTTTCGCAATAGCTCTATCTCAAGAACTAATACACGGATTTTCATAAAACCACATTCAGTTAGACGTTGGCATAAATTGCTGCTTATTAGGTTTCGGTGTAAATCGCCCAACAGGGGGCGTTGCTATGTTGATTTTATCAGCAGAGTTGAATTCAGACATTTTTCTCCGGGAGGGACAGTTCAGAGGGGGAGGGGATTGGACTTTTGTACATTTTAATGTACAAAAAGCATAAAATCTCAAACTTTCTGGGGGGCATTTGAATGTTGCGATTGGGGGGGGGGGAGGAATATTACACTCCCGGGCCATCCCCTGAATTCAACACGTTTTTCAGGATTTAAATAATTTTAGGGATAATATCTCAAGAACTAATGAACGAAATTTCATCAATTTTTAATGCACAAAAACGTATTGAATTCAGGGGGTGGCCCGGGGGGGTGACATTCTCCTCCCCCCGAAACACTCAAAGGCCCCTCAGAAAGTTTGAGATTTTATGCTTTGTTGCGGGGGGAGGAATGTCACCCCCCCGGGCCACCCCCTGAATTCAACACGTTTTTCAGGATTTAAACAATTTTAGGGATAATATCTCAAGAACTAATGAACGAAATTTCATCAAACTTAATATTCTGTTAGACAATGCCATAAGTTATCCATGATTAGGTTTTTGTGTAAATGATATGACAAATTGTGCTGCCATGCTGCTTTTATCAACAGTGTTGAATTCAGACATTTTTCTCCGGGGGGGGGGGATTTCTATGGTTCTGGCGAGGAACATTCTAGAGTTACGAGGGGGGGGGGATTGGACTTTCGTCCATTAAGCATAAAATCTCAAATCTCCCTAGGGGACATTTCAATGTTCCGGGGAGGGGGGTGCACCCGTACCAGCCCCTGAATTCAACACTGTTTTTCAGGGTTTACACAATGTTTGCGATAACATCTCAAGAAGTAATGAACGGAATTTCATCAAACTTAATATTCTGTTAGTCATTGACGTAAGTTGTTTCTGAGTCTTTTGTGTTAATCATGTAATAGGCTGCATTGCTATACTGCTTTTTTCATGATATTCATGATAGCCATATCCCAAAACTAATGCACGGAATTTAATCAAACTTCATATTCTGTTACACTGTCATATAAATAGATCCTTATTAGGCTTGGGTGTATACTACCCAACATGTGTCGCTTTTATGTCCTTTGAACTGGGATTTTCCGTTGCGGACATCTAAAAGGGTGTGGGCCGAAATTCAATGATTTGTTAGGAAAATGGGATTCTTATATATATTTTTTAAATACACATATTTCAACGAACCTATACTTTTGGATCCTCATGATGGGTATAGGTTATTTAAATTTGACACTGTGATAGCGAATTTTGAAGTTTTAACGTTTATGAGACAGAAGAAAGTTTTGGGATTGGACATCCAACTACTTGACCTTAAATTTTTGAAGGAAAATGAAAATGATATGACCTTTAGAGACATCGATTAAAAAATTTATAGTATCGATTAAATCGAGTTGGCCATAGTATCGATTAAATCGATTAAAAAAATCGAAATCGCCCATCACTAATATGTGTCAGCACTGTCCAACTGTAAGATGTCAATTTCGAATTTATGAGACAACAGTCGTACAAGATGAGCAGGGGCGTTGAAAAGTTGTTGACGAAGAACGAAGTGGTCATCCTGTTGGGATTTCGACAGAAGACAGTGCGGAAGGTTGAGGAAATGGTTAGAGCTGACAGGCGAACAACAATAGACAGCATAACAACTGCAACAGCATGCTCACAAGATTTAGCCTACAGCCGACTGATGCAGGTACACAGTGAGGTACACAGGTGGCTGAGAGTGCAATCCAAAGACGTTTATGCAACAGGTATTAGAAAACTCATAAAGAGGTGGGACAAATGTATCAATGTAAATGATGATTATATTGAAAAATAAACATGCCTTTTAAGTATGTATCTTGGTTTTCCCCTTTTTATTGGCTTTTGGGACCTACTTACTGACTTGCCCTCGTATATATAAATTTTATTCAGTTTTCAGAAGTGAAAGTTTGGATCCATTAGAATATAATGAATAATACAAATTGAAAATATTCTTGCATTATGCAATTCCCTTCTTGTTCATCTAACATTAATATTCATATTTCTTCGCTAAACCTGAGAGAGTATCGAACACCTTGAACAAAACTGATAGTTGTAGCTCCCTGGAAAAGCATTAATTTTATATGGATATATGCATTTTATGCGGCTTAAGATGAAAACTTTTAGTAGGTCTTATAAGGTATTCACTGATCAAGATGATTTATATCACATCGTATCGATAAAAAATTTGTATCACTTTAATTACCACATGTAATACAGTATTTCATACAGTTAAATTTCCACTTATTAATTTTTTAAGCTGTTGTCATTTCATGTACGTCATTTCATTAGTACTAGTTGTCATTTCTAAAGACATCTTACAATTAATAAGTACAGGAAAAAAGGTCGTGTTGATTCAGAAAAAATAGAAACTTGTTTTCATAACATTCACGAAACATATGGTAGGGATATGTACGACAGCTAGCGGCAAAAAGAAATAAAACAAATTCTACAAGAAGGGGCCGATTTACAGATTTTAGGGCCCCGGACACAGATGCTTACGGGGGAGAAGCCCTCTTGCACCGATGCTTTCAGGGGGATTGTGTAACAAAAAGAAATATTGAAAAGGGTTCTTACTAAGAAAACCACTATTGACTTTAATAATTAATTTCAAGTATCCATTAAAAAATAAAATTTGATAATCATTAATTTATTATAAAAAAATTATTTCACAATTAGGATATTTAATAATGCAGACGTTTTATAATAAATTGTGTGGTGCTGATTTTCTTTGTCTATGCAAGTTCATATATCTGGAATGATAAAGTATGCAACAACTAATAATTTTTCCGCAGCTACAGTTATTTAAAATATTAGAGGGCTCTGCCGCCTCTGTTGGTGAGCTACACTCACCAACGCCCAAATAATCTGACGAGAATAGGAATAGTATTAAATAAGAATTAAAAAGACAATATATTTTTAAAGTGATAAAGATAAAAAAAGTAAGCTAAAATATTCATTTCAACATCCAACCATTACCGTTTAATAATCCGTGAATCCATTGAGATTTTTCTTAGAAATGATACTGTTTGTAACGATGTCCTTTCTTATAATATTCGCGTGATTTGGTTTAAAATTCTCGGTATTTCAAGAGCTCCTGAAAATATGACCTAATCTTTCCACCCCTCATCTTTGAGCGGTGGAATGGACCTCGCTTGCACATGCGTAGTATTTTATCTTGTTTTACGTATGTTTTCTTCTATTCCAGTTAATCGTCTTTCCCCTTGAAAATGAACGCGTGTGCGTTCAAAATATCTTGGGGTTATATTAACTAACATCTTTATATGTTTTTAGCACCTTTTAAGTAATTGTATGCATGTTTTAATTTTTATAGTAATAGCAAGGTAAAAATTCCCTCACGGCACTATTTTCAGTACAGTGTTTTGCGTTTATTAAAATATACCGTGTTATAAAAATACAAGATGAACACAACAGAATGTAATATGAAATGTAAAATTCCATCAGATTTTAAAACTACACCAGATTTTGTACAATAATTGAAAAACCTTCAGGAGCATTTGGGGTCCCCTGACAATCAGGGGCCCTTGGCCCGTGCCCCGAATGTGCTGCCGTAAATCAGGCACTGACTACAAGCAGAAAATCTTTGCCAGCGAAAAAGAAAATACTTCGCATTGGAAAGAGGAAACAAAGACTAGATGAGAAAGGAAAGAAAAAAAGTATGAAAGAAAAGAATGCAATTCTTTCTTAAAATCACTTCCAAAACCCAAATATTATTAACGTTAAAGTAAATGAAAACTTTTGTTTCGATTTTCTCAGTAGAATTTCAATTAAAATGTTTAGTATGCTTCTGAGCTTTTTAAAATATCAAAATTCCTCTTCTTTCAAAGTTTTGCTGGTTTGTACTCACATAACTTGGAAAAATGAATAATTTTTACCTTTATAAATTTTTACACATTTGCTATTACCTTTTAAAGAGTTACTTGAACGCAATTCTTTCTTAAAACCATTTTCAAAACCCAAATATTATTAACTTTACAGTAAATGAAATCTTTTATTTCGATTTCCTCCGTGGAATCGTAATTAAAATGTTTAGTATGCTTTTGAGATTTTTAGCACATCAGAATTCCTCTTATTTCAAAGAAATGTTTCGGCGGTGTATACTCACTTAACTTGGAATGATGAATAATTTTTATCTTTATAAATATTTACATATTAACAATTATCTTTTGAAAAGTTACTTGAACGCGAATCTTTCTTAAAATCAGTTTCAAAACTCAAATATTATTAACATTAAAGTAAATGAAAACTTTTATTTCGATTTGCTCAGTAGAATTGTAATTAAAAATTTTAGTATGCTACTGAGCTTTTTAACCTATCAAAATTCCTCTTCTTTCAAACAGTGGCGGTTTGTATTCACTAAACTTGGAATAATGAATAATTTTTATCTCTATAATTTTTTACACATTAGCAATACTCTTTTGAAAAGTTACTTGAAAGAAAACTACTGACTTCTTCTTGAATTTATTTAGGAGATTTATGCAATTTCCGTCAACTTATTGCGAAAGTAATTTTCAAGAACATTTTCGCTCTTCAGAGAAAGGCATTTTGAAAATTTATTTACTGGGGAAAATTATCATTGTTAAAAAGTCAAAGCGAAAAAGATTTTTAAAGATAAATTTAATTATATTTTTGGTAAAAATAATAAAATATCATAGATGCAAAATTGTCTGTATTTTAGGAAAAATGAAAATAACCACGTTTGCATGAAGAAACGAGAATTTGAAACGCTTTTCAAAAAACGTGATCTTTGCGGATACGCCGCGCTATTTCCAAAGAGAAATATTCGCCTTACTTAATGATAGTTCTGTGATTAAATAATGTGGCGATTATTATTCGTAAATGGCTTTGCTAAATAATTAAGTACTTTTTCAAGCCTTGAAAATAACCCAATGTCGATCGATGTATTATTATAATTAGCATCAATATGTTTTGAAACTTAAATATATGAAATGTAATTATTTATTAAATTTTAAACACTGTATCCAGTAGATTTTACGAGCATGACTAATTCTCATATTTTAAAATAAAATCCGTTAAACCGTTTATAAAAATATATGCACAAGTATATTTTAATTGTATTATTAAAATTAATATTAGGAATATAGAAAATTGAAGCGTATTTAATAGTAATAGATAGGGCAGACTAGAGATGTGTATCCCAATATTTACTAAAATGCTCGTAAGTTGTATTTGACAAATAAAAACTTCTTATTTTGCACTATATAAGTATCTTATTGTGCAGTCTAATCTTTTTACAGTATAAAAAGTTTGAAGAGACGCTCAGTGGTTTGACAAAATTTATTTCCCATTGTTATGCCAGTTCTTCTCACTTCAGGAAGGTTGGACACACCGAAAGTAAGGTTAGCCCTGTCAAATTAAAAAAAAAAGTATAAACTCACCAGAAATTTTAATCAGTGCAAAGCAAAATTTACCTTTTCAAGGATGGGGTAGCATAGTTGAGATATTTTCGAACAGGGCTAAAAATGTCTGGGTCATGAGTCGATTCTGTGCACGAGGGTCACTCTGAAAATTTTGCAATACCAGAAATCTACAACATATATATTTTTTTTTTATCAAAATAAACACATTTATACTCAATACATTTATTCATTCTTTGAAATCAGTTTTAAAAAAACCTTCTCAACGAGGCTGATTTCTTAAACGAGGGTTAAATAGCGCTCCAGTGCAACATTTACACTTGTAATTTTGCGACACGAAGATTTTCTTTGACTTTGGGAAACAAATAAAAGTCACATGAAGCAAGGTTAGGGCTGTATGGTGGATGTATAACCAACTGTATTTTATTTGCTTTTAAAAGGTGCTTTCTTTTTTAACCAGAATGTGTTCAGGCATTGTCATGGAGAAGAAGAATGCCTCTTGTTCCAGTTTATGTTCGCTTTTCTGCCAACTTTTTAATGATCTCTGGTAGACAAAGCTCTGTGTAACAGTTGGCAGTAAATGTTTTTTACTCTTCGAATAGTACTGAGGTAATATGGCCACTTATGGAAAAAATGTTGGCTCCATTTCCTTGCCGATGCTCTTTGGCCGCTTGACTTTTGTTGGCGGTTTCAAAACCCCAAGCTGAATAGTGTGTTTTAGTTTGCAGATAAAATTAGTAAATCCATGTTTCATGTCCTGTATCAACTTCATAAAGAGGTTAAGAGGTGCCAGAATCCAATTTTATCAACATTTCTTGGCACCATGATACTGTTGTCTGCTTTTGCACATGAGGCACACATCTGCTACAAAGTTTTCTCACTTTTAAATCTTCATGCAGCAACTCAGATATTGCCGCTAATCCAATATTCATTGTATTCTGAGTAGATTGACACGTAATATGTGGGTTATCTATTAAAAGTACTTTCAAACATTTCGAAATGTATTGCATCAAACATCCCGTACCCGCCAGTTAGAAAACAGTGTGTTAAAAACACTATACAGTAAGTATACCTTGTTCTAATTAACTATCCAATATTTTATATTATTAAATAAAGTACACTATAAAGTAAAATTACCTTTAGCTTTATTTACAACAAATATAGGAGCTTAGAACTGGCAAGTGGGAAAGCTTTTTTTTTATTATCACCACAAATAACTGAAAAACAACACTAACTAGTAAAAACGGCTTGTAACATGCTCCCATTTTGTGCTAATAAGTTTTTTACATTGCCAATTTATAGTGCAATTTTTTTTTAGTTTTTTTTTTAACAGAATTTTTAAATTGTCCGTGTTTTGAATACCAGTTTTATAAATCAGTAGTAATCTTCATTTCAGATTATCTTTGCAAAAAAACCGACCTCTAAAGTTGTTTCTGTTGCAAATGTTGTAAAAGATTACCAAGAAAATTATTCTTTATAAGTACCTGTATTGAAAAAAATACTATTTGGGAGCCCTGTTTACTCACATACATGCAAACATATATATATAAATGTAATAATAAAAATTTTCCCCCTTTTATCTTTATTAAACTATTCCAAATTTTTATAATATCTACCTTTTTTACTTAGCTTTAATACTATCTTAAATATCTTTTATCTTTTTTCCATGCTTTAAATGCGTATCCTTTTATTATTCTAAAAACCTTAAATCCACTCGTCTAATCTTATAAAACCCATTAAATTACTTTTTCCTTTTATTCTTAAAATGAATTCTTTTTGTTTCAAATGTTTTAATAGCATTATTCTCTGGTGTTCGATTTCCCATAATTCCGTGCCAGCCTCTCGCCAACATTGTTTGCGTAATAATTCTGACGCCGAGGCTAAATAGTTCACATCGACGTCACGCGTGCTTCCCCCTTCTTCCGGAGCTAGGTCCTATCGTATTCTGCATCTCATCGCGTCCTTCCGGCTACTTGTACGGGATTTGCTCTTTCACTTGTATTGTATTCATACGCGTGCAGTTTTTGCAAGTATATATCCTCTTGCATGGGCTAGGAACGATGGATTTTTACGATTATTGAGTTGCTTAAATAACCCACTTCACCTGGAGAGATTTTTTTCCTGAGTCTTCGTCATGCTGTTCTAATACGTAACATCTAGTGGTTTACATTTCACAACGTAGGAACTGCCCGAACATGGATAACATATGGCTAGTGGAGTTTGGTGCACTTTATGATCATCTAATAAATGTTTGATGAATCTAACGACTTCGATTATTATTTTTCGGAAAACCTTCCAACGGACGGAGGCCTGACCTTCCACTCTTAATCATGATTTTACGACTGCAAAAACTTTGATTTCTTCATTGAGTTACATAACGAGTGTATGCTGTTGCTTATGACCGACATGTTTATCTCTTACTAGTGAAAACGCATCATATATATACAGCTCCAAGTCAAAAAATTGGAATAATTCAATTCATTTGTATTTGGAATTGCATTTAGCCTTATTTCAGCGTAGTGCAATTAAAAAAGAACAAAGGTTGATGTTTTAATAAATATGTATGTTATTAAAGAAAATTAAAACTGTAAAAAATTAAATTTTCAGTAACTATTGTATTTTTGTAAAATTATTTTCATTATTAAAAATATTAGAATACTAAAATAGGTGGTTCAAAAAATTAAAGTAATTATGAATTTTCCTGATTGGTTCAGAAGGTTGCTTAACCCATTTATGCCTGAATTTTTCTTTTCACGAATTTGTCGGTAAAACCATTTTAAAATGTTGCAAAATGAACTGGAAAAATACTAAAAAAAATTACACTAAAATATTTTTGTATTTTTTTGATAAAATGCAAACGTACCAAATATGGGAATATCCATATGTGGAAAAATGCATAATTATATGTTTTGTCCAAATTTATATAAATTAAGTTTTTAAATTGTATATTATATACTGTAATTAGTATTTTTATCAACTATTAAAAATACATTTTTATTTCTTTAGAGAGACTAATAATATTATAAGTATTATTATTAATAAATTAAGAATACTCGTATTTGAGGCTAGAAAACAATTTATTTCAAAATTCTTTTGAAAAGGACTTTACATAAATAACTGTCACCTAACTGGCTACTAGAAATATGTACCCATTTGCCCCTAACCTCCAATATTTTGTACGTTACAAAAATGCAACCATCGTCGGAAGATCTGTGTAGTGAAGATTTTATTTTCCAATATTTTTAGCTCTTTCACACAGGTCAGTGACTACCAAGAACGGGATTAGCCAACACCAAATTAACGTACTTCCCTGGACGGCTAATTCGCCGGATTTAAATCCAATAGAGAATTTTTTGGAAATAATGAAGAAAAGACTGCGAGATCTTGCGCCAAAAAAACAAAGTTGAGCTTCTTTCCAGAATAAAGTCAACATGGTCATGTCTTGGCAGAAAACATTGTGAACTACTTGTAGCTAGTTTGGCAAAGTGAGTTCGTGGTGTTATAAAATATAAAGTTGATGCCAGAAAATATTAAAGAATAACTATTTTTCCTTTTTTTAAGACACGTATATTTTACAATGCGTTATTCAAATATTTTGAACCAGGTAAGTGGTTATTCTAATATTTTGATTTTTTTCAAGTGTGAATAATTATTTTAATTTTTGTATTATTTCCTTTAATTTTTATGCTTATCTCATTAAAGCCGGTTGGCAAGAAAACTTGCCATGTAAGGCGAACAAAACTTTTAAATTTGAATACCAGTATTTTAGTTTGGAAATTTTCACACTATCTAATCTCAAATTTTGACCGATTAAACAATTAAAAATTACAATGTGAAATTAGTATGTTGTGGCCATCAAAACACTTTCTTCTACATATATCACGTCAATTAAATAATTTAAATAGTACAAGAAATTACATCAATTTAGCAACAATTCATATCAAAGTATATCCGAATTTGAAGTTTGATAAAAATTCGTGCATTAGTTCTTGAGATAGAGCTAAAGCAGAGTTTTTGAAAATTGTAGCATAGAAGCGCCACCTGTTGAGAGATTTACACCAGAACATAAATAGCACTATCTGATATTAAGCTATACCTAAATCTGAAGTTTGATGAAAATTCGTGCATTAGTTATGGAGATAGAGCTATAGTGGATATTCTGAAAAATGTAGCATAGCAGTGCCACCTGTTGAGCGATTTGCACCAAAACATAAACAGAACTAACTCATATCAAGGTATACCTGAATATGAAGTTTGTTGAAAATCCAAGTATTAGTTCTTGAGATAGAGCTATTGCGGAAATCGCAAAAAATGCAACATAGCAGCGCCACCTGTTGAGCGATTTACACCAAAATATATAAAACGTTAATTCATGTCAAGGAGTAATTGAATCTGAAGTTTGATGAAAATCCGTGCATGAGTTCTGGAGATTGAGCTATTGTGGAAATCGTGAAAAATGCTGCATAGCAACGCCACCTGTTGAGCGATTTACACCAAAACATAAACATCACTAATTCATATCCAGGTATACCGGAATCTGAAGTTTGTTCAAAATCCAGTCATTAGTTCTAGAGATAGAGCTATTGCGGAAATCGCAGAAAATGCAGCATAGAAGCACCACCTTTTGAGCAATTTATACCAAAATGTATTAAATTTCAAATCATGTCGAGGACTAACAGAATGTAAAGTTTGATGAAAATCCAGGCATTAGTTCTGGAGATTGAGTTATTGTGAAAATCGCGAAAAATGCTGCATAGCAGCGCCACCTGTTGAGCGATTTATACCAAAAGCTAATCAGCACCAATTTATATCAGAGACTAACTGAATATAAATTTATATTAAATTCCGTGCATTAGTTCTTGAGATAAAGCGCCCACAAAAGTTGTGTCACATACATACAGACGGACAGATAGACACAGTCACAGACAGACATTTTGTAATAACATGTTTTTCGGAATCTCTGACCCGTAAAACGTGTAAATCCGTCGAAAACCTGAAGTCGAAAATTTTCACGAATCCAATACTTTCTTCTTGTAAAGATAGAAGAAAGTAAAAAAAAAACTGGTGTCGAAGAATTAAAAGAAATAAAAGGGGGCTCGTAGTTAATGGGTTAAAAGATTCTTACAAACTATGTAGATTCTTTCAATATTAAGTTTTATCCTGTATTACCTTTTGTATAAGCGATACATGATTTTCATTTCACAATTCCTTGCTGTCTATTATTCTAATTTTGTGACTTGGAGCTGTATATATATATAGTTTTAAAAACCTAAGCTGCCTCAAGATATTATACCTACTACTATATATAAATATTTTAAACAGAAAAAATGGAAAAGCAAAATTTTTTTTTTGACTATGTATTATAAATTATTTGTGAAAGTCAAATGTATACTTTAATCTTTAAAAATCACTTAAAAGCGAAATATCACTACTTTTAAGTACATGGTAAACAAATATTTAAATTTTACGAGTATAAACGTAATTAAAATGTATAGCTATTTCTGAGCCTTTTAGCATACTAAAATTAACTTCTCGCCAAAGGTTACCTTATTCAAATTATTTTATACAATTATTTTAATTGAAATAGTGAATAAATTGTATCCATATACATCTATCTGTATTGGTGCATACCTTTTGAAAAGATATTTTAAGAAATTGCTTGTTGCTTCGTGAAATTACCTAAAAGGTTTGTGGAATTTTCACCCATTTTCAGAAGCAAAGAATTTTAAAGAACTTTTTTCGTTTATCAAAGAGAAACATTTTGAAATTCTATTTCTGCGTAAAATTTTAATTTTCAAAAAGATCAAAAGAAAGAAAGAACGTTCTTCGGGAAACTAAAGATTTAAAACCTGGTAACTTTTAGGCCTTTTCTAAAAATAAGAAGTATCTGCATGAGAAAATTTTGACTATTCGAAAGTCAAATTTTCTTTTAGGGCATATGTAACCTTTCAATTTCATTTGTATATTAAATGCAACTTGTGGTATGCAATGGAAATAGTTTACCTACTTTATAAGGTCTATTTTTTCTTCATTTTAAATGTTTACTTTTTATAACTATGCATTTAGATCATTTCATTTTGTTTAGGTAACATTTAAAATTAAAACTTTGTGCATTTTATTCCACTTATTCTACTTAGTTATGGGATTGAAAATAGTGGTTTATCATTAAAAAAAAAGGCCTTTAGTTTGTTTATTTAATCATTTTATAATATTGTAATACAATTCTATAAAGTAAGTTTAATGCATTTTATTTACAATATATCGTCGGTACCATGTCAAACTATACAATGAGAAGACAGTGGGCTACATTTTAAAAATTCAGATTTATTGATTGGCACCACTTTTCTGGAATGGCAAAATTCCCCCTGTTTTCGCCTTAATTAATATGTCATTAAATAAGGTTAAACAAGGCGAATTTTACTATTTCAAAAAAGTGGTGCCAATCTAGAAATCTGAATTTAAAAGAAGTAGCTCACTTTTTTTACATTGGCTAGTTTGACATGGTACCGAAGATATACGAGGACGTGAGTTTCAAAACTCGCTTTATCCAGAAAATCAAATTTTGGGAAATTGCGAAAAACCTCAAACTCCGTCTATTAATTTTCTTTGCAAACCAAAATTTTACAATGTAGATTTACAGGATAAAACTAGTTTTTTTTTGCAGATTGCGGTGTTTTTTTTCGGTGCATGTAGATACCAATATAAGATTCCAATAGAATAGAGTGATAGAGAAAACAGGATTTTATAAATTTTGGATAAGGCGAGTTTTGAAACTCACGTCCCCATATACACATGTATATATATATATATATATATACAGTGTTTCCATAATTAAACGACAATACTTTAAAGTGGTCTACAGACAAAACTACCGTTCATGAAGGTGTGAAATTTGGTGAAAGACATAATAAAGGGAGGGGATTTTGTTAAAGCTAAAAAAAATATAAATAAAAATAGTTCTAAATTTCGCCACCAGAGGGCTATTTTTAATAAATTACAATGGAGTTATGAATAAAAAGGAGGAGACATATAGTGTATTGTCTACTAGTTGCGAGTGAAGTAACTGAGGAGGTTGTCACAATATGGCGGCTGCTTTTTTAAAATCGGCTGTTCAGTTTCTGATTACCGATAGGTTAGACATCCCACCAGTAAAATTGAATAGAACATTTCTTCTTAAAGTAGCATATTCTTCATGGAATGTTTTTTCAAAAATGTCGTAAAAATTTCTATTTGTTTTTACTGGTGTCAGTATACCTTATAAAACTGTCAGTTTGTTTCCATGGTTGTCACAATATGGCGGAAACGCAGGGCCTAACTACCACCAAAGAAAACTCCTATTAATAAAAATGAAAATATGTTTCTACCACTATTTATGACTGAAATTTTGTAATAATAAGGCGTTTAAATAAGTTAAAAATATCTACATAAACCTACTGGTGGGAGTTTCCACCGTCGATAAACAACTCCTGTGATAGCGGTTACAGTTGAAGCTTCACTATTTTAATGATATGTCATTTCCTCTTTATTAATAGTTCCATGTAAATTACACATTTAGCATTACGATGGATTAGAAATGTTATTTATTAGCTTAACCTTATTCTAAAGATAGCATTACACGCCATGTTCCTAGTATTTCCCAGAACATACTGCGGTCAACTGTGGAACATGCTATCTTACGATTTCAGATGGTATCTGAAAACGATGAAAGTCATGCAGAACATGTTTGGTTATAACAAAATTTGTTAAACTATCGTAAATGTATGCTAAATGTGTAATTTGTTAAAAAATGGCGTCCTGTTTTTTTTCACTCAAACGAATTCCTATACTTGTATTATGTCCTCCAAAAAATTTCACAACATTCTGAACAATAGTTTCGTCTGTAGACAACTTTAAAATAGGGTCTAATAATTATGAACATCCTATAAATAAAATTTCTAAGCTATCTTAAGGCTAAATGTGTAATTCATTAAAAAGCGCCTTCTGGTGGCGAAATTTTGAACCATTTTTTTTATCTTAAAAACATTCCCATCCCTTCATAATGTCTTTCCCAAAATTTGACAACTTTATGAGCAATAGTTTTGTCTGTGGACCACTTTAAAGTACGGTCGTTTAATTATGGACACCCTGTATATATATGCACGGTGCGTCAGGCTTTTGAGATCACGTGTTATACGTGAAATATTACCCTGCATATCATAGTTACAAATCCTTTCCTATGACATGCAAACATGCCAGAACCTAGACTAACTGAGGAAATAAAGAAACATGCTGTTCATTGGCTGAAGAACACTTCGATTTAGAGATTGCAAAATTCTTGAAACTCCCTCGGTTACTTGTCTTTAATGTAAGGAGATAACTGAAGGCTGCAAGGTTTAACGTGGCAAACGTTTCATGCAGGAAACAACATTGTCAGCAATATGAAATCTTCAAAACATCAGAATTCGTTAGTCAAGCCGATTAAAAATAAGAGCACTCGCTAGGGAGATGCAGGTTGATGAGGCCACAATCTGATGTGTGATTCATAAGAACCTTCGTTAGAGGTCGTGCATGATAAAGAGAGTACAATTCTTGCCCGAGAGAGCCAGGAACAGCTGCCTGACCAGAGACAAGAGCCTCCGTAACAAGCGGAAACATCAAGAGGAGCCAGGAATGCTCTTGTTTCTTTTTCAATGACAAAAACTTTACCCAGGACAAGAAAGTGAACCGAAAGAAGAACGGTGATGGTGCAAAATCTCCAAAGAGTTTCTGAAAGACACGTGCAGAAATTTTTACGCCTCACGGATGATTCTGTGGGGTCCTGAGAAGCGAAGATGAGCTGATGCATCCACATTTCTTTCTTGAAGGTGCCAGAGTCAACGCCGTTGCTTATAGGAAGGTGTTAAAGCACTAAATTAGTTCTGTAACACATGGGAGGCCGTACGTGTTTTAAAAAGACTTTGCACTATCCCATACGGCCGATACAAATCAAAAATGGATGACTAAAAAATTTCATGACGATGTCAACCTCAACTTGTTGGCCCTCAGCTGCCCAGATATTAACCAAATTGCCTATTACGTAACTGCCAACCTTTACGATTTCTTCCTACCACTAAAATTTTCTTGTAAATATTGTCTTATTTAATGGTCGAAATCTCACGATTAAAGAAGACGAAAATCTCTTCAAAACTTTAGTGGTAGCAAAAAAGCGTAAAGGTTGGCAGTTATGCTATTACGTATGTGGCATAGTTGAGAGGGACTCCAATAGTCATCCACACAGCGATGTTGCGCCCCTCAAGGCAGCCATTGTGTATGCAGTGGTAAATGTTCCCAACACTCATCTGATCATTACCTGCAGTCAGTTTTGACACCCTGTAGAGTCGGTTATTTTGGTTGGCAGTGGTTTCAATGAATGATTGCATCCAGTGTGTATGTGGTCACTTGTACAGACCGTTAAAAGAATGCTGTATCTCTAGTGTATATTCCTGTTTAAAAGTAGGCGTTCGTTTGTTCTCAAATAATTGATAACCCTAAATATATATATATAATATATATATAGGACCCGATGATTCTGTCTAAGTTCTACTAATTTCCATCATTCCATTTCCCTTATTCAATTTCTGCTGTTTTTTACTATGTAAATAAAAAACATACATTTATTTTACTTAAATAGGTGTAACAAATAAAAATAAAAATATGTTGACATGTTTTGGTTCAATAGTAAAAACCGTATTCATAACACATAGGTAATCAATAGAAATGAATGACACTGGGTACCAAAAAATAATCTAAAAACCAAAAAACATAAAAATGCAAACACTGCGCCCTCTATGATCTCAAATAGCCTACGCTACCGCGGCTCCCTCTACCAGACTCTCTCTTTAAGTATTTATTAAGGAATTCCAACCATAAAATTGGAATATCAAAGGAAAAAGAATCATTACACACAGTATCCCTCCTAGAATATATCTCAATAGATTCGCGGATGATTGACTTGCGGTATAAACATTGATTTTTATCGATACTGGATAATAAGATGAGTTTTTACACAAGTTTTAATCGGTTTAAGAAGTTTATACCGCAAGTCAATCATCCGTGAATCTATTGAGATATATTCTAGGATGGATACTGTGTGTAATGATTCTTTTTCCTTTGATATTCCAATTTTATGGTTGGAATTCCTTAATAAATACTTAAAGAGTGAGTCTGGTAGAGGGAGTCACGGTAGCGTAGGCTATTTGAGATCATAGAGGGCGCAGTGTTTTCATTTTTATGTTTTTTGGTTTTTAGATTATTTTTTGGTACCCAGTGTCATTCATTTCTATTGATTACGTATGTGTTATGAATACGGTTTTTACTATTGAACCGAAACATGTCAACATATTTTGATTTTTATTTGTGACACCTATTTAAGTAAAATAACTGTATGTTTTTTATTTATATGATAAGAAATGGTGAAGTAAAATTTGTTTGAGTTTTTACGAAAACTTACAACGGTTTTTGACATTGTTTTTTACTATGTTTTTGGAATCTATGTTAAGTGTGTTGGAGGGAACTGTATTTGTTAATGTCATTTTATTCATAATTTCACAGTTTTTGTTGGTGGTGAGTAATGTATATTTAATGGTTATATATCGAGCACGTGAGTTTCAAAACTCACCTTATCCAGAAAGTCGAATTTTGGGAAATTGCGAAAAATCTCTGACTGAGTCCATTGGTTTTCATTTTAAATCAAGATTTTACAAGACCAGGAATACACGATAAAACTAGTTTATTTGCCGATTGTAGTGTTTTTTCGATGCAGGTTCACCAATAAAATAGCTTGATAGAGAAAACTCGATTTTTTAAATTTTGGGTAAGGCGAGTTTTGATACTCACGTCCTCATACATATATATATACACAGTATGCGTGTGCATCGGTGTTGACAATCACTTTGGTACTAATAATTTCTTTATATAAAATTTGATCCTATTATTTTGTAGAATGTTCTGACATTACGCAAGCAGAAATTTCGTTCTTTAAAATATTGGTAGTAAAGTGATTGTGAACTCTCTGATGCGAGCCATTTATTAAAAATCATAAATAACACAATGCTCAAATGCACTCTCAGACAGTGTAGGGCTCCCAAATGGTCCGCCAACTGAATACCAATATTATTTTAGAAAAATTTTCTTTTTAGATTTTTCTTACAAACCGCCCCGGAATCCCCTTTGAAAGTTAATTCTAGCACACACCTACCATAAAATTTCCTGTTAAAATTTATTGGTATTCGGTTGGCGGACCATTTGGGAGCCCTGACAGTGTTGCCAGATTGGGGACTTTTTTGTCCCCAGATTGTTGATTGCCACCGCTTTTTTGAAATAGAAATATTCAACCTATTTAAAAATGGATTAAAAATTCAGAAAAATAAGGCGAATTATACTATTTTTAAAAAGTGGTGACTGTCAAATAATCTGAATTAAAAATGTCCCCAATCTGGCAACACTGCTCTCACATCTTCCTGCGCTTATTTGATTATAAACTAATATGGATGTTCTCACTTTCTATTGCCCTTTCCTTCAGTTATAACCACTTTAATTTTACAGTGCCGTTCAAAATGTTATTTTTTACATAGAACACGTTAAAGTCTTTTTGAAATGTTACTTTTCTAGATAAATAGGATTCTTGATAAATCTTCTTGATAGGGCCTGATTGACGTCTTAGCAAACTACCAACAGTAGTTCAAAATAGGAAATTTTCGTATTATTTATGACAGAAATTACACGTTAAAATACAACAAAAATTCCTTTTCCCTTTTCTTGCGATAATACGGCCCGGTACATTAATATGCATAAAAAATACTCGTGGTTTCTAAACGCTATAGAAATTCTTATTTTTACTGATTTAACGCAGTATAGTTAAAAACAGTAAATGGACTATTATGCTATTTGGATTGAAAAAATAATATTCTATTTTAGAGTATTTTTTTTCTCGACCATCCGGCAGAAATGAAGAATTTTGCATTACATTTAATTTTCATAGGTACCAAAATATTATATTTTTTAGCTAAGAGTCATTATGCTACTTACTGTAAAAATTGAAATGTCTACATTGGAAACTAAGAATAATTATGACTGATACTTTATTATCACCCCTTCATCCTTTTCTTTGAACTAAAAAGCAATAACGAAAAACCGTACATCCGACACAGATTACACTGGTCAACAAATTTGAACTTTTGCTCTTTCACAAAACTGAAATTAATTTTTTATGCATTTTTTGTGCTGATTCCGAATCCAGTTTTAGATTCACTCCAACAGGTCTTGTTTATGAGATATTTGCAGATTTCGATTTATGCAAATTTTGTACAATTATATCCAAATGTAGGGCATAAAGCATTATTAGACTGGATTTTTTGTTTTATGTTATGATTACTGCTTAGTTTACTCTACAAAAACGTTGTTTCTGAGTTTATACCGACATGTGACCGTGAAATATTCTGCTTAATTTGCATATTTTTCATGTTATACTAATAATGTTTCTTGACGTCCAAATATTTCTGCCACACGAGTACACTAATATGTTTTTAAACCAATTTTCTTCGCTGATTTTAAATCTGACATATGTTTTCTTCTATCACGTCCAGTTTTTGAAAAGTGAAATTTTATTTTTTGGTCTAAAAAGCCAGAATTCGCTTTTTATGCTACTTTGCGATGTACTTCAACTAGTAGTTAGAATAGATTCTACCTCTTTGTTCAATTATTTTCAGTTATATAAATTGTTGTGTATGTCCTTATAGGAATCTGATACTGTTCAACGCTTTGACAATTAAATACACACCCCTAAAACACATCTTATATCAAACTTGTGTCAATACCTTGCAAAAGTATAAATTCCTTTCACTCAAAAACTAAACGTCATATGAGGAAACAGATTTCAGATTTGAAATCAGCATAAAAATTAGTCTAGAAAAATATCACTTCAAATCTGTGGCAACAACTTTAAGTTGATAATAATGTAAACATTACACCAATGAAAAATATGAGAGTTAGGCTTAACTCACAAATAAATGTTTAATAATATGCAGATCGTGACATTCATCTGACGCAAATAGTCCAATAGTCACTATCTAAAAAAAGTAATCCAATCTGACATTTATTGTATTTAAAATTCCATTAAATTGCACAAAAAATCTTAAATTTGCATAAACTTAAATATGCAAATTTCTCAAAAACTGGACCACCCAGAGCAAAACGGAAAACATATCCGGAATCAGCGCAAAAACGAATCTAGAACCAAATAATTTCAGTTCTGTGAAAGAATCATTCCTGTCCAGTGTTATGAAACACTTTCCAATACTAACATAATATTAACGCATAACTCAGTAAAGTTAATTTTTAGCATTTTACGTCCATTTCCCCGGCACTGTGTGCGTGTTCTTTCGAGTAGCCCCGTGTGATATCTAAAAAAATTATGCACACCACATAATACAAATCAAATCAAATATGTTTAAAAATGCATACCACAGCGGAAATAACACTTTCAGCAATTATCGATCTCAGTCAAGTAACTGAATTATTTTGTGTGTCTTTGTAAATTAACGATAAATGTAATGCACTCCAAAATCTACAGAAAACCTCCACTTCAGTGATTTCTTTATGTTTGAAATATCATAACATCGATAAAATGCACCATAAACGATTTTTCATCATATACCATAACGTAACGCACTTTTTATCTGTGTCACATTTCCAACATTTATCGATCGTAGTCAAGTAACTGAATATTTTTGAGTGTCTTTGTAAATTAACAATAAATGTAATGCACCCCATAATCTATAGAAAACCTTTTGTAATGCACTTCAGTGATTGCATTATGTTTGAAATATCATAACATCATCAAAATGCACCGCAAACTATATTTCACCATATACAACAATGTAACGTAATTCTTATCTGTGTCACACTTCCAGCAATCACACTTACAGCATTTATCGATCAGAGTCAAGTGACTAAAATATCTTGTGTGTCTTTGTAAATTAACGATAAATGCAATGCACTCCATAATCTATAGAAAACCTATTGTAATGCACTTCAGTGATTTCATTATGTTTGAAATATAATAACATCATTAAAATGCACGGCAAACGATTTTTCACCATATACCATATTGTAACGTCATTCATATCTGTGTCTCTGTAAACGATCTATAAATGCTACACACATCATTTTCAATATCAAGCATTTAAACAATGTTTTCTTAAAATCTGTATTTTATCATTTGATATATTAGCTATTTCTATATAATTCATGTTATTTGTCACAGATAGACTATTTAATATCGCAGCATACATATGTTAGAAATTCATTGATTTTTAATTCGATAATGAGAAATGTTATTTATTAATTTGTTTATATTTGCACATAATGGAGTTATAAATAAAGAGGAGGAGACATATAGTGTCCTGACTACCAGTTACGAGTGAAGTAACTGAGGAAGTTGTCACAAGATGGCGGCTGCTTTTTTTTAACTCTAATATACAGTTTGAAAATATCGCCAGTGAAAACCGGTATAATTGAATAGAAAATTATGTCTTATTTAGGCCTCTATTCATGGAAATATTTTCTCAGAAATATCATAAAAACTTCTATTTGTTTTTACTGGTGTCATTTTGACTGATAAAACAGTCAGATTGTATCACCGATTGTCACAATATGGCAGAAACAAAGGACCTGACTATCGCAAAAGTAAACTTACACCAGTAAAAATTTAAATCTTTTTCTGACATTATTTATAACTGAAATTTTGTATTAATAAGGTCTTTCAATATGGCAAATATTTCTGTACAAATTTACTTGTGGAAGTTTCCACCGGAAATAACCAGCCTGTAAGAAAATGGTTACAGTTGAAGCTTCACCATTTTAAAGCACTGACCTCCATATATAACAGGAGTTCTGAGTCTGCGGTCAGAAGTTTGCAAGGCAAATGTAAAAAACAGTCCGCATTGTGAATTTTAGATATTAGTGTTCCCATTTATTGTTACTTTAATTTATGCTTCTCTAATTAAGATGTACTTATCAAATTAATAAATTAATCTTTAATCATCCAAGGTAATGCGGTAAACAGCATTTTTTGCAATGTATCCTTCCACGCTGACCGCTGGAAATTATGTCGGGAAATAGGAAGACCGATCTCCTGTTATACATGGAGCTCAATGTTTTAAAGATATGTCAGTTCCTCTTTATTAATAGTTCCATGTTACACATATGGTATTCATACATATCTGTATTATAAAGAACAAATGTGTTCGTACATAACGCTGACATCATTTTCATGGTGGCAATAATGGAATTGTGAATAAAGGGGAGAAGACACATAGCGTAGAGTCTACCAGTTGCGAGTGAAATAACTGAGGAAGTTGTCACAAGATGGCTGACTTTTTACATCGGATCAACGATTTCTTATTAGCGCCAAAGCGAACTTACAGCAGTAAATTTTGAATAGAAAATTTCCCCTTATTTTAGCGACTCATTCATTCAAAATTTCTCTCACAAATATGGTAAAAATTTCCATTCGTTTTTACTGGTGGTAAATAGCCCCAGTATTATAATCTTTTTCACTGACACTGACAAAGTTGTCACAATAGAGGATATAACTTATCTGAAAAAAGCTTGCAAAATATTTCTAAAAAAACAACTTTTAGGTTGAAAATGCCTCTACAGCGTCTAGAATACCTAGTGTGGAAATGTGCTATCCAAACAGTGCTAAAAACTTTTATCCCTTAAATGTGCGACGATACTGCTAAAATGCCAAGTGTCGATCGCAACGACATCTGCGGGAATTTTGTATTACTAGTATTACATTGTATAGACTAGCAATACTTTGCAGTTGTAGAAAATATCCTGCAGATGTCGCTGCGATCTGCATATTGCAGCAGCATCGTTGCATATTTAAGGGATACAATATTTTAGCACTTTTTTAAGTATTACAGAGATAGCCGATTCCCAGACTATGTATTCTAGCCGCTATAATGCCTCACAACTGATTTTTTCCAAACCTATTTCGATTATCTGTATGAAACGAAGACTGTTGTTTGAGCATTCCAGTAGCTTTGGTTGACACCTATTGATAAAATTCTGAAATTCTTTTAAATATGAAAATTGATAGGTGGGTCAAGCCTCCCGTATGGTCAAACGTCCCTGTCTCCCCTAATTACTATTTTTCAGATGAATATGGTTTTTGATATTGTTAGTGCGTATTCTAAAAATATATATTAAATGTAAAAAATCTAATACAATTATCAATTAAATAAATGGTTTTATCTATATTTTGTGACCCGGAAAGCCCCGGTATGTCTCCTTGTTTTAATAAAAGCCCAAATATAAAAAACTGTGTATATGTTTACCTAAAGCAAAACTCACAAAAATATGGTTGCCTTAAATAACATGCAAGTTTATACAAAAGTCTGAATATAACTGAACTTTAAAGTATTTTTGTCTTAGAACTTAACGCTTTAATATTTCTGAAACAATGTATGAAAGTGGACATTTCAAAAAGACTTACAAAATGGCAAATACTTCAGTGATAAACTATTTACAAGCAATTACGTTTTGAAGAACTGTTTTAAAATAGACATGAAACTAATTTTTTATACAAACATTCTTTTTTATCTAACATATGTAAACATTTTATAAATCTGTAACGTATTTTTTTTTATTGCAATGAAATTATTCATAATAAAACTCAAATTAATTTAATTCCACTCCTTCATTGACGTTTATTTATAAAATCGTTTTATACAATAACTGTACTTCTTGTTTGATTAGTTTTAAAAATCGTTAGAACAACAACAAGAACAAAAAAATACAGTGACGCAAAATAATCATGTCGTGAAGCACTTTTCAAAATTACAAAATGGAGAATAATTCAAAAATAAAATATTTATAATGTATTTCTTTTAGAAGAGGTGTTTAAAACATATACGAATTGAATTTTTGATACAAACATTCGTTTTTTTTTCACGAAAATTTAAGGAAATGTGATAGTTTTATGGAAAGGAAAATAAGTATATTTTATGAAACTTGCCGCCCTTGGCGACCAGTTTGGTCTCGCTTAAAATTTATGTTTGGGAAAGCATACATGTTGGGAAGCAAGCATTATTTGGGAAAGCATTGTATCATGTTACTCTTATTCATAATTTAATATACTTGGACCCCCTTAAATATAATTAATACAATCCCTTAAGCTAATATTAGTTTTGGTTGCATTAAAATATCTCAATTTGTTGATTTTCTGTAAGCAAGTAAACCTTATTTGTTTACAATGTCAGTTTATGGAAATTTGGCGAAATATTAGAGATATCGCCAAGTTGGCGTCACGTTTGGCTACTAATTTTGGTCGCCAAATTTGGCGATATACCGCCATCTTGGTGACAAACTTAGCGGCATTTAGCGACAGAACAGTGTTCCCTTACTGTAACCCCCCTTATAGATATGGAGATGCATTAAATGCTGTTCAATAACCAATGGGATGCGTTTCATTCGGCCGTTGCCATTAAACAGTTAACAAAGAATCGCGATTTCTGCGCCACGTACGATAGCGTAATATATATATATATATATATATATATATATATATATATATATATATATATATATAGTTTATCACAGCTAAGGAGTAACGTAGAAATATGTAGGTTTTTGCATTAAAAAATACACATGTTGAACTTTCCGAAAAATAAATTTGTATTATATAAAAAACCCCTTGTATTTCCGACTTGCTTTTCCTCGTTGTTGTGCGATGTGTAGTGTTTCACTGTATCAGGGATTTAACTCAATGATATGAAAACAAGGAATTGAAATGATATGAAAAAAAAATGAAAATCTGAAACTAATGATCAAAATTACCTGAAAACCAATGATCAATGAAAAACGATTTGAAATCAAAATCTTTGGGATAAAAATATTATTAAAAAAAATGTAAAGTTATAAACTTAGCGTATAATGATTCACTTTTCAAAATTACAAAATAGAAAATACTTCAACCATAAAATATTTACAATATATTGCATTTTTCAGAAATGTTTTAAATAGACACGAACTGAATTTTGGATGCAAACAATCTTTTTTTAATACATATTTAAGGGGAGATGAAAATATACTGGCTATTATAATACACACTTTGAATTTTTCAAAAAACACATTTATAATAATTTGTATTGAAAAACTCGTGTTTTAACCTGATTTTCCTTGTTGTTGAACAGTGTGCGGCGTTCCACAATACCAGGGATAATCGACAATCGAAATAATCTGAAACCAATGTTCGAAAGGATCTAAAACCAATGATCGAAAGGTTCTGAAATCAGTAGTCGAAATAATCTGAAACCAAATGATCAATGACATACCACATTCTACCAAAATCGTTAGAACGAAAATATTATTTTTAAAAAATCGACACGAAATAACTATATAATGGGTCATTTTTAAAAATTACCGAAATGGAAAATCCTACTACTATAAAAATTTTACAATATATTGCATTTCCGAGAAATGATTTTAAAACATACGAACTGAATTTTAGACACAAGTATTCATTTTTCATACATATTTAGAGGCAGATGGAAAATTTTTGATTGGAAAAATCAGCTTTTTTTATTACGTTTAGGAACGGGCTAGATATATATAGTTTTCTACATTTTAAAACACATTTTTTTCATTTTATCAAAAACTAAATTTATAATATTTTTTATTGAAAAACTAGAGTTATTGACTCACTTATTTTGTTGTTGAACATTGTACAGCTTTACACGATACCAGATCTGAGTGGAATGCTTCTGAAATCGATGATCGAAATTACTGAAACAAATGAAAATCTAAGATCAAATAATCACTAACAAGTCATCTGAAATAAAAATTGTTGGACAAAAGTATTACTATTTTTATAAATTTCGTGACACAAAGCAATCACGTACTGGTTCAGTTTTAAAAATTACGAAATGTAAAATACTCCAACTATAAAATAATTACAATATGTTCCATTTCCGAGAAGTGTTTTCCAAAGATACGAACTTAGTTTTCCATACATTATTCGTTTTTTCATACATATTTCATGTGAGAGGGGGGATATTTTGGATAGAAAAGCAAGTGTACTTTTTTTCACGTCTGGGAATGAGGTAGAAATATGTAAATTTTTGCGTTTAAAACTCAAATTTTAAACTTTTAAAAAAATAATCTATCATTATTTTTTATTGAAATCTCGTGGTTTTTAGTCGTTTTTATTCGTCGATACACCGGTACCTTTGGAAAACACTGGTAGCGTACGTTATCATAGCACTACCTTCCACGATATCGGGATTTAATCTGAGTGGATGCATAAGAAACAGATACAGTCATTCAGGGTAACTTTGAACCATGTGGTATAACGTTGCACCACCTCCTAATTTTCAATATTTTTGACTCCACATACTAAATAAGCTTCAGAACTCTGCTCTGTTGGCAAGATTCTAAGCTGGGATTTCTATCCTTTATTTTAGAAAATAAATTAACAATATTATGCACAATTAATTGCATCATATAACTATTTTTGTGAAGTACTGTTTTCAAGTTAATTTTGAATGCTGTTTTGAAGTTGTTGTAATCCAATTAAATTTTCATAGTAAGTAACAATATACTCATTTATCAGACATATTATTATCTAAATGTTGTAAATGTGTTAATATTTTGTTATTATTTATTTATTAATAGTTAATAAAATGTAAAATAAGAAGGCGCTAACATTTTACCACATTTTCAGGGTAACTTTGAGCCGTCTCAAAGTTATACTAATGTTTATAATTTACTGATTATAGGTGCTACTGTCAAAATTTTCCCGTATCTGCACGTATATTTTATATAAATGCCGAAAGTGCGCATTAGATATAACTTGTAAA
Organism: Maratus speciosus; assembly: GCA_963932465.1. Lineage (NCBI taxonomy): Eukaryota > Metazoa > Arthropoda > Arachnida > Araneae > Salticidae > Maratus > Maratus speciosus. The sequence goes on along the minus strand of OZ010789.1, from coordinate 277,104,773 downwards.
TATTTTAACAAATATGTGTAAAATACATAAAATTCATTTAAAGGCGTTATTCGGGGCGGAGCTACTCAAATTTGACATTTCATGCTTTCGACATTTTATATTCTTGTTTGAATAATACTAGTACTAGTATGTATTACTGTAACTATAGATATATTATTGAGTTAAAACATTGAAAATTGTTTTTCACTGCATTTTTATATTTTATATGAACAATAAACAGTTTTTTCCCCTAAATATTCATGGTTCTCTTTTTCCACTTTTCTTATGCCTAATATTTGTTGTAATATCATAAATTATATAAATCTTTTGATGTTGGGAAATGTAAATTAAGAGTCTTTACATATCTGAAAACATTTTTTGGGGTTCAAAGTTGTCCTAACTATAATAATTTTTTATAATGAATTATTTTAGATAATATTTATCATATGGTGCAAAGTTATTCTAAATGGCTGGGTAACTTTGAACCAGGTTAAAAATTATCATTATTACTCCTTAATTTTTGATAGTCATATAATAATTCAGGATCATTTCTTCTCTTTTATGCTCTAGTTGCAACAATATTCTTGAAATAAGAATGTGGCATATGAAAATAGAGAAAATACGGATCAAAGTTACCCTGAATTATTGTAATTGAAACAATCTTAACCCTTTAGCGGGCGGTGTCCAGAAAAAAGAACACCTAATTTTAATTCCAAAACTGACAAACGGCACCATGAATATTTAACTAAAATTTTCCTTTTATAAAGTACGGGAAAATAAGCAAGTTTTTATTTTCTAATAAATTCGTTTGTAAATTCTGGTGTCAGACCATCATTTCATCATTTTACAAACAGACTTACTCCGCGCCGGAACGGGTTAATCCAAGGAAAATATGAAACCAGTAATTTGAAACTAATGACAAATCATCTGCAATCAAAATCGTTGTATCAAAAATATTATTAAAAAAATAACATTGACGCAATACAATTATGAAATGATTTAATTTTAAAAATTACAAAATGGAAAATTCTTTGACTATGAATTATTTACAACATAGAGGTACATTTTCGAGTGGTAATTAAAAAAGATACGTACTGCATTTAGATAGAAATATTCTGTTTTCAGTACATATTTAAGAAGAGATGGGGTGGGTACTTTTGGCCAAAAAAAAGTAGCATATTTTATGAAGTATATTTTTTCTCACGTCGAGGAATGAGGTAGAAATATGTACGTTTATGAAACATATACAACAGACATTTTGAGTTTTCCGAAAACAGAATCTTTATTTTTCATTGAAAAACATTCCTGTTTACGACTTGTTTATCTTCGCTATTGCACGCTGTTTAGTAAGGTTTCACGAAAGTAGTTCCATGATTACAGAGATTTGCCTGAAATCATGCATCTAAAACCGCTGAAACTAAAAGGACTTAACTCATTCTGCTTTAATCAGTTGAGTGAGACTCGAGTAAAGCAAACTAGAGCTCGCAGCCAGGGGCGTAGCTACAGATATTTTTTCGGGGGGAAGAGTTCGAAAATTTCCCAACTTGAAACAAATTCCTCCAACTTTCAACTAAAGTGATATGCACAAAGTGTGTAATAATGATAATGAAGTTTATGCATAAAAAATTCCTTTCCAAAGAAAAATTTTGAAACTAGAAACATAAAAATTCTAATTATTGGTTTGTTTAATAAACAAACAAACACGCGTTTTACTTTCTTCTGTCTTCACAAGACGAAAGTATTGAATTCGTAAAAAAATTCTACAACTGGTTTTCGACGGTTTGATACGTTTTAGAAGGTCCTGAACATAATTTGACTGTTTTTAGAAAATGTCTGTCTGTGTGAATGTGACACAAATTTTGTGGGTGCTCTATCTCAAGAACTAATTCGCGGAATTTTATAAAGACTTTAGATTCAGTTATACCTTGATAAAAAATAATGCTGATTAGTTTTTGGTGCAAATTACTCAAAAGGTGGCGCTGCTATCCTGTATTTTTCACGATTTACATGATTTTAGCGATAGTTATATCTCAAAAACTGTTGCACAGAATTTGATCAAATTTCATATTCTGTTAAACCTTGACATAATTTAGTGCTTATTAGGTTTTTGTATATATCTGTGGCACTGCTGTGCAGTATTTTTCACGATTTTCGCGTTAGCTGTATCTGTAAAACTAATGCACGGAAATTTAGTCAAACTTCATATTCTGTTACACTTCCTTATTGGGCTTGGGTGTATATTGTCCAAAGGTATCACTTTTGAGCTCTTCGGGTTTGGAATTTTGGTTGCAGACTTCTAAGAGCATGGGTGTCGAAATTCAATGATTTGTTTGAAAAATGCGATGCTTCTATCTCCTTTTTAAATGCACACAATTAAACGAATTATAAATTAAATGCACATAATTAAACCTTTAGAATTCATTATTATGGGCATAGAATTGTTATTTAATTTTAACATTGTGATTGCAAACTTTGAAGTATTAACATGTATGGGATAGAATAAGGTTTTAGGATTGGTACATCCAAATTGTTTTCATTTAACATAAACTCTTTTGGTCTTCAAAGAATCTAACCCTGTTGAAGCTAACCTAACATTGTCCAGTTTAATAAAATCCACTATTTCACTTTCATATTTTAAAAGCATTAGGCTGTCAAATAATTATAATTGTCAAATAAAGGCTGCACATAATTAAACCTTTAGAATTCATTATTATGGGCGTAGAATTGTTATTTAATTTTAACATTGTGGTTGCAAACTTTGAAGTATTAACATGTATGGGATAGAATAAGGTTTTAGGATTGGTACATCCAAATTGTTTTCATTTAACATAAACTCTTTTGGTCTTCAAAGAATCTAACCCTGTTGAAGCTAACCTAACATCGTCCAGTTTAATAAAATCCACTATTTCACTTTCATATTTTAAAAGCATTAGGCTGTCAAATCTGTCAGACCTCATTGTAGCTTGCAATATATATTTTTACAATTTTTATTTGACTAAAGATCATTAGATGCAACGCCAAAAAGATAAGCTGCTGTAAATGTTAAGGTACGAGTATATAGTTTGACAGTGTGACCCAAATAGTCTTTGAATTTCATGGCATGAGTAAAAGGTTTGTTAAGTGAGTTGGGATTTGGTTTATTTCTATTTGACTCTGCAAGTCATGTACATCCGGTTTCTCATATCCAGGTGGTAACATTATTAACTTTTCTAAGTTAGTGATACTCAAATTTGCCTTGCACAATTGTAATTTAAATATGCAATGTATTGGTGCAATATTCTCCTGATATAGGAAACATTGTCATTTAAGCCCATTACTAAATTGCCGAAATTTTCTTGTATTTCTTATAACTCTTCCCTCTAAAACTTATGTGTATCAATGTCCATTTCTATGCTATTATTTTTATCTATTCCATTTGGTGAAACCGTTTTCCCACGGTGCTTTCAGAAGTCAGCTTCTTCAATCACTACCTAATATTCATAATTGTTTATGAACTTGTCTATAAGGAAATCTTTATTTCTTCAAAATTTTATTCAAGCGCAACCTGTCAGTGTTTATGTCAACCCGTATGTCGATTTTTTTCTTCAGTTGATGGACTGCTTTCATGGTCATATTTCTGTTCCAAATTCAAATCATCCACATTTTTACCTTTTTCATCCTCGAATGGATTTTTAGATGCTCCAAAATCTTGCACGAAAACTTTTTTCCTATTATGAAGGGTTCTTTCGTGCTAAGATTTATAGTCATTTTTTAGAACAGCTTTAAACACACAACACTGGAATTTTGGTTTAAAATTTCATAAGCACCTATAAATATAAATGAACAGGACATATATATATTTCTGCACACAAATAAAGGTAAAATGTGGCAAATTTATCTAAAATAACGACTTCTTACATTCACATTTGCTCATATAATGCTTTTGTCTTGACAGCAAAGGGTTAACTAATTTTCGGAGCAAACAAAATCACGAGAATGAGTAAAATATTGTCCAAAAATCGCAAAATTAGTGCAATTTGTGAAAACTCATCAAATCTTCTTGCCCAGCTGTGTTTCAAGTAGGTGACTACATTCCTATCTGTTGTGCTACAAGTGATCTCCAATTTTCAAAAGAAGCTGCAATCCCTTTGGATTAAAATAGTTGGATTCTCTTTTAGGAGGGGAAAGGGAGGAAGGGTGAAATTTTTGAGAAAGGTACAAAGTTTTGAAGGAAATAAAGGAACTGGATAGTCAGCTGTTGGTGGATAGGAGAAGAGAAATTTAGGTCTGGTAGATGTATAATATTTTTGTAGATCTGAAAAATACAATGATAGATTGAGTGTGGCTGATTTCTTTTTGTATTTCTTTTGATAATTTAACTTGCTTACTGTTACAGTACTTAGTCAGAAACATAATCACCAAAACAATAAAAAATTCATAATGTCTCAAAAATCCAGAATTTCCCAACTCTAAGCTCAAATTTCCCAACTTCACAAATATTGGGGGGGGAGGCTCCCCCCCCATACCCCCCCATGGCGACGCCCCTGCTCGCAGCGTTACTAAAATCTTCACATTTTGCTATCACCTGTTTAACCCCTTCAAGGGCACCGGTATATTACACTATATATCACTAAATTTTAATCCCAAAATCCCACAATGCCACAAGAATTATTTTTCATTTGCAATGTACAAAAGCTTTTACTTAATTTGAAATAAATTTGTTCGTAATTCCTGGTGTCAATCAATCATTTATTTTTCAGCAGCGAAAGTGCTTTTCTCCTTAAAGGGTTTAAACACTAGTAATTTTTGCAGGCTTTTATTGCAGAACATTAGGAGCGTTAAAGGAACATTTTTTATTTGAAATAGTTGTAGGAAATGTAGAAAATATTAAGAATGCTGCGAACCCTGAATTAACTTTTTCTTGTGAATCAATCACGAGCATAATTTGTGATTAATTCCGAAGAGATACATAATCATTCTAAGTACACAACTAATTTAAATAAATAAAACCTTAGGGGTGTACAAAAAATCTATATGTATATTTATTCCTTGGCCAACTTTTTTTCTTTAATTCTGTATTTTTAAAAACTTGGCGGACTTTCAAATTCAAAATATCAATTTTTAACAGCTTTCTTTTTTGAAATTTTGCTTATAAAAAGAATAATAGGATTAAAAAAGAAAAGTACTAAAGAAATATGTAGGTTTTCATCTGAAACAAAATCTATGAAAATGGTTTAACCTTTTCTGAGGCATTTATGGTTCTGGCTTAAAACAATTCCAGTGTTCCGAAACAGTCCGTATTTGAAAACTCCTCTTTTAAAACGAAAATCTTCTTTTTCGATTTGTCTTTCAAATTTTGTAGAAAACTTCTTTCAAGGTTATTTCTATTTCAGAAGTAAAAATCTACCATCAAGATCTCCGGAAACACTGGTATTTAAAAAGTGGATCATTTGGGATTCCTGGATTTTTTTTCATATATTTTGTTTAAAATTTTATAACAAGTTTACACAGTAATAAGATCAAATTTATGTATGTAAAGATTCAAACGTTGTAGAAATCTACCATGATAATGTGGAAATCTACCATGAAAATCTTTGGAAATACTGCTATTTAAAAATTGTAGAAATCTACCATCAAAATCTTTAGAAATACTGGTATTTAACAATTGGATCATTTGGGAGTCCTGCAGTTTCTGTCGAGATATTCGTGTTTAAAGTTTTGTAACAAGTTTACAAGATAATAAGATAAAATATAAGTGTCTAAAGTTTCAACAAAGAGAACATGTATGAAATGTTTAAAAAAATTTCTTTTTTATAAGCCGAAAAATAATAATACACTTTTATAAATCTCTGACGAGTTTTTTTTTTTTTTTTATCGTCATGCAAAAACTTATCAAAACATTAATCCCGATTTATTTAATTCTGGGAAATTACACAATCATTTTTTTTACACAATCATTTTTTTACGATAATTACATAGCACAGACATATTTGGATTAGTTTTTTCAAATCTTTTGAAAAACATTATTTTTCTTAAAAAAATAAAAACAGTGAGGCAAATCAAACGTGTTACGTTTCAGAAACATATCAGGAAAAGTTCAATAGAAAAATAATTTTCAGAACAAAACTATAATTACAACTATTAAGCGTACTACTTCATTATACAGAAATAAGCGATTATAAAGCACAGCACGATGTTTACAAAACTTATTTTCTATTTTTTTCATCTTATAATTTTTTACAGGGTGAAAAACTATTATATACCTTATTAATGTCACGCAAACAAAATACAATTTATTTATATGGTAAAAAATCTATAGGATCTAAATACATTTAGAAAAAAATTTCCCCCTATCTTACAGATGTATAAATGAATGTAATTATTACTTTACACACGGTATGCTGAAAACGATAGAATTGTAAGAATAGATTTAGTAGAAGATGGTTTTGATAGAATTGTAAGAAAAATTAAAGTACCAGTAATTTTGTAAAGAAAACATAAAGGGTAATCGAAGCATTAACTCTAGTACTGTCTGTTTTATAGTCCAGGGAATAGAGACCGTATAGGGACTCTACCTAGCAAAATTCATGGTAGTTCTGGAAAAAGGCTTACTGTCTGTCTTTTGGGTCGCTGAATCCGAATTTTTAACTTCCCACCAAAATTTCCCCCATCAACTCCCCAAATTTTGGTAAAATGCCCCCCGAAAAAGGTTTTGATTAAAAAAATGAAGTATCTAGAAATTCAGAAAGTAGACAAAATTTGCAATAAATTAGATATATGGCATTATGACTTAGGATGAAGGGGAAGGGGGGATCTGCCTCGGAATATGCGCGCGGTGCTGCGTGAACTAAGTTGCGCAATTCCACTTAACCACTCACACGTTTACATTCGCCCTCCCATCTCCCCTCCGAACTTTCTCTATAAGGTTTACTTTAAGTTTTTTGGGTCGCTGAATCCGAATTTTTAACTTCCCCTAAAATTTCCCACCCGAACCTCCCCCCTCCAAATAGTTGTTTTTAACTTAAATTTCTTATTGTTTTAGGGGAAAAGCATTACGAAATTCAGAAACTAGACAAAATTTACAACAAATAGGATGTATGACATTATGACGTAGGATGAACGGGCAGGGGGAGGGCTGCCTCTGAATATGCACTGCGGCGCTGCGTGCACTGAGTTATGAAGTCCAGGCAATAGGGGATTTTACCTGGAAAAATTAATACTAGTTCTGGATTTCGACTCACTTTATGTTTTTTGGGTCGCTGAATCCGAATTTGTAACTTCCCACCAAAATTTCACCCGGCAACCCCCCAAAAAATTGATTTTTTGAAAAAATGTGGTTTTTGAGAAAAGCGCGCGTGGAATGTTCCGAAGCAGCCCTCTCTCTCCCCGTTTATCCTACGTCATAATGTCATATATCTCATTTGTTGCAAATTTTGTCTAGTTTCTGAATTTCGTAATGCTTTTCCCCTAAAACAATAAGAAATTTAAGTTAATAACAACTATTTTGGGGGGATTTCGGGGGGGGGATTTTGGGGGTAAGTTAAAAATTCGGATTCAGCGACCTAAAAAACTTAAAGTAAACCTTATAAGGAAAGTTCGGAGGGGGATGGGAGGGCGAATGTAAACGTGTGAGTGGTTAAGAGGAATTGCACAACTTAGTCCACGCAGCACTGCGCGCATGTTCCGAGGCAGATCCCCCCTTCCCGTTCATTCTAAGTCATAATGTCATGTATCTAATTTGTTGCAAATTTTGTCTACTTTCTGAATTTCCAGATACTTTTCCCCTAAAACAATAAAAAAATTGATTTTTTTAATAAAAACCTTTTTTGGGGGACTTTTTACCAAAATTTGGAGGGGTTGCCGTTGGAAATTTTGGTGGGAAGTTACAAATTCGGATTCAGCGACCCCAAAAACACAAAGTAAGCCGATTTCCAGAACTACCATTAATTTTGCCAGGTAAAATTCCTATTGCCTGGACTATTAGTAGCAAACCTTATTTGGACTCTTCACTCGTTAGAAAACACCCGCTTGTAATGCTAAACCTATGGGCAAGTTATTTTCGAATATCTCCTTTAATTGTAAATGTTTTTAAACGATTTTTTTGTATAGGTTAGCTGAGCTCTTTCTATATTGAGACCATTTTTTACTTTTTCAATTTCGGTTGCACATTTTTTAATAAAGGTACTTTCACTTTCGGAACCGGTTTTGAAAGTACATTGAATAAAAAGTTCTGCAATCGAAATTGAAAAAGTACAAAATTCAAGATATTAACGAGATGACAAAAACATTAGAGATCGAGTTCAGCTATCCTATGCAAAAAAAATGGTTTAAAAATATTCGAATTTAAACGAGAAATTTGAAAACAACCTACCCATAGGTTTAGCAATAGCGAGCGGGTGTTTTCAATGGAGTGAAGAATTTCCTTAAGTTGTCTTTTGACTTCTACATTCTATTCAAAATTTAATTTGATTGTAATTAAAAATGTGTGGTCACTTGTAAAGTGTTTTTTTTTTTTTCAAAGGAACTTAGGCTTTACTTAACTTTTGCTGCTGTTGTAAAGTTGCAACCCGTTTTTCTGTCCGTTTTCTATACTATTTCGTTCATTCTGCTGTGGACTTCCCATTACTGTTGAAGATCTACCTTACCTATATTCGGATTGGCTGTTCACGCGGCCGTCAGCTTTTATAGACTTTTTCTCAATTTTCTTCCCATTTCGTTTTCAATTATTTGACATCAATATTCCTCCCTTTAGATATGCAATTAAAAATTAAGCTACAAAGTTCTTTTATAATAGTTATACTATCTTCAATCCTGCTGTGCAAAACATCTCTGTCAATGAGGAACGCTCACGTTGGCGCAGTGGCCTCGTGCAACGCATCTTCCCCCTGAAAATCTCAACCCTGGTTTATCTTCACTTTGATAGGGATTATTTTCGTGGCCATTCTATATTTTACTCCTTTTCAAATTTTTGTACAATATATTTGTATATATTGTATTTCTTTTATATTTCTCTATTATTATTATTATTATTATTATTAATTTTTTCTGCACTTGTTTTTTATTTTATGTATATTAAACTTTGGTGCTTTTAAATGGCCTTTTTGTTTATATAACTTTTCTTCCATTCCGCGTTTCGAGTCTTACGTTTTCTGGACATTGGCTATGGGTCGAATGTTCCTACTACATAGGTTGCTACCGGAGGTTCGGGGCCTACGATTCTAGGCACTCTTCACCATATCTGATCCAAGTCCAAGGTGCTTGCACCGTTCGGGTGCTATGAGGGTCGAGACAGTCTATTTAACCCTTTATTTCCCGAATAATGAATCAAAAATTGCTGCACCTCAATAATTATCTTCGTTAGTGTCTGAAGAAATCCAAAACAATTTATATAATAATAATTTGATTTTTAGATAGTTTATCTATTTAAATCTAATTTAATAAATTAGAGCTATTTTTGTTAAATATTTACAAAAATAATTAGATTAATTAACAAAAAATACTTTTATGGAAAACTCACAATTTTTAAGGGGTCTCAGGGCTCTTAAAGCTTTAAGATTTTCGAATTTTTTTTATTTTTTTACAGGTTAAACTTTTTTTTATGAACGTTTTGATATGATTGAAGAGTTAAGTGGAAGAACATGTTAAGTAACAAAAATTACATTTGAAGAAATTTGATGTGAAAGTTTTGTTGTCAATTTTAATGATTTATTTTCTTTTTGATATCATGCGCTTAAAATATTAACAGGTGTGGTACTAAACTCTATCAAAAAACTTCTTCATATTAAAATTTTAAATATTAAAAAATATTAATATTATTTGCATTATTAAATATTGAAATATTAAATATTACTGAATAATGTCTTAAATCTTCAAGGCTAAATAGAACTTTGGTATTTTAGCTTTACCATGTGATAGAATACCTGATAACACCGTCGTACAAAAGATAAAATAACTTTTAAGAAAATGTAGCATAACGTGTTCTTCACCCGAGCTCTTCAATTGTTTCCTTGAAATCCCTATTAGAACAGAAGTCATGGCTTTTAGAATTATACACGCTCAATACCTAAAGCGGCGTTTACGAAATTTTGAAGTCATTTTTCTTCGAATGACGATTTTGGGCATAACGCGCTCTAAAACTTCTGAATTTTTGAAATTTTCAAAACATATGTTTCATTTTAGTCTGTATAAACTGAACCTAAAATTTCGTTTTGTTCAAAAAAATATTTTTTAGGTGATTATACTGTTGAAATTTTCTAAGTTTTGCATTAGCTAAATACAACTTTGTATTAAAAATATAAAAATGCTTTAAATACAAATTTATTTTGGTTCAGGGTAATTATTACAAACTGCAGTATAAGTAGGCACCAAAATTTTCATTCTAGTCGCAAAATTTATTTTGTAATCCTGCGCGTAATCTGCTATGCTGATTTTCTGCTCTTCAAATGCGTGACAGTTTGAATTAATTGTAAATGCTCATTCTGCATGAAAGTTGAAAAGGGTCTTTTTGTTTCAATTTTTTCCAAATTTTAAGAGTCTTAAGACCCCTTAAAAGAACAATGTAAATAAATGTATTGTAATCCTTACTGTACCTGAGAAGTGTTTTGTAGTTGCAAATTTTTCGCATAAATTTTTTTAATAGGAGAAGAGCTACACTTATGTAAATGGTTGAGAAAATAACCACTTTATAAAGTATTTAGCTTCGACTGTTTCGCCGTGCTTTCTAAATGTGATCGAGCTAAGTATTTTGTATGAAAAGTACAATCCACTTTTATTAGTAGCCGAATTAAATAAATGATATATTGCATTTTCTTTAATGGTACTTAAAAATACCGCCGGAGCATAAAGGGTTAAAGATTAGCATTATCTGCTACCGGCATTTGTGCTGTTGTGTGCGCTTAGGCTTAAATCTTTCCGGCACAGGCAAATTTTGTTGTAAAATGAAGAAAACACCGGAATTTACATACGACTTTTTTAGAAATTAAAAACTTGCTACTATACACTTTCATTGTTAATACAAAATTTTATTAAAATATTCTTGGTGCCGTTTGTAAGTTTGGAATTAAAATTAGGTATCCCGACCCGGGCACACTGTGCCGGAAAGGGTTAATGGAGTTGCTGACACATTCTACTCTATAATCACTGATATCTATTCAACTTTCTAAAACTTCTTTTTTAACTTGTCGGATAAAGCATTACCTAGAGTTCTGGATTTATCATTTTTCTTCAAGATGTGCTCAACAACTACTCATCTACATCAGGGCATGGAGTTACCTTGCAACTAGAAAGCCTCTCGAACCATTCATCTGTTTACATGTTTAGACTAATTTTGTTCTAAATGCTTTTCTTTCTTAATAGGTGATGGTCATAATACAGTTTATCCGATAATCAAATGAGTTATGTTCGAGTTTCTTTGGTAGTCGAATGATTTGAAATAATCAAGTTATCGGAAAAGTATAGATTCTATTCTTATAATTTATTCTAATCCAAACATCTCCAATATTAGAAAAATTACTCAAATGTAATTGTATGTAAAATGTATATAACTTCAGGGATTGAGGTAATACTGTTATGAAATTTTTAGAATAGGAGAAGTAATGTCTTAAAATTACTGACAAACAAGTTGGAAATTGCACGTCAAACATGGCAAATGTGGTGCGTTCGTACTATAACTAGTTTTATAAATATTTTTTGCACCGCATATTGTACTAAACGTATATTTTTGTGCACTTCATCAGTGCATATGTTGGTGACAGGCCAGGAAGAGGAAGAGAACGCGCAGTTAACACATCAAGAAACCGGGTAGTTATCAAAAAGCGACTTCAACGAAATCCTAGGATTTCAATGAGAAAGGTTGCTAGAGAGATGAAAATCAACAGAGAAACCGCAGTTTGATGGCAAGAGAAGAGGTTGGTCTTCACCCTTACAAAATGAAAGAGGCTCAAAAGCTAACAGCAGAGAACAAACGCACAAGACTTCAAAGGTGTAAAGAACTGTTAAAGCGGGCCGCAGGTGATCGATGGCAAACATTTGTCTTCACAGATGAGAGACTGTTTTCGATTGAACAAGCTCACAATAGCCATAATGATAGAGTTTGGTCAGCAGAAGTACCTGGACCTTCTTGCATTGTTGAACGGCGTCAACGATCCCAATCTGTAATGTTTTGGGGTGGGATATGTGCTAGTGGGAAACACCACTTATTTTTGTTAATCAATGGATAAAGCTTAATCAACAAATATATCTCAAACTCATTTTGAAAGAGGTTGTCTTACCTTGGTCTCAAAAGTTCTTTGGAAATAAAAGATGGACCTTCCAACAGGATTCCGCACCTGCACACAGAGCTAAAGGCACTCAAGATTGGTGCAAGACACATTTTCCTGACTTTATTGGAACTCAAGAATGGCCACTGTATTCCCCAGATTTGAACCCAGTGGATTATTCTGTTTGGTCCATCTTGGAGACAAGGGTGTGTGCTAAACCTCATAAAAATTTGGCATCCCTAAAGAAATCCTTATGCAAGGAATGGGATAAAATATCAGTGAGTTGCGGCCCATAGTCGAAAATTTTGTGACACGTTTAAAGCTCTGTATTAAGGCTAAAGTTTGCCACTTTGAAAATTTGTACATATATTAGACGAAATAATGTATCATATTTATTTTTAAGTTTGGTCGTAATATTTTCATTAGCATTAAAGTTATAATGTATTATGTGTGTCCAAGTTATTTCTTGTCACCCTGTATGTACGTTTTTCTCAGAAGTGGTGAAATATAGAGGTCTAGAATTTTTAGAGTAATTTGAGTAACATGCTTTACGCATTTTAACAGACCATTTTCTTTCTAAGCGAACCTGAAAATTAATTATTTATTGAAAGGCACCTTTAAATTAGCATTTTTGGTAAGATTTCACTGCATAAAATAAATAATTCTCAACGAATCGTTAAATCCCTGTGTTAAAGTATACAATATAACATAATAAAAGTATTAAAAAAATTGAGTTCTTAAGTTTAATAAATATTAAAAAAAGGAACACAAACAAGAAAAATCCAAGTTTTGAGAAAAAGTCAATTAACCCCTTGGGGACGAGCGACACGTATATGTGCCGGTAATAGGCCTAAGGTTTATCCTCACCAGTAAAAGTTTACTGTAAAATTTGCCTTATTTAATCCAAGCATTTTCCCCAATTTGAATAGGCAGAAGCTTCTGTTTTTTAAAACCGGTAGCAAAGTAATAAACATTTCGTAAAAGGCTCCCGTCGCGAAGGGTTTAAAGATTTAAATCGCCATTAAGCTGTGAAGTATTCATAGAAAGTATGAATAATTCCAACACTTCTTTTTTTAATATATAAATATGTGTGACACATCGTTGGAAAGATAAAAGTTTAAACTATTTAATGATATAAAAAAGTAAAAATCGATTTTTCTCCCCAAATTTTGCTTACTTGGTCCCCTTAACGTGTTAATGCTAAGAACATTTCTATTTAAATTTTAAATCACAAAATTCGCAATCACCGCGTTTATTCATAAAACTTGCAATATTTTCTACCATAACATAAAGCGAAATATCCAGTTAAAAAAATTTTCCCCTGAAACAATTTTACTTTTTTTCGCAGTCAGAAGCTATTGGTTAGCTAACAACAAATTTCCTCTTAGTAAAAGTTTGTAAATATTAATCGTACTTAAGAAAACATATTTTTTGAATATTTAAAAATACATAAATTTAGTAAAGACGCTGCATCCCCATGAACTCAAAATATATCGTATATTACAAATTGTATATCTAGTTATATCTTTAGTTTTTTGTAAGAATGATCAGTTAACCGTTGAGTTTGCGTAATTCAGCTGCAAATGATTTATTGTTCGACTTGCAAACAGATTAAAATAAAAGCTAAAAAAAAAATTAAGCCCCAATCTTATTTACCGTATACTCATGGAAAAGATCTTATCATTGAACAATTTTCAGGTAACTAGTTATCCTGAAATGTCAAATTATTTTTAACCCTCTCGCTGCGCAACCCGAGAGTTTCTCGGGCAACGTAAAAGTAGCAAAATTTGCGCAACCCGAGATTTCATCGGGGATGCATTTTTTTCCATCTAATTAACCCTCCTTGATCATTCCCACCAGTTACTTTTTATTGTAAATTTTGCCTTATCTAATCGGAGCATTTTCCCGATTAAATCAGGTGAAAATTTTTGTTTTGAAAAACCGGTGACAAAAGAATAAAAATTCTTAAAAGGCGCTCGTCGCGAAGGAATTAAATGCGCATTTTTTTGAAGCTATTTTGATAAAACAATTACGCAGCGAGAGGGTTAAGAAATATATTTTCAGAAATACTTTGTTATTTAAAGGGTATGTCTTCTGAAGTATATACAAGGTGTCCCAAATTTATCTTCACAACTTTAATGCTCAAGTAAAATTTAAACGAAATTAGATATCAAAAACCTCTATATTGTATAATGAACAGCAAGTTGCAAAGTTTTATCATATATATTTTATCCTTCCTGTACTTTCCGCATCATCTTGACTTGTACTTGGCCGACCAGCGCCTTTTTTATGAAGGACAATACCGCTCTCCATAAACATCTTGTGCCACGCGCGTATTGAGGGCGTGGATGGTTGATAACATAGATTAAGGACCAAGATGGGACATTTGCGGCAAAATCTGTAATGGCAACAGTACTAGCGTCACTATCGACAAGGGGGAAGAACTAACAAACCTCCGAAATTTACCTATGTTGAAGAAATATGTTTATCCTCTATGGATTGAATATCTATTCGTTCCTAAAACGAAGCAGGTGTCAGACAATATTCTATTCATGCTTGCTTTATTTATTTAACTTATTCTTCTTCTTCTTTTTTTTTACCGTACTTGTATTGTTCATTTTTAACTTACAAAATGATATTTAGACTAATAATATAAAAGAAAGCCGCCAGAAAATTCTGTTAAGAATGCAAATATGTAAGTTCATAAGATTAAATGGTAAAAAATCAAATTCAGGTATTGTGTCAATTTATTCATATCGAATAAAATTTTATTGAGTGCAATGTCAGTACCATTTTTTATTTTTAACTTTTAGATTTATACAATTCAAAAAATTTGTCGAAAAGAATTTTTCCCTATCTGTAATATTATTATTATTATTTCTTATATGTTAATATTATAAACATTATTGAATTGATTGTACGTTATTTACATTAAAAACAATATTTTTATTTTATCTGTAAGGAATTGAAAATGCATAAATTTTAAAAGATTATTGTAACGATTGTTTAATACGTTAAACTTCATAAATTTATAAAACACGGGCTATAAAAATTTTCCTGCCAAAGGGGAATAATTTTGAAATTTTCTGGGACTTGTAGAGTTCAACATTTCGTATATTTTTATATTACACCATTGCTTTTGATATATAGCATTCAAGAAGAAATTTTTACCTAGTATTCGTTGCACTTAAAACCGTTCACTAATCATGAAAAAAAAAAAATCATATATCCGTGTATAAACAGAGAATAGATATTAGATATATAAAATAGAATGTCTATTCTATGTTCATGTATCGGTGTAAGATTCTATCGAAAACGTAAACATGCAACATTAAAAAAAGAAAGATCACAATAAGGTAGATACTCAATAATAAGCATACTACAAGGATGGGGAGTTGCTTCCCCATTGTCACTAAGGGCGCTACGATCGCAATCGCATTACCATTACGCTCTATGGGAATACACAATACCCGAATTTAATTTCTTACAGTTTTATCTGATTAACTTTCATATTTACGTTTTCAACAGTATTTCAGGGGGCTTTTCTTTTATATTATTATTATAATTATCATTTTGCAAGTTAAAGCTAAACGGACAAAAAAAAAAAAAAAAAAAAAAAAAAAAAAAAACAGCGACTCAGCTAAATAAAAAATCAAACATAAATAAAATGTCGTCTGCTTCTGGTTGGTTTATAGAAAAGAAAAGATATTCAAAACATAGAGAGTAAACATATTTCATCAACATAGGTAAATTTCAGAGACTTGTTAATTCTTCCCCATTGTCGGTAGCGACGCTAGTCATGGAGGAAAGATATAGATGGAGTTGCAGTATGCCTTAAAAAAGGTTTGCAATATGAAACCATTTATCGCTCAAATTTAAACGTCCAAGAAAGCCCAAACAAAACAAGCACGTGGAAGGGATTTTGTATTAATAAGATGAATTCAAAGAGATGATTCACAGCTGAAGTACATTTTAAGAAAAAATGATTCATTTTTTAAAGGGCCTTTGTTGTGTTGTTATTTATTAAAATAAATTCTTGCTTTTAAAATAATTGGAAATGTAAAATTAGCAATAAATAAATGTCAAAATAAGATTAAATAAAATATTGAAAACATCTGATAAAACTAAAAATTGTATTATTAAAAGTTCTCTTTCTTTAACTTTTTCCAACTTAGATGAAAAATGTTTGTCTTCGGTTTGTATGGCCTACTGGCCGAGCTCTAACTCTTGTAAATATACTGGGATCACCCTACATTTTTTATATATTATTGACGTTTACTATAGCGTGATCGCTATTGAAAAAAAAAAGTGTGGCACTTGAAGTGTGGCAAATGAACTACACAAAAGTGTAGTTCATTTGCATGGGCGGTTAAAAGTATTTTGTTACATTACGCTCAATGGGAAAAATCGTTTCAAGTGTATTTTAATGATGCTAGACAATTTAAAACATAAAGAAATTGATATGCATTTATAAAGTGCAGTAAAACATGCATTTCGTAGAATATGGGGTTTGCAAAGCATTTATTATTCATTTACAGGGCACACAAAAGAATTCCGATATATAATGATATATGGGGGGGGGGGACTGTTTACAGCGATATTATGTTACTGAAATATAATGGAATAGCCATAAATTACTCATATTTACTACAATGTACTTGCGGTGAAACATGATGTGCATAGTATTTATCGTTCATTTACAAGGACACACAAAAGATTCGGATACACTACTGTATCTAAAGTACTTGTCAGTATGTCACACAAAGTTTGTGGACGCTCTATCACAAGAACTATTGCACGGAATTTAAATAAAAATTTATATTCATGTAGTCCCTAATATAAATTGGTGCTGATTAGTTTTTGGTGTAAATCACCCAACAGGTGGCGCTGCTATGCTGCATTTTTCAAGATTTCAGCAGTAGTTGTATCTCAAAAACTAATACACGAATTTTCATCAAACTTCAGTTTCAGTTGGTCCTTAATATGAGTTGGTCTGATTATATTTTGGTGTAAATCGCCCAACAGGTGGCGCTGCTATGCTGCATTTTCTGGGATTTACTCGATTTTTGCAATAGCTCTATTTCAAGAACTGATGTACGGATTTTCCTCAAACAAATTCAGATAGAGTTCAGTTAGTCAGATTCAGTTAGTCCTTGATGTTATTTGGTGCTGATTGCGTGTTGGTATAAATCGCCCATCAGGTCGCGTTGCTGTGCTGCATTTTTCACGATTTCCGCAATAGCTCTTTCAAGAACTAATGCACCAATTTTCCTCTAACTTCAGAATTAGATGTTAACACAAGTTGTTGCTGACTAGATTTTGGTGTTAATCGTTCAATAGGTGGCGCTGCTATGCTAGAATTTTCATGATTTTCGCAATGGCTCCATCTCAAAAACTAATGCACGGATTCTCCCCAAACTTCAGATTCAGTTTAGCGTTGACATATGTTGTTGTTTGGTGGTTTTGGTGAATCATAGGTTTTGGTGTAAAGCACCAAATAGGTGGTGCTGCTAGGCTGCAGCTTGCTGGATTTACCCGATTTCAGCGATAGTCATATCTCAAGAACTAATGCACGGAATTTCGTATCTTTAGAATCCTCATGATGGGTATAGACTGCCATTTATTTTTGGCAGTGTGCCAGCGAATTTTGAAGTATTAACATGTAAGAGATAGAAGAAAGTTTTGGGATTGGTGTGGATGGAAGGTTTTTTTTTTTTGTGTGTGTGTGTGTGTCAATTTTCTGAAAAGAAAATGTTATTCTTGAGAAATGCATAACAATTTTGTGAAAAATAAAACTTTGTATCGAAAGGTCAAGTCCAATTACTCAAATGCGAGCTAAGCATTTGTTGATAATAATTTCATTCTTACAGCTAAAATTTTCCTATCAGGTGAGCTTATTTTTTTTTGCAAATAATAATGTTTCAAAACTCAAGTAATTGAAACTAATTAATGGAGTTTCTTTCATGGAATGAAATTTTATAATTGCGCTTCAAATAGGCCACCATTTTTGACTGTATCAATCGCTACTAATTTAATTAAACGTCTTTATTTGTTTTTAACAGCATGTTAATAATTGCATGTAAATAGATAAAATATAATGATGAAAGCATTCTTTTAAAATTATATATGAAAAATTAAATTACAAATACTAATCGAAAATCTAGATTTTCGAGTGCAAACGATTTTAGGACAATAACGAAAGAATGTTACCGTTTCAAGTAAAAACTTAAAAGACTCTTCTGATATTTATATTTGAAATACATATAATAAAATAATCAAATAATTCTGTGAAGTGATATATTAGTATCTTTGATACATTCTTATCTAGTACTACATCCTATAACAGCGCATAAGTCATTTTTTTTATCGAAATTTTAATCATATCTTGAATAACAATTTCCGACGGTAAAAAATGAAAGCAAAGAAATACAGGTTTAAACCAGTTTGAATTGATAGGCGTGTCAAAGCACGTGGTTTTGTTTGGGCTTTCTGTAGCGGATTTTAGGGTTACTTTTTTGGCGTCTCCTCCAACCACCTTACTGCACCTCCATCTATCTCATTCCTCCATGGACGCTAGTACTGTTGCCATTACAGATTTTGCCGCAAATGTCCCATCTTGTATTTTAATCTGTATATGAAACAGGCCACACACTGGGCCTTTTTCTGTGGTGTAGTTATGAATGTTACTGGGTCGTACCTGAAAGCAAAAACATTCTTTTTAAGTACAAATAAAACTTTGTGAGATGATGGCATACACACACGAAACTGAACATCACTATCTTGTTTCGTTTAGGTTTTATGGAGGATCAAACTTCTAAAGATGAATTTGGGACACCCTGTATATCTTTTAAGTTTTCCTTTTGATCAGAGTAATTTTACATGTGAAAAGAAATGTGACATTTAATGAAATCTTAAAAGCTATTTAGGAAATCCACTTGCTGATTTCCCGATTTATGCATTTTATCATTTTAGGAAAATTTTTATTCCGCTATGAACTCTTAAGACAAGTTTTATTATATAAAATAAAAATAGAGATAAAATGTACGTGATTTAAATTAAGCTGTGAATGCCTAAAGAATGGGATTGATAATCTCTCTAATTTCTTGATTGAGTATCCATAAAATTGAATCGGTTAACAATTAAATTGCATTATACATTATTAATTATCATCTGGATTTTAATGTGACAAAATAATGACTGTTAAAACAATTCACAAATCCACGCTATGATACGAAAATACTTAATCATGGTAATAATAATTTTTTCAGAGGTAGGATGGTACAGGCATATCTTTATAAATGAATGTCCCTTAATATATAATTAATCCGTCTCTTCTTAAAAGTAATGTTTAACTAAAAGAATATCTCCCATTAAGGAGTTTCATTTAATTCCACAAGTAAATAACTAATCTCTTTTAATCTTAATTTTCACATAAACAATTTCATTTCTGTAAAATAAATTTAATAGTTTATCTGATTTATTTAATATGTATTACGCAAGTTCACTTGGTTATAAGATGCAAGAAGCTATTTCATTTTTCGAGAAAAATGATGAGTGCATTATAAATTCTTCAAAATGATTTTATTAGATATTTTAAAATGCTTTACCCTTTAATGATTTTGAAATGAAACCCACTTAATTTGCATTAAAGCTTGAATCTTACATGAGATGTACTTAAGATTTCGATTACTTGTCTAATTACGTGCTTTAGGAAGGAGTAATTTAAAATTTTAGATTTATGAAATCTCTTCATAGATGGCTGAGGTATTATTGAGGTTTTTAAAAACACATTCATTGGAAAACTATTCAATAACTATAATGCAAATTCTCCTTTCTAAACACTTACGTATTCATTAAACTATCTTAGAATAGTACTGGCACATTACAAATTTATTTTAAAACAGATTTTTTTTATAATGATTGGATTAATTTCGCAATACCATGTTAATTACTTCGATAAAAGTCTCTTGATTTAAATAATACTTTGAAAGACGAGGGAAATATACGCAATATTTCGCATTGCCTATTTCATTAAGTGTTTCAAAGGATGGGAATGATGGGAAAAAGGATGGGATTTTAAATCAATTTTTATAATATACGATTATTATAAATGTTATTTGAATATATAACGTATTAATTAATTAATAGATAAATCAAGGGTAGAAACGCGTAACTTGTGCATTTCCCGCCAAAACTTTAATGGTTTAAAAAGGTATGCGGAACATAGATTATACATGGAATATTTCTAGAAACTATATGACGCAATACATGTTTTCAATATATCACTGGCTACAACACGCAGATTTTCCGACACAATTGTACGAATATAGAAAAACAACCAATCTAAGGACAATTTCGCATGCTGTAGTAGCTTTTGAGAGGTACTATGTGTTCCTGCCTAAATGAACTGCGAGAGCAATGATTTTATCTGATATTAATTTAGCATAACTTAAAAATATATATAAATTCGTAACTTACCCTGAAAAAAAAAAAAAAAAAACAATCACACACATTTTCATTGCATTAACGCTGCATGACTAAAACAGCATAAAAATGAAAAATTAATGCACTAGCCAGGGTTCGTACGGGTACCGTTATTTTCAAGGCCAAATATCAGAATTTTTTAATAGAAAAAGTCATCTAGTTTAAGCGGACGAAATTCCGACTTATTTAAGCCGAGATTTTTCCCTAAGAAAAGACTGGTACCGAAGAATTTATTAATCTGGAAATTCAAGGACACATACGAAACATGCTGTCAAAATTTACTACATGCAGGTAACAATTAATTACAGTTGTTTAACCCTTTCAGGGGCAGTGTTGGCATTTGCCAACACCATGTTCTAATTGCGAAATGCCACATTGGCACCGGAATTTCGGAATGAAAAATTTTATTTCATTAAGTATACGAATAAAAGCTCTTAACTACCGTGGAATAAACTTGTTTATTAATTCTGGTGTCAGTCATTCATTTTAGAATTTTACGAATAGAAGTACTTTGCCCCTCAAAGGGTTAAAGCACATCATTTATTAATCCAATTTCTGTTTCTGGAATCATCACTAGCAAAGTCTGTATCTTCATATATCATACCACCTTCAATTTTATCCATCGTAAGTGATGCTTCTGCCATTTTAAGTCTTTTAATGGCAATTCGCACTGATTTTTTCTATTAATTTCTGGATGTCTATAGATTATTATTTTTTTTAATTACCGGATTTTTTGACGATGAAATACTAGGATTCACACTATACACAAGACATAATTTTTCCTTTTTTTTTTTTTTTTAATCACAAACCGGAGTGCGAATCACTCATGGGTGAGTACATACATGGACGCAAATTGTATGTCCGCGCGCGTTATTCATGAGTGCAGTGTAGCCAGTGGGATACTTTTTTTTTAGATTTAGATTTCTTTATTGGCACCATTTTTCTGAAATTCTAAAATTCCCCTTGTTTTCTCCTTAATCAATATGTCATTAAAGAAGGCTAATTTTACTATTTCAAGAAAGTGATGCCAATCGAGAAATCTGAATTTAAAAAAAGTAGCCTACTGGCAACACTGCATGAGTGCGTATTATACATGTCTGCACATTATAATTGATTAAATATGGTTTTCAAACATTGGATGCAGTAGTCCCTCATGATATTTTGCATCGATATTTAATTCATCCGGATTCACTATTTCACCCTATCTCCCAAAAAGAAAAGAAAACATATACATATATAATAATAATAATAACACCTCTTTTATAATCTTCATGTACATATCAATTAATAACTCTCATTCTATATTAACAATTTTTTCTCTTCGTTTAACTTGATAAGGATATATCGCGCTTTTCTCTTATCTCTTGAAAGCAGCGATATAACTAAGATCTACTACATTATAAAAAATATAATTTATTTGATATGTCAAACGAATAGTTATTTACAGAGCAGAGTAATTGTCAAAACATTACAATATTTCTTTCGAAAAATTATTCTGTACTACATATGCATCACTGATCAAAAGCCACTCTTCGTGCGATTGCTTTGTAATAATATCATCATGCTAATTGTGCTTATTAGTGCATTAAGTGTATCTTTACTAATTATGAGTCACTTAACATTTATAGTTCTTCAGTTACAAAGGAGTCTATTGTATTGTATAACAAAGGGCATGGAATTATATTTCCTCAAATAACATATTAAAACGCATTGAAACAGCTAAAAGAGAAATTAATACGAAGTAAGAAAGAGGGGGGAAAGTATTTCCGGCTTAAATTTTTCAAAAAACTGATTTTTATTAATCGAATTTTTAAAATTTATTGTAACGAATTAAAAAAATAACATTTTTATGATTTCTCTTTTGTACAGTAAATAACTTCAATATTATAGAACTTTAATTTCATTATTTATACATAATCATACAACTTAAACAGGGTTTCTACAGCTCAGTGAATTTCTCTGATATGACCGAAAGATGGCTTCACTAACCATCCCCCCATCAAGTTGAAGGCTGAAATTCCAGTATTAGTTAAAACTAGATTCGCATATTAAAATGCAACTGGTCTTCCAAGTCATATCTTGGTGGAAAACACCTACAAACCCGATTTTAGTGGTTGACTGGTAGGATTACCATTATGTTTTCCTGCTTCCCGTCCTCCATGTTTTCATACCTTTCGGTGCAGGAAAACACAATGATGAACCTATCGATCAACCAATAAAATCGTGTCTGCATATCATTTCCACCAGTATATGACTTGGCAGCGCAGTTGCATTTTAATACGCGAATCGAGTTTTAAGTAATCCTGGAATTTGAGCCGTCAAATCGATGAGGTGATGATCTGTGCAGTCGCCTTCCGTTCTATCAGATATCCATCAGTATTTACTTACAGAAAATCTCTCCTTACTTACATAAGTAGAGTTTTTCTATAAGGAAATACTGGTATTTTCTTTGAAATTGTAGAAACTTTTTCTTATTCCTGTTGTAAAGTTCCTTTTATTTTCGCGAAAACTGAGTTAACCTTATACTATACCATATCTTCAGACATTAGTATCATAATAGGGAGCTATCACAGAATAGACATTTTCCCATTACGTGTTATTCAAGTTATTAAAAACATGACACACTATATTTGCATTCAAAAAGTTCATTATCTTGTTTGTATAGTTTTGCATTAAAATCAATTTCTATAAGAGATATTTTGTTATTTTTCATAAAAACCCTGAGACATATTTCGTTATTTTTCATAAAAACTCTAGGACATATAACGTTATTTTTCATAAAAACGTATATTCTAACAGGTTTAACGTATGCTATATAACAGTGTAACATAGTATTTGGCATATTATGTGCAATGCAGCGTCTGTACTGCCCAGCCCAGTTCTTTTCCAATAAATGCTTTCGCCCCTCTATTTTTGGAAAGGAACTGGCCAGTATAGATGCTGCATTGCACATAATATGCCAAGTACTATGTAACACTGTTATATGCAAACCTAGTTATGCAATCTACAATTTTTTTGATATATTAATATTTATTATGTCCTGCTTTATGCAAATTCTGAATTCCAAAATTTTCTTTCAAGTAGTTTTCGAATTACCATTAAAAAACGACAAAATGATGGATTAAGTCTATGATGCACAGAGAAGCATAATTTGAAAAAAAAATACATTTTACTCATTTTATTGAAATATTTGAGCTGGCAGTCGAGAGATATTAAGCCCGAGAAATAGTCGTATTGGCAAGAAATAATGCATTAATAGAAGTGGCATATTCATTCTGTAGCATTTCAACAATCGAGAACTTCAATCTGGATACTACCCCTAAATCATGCTAATTATAAAATAATTAATTTCTCGGAAACTAATCGTACGAATTTCATGAAAATCTGGATTTAGGCTAATTGAATGGTGTAGAATTTATTTATCGTGTCAAACTTTGGTATTGTTACTGTACATTTTTTGACGTTGAAATAATATTATGCACATTATACACGAGAGATACTTTTCCCTGCTTTTACCACTCACAAAAGCGGGTGGGCGTTATGCATGTATGGGCATGTACGGGTACGAATTATACGTAAATGCGCGTTATACGCTAGTGCCAATTATACATGTATGCCCATTATACATAAGTAAATGTGGTTTAGGAACATGAAATGCTGCAGCATTTTGTTTTGTATCTTTATTTCATTAGTTCGGATATTTCAATATTTCACTCTATCTCCCAAAATATATTCAAGTTTGCCACTGGCGACTATTTTTATATTCTATTTACACCGCTATTTTTTTTTTAAATGTACTATACTTCTCTTGCACTTGCTGTCGGAGTATATGTGAAACAGGACTCATGATATTTTCTTCAAAAATATCCGATATTTTGATATATGTCCGATATTTTCAAAATAGTCAACTTACTGCTGATAATAATTATTTTTAAGCATAATATAGATTAGCAAATAAAACATATTGCACTTGACATGAAAACTTAATCAAACGATATACTGAAAGTGCATTTTTTCCCATTTCTTTTTTATTTTCACTTGGAACAAAACAGAAGATCAAATAATTGAATACAGAAACAATTTGCTTTATACACTTACATAAAAAAATCCTATAGAATTCAGTATCAACTATCAAGAAATCAAAAATTTATGAAACAAAATTTTAAATACAAATATTTTCTTTTCTATTGAAAAATTTTAACATAAATGTAATCTTATTTTATTTTTATTCCCTAACATATGGTACAGTTTAAAGTGAACTAATCCAAAACCAGAACAGATTCTTTTCTAATGAAGCTTTATATAACTGATTATCTAAATTAGGCAGTTTATCGTTCATTCATCATATTCTGTTCCACATAATCTACATTTGAAAGTAGAAAATTCAAGCATAAAACTTGAGAAATATATATTTGTTTTCTTCTTTGGCTAAAAAAGTCATTACCAGAGGCAAAAGTTGTTTATCTACAAAACAACACAGTCAAATAACAGTTGAAAATATCATTTACCCTTGTTTTGGCTGAACATATCAAAAATATCTTGCACAATGATATTTATTTTCGATATATCAAATATAGAAAATATCACACATCTTGATATTTTGAAAATAAATATCATGAAAATATCGAAAATATCAAAAATCTCGATATTTTGAAAATAAATATCGCACTGCAAATAGAGGCGTCTTAAATTCAGACATATATGTGTCTGAAAAAGGAATTCAGACACTTAAGAGTCTGAATATGAAATTTCAGACGTCATAGATGTCTTAATTTAAGACACTTAAGTGTCTTACTAAGATCATGTTATAAATGGACTGAAAATAATGTCTGAATAATGACGAAACGGCTGAAATTAAGACATTTAGAAACTCAGACACTTAAGTGTCTGAATGTAGTACAATTATATCATATGTGTGATGACTGTATACACAATTATATTGCAATATATATGCCATCATAATCATAAAAGATTTTCAAATGGATGACAGATGTTTAAAATACTTTTCCTTCCAATAAATTTAGTATTACTTTATAAAACCAGCAATCTGATTAAACTACAGGTCGTCTATCAAAACTGTAACAGTCCGCTTATTAAAATTTAGTAGAGTTATTTTTGATGCAAAAAGTAATTAACGACTTGATTTTCACAAGTATAAAATCTTCCAAAAATTACTTGTACTAATGGGAGTATGTAGGAGAGGGAGGGGGGAGGGGTTCAAAGAAGGACTGCTCTGCTAAATACTAAGAAAAAATACAAGTGCTGGCAGGGGAAAAAAATACATGGAGGGGAAAGGTTAAACAGCTATGCCTGGAGACCACAGCCTAATCTGCTTAACTAAAACACAGAATCTAAACATGAAATAAGCTAAACTAATAACGTTTTTTCGGAATGCCTCGTTCAAGACGATTTTCGCATAAAAGAATTTCAAAAGTCTATTAATTAAGAAATAGAAACTCATTTTTGAATATATATAATATATGTGCACACATATATAAAATAAGAACATTTTTCATAATGCAGAATTGATTTTTTTCCCCCTTTTAGTGTGCTTTCCTCTTCTGAACCCCTCCCTTCTTTCTACATTTAAAAATCTATGTATAACTATCTAAATAATGACTACTTAAATATCAGAATAATGAATGCAATATCTAAGTATTAATTAAAAATATTAACTATTAAAGAATATATAGTTCCTTTTTCTCTACGCGTTTTATGTTATATAGTCATTTACAAGAATAATTTCTTTTTATATACATAAAGAAAATTTAACTAATTAAATTTCAAAATATAGGGAGGCGCAATGGCCTTCAACCTCTCTTCTGTCGGTGATTATGCTTCATCAAAATAAGATGTATTAATTGCATGTGTTACGACAAAATTTTTATATAAGTTACGTTTTCTACGTTTTCACTCTGTCAGAAAGTATAAAAACTGTAATAATAATAATAATAATAATAATAATATCCAGATAATTGATCAATTTAACGCATTTCGGAAAACACCAAATAAGGAAAATAAAATGTTTCTCATTTATGCTTGTACTATGTTTTATTTCCCGCTGATAAAAAATTTTAACGCTCATCATAAAACACGAGCCCATTATGTACTGTAAACAAACACAGCGTAGACTGACTCAGAACATTCGAAATTGAAAGACGCTTACTTCATCTATTTTTCCCTTTGTCTAGGAGACATTTTACGTCCGTTGGTACATTCGAATGTAGATGTTCTTTGAACAATTTTCTGGGCGAATTCGACGTAGATTTTTTAGGTGAAAATTCATTAAAAGTATTATTGTGATTATTTCAGCTCCACGTGCATTCGCATTTTTCATCTATGTGTAATACAATTGTTTATTCTGCATTAGTGTTCTTGTGAAATAACATGTGTATGGAATCTGAATTCAAGTTCTAAAATTCTATGAATTTCTATGATATTTAAATGAATCATATTTATACATCACGGTGAAATAAGGATGCTATTGCTATTATGAAATTTTTACTCAATATTCATGAAAAAATTTACGGAAATAATTTTAGGTCAAGAATAGTGTGCACATTTATTTTGGATATGGATTTACTTTTTAAGGATGTATGAAAGGTATCCTAGCGCGTATATATGCAACAATATAATTTTCAAATTCAACTTAAACGGTATAATTTATGTATGTTGTTTTTTAATTATTTAAAATACTTTTCTAAGACTAACGTTTATTTATCATATTTGTACCATTTTATATCCAATAAATATTTTTTACTGTTACGAGATTTGTGTATTGTTTTTTGATTTGCCTCTAAATTTATATTATTTTCAAGATAAATTGTTTAATAATTCTTTAAGCTCCCAGTGTATAAATGAAAGTTTTTTTATATTAAGAATCTGATTATTGCTTTAATAAATAAGCAAAAAAAAAAAAAAAAAAAAGCATAGTATTTATTCCGTACATAAGTTGTCATTATTAATGTATTCACACCAAAATATGTCAATATTTTTCATTATATTTTTTGAAAAAGACAATTCCAGTATTATATATTATATTTTTTTGTGTTTTGTGTGTGTGTAAGCTAATTTGATTATGTAAAAATATCAGTAATATTATGTAAAAAATTGCTACATTTAAAATATTTATAAAAATAAAAGCAAAAACGTAAAATTGTCAAAACTTTTGTTTAAGAAGAAATACTTTGTTTAGATTTAAAAGAACTTAAAAAAAAAATAATAAAATAAAAAAATGGTGTGTTAATGAATTTAGCGTTTTGATGAATATGTTGAATTCCTTGTAACAATTTCTATCGCAGTTATAACTACATTTTATTTTCAACTTACTTTTAATTTAATTGTTTGTTCACTATGAAGGATATGCAGTTCACTCAAAGTTTAATATTGGATAAAAATTTGAAAATTATCAAATATTTATTGTGATTTATATTTTATATTTTACAATTAGAGATGTATAATTTTCAAGAAAAATCTTTTTAGCCAAAAATCTATTTTTATGCAAAATTGATTTGTGTTTTGAAATCCGAGTTGTCAAAACTTTTTTATGTCCACTTAAATATATATATATTCTGCATATTATTTGGTTTCAAAGCAATTTTTAATTACATCGCACATCCGTATATTCTCTAAACTACATAAATGACAGTTAAAAGAAAAAAATTACTGCAATATTGTGATTATTATATATAAAATCAGTTTTCGAAATTTTCATTTTTTAATAGCACATTGTATAAAAGATAAATTATTTGCAGCTAATAATTTCATTTCCTCCAAAAAAAAAATTACTTATTTTGATTTTTTGTTCAAAATTTTAAATTTTGGATTTTCAAAACATGAGAAATTAAAAACTAAGCTTATTTTATTTTTAAGGCTGTTCTCAAATAACTTTATGACACAAGTTTTAATTATTTTTGTTGGGAAATGCATGAAACTAGCAGGTGTTGTTGTTCAGAAATTATGTCATTAAACTGTTTTTTCCATTTTTTTTCGAACGCAATAGGTCTTTCAGAAAATAGTGTCCAAGTGGGCGTTTTGAACCGAATTTCCGCGTGAAAGAAGAATAACCACTCAAGGAAGGGTAAAAAACGTCTTTGTCACGTGATCCAAATAGCTTATAACTCAATAGGTATTTTATTTATCAAAAAAAATGGAAAACACAGTTCAATTCCAAATCGCTTCCATAGTCAGGTCTTCCAATTTTATATCTTTCTGTTAAAAAATGAATTTGTAAATGTGTCAAAATGTTTTGTGCTTGTTGAGCAGAGCAGTTGAGAACAGCCTCAAGTAAAAAGGTTTTAACAAGTTTTAAATTGAAATTTGGAAAAAGCTAAAATTTTGTAATTTCCATGCATAACTACATTTCCACATAAAATTGCGGTTTTCCCCAAAGTTCATTTAGGGGCGGTCCATAAATGATGTCACACTTTTTTTCAATAATTTTGACCCCCCATCCCACCCTTTGTCACAAAGTGTCACATTTTACCAACACCCCCCCCTCCCCCTTGTCACCCTATATTACATGAGCATATACTTGCAGTTCAGAACAATATATTTCAAATTGTATTTTTAAACTTTAACTATTTGTTTTAATGACATTTGTGAGTATAACTACAAAAATGATTCGTGCACTTATTTTGTATGAAAAAGGACTAAGGTTTACAACAAAACATAATTAATAAACAGTAGTAATAAAATATTAATATGGAAGTGCAATTGAAAACAGTAGTATTTTGAAATTTGAAATGGAATTTAATATATTTGGCTTTAAATCTTATCTTTACTTTATCAATAAAAAATACTTTAATTTCAAAATAACTTCAAAATTTAATCTGCTGATTTTTAATGCTTTTATTTTAACCAAAATGTGTGATGTCACATTTCTTCTTACCCCCTCCCACCCACTTGTCACAAACGGTCACAATTTCACGAACCCCCCCCCCCCCCCTCCCTTCAAACGTGACACCATTTGAGGATGGCCCCTTATATAAGAAAGGCAAAAAAAATGTATATTTAGGCAAAATAGGTTTTGAAACTAGAAGTGACTTTTCGTATATGTTATTATATATATGTGTGTGTGTGTGTGTGTGTGAACATGAAAACAAATAATAGAAGCATTAGAATGAAGCTATCGTGAAATTCTGAATATTTTATAATTATTTTTTCAACTTTTCTTATGGTAAATAAACCCCTCTTAAAAAATCGAATTTACTCTTTAATTGAAAAGTTTCATACTCATTTTTTTTTTTTTTTTTTTTTTTTTTTTTTTTTTTTTTTTTTTTAGTATTGGGATCTCATATACTGAAAATTGTGCGGAATCTAGTGTTAGATTTTATTTAACACAGAAATAAAAATGCAACAAATGCTTAAACTGATTCAATGGGAATATCTTATTTAAATGGGAAGAAATTGCACTACAAAGCAGGCATGGAATTCTTTCTGAAGGAGTGAATCATTTTTTATAGATGGGAATAATTTATTACCATAAAGCAGAGCTGATATCAGCATGAGCAAACTGGGCTGTTTCTATGGACCTTTAGCTTTACGAGCCCCTAAATTTGGTACGAAATTTCCATAAAGCTGATATTTTAAATTTGTTTTGATCTTATACTTATTTTTATAAATATTCTGTACTTTTAGAACATGATTAGGCTAAAGAAAATTATATATTTATCCAAATATGTATCTGACGACATCGAATAGGATTATTTTTTTTCTTTTTGGAACAGTATATGAAGGCAGTGGGGGGAGGTAGCGAATGAATACTAGGTCTTTGGACAAGATTAATTTGAAGTTCTCACTAAAAGTAATAAATATTTTTGATGCCGTAGGGCATATATGATACCACATGAATACATATTTAGGTGAATATATATATACATATATTATCCTATTCTAAAACTACAAAACACTGATTACAATCCTCATAATATCAAAACTGATTTAAAATATCAGCTTTATAAAAATTTCATACCCAATTTGAAGTATCCTAAAATCAAGGGGCAGAGAAGCATTCCATTTTTCTCACGCTGCAATCAGCTCTGCTTTATGGTAAAAAATTATTCCCATTTATAAAAAATGATTCAATGTGGTCAAACATGGCTGCGTATATCGCTTAGAAAGAAAAGTGGTCAAAGATGACTTCATATTGGCCAAAAAAAAAGGGCTCAAAGATGGCCACAATTAAGACATTTGAGATATCTGAAATTCAGACGTAAGAAGTGTCTGAAAAATTTAAGACATTTTAAAACGTCTTAAAATTGAACACTCATGTTTCAGACACTTAAGTGTCTGAAATTCAGATACAAGAAGTGTCTGAAAATTTTAAGACATTTTAAAAGTCTGAAAATTGAACACTGCGTTTCAGACACTTAAATGTCTGAATTTCAGACATTTCAGTTTAGAGTGCGGGTATATATCAACTAACCCTGATGTGAAAGATTTTTCTTTTTAAAAAGTGCTGCAAGATAGAATAAAAAAATAGTAATCAATGGCAGTCTTGTATATTCTAATAACGCTTGTTTTAGTATATGCACTTACATAAAATTAATAACTCGCATTCTCTGTTAACAATTTTTCTAAATGTAATATTCTTTAAACTTAATCCGGGTGTATCTCACTTATCTCTCATCTCTCATCTCTCGAAAACAGCGATATAACTAAGGGTCTACTATATTATAAAAAAACATAATTTATTTGATATGTCAAACGAACACTTATTTGCTGAGCAAGAATAATTAGTATCAAAACATTACAAGATTTCTTTCGAAAAATTATTCTGCACTACATATGCATCACTGATCAAAAGCCACTTTTCGAGCGACTGCTTTGCAATAATATCATCCCGTTAAATGTGCTTATTAGTGCATTAAGTGTATCTTAACTAATTATGAGTCATTTGACATATATAGGCTCTTGAGTTACAAAGGAGTCTATTGTATTGATGTAACAAAGAGCATGGAATTAAATTTCCTGAAATAATTTCAAAACGCATTACAACAAGATAAAAGAGGAATGAATACAAAGGAAGACCGAGGGGAAAAGTATTACCTACTTTCATTTGCGAAAAAAACTGAAAAATAAAACTAAAGATTTTTTTTTTTTTTAATCGAATATAAAGATTTGGTGCAATGAATTAAAAAAAGATAAATATTTTTATTGCATCTCTTTTCTACAATAAATAATTTCAGTTAACAGATTTTTTCTTTCATTATTTTTACGCAGACATATATCTTATTCCTGTTGCAATGTTCCATCTACATAGCTGCCAACTTGTACGGATTTTTGCTACCACTAAAATTTAATAGAAAATTTTGCCTAATTCAATCGGCAAATTGCAGTGAATTTTGATAATTAAATAAGGTAGACATTTCTGTTAAATTTTAGTGGTAGCAAAAATCCGTACAAGTTGGCAGCTATGCATCTATAGTCTCGAAGATTGAGTTAACCGATTTGTATCATTACCGCGTATATCTGCGCATTTAAAGATCTTTTTTTCTTTCCCAAATTCTGATACATACTGGAAATTCCAAAAGAAGAATTTTTACTCTATGTACAAACGAAACGTAATGTGAGTAACTAAAACAAAAATTACTATTTAGAATGTCTGGTAGGAAATTCAAATTTCTGAATATGAAATAAATTCCTGAAATGTATGCATGTATACGCAAATGATTTAAATGGTTTAACACATATAAGTGCTGAATCAGTCGAAAGGTTTATTTAATCCTTTTTGACAAATTTAATGATTGTGTTTTTATATATGTTTTATTTAGAACATGAGATTAAAAATACCGCATGAATCCGTAATCTTTTTTATGAAAATGTCCTTCCGGCCAGTGCCGAGAGGAAGAGGTAGCTTTCATATTCCTTATTTTTAAAAAGCAAGCTTATATTATTTAAACACACGAAGCTCAATTTAGTGGAAACCGATTATAAGAGATTCAATACTAATTTTTATCAATACTAAATCATTATGAATGAGAATTTCGCGAAATTAGTCAGCTTTATCCCAGCTGCTTTTATTTAAAGTAACTTATATTTGGTTGCCAAATTCGGTGATATCTTGAAGTTCCTGCTATTTTAAGACAACATGGTGGATGAGGCCAACGAGTGAACTTGGTCGAGACCTTAGTAATTCCTGTGCACATGCTCACTCACATCGGAATCGGTTGATATATACAAGTGCTGTCGCGGGCAAAAAATCAGATTTTTCAAAATGTCACCCACATTAGAAATTGAAACTGCTATATCTGAGCCATTTTTTAAGATAAAGACAAAACAAAAAATGCTCCAGAATCCTTATATGATGGTCAAATACTTAAGAAAGAAACCCTTTTCAATTTTTAATTTTTTTTGCACCTCACTTTAAATATAATTTTTTATTTAATTTAAGAACCTCCATTTTGAAACAAGATGGCTAATGAAGCTGACCAGCGAACTTGGTCGAGACATTACGATATACTATCCACATGCCTTCTTACATCGAAATAGGATAATAAATACGCCTGTTATCACGTGACAAATATCAGATCGTTTCAAAATGTCAGCCATGCTAGAAATTCAAAGTGCTATAATTCAACAATTTTTTGAGATATATACAAAACAAAAACTGCTCCGTAATCTTTGTATCAAGGTCAAACACATAAAAAAAATCTTTTTCATTTTTCATTTTTTGATAACTCATTTTAAATTTAAAATTAAATTTTTTTTAAATGGCAGCCCTTTTGAAACAAGATGGCGAATGAAGCTGGCGAACGAACTCAGTCGAGACATTGGTACGCATTATGTATACACCAAGGTACATCCAAATCGGCTCATAAATACGCCTGTTATCGCGTGACAAATATCAGGTCGTTTCAAAATGTCAGTCACAATAGAAATTCAAAGTACTATAACTCAGCCATTTTTTAAGATATAGACGAAACAAAAACTGCTCCGGAATCTTTGTATCAAGGTCAAACACATAAGAAAAAAATATTTTTCAATTTTCAAATTATTTTTTTTTTTCTAAATTTAAACGGCCGCCATTTTGAAACAAGATGTCGGATGAAGTTGGCCAACGAGCTCGGTCGAGACATTGGTACGTATTATGTATACTCCAAGGTACATCCAAATCGATTCATAAATACTAGAGTTACAGTGTGACAAAGATCAGATATATATATATATATATATATATATATATATATATATCAACTTTTGAACGGAGGTTGGTTTCGGGGTCTGGTGGTCATGATCGATGAAAATATACCAAAATTTTTTGAAATGGCTTTCCTCCGAACGGCTGCAATAGGTAGCTTTTTGTAATGAAAGCTGTCTAAAAGGCCGTTATATGAAAAAAAAAACATGCATTTCGTTGCATAAAATTAAAGTGTTTTACTTTAAATGCATCAAAATAATGCCATTTTACTTTTCTTTGGATTTTGCCTGTATTACGATTAATGTCAGTGGTTTATTGAGTTTAAAATTCAATGCGATCAAAAGACATTCTCAAGTTTTGCTTTTTAAAAAAGGTAAAATTTATTGTTTAAAATCCCGATTTTTATCCCATATTTCATCATAGAATAATGTGATGGAAATTTTTAATAGGAAATATTAATGATGTTTAAAATGTATAAAAGTGTTAAGATAGTACTATGTTCCTATGTTGTAAGATAGTTGAAGATAGTACTATGTTCCTGAAATTACAACCGCAAAACATCATGGGAGTGACCAACGTAACCAAAGTAGGATTCACATTTTTAATGGCAATCCTACTTTGGGGCTAAACAATAACAATTGAAATTTTATGGGGCATTTATTCTGAAAGCAATTTCAAACATTATTTATAATGCATTCAGAAAAGTTAAATTATTAAATTTGTATTTCAGCAATGATAATCATGGGAAGCCTTCCTATGGGTGGTTACAACCATTAATTTTTGTAAAATATTGAATCTTTTTTTTTTTTAATATTCAAATTAGTGGACTGTGCATGATTTTATATGTGGGACAAATATTTCAACATTCATTAGTTCATCGTTTGATTTATTTAATTTACAGTTTTTAGTAAAGGAAATGAAATTTAATTTTATCTAAAAATGATCCTGAAATGAATGACATATATGCAAGTAGTATTATGGTGTCAAATTACCGTAACAGTGGGAGCTTTAATTATGTTTCATTTTAATAATATTATTTTTCACAACTTCCGACTTTTTATTTTAAATTGAAAAAATATAACAGTGAACCAAAAAATTTCCTTTATTAAATGTGTCTTTCACTTTATTCTATGTGGTAGTTGTCACACTGTGTATAAACTATAACCTCTAAGTATATCATGTAAAAATAACAATTTGTTCTAAAGATGTCTTGCAAGCAATTCTCATAACTAGTTATCTTTCATCATATTGAGTAAGGGGAATGCGTGGCATTGGCCAGGCCACAAGCTCCTTGAAAGTGTGTTTTCGAAAATTTGAAATTCTTTTAATTTCATTCCTTAAATAAATACAGTCGAACGTCGTTATCCCGACATTCTAATTGCCAGTAAAAAGTGTCGTCATAAGCGGAGTGTCGCGGTAACCGGAATTGGAGAAAAATATGCTTATAGAAAGCTGTATTTTTAATTAGTTTAAGACAATTTTAAATTCATAACTTTTCTTGAAGTTTTAAGCAATAAAACATTATTATTATACAAAATAAACACAAAAACAAAATTGAAAAAAATAAAAATCAGATTTATGAAGACTTGTTTTTTATTGTTACACGAAATAATGATGAATTAAGGTTTTCTTATCCCTAGATGTGCTTCCTACAATTCTTTTTTCAATATTATACAATGAATTGTAATCAATATTCGTTGTTTCAGAAGTGGATGTTAGATAATTTCTGATCATTTCAATGCAATGCAATGCATCGGTTTTAGTCGGATTAAAAACGCCGTGTAACCACAGGAAAGTTCCGCCTGACCAAATCAAAAAGACCGCGAGTAGACTCATACGTCTATCCGAAGCTTAAGAGGGTCATTCCTAGTGTGTGGCTTTATTTATTCAGATAAAGCATTGAAGTAATATTTCTCATTTATCTCAATGGGTATTTTAGACACTTTTGTGAAAAGTTTGGCTAAGATATTTCTTACCACTTAATATCCGTGCTTATAAGATGGATTATGAAAAATGGACAATTTTCCTAAACCGTCGGGATATCTGTAGTGGTAAATTATTTAACGACGTAATATCCGGAGTTTATTTACATTAAATTCATATACAGAAAATCGGGACTTTGAAAAACTGACGTCATAAGCGTGGTGACGTGAAAACCGGGTGTCGTGATAACGAGGTCCGACTGTATATGGTTTGTAATCTTTTTTTTTCTTTTTCTAAGCCGCATGTTGACATAGATGGTGTCCACTCTCAATGGGGTGCAATGGCTAATTTCTAACCATTAGGCATACACATATAGTTTCAATATCAAATTGTTTAAATGAGGTAAAGAAGTACTTTAAAAGAGACTTGGGTCAATAAAAAAAAAAAAAAAAAAAAAAACGAAATTTAAATTTTTATACCGTCTCCCGGTCTTATAAGTTACTTTTAGTAAAAATATTCCATTACACTAAAACGTAAGACAAAAAAAAAAAAAAAAAAAAAAAAAAAAAAAAAAAAAAAAATCTCATTCTATAAGGTTAAAACTCACATAGAAATAGGTGTTTAAAGTTGAAGCACCTGTTTTGCTGTGAAAGAGGTGTCATATTCAAATTTGCTAGAAATATAAATAATCGTAAGATATACAGCCGGACCTCGTTATCACGACACTCGGTTTTCACGCCACCCCGCTTATGACGTCAATTTCTCAAAGTCCCGAATTTCTGTATATGATTTTAATGTAAATAAACTCCGGATTTTACGTCGTTAAATAACTTACCACTCCGGATATCCCGACGGTTTAGGAAAATTGTCCATTTTTCATAACCCATTTTATAAGCACGGATATTAAGCGGTAAGGAATATCTTAGCCAAACTTTTCACAAAAGTGTCTAAAATACCCATTGAGATAAATGAGAAATATTACTTCAATGCTTTATCTGAATAAATAAAGTCACAGACTATGAATGACCCACTTTAGCTTCAGATAGAAGTATGAGTCTACTCGCGGTCTTTTTGTTTTGGTCAGGCGGAACTTTCCTGTGGTTACACGGCGTTTTTAATCCGACTACAACCGATGCATTGCATTGCATTGAAATGATCAGAAATTATCTAACATCCACTTCTGAAACAACGAATATTGATTACAATTCATTGTATAATATTGAAAAAAGAATTGTAGGAAGCACATCTAGGGATAAGAAAACCTTAATTCATCATTATTTCGTGTAACAATAAAAAACAAGTCTTCATAAATCTGATTTTTATTTTTTTCAATTTTGTTTTTGTGTTTATTTTGTGTAATAATAATGTTTTATTGCTTAAAACTTCAAGAAAAGTTATGAATTTAAAATTGTCTTAAACTAATTAAAAATACAGCTTTCTATAAGCATATTTTTCTCCAATTCCGGTTACCGCGACACTCCGCTTATGACGACACTTTTTACTGGTAATTAGAGTGTCAGGATAACGAGGTTCGACTGTATGTAAAAAATAATAGAAGAGAGTAAAATTTCTATTGCAATATAAATTTGTGATCTATTTTCATTCTAACATCTCTCTATTCTAAAAAAAAGTAACTACCGATGTCACCGCCGCCGGTTTTGAAATTTTTGTGACCGGAGGTCTTTCTTCGTTAATATTAAGAAAAATAATGCATACAAAAATATGAAAATCGGTAGTATTATACAGAAATGTTTGATAAACACGCTGATGTAGACCGTTTTCAAATCGAAGAATTATTTTAAGAGATATTTAATGCTAAAATTGGACAAAATCTTTCCACTGAAAAAGTTTTATCGGAGCAAAAACTATTCATGGGAATTTAATCATTTTTAGATCATTTTATACGTTTGAAGTTCCCGGTGTGCAGACTGTATTTCTTTTTTCTTTTTAAATTTGACTCATTTTTTGAGGTTTTATTTCTATTTTAAATTCAAATTTTCAGCATTTCTAGAGATATTTTTTACGTATTTTAGAAAGTGATATTGATTTAAACTGTTGCCAACTGTATAAACAGCACAAACAATAATGTTTGCTTAAAATATATATATATATATTTATACGCGTAAAAATGTATTTACACGTGACTATTATAAACAGAAAAAAACATTTGGAATTAGTATTACATAATTATGTACAAAAAGCATGAACTTATTAAAAATTACGTCCTAAAAACTATATTTACACGTGAATTTTAAGAGAGAAAGGAAATTGTAAAATAATAAATTCATTAACATGCGTTAGAAGTCTTAAATAGGAAAAATTACGTCATTTTTGCGTCACATTACAGTTATTACATAAAATGAACACAAAATAATATTGCAAAACAGTTTAAATTTAGAAATTGCTCTAGACATTTATTTGATATTTTGAGAGGATACTTTTCAACTATTTTTGTTAGGAAAGCGCAAATATTTCATTTCTAACAAAAGCATTTTCACGTGAATATTAAAAAGAGAAAGAATAGTTTGGTCAAAATTACGTCAGATTAAAAACGATTAATTTAAAATGTCTTATTTAAAAGAACTTTCTTTTCGCTTTGTTAAAAAATACCGGGAGACAAAGACTCTGTTTACTTAATTCCTTTTATATTAGCTTATTTTGAAATGTTTAGCTTATTTTACTTAATCAAAGACGAAAACAACGATTGTATCTTTGGTACTACTTAGTTATCCCGTCGACCAAAAATCTATTATTCGCCAAACTATAAGATTAAATGCCAATAATGGTTGATCGTAAAAGTCACATTAACTTGACTTTAACCCCTTGACGCTCGAATTAAATAACGGTTGAAAAATTCAAATTGCTTATTGGCACCACTTATGTGAAAAAGAAATATTCACCTTATTTAATGGCAGGAAAAACGACACTAAAATATAGCCAATTTCACTATTTTATAAAACTGGTGGGAATCAAACAATTTGAGTAAAAGACACAGCCCGATATTATGACGGGAGCGAGAATTAAGGGGTTAAGCAAGTTACACGTGTCTACGTCATCAAGTTATTTTTCTTTCGATGTTTTATTTGTATTTTTATTAATGTTATACTAATTTATTTGTTCTTTCGTTATTTAAAATAAAAATTATGTCAATTTGTATAATTTGGCGAGTGGTTTGACGATTTATATAATTTGGCGAAATTGGTCGACGGGATAATCAAGTAGTACCGCAGCGGATTTGGCCTTAAAATTCCTCAATCAAAGAGAAATGAATAGAAATCCGTTTATAGGGAGATCGCCACTGTTTTTTAAATTATAATTCAATCTTCCGAAATCTTTTTAAAGCCGATCAAATTAGCGTACTTTTAGAGTCTGCGGTGTCTGAACGGGGGTTGACGAGCGTAGCTCGTAGGAGGCAGAGCTCCCTAGTATTAAAGAAAAACATACAACTTGCATTAAAATTATAAGTTCATAGCTGCCAACTTTTACGCTTTTTGGCTGCCAGTAAAAAATTAAGGAGAATTTCGCCTTGTTTAATCGTGAGATTTCGATGATTGAATGAGATAATATTTTCTATAAAATTTTAGTGGTATGAAAAAAGCGTAAAGGTTGGCAGCTATGTAAGTTAAAAAATAACAGAAATTTTGTTAAATGAAATGATGAAACGCAACGGTCGCAGTTCTTTACAAAATTATACATATTTTAAAATGCTATTAGATTAATAAAACTTAACTAAGTTGAACTATGAATTATATTGACTAAAACTTAATTTTTTATTGCTGTTTTCATCTACACGAAGCACTCATACATGCGTTATATTGATTGCGGCATTACCTAATATCATGTATTTTTTTAGATTATTGTACAACAAGTACGTTTCTGTATTTTCTTCTCTAGGCTCCCTGGTTTAACTTTTCCTTTATTTTAGTTTTCTCTTTTGCCAGTGTAGCTGACATATTTTGAAGTGAACGAAAATGAGCTATTTTTTTTTAAAAACAAAAATGCGAATAAAGCTAGACCTAGCTTACCCCATCCTTCTACACACACTGTAAAAAAAAAAACAAAAAAAAAAAAAACACTGTAAATTTGTCAGAACGAACTCTATCACAGTGAATGTGCTGTATCTTTCTTTGGCTTCCTGACTATTTTAACATGGAAAATACAGTAATTGCATAAATTTAACAGCACAATGTGCTGGCAATTCTTTTTCAATTTGGACGCCAGCACAAACTGCTGGCGTCCAAATTGCCAGCACACGCAACTACTGTATTTTCCATGTTAATATAGTCAGGAAACCAAAGAAAGATACAGCACATTCACTGTGATCGAGTTTGTGCGCGAGATGAACTGTACTTTGTACTATAAAAATGTCGTTTTTTTTACAGTGCATGCAAAATTTTTAGTGCTAAATTGCTTCATTAAGAAGAACAGTAAGCACGTTTACATTTCTTATAATACTGCACTTTATCTACGTGAAAACGGAGTCATCAGTATATATAAATATGGTATTAATGTAAAGATTATGTAATTTTTTGATTCCCTTTCCGTACAATATAATACTACTTATTTCAAACATCGCATGATAATAATTTTCTAAATATCACAATTTTTCATTTGGAAACATTTACGATTTGGTATGCATCACTTATAAAACACCGCTTTTCGCGTGCTATAAAATCATTTTGCTTATTGTGTTTACAAGTACTTTAAGAGAATATTTGCTAATTATATGTCATTTAAAATACAAAGCTACTGAGTAACAAAGGAATCTATTTTGTTTTGAAAGAAAGAGCATGAAATTCATTTTCCATTAAACTTATTAAAAATACATTGTTAGGGATAAAAGCGAAGTATACACAAAGGGAGGAAGAAGAAAAAGTAGTACTTTCTCTCATCTTGCAAAAAGAAAGGCTTTTGAATCAAATTTCAAAAAATTATGATAATGAATTTTAAAATTACATTTTACCGTTCTTTGAATTTTATTTATTACATTTTACCATTCTGTGAACAAATGCTTGTATAAATCCTTTGTCTCATAGTTTTGAAGATATGTAAGATATAGAATCATACATAATATTTCAGCTGTAAAAATTAATTTTTACAAGTTCGTACGAATCAATCGATTCAGGGGATTTTAGGTGATTTAGTACTAGAGATTTTGTGAAGTACTGGTCGTTATATCTGACGATAGAGTTTTTTTTCATTACATAAGGCAAATATTACTTTACAAAAATTCTGGTACATATGCTTAAAAGTCCTTGAAGCGTACGAACGCTGTTATATACCCGATTTTTTTATACTATTGTTTTGTTTTAATAGATATTCTATTTAAGAAATCGGACATAATAGATCCTATATATATTTAATGTTTTTGACCGAGAAAATGTCGTCATTTGAAAAATAAAAATTGCATTTTCATATAAAAAAAATAGACATCTTAATACAATTGCGTGAAAAAACATAATTTTCACCCAGTTTCTCTTTTACCTGAGTTCAGACTAAGGGCCATACTTTTTATTTTCTTCTATCTTTACAAGAAGAAAGTATTGGATTCGTAAAAACTTTCGACATCCCGTTTTTGACGGAGTTACAGTGGTCAGAAACCCCCCAAAACATGTTTTTACAAAATGGCTATCTGTGAGTCTGTGAGTCTCTGACTTTGTCAGTCTGTCTGTATGTATGTGACACAAATTTTGGGGGGCGCTCTATCTCAAGAACTAAAGCACGGAATTTAATAAAAATTTATATTCACGTAATATCTTATATAAAGTGGTGCTGATTAGTTTTTGGTTTAAATCGCCCAACAGGTGGCGCTGCTATGCTGCATTTTTTACGATTTCCGCAATAGCTGTATCTCAAGAACTAATGCACGGATTCTCATAAAACTTCAGATTCAGTTAGTCCCTGATATGAATGGGTGCTTTAACACTAGAAAGACGGCGAGCGGTCATTTTGACCGCTACCAAATGAATACAGCTCGGTTCGAACCAGAATTTTTTTTATAAAAGTAGTTTAAAAGGTACAGAGGGAAAAAACTAGTTAAATAAATAAGTTAATGATTGAAAATAAAAATTCTGGTGGGAAATATTTTTATAAAATTTGAGTCAAATTCCTAGTCTTTCTAGTGTTAAATGTTTTGATGAAAATCTCCCGACAGTTGGCACTGCTATACTGCATTTTGAAAGAATTACACGATTTCCGCAACAGCCCTATCTCAAGAACTAATGCACACATTTTCATCAAACATCACTGTACTTGCCATGAAATGATGCTGATTAGCTGTTGGTATAAATCGCCCAATAGGTGGTGCTGCTGTGCTGCATTTTGCACGATTATCTCAATAGCTATATCCCAAGAACTAATGCACGAATTTTCATCAAACTTCAGATTCTACTATACCTTTATTAATATTGCTGCTGATTATGTTTTGGTGTAAATCGCTCAACAGGTGGCGCTGCTATGCTGCATTTGTCATGACTTCCGCAATAGCTCCATCTCAAGAACTAATGCACGCATTTTCATGTAACTTCAGATTCAGTTAGACGTTGATACAAGTTGATGTTAATTAGGTATTGGTGCCAATCGCGCAATAGGTGACGCTGCTATGCTGGTTTTTTAATGATTTTTGCAATTGTTCAATCTCAAAGCTAATGCACGGATTTTCCCCCAAATTTCCTATTCAGTTAGACGTTGACATAAGTTGATGATGATTAGGGTCTGGAGGACATCACCTAATAGGTAGTGCTGCTATGCTGCATTTTGCTGGATTTATACGATTTCAGCTATACTCATATCTCAAGAACTAATGCACGGAGTTTCATCTCATCATGATGAATATAGATTGCCATTAGATTTCGGCAACGTGATAGCGAATTTTGAACTATTAAACTGTATGAGATAGAAGAAAGTTTTGGGATTGGTACATCTGTCTAGTTTGTGAATGGAGTGGAAAATTCAGCGCAATCTAACGAGTGCCCTATAATCAAGCAGGAATTATGGTGTCAAACTACTATAACAGGTGGAGCTGTAATCATCTTTAGCTTTCTTATCTTATTATAGTTTATCTACTTGAAAAGTAAATAAGTTCTTTTCAGTAAAAAAAAAAAAAAAAAAAAAAAAAAAGAGAAAGAATCAATCGAAAGATTTTTTTCTTCTTTTGTTTCTGTATGAAACAAAAGTGGTCCTATCGTTCATCTTCTTCAATACCACTATTTCAAACATTAATGTTCGTAGTAGATTGTAGTCTTTTGTACATATAAAAATTTGCAACTAAGATTATTGTTCGGAAATAGTAGTATTCAAAGAAGTTGACAATTGTACGTCCAACTTACCAAATAAGGTACGTTTGTACTATAACTAGTTTTATAAATATTCAGATCTTGGTGCAATAACCTTTGCACTGTTGTGCAAAAATGCATGAGTACAAAATTTATTCCGATTATATATATTAAATTCAGTAATACGAAAATAAAATGACTCCATGTTAAATAGGACGTAATCACCATGGCAACCTAGAATCATCATTACCTATCATGGGATATAACTGAATTAATTATGTATGATAGGATTTAATAGAATGAAGGAACCTTTTATTAATATATTTTAAAATTCTGATTCGATTTTCATAAAATTTGAAATGAAACTCGACAAAATTCTGCAACGATTATGTATATTAAATAACAAAACATTCTGTTGAGTAGTTTTTGCGCTTTTATATGCGGACAGACGGACAGATAGATGGGCGGACCAGATGACGACTATAGGTGCTACGTATTTACATAATTACGACATTTTCCGTAGACCATAATATAGTGGAATGATTTTGAGTGTCTCTGTAAATAAACTATGGACGCTACATAATTTATTTTCATTACCGAACATAGCATAGTAAATCTCAATAACATATATCAATTATATTAACACAAGTTCCGACAGACAGACAAACCAAATTCATAAACATTTTCAACTATGTTGGAAAGTGTTAAAAGTGGATAATTGGTTGAAATTTGACGTTCATAAATTTTTACCAATAGATGGAAGCATATTTGAATAGTTTTCTACAGTCCTGTATTTTACTTATTAGCTTTATATACATGCCACTATTTAGCAAAAAACTAGAACATGCTTTTAACTAGTGAAATCACACTTCCAGAGATTGTCATCCGCAGACGGTCATGTATCTAATTCCTTGCGTTACTGGTTTATCCTTTTATCTATATTCTACAAACATATCTTGGTATACTAAATGTAGTTCTGCGTAAAAATGCATAACTCATTTAAAAACCACCTTTAAGCTGTTTTCTTCCATACACAGTAACTCTTGCGGATTCTTTTGTATAGCCCTGTATATGATCTGCAATCTTTATACATACACCGTAATGTGCAAAAATTTAGTTATACTTAAAAACTGATATCATAACTAAAAATGCTCTTCCAGCAATCATCGTTAATATTCAGTATTTCGGGTACAATACAGTATCCGAAATCTTTTGTGTGCCTCTGTAAATACTATGCACTTTCTATTATACAGGAAGTAACTTGTAGTAATACTTCAGCAACGTATATCACTTTCCTTAAATGTGAAATATTTTAACATAATTAAACTGGGCCGCAAACTATGTTTCCCCCTATATACTTATGTAACGGAATTCTTTTGTGTGGCCCTGTTAATTAATAATAAATATTCTTTCCACCGCATATTCTAAAGAATGTATTTTAGCGAACTTCATAAATGCATACTTTTTTCCTTATGTTCGAAATGGTGTAACATCAATAAATTGTACTTCAACTATTTTTCAAATTGGACGTAATGTAACGGAATACATTTGACTGTCCCTGTAATTGACCTGTACATCCGATTTTCATAAAATTCGAAATGGCTCGAGAAACTTTTACAACACTTATAT
Source organism: Maratus speciosus (assembly GCA_963932465.1). Classification (NCBI taxonomy): domain Eukaryota; kingdom Metazoa; phylum Arthropoda; class Arachnida; order Araneae; family Salticidae; genus Maratus; species Maratus speciosus. The sequence goes on along the minus strand of OZ010789.1, from coordinate 277,060,107 downwards.
ATTTAAATTTTCAAACAATTCGGTTGGGTAGTTTTTGCGCTGTTACATGCGGACAGGCAGGCAGATAGACAGACGGATGGACCAGACGAAGACTATAGGTGCTACGTATTTATATAATTACGAACGCTCCTAAAAAGGTGACTGATAGGACATTCTGAAAGAAAAATATATGTGAAATATACAAAGAAAAATATTTATTCACCAAAATAATAATCCACAGATTGCAATTCCTCTGACGAAAAGTTATTAAGAGTCTACACTAGTCACCAAAAAGACCCGGATGATAATGTTAATCCTATGGGGAAGTTATTTTCAAATATCTCGCTTGAATTTTGATATTTTCGAATGATTTTTTTGCATAGGATTACTGAGAACGACCTACAACCGGGCTAGTTTTTGCTTTTTTGATTTTGGTTTCATATATTTTAAATAAATTACTTTTAGTTTCGGAACTGCATAGGTGCAAACTTCAAACTAATCTTCCGTAATACTTGCGTTAATTTGACCCTGGTTTTAATAAGTTTGGAACCAGAATTTTTTTTTAAGATATGAAATTAAATATGCTCCACGTAGAAACCTGGAATTAAATAAATAAGCATTCATGAAATAAATTTTCTGGTTAGAAATGTTGTTAACCTGGATCAAATTTATCCAGACATTACGGAAGATTAGAGCAAGGCTGGCAGCTATAGGAACTGGTTTGAACCGGTTCTGAAATTGAAACTATCCTAATCTAAAAAAGCTATAACCAAATCGAAAAAGTAAAAGCTAGCCCGGTTGTAAATCGTCCTCAGCTATCCTATGAAAAAAAAAATCATTAAAAAATATCAAAGTTCAAGCGAGATATTAGAAAGTAACTTCCCCATAGGATTAACATTATCATCCGGGTCTTTTTGAGTGACTAGTGTAGGCTCTTATGATCTTCGCATCCGTTGCTTATCGAAAGGCACTTTTGTATGATTTTTTGCAATACATAGTATCATTATGATATTCCTGATAATAGGGTTATGAAAAAAGATGCGGAGACATATAGTGTATTGTCTACCAGTTGCGAGTGAAGTAACTGAGGATGTTGTTACAAGATGGTGGCTGTTTTTTTAAATCGGATAAAAAGATTCTGTTTACCACCGGACGAAACTTTCACCAGAAAATTTGAATAAAAATTTTCTTCTTATTTTTAAGCGTCTTATGCAAAATTTCTCTCACAAATATGGTAAAAAATCTATCTGCTAGCAGTTTGTCCAGGTATTGTAATCTTTTCAACTGACATTGACAAAAGGTTATTTAGGTTGTTTGTCCACCGCCTCCTTAGTATTAGGTTTGGGCGCTGACATAAAAATAACGGCTGGCGAAGACGGATTTAATTCAGAATTTTTATGGGTATTTTAATCCGAATACCAATAATATTTGAAGTTTTTTTCGCTTAATTTTTCTGCGATTAAGTACGTCAAAGAAAACTTTAGAAAAACACTAGTGTCTGAATTCAGGGAATCATGCAAATACCTAACAGGAATTACCTATTGCAGCGATTTTTGTGTCAGATCTCAGGCCATCAGGCCAAGTGTTCAGAGGGCGTTGGTTTGTCACAATATCGCGGTAAATGCGGTTTCTGACTACTTCCGAAATAAATTTCCACCAGTTGTCAGTTCTTCTTTATTCATAGTTCCATGTTTGTGATACAAAGCCCTCAAGGAATAAATTAATTTATTGAACTATATAACAACGTGTGTGTAATTTTGTTTATCATATTTATTTATTATTTGTTATAAGGCTGTAAAATTATTAAATTCTATTCGGTGGAGTAAGGATATCTCTAGGAAATAAAAGTATAATATATACAACTCTATTGTAAAGGGTTATATGAAGCAGAAGGATGGAGAATTATGGAGACAGAGCGAAAGAAATTAGCGGCGGTAGAAATGGACGCCCTGAGAAGATCATGCAGGATATCAAGAATAGAAAAATAAGAAATGACAGAATCAAGGAAATGATGAAAATAAAGGGAACCATATTAGATGATATTAAAAAAAAGCAATTAATCTGGTATGGTCATGTCAAAAGAATGAATGAGGAAAGACTACCGAAATTAGCTGAATTTGCAATTTATATAATTTTATGATATGAATTATGAATTATGAAATTAATATTCGAAAAAAATATGAATTGCAACCTACAATTTTTTTGATGAATTTAGATTTATTAAGTTCTGCTTTATGGAAATCCAAAATTTCACATTTTTCTTCCAAGTAGTTTTCAAATTATTTTTAAAAAACGGCAAAATGATGGTTTAAGGGGCCGTCTATGATAGAAGTGAGTAGATATTTTGAAATTTCTTCTGCTGTCCTGTAATCTAACCGGCTTCATTGACTGCTTGAGTGGTGCTTAAGGTGCCTTGATCAAGAAATGGGCTCTCTAGGTTAACAATCGAGTACCGAATTTCAATTTGGATACAGCCCTTAAAATACGCACGTTTTAAAATAATTAATTTCTAGGAAACTTATGGTACGAATTGCATAAAAATTCGTTTTTAGGCTAATGGAAGGGTGTAGAGTTCATTTATGCTGTCAGAATTGTGTACTGTAATTGAAAAAAAAACAAAGTTATGGTTCGTTTTAATATGTAGATGGCCCCCTAAGCAAATTTTATATACAGTATTTAAAAGTAGACTTTATTTCCAATCATTCGGTTCCAGTAACTTTCTTCTACGATAATTTGTTGAAGAGTTAGTAGGGGGTGTTTACTTTTTTTTCCATGATTGTACAACGGTGTGTCTCCGATGGCATTACAACATTTTGATATTTTTACAACTTAATTATATATTAACCCCTTAATCGTCGCGCCCGATATATTCACAGGCAGACCTGTATTAACAAATTTCGTCGCGCCCGTCATCCTCACGGACTAGACGTCTGATGACTTTAGCTAATTTTTTCTGGTATTTACTTTGCATTTTTCGTTCCCAAAATTACTTTAACCTTTTCAGGGGCAAGGTACTTGTATTCGTAAAATGTTGAAATAATTAACTGACACCAGTATTTACAAGAAAATTTATTTGTAAACAAGTAAATGTACATTTTCGCGTATTTAATAAAAGTGAAATTTTCATTAAAAATTCGGGTGCCACTGTGGCAAATAGGAATTTAAATTATGTGGACGGCATCACCGCCCTTCAAGAGGTTATGCGTTAAATACACGATTCTATTTTTCAATTCCTACTATTAGCTCACACTCTCCCTATATTTATCTATTTATTTATATATCTTGTTCAAATTTTCAATCGTTAATAAAATACTTATTATTCATCCTATCAAGTTGAAATAAAATTTTTAAAACTTGTACTGGATGACAATTGATGTTAATACAGATTTTTCAAATATTAATTCATTAATTAAATTTTTATTAATTAATTTTAGTTTTATATGGGAGACAAAATGGCGGCCATTGGTTATCATAGCTGCCAACTTTACGGATTTTTCTTACCACTAAAATTTAAAAGAAAATTTTGCCTAATTGAATCTCCGAAAACTAGCGATTTTTAACGATTCAGTATGACAAAAATTTCTTTTAAATTTTAGTGGTAAGAAAAATCCGTACAAGTTGGCAGCTATGGGTTATTGAACAGCATTTAATGTATCTTCATATCTATAAGGGGGGTTACCATAGAGGGGACCCTGTTCTGTCGCCAAATACCGCCAAGTTTGTCGCCAACTTGGCGATATATCGCCAAATTTGGCGACAAAAATGAGTCGCCTGAAGTGACGCCAACTTGGCGATATCTCTAATATTTCGCCAAATTCCCATAGAGTTCCATTGTAAACCTACTTGCTTATAGAAAATCAACAAATTGAGATATTTTAATGCAACAAAAACTAATATTAGCTTAAGGGATTATATTAAATTTTTCTTTGATGACCTAAGTAGGAATTTACTTTAAAAACAAAATTTTTATATTACTTGTTATATTCTGTTCGCAACACTATATTTCCAAAGTAAAGTTTTTAGTAAATTTCTCTTGCACATGTTGGCAGAAATTAAGTACAAGTGTTCTTAAACAAATAGTGGTGCGCGACGAATAAATTGCCTTATGCCACTATGGCGGCATCGGTCCGTTAAGGGATGCTTTAAAGCTTAACCCATTACCTGCTGACGTTGCGTTCACGCAACGGTAAAAATAAATTCGGATTCTGAAGTTAACTATCAAATAACCACTATTTTTCAATTAAAAAAATTGCCTTATTTAATAACAGAAACTTTGGTCGTTAAATAAAGCGAAGATTATCTTTCAAAATTTAAGGCGGCAAACACTTTTCATGAAAAATATTGAAGATCCAAATCTTATAATTTCGGCGGTTAATGGTTTAAAAGCTGGAAACTCTGAATTGAAAAAATTGCTTTAAGATCATAATGCTTAATTTTAAGAAATTGTAGGATTTGAAACACGTGTTTTACATGTTTCAAATCTGAATACATCTGGGTTGCCGTTTTATAAATTTCAATGTTGAGTAGCTCAAATAAAGAGAAAGATTTTAGTGTTGAGATATGTGAAAAGGAATGTGAAGATTTCCCTTTTTTTAGATGTTTTTGACTCCGAAAAATCGGATACTGAAGATATTGATGATGACGCTAATACTTTTTCTGCCACCACGTCAGTGGCCTAAAATTTCTTCAAGTGTTCACGATTACGCACCTCCATGCTTGCAATTCAAATCGGAGCACAAGATTAAAGTTTCGTTTGATACCATTTCGGGTATTCAGAAGTACTAAGAATATTTTACAAATGATGAATTAGTGGATAATATTATAATCGAAAGTAATCGCCATGCTAAACAGCGGAGAAATGTGGTTTGAGAAAAAAGAGAGAAAGGCACACTGGAATGGCAACCTGTCTCTCGAAATGAAATGCTATTGTTCCTTGCTCTTACTACTGTCGAAGGAATTGCACAAAAAGAAATAAAAAAAATACAACAGAAAAAAGTACAGTCGTAGAAATAAAAAAGTAAACACCCCCTACTAACTCCTCAACAAATTATCATAGACGAAAGTTACTAGTACTGAACGATTGGAAATAAAGTCTACTTTTAAATGATGTATATAAAATTTGGTTAGGGGGCCATCTACATATTAAAACGAATCCAAACTTCATTTTCTTCAATGGCAATACCCAATTTTAACGAGTATTACAAATCTTTGGTTCGAACTATGCCTAGACACAAAATTTCAAGTCATTTGAATGATAAGATTTTGAATTATAAACATTCAAAATTTAGTGCTTCTAATGTTAAATCACATTTTCATATTTTTATTTATAACTTCTGAAATTATGATCCTAATGTTTTAAATTTTTGTGTAGCAATAATACTAATATACCCAAACATAAATACGTTGAATTTGCAATTTTTTTAATTTTCTGATATGAATTATGAATTAAGAAATTAATATTAAAAATATTATGAATTGAAACCTACAATTTATTTGATGGATTCAGATTTATTAAGTCCTGAATTATGGAAATGCAAAATTTCACATTTTTTTTCCAAGTAGTTTTCAAATTATGCTTAAAAAACGGCAAAATGACAGTTTAAGGGGCCGTCTATGATAGAAGTGACTAAATATTTTGAAATTTTTTATGCTATCCTGCTCTTATGCTCTCGGTTAACAATAGAGTACCGATCTTCCATTTGGATACAGCCCTTAAAATGCGCTCGTTTTAAAATAATTAATTTCTCGGAAACTTATTGTACGAATTGCATAAAAATTTGTTTTTAGACTAATTGAAGGGTGTAAAGTTCATTTATGTTCTCAGAATTGTGTCCTGCTATTGAAAAAAACAAAGTTATGGTTCGTTTTAATATGTAGATAGTCCCCTAAGAAAATCTTATATACATCATTTAAAAGTAGACTTTATTTCCAATCGTTCGGTACCAGTAACTTTCTTCTACCATAATTTGTTAAAGAGTTAGTAGGGGGTGTTTCCTTTTTTTTCCACGACTGTACATACTGGACTAAACGTTATCTGTTAAGAAACCATTTTTTAGCGATATTATGAAGTACAATAGGTACAACGAATTAAAAAATATATGTACATTTTTGGAATAATGAAGCTCACGATCCTCAAAATCACCCTAATCCTAAACTGTACAAAATTTGGACTGTTTGTGCGCATTTGAACAATTTGTATAGAAGTAGAATTGTCAACATCAAGTCTTTTGTATGAACGCCATTTTCTGGATGTTATGACCCCTACCGACAAAAAGAATAACCTTACAGAGAATGGAAAATTTGTTCGTCCCATGTGAATAAAATATGGAAACAAAATTATAAAAGAAACCAGTTATTATTGCAAGAACTGTAATGTAGGACTATACATACCATGTTTTAAAGTTTTCCTTATATTGAAAATTTACTATATTTTGAAAAACATATCGAATGCCGATTTTGAAATTAAATTTGAATAAAATTGTCGTCTTTGTAGTAATATAACAAATTATTTGATTTATATATGTCTTTACCTTTACTTAAAGTGAAACCACAAGTTACAGCATTTCATTGAAGCATCCCTGCAAGTCATGTGTGTACAAATAAAATAAATAAAACTGTGAGTTTTAAAAATTTTATCTATCCTGAATACTTTTAAACTTTCAGGGGCAAAGCTTTTTCATTGCTAAAATCTTGAAATAAATAATTCACACCGGAATTTATTAACTGATTTATTTCAAAATACTAAAAAATCCACTTTTCACTTATTTCGTAAAGAACAACTTTTGTATTAAAATTCTGGTGCATTAGGACTTTAGTGTATTAAAATTAAGGGATTTCATAAACTTACCACTACCCTTCAAAGGGTTAAATTTGCAAAAAAATACTCTGTTTCCTTTACTAATGACTTCAGAATTTTATGAATAATAAAATCGACGATTTTTGAAGGCATTTTCCGAGAATTACGCGACGATTAAGGGGTTACTATATTAATTTTAAGGCATTTTTCCATTACGCGGCTACAGGTGAAAAATTGCCCAATATTCTCTATAATTCGTGTAATTTTATGGGAGTGGAAAAAACACTGTATTTAATTATGTGACAATAAATGTTCTCAACAAAATATACCAAAGCGCTATGAAACGGCAACACTAAAATACTTTAAAGAATTAAAAGTGTAAGATAATTTACAAATAAAAAAAGAGTGTAATAAAAAAATGCTCTTTTATCAATTAATAATTAAATATCAATAAATTTACAATTACATTATGAAAAATAAATTTAAATGACGAAAAAGATAAATAAAGTTTCATTTTTTTCTTGCTAGTTCTCTTTGGAAACTAAACAGAGGAAAAAGTATATATTTTTAATAAATTCACTAACTTGAGTTTTTTAGCAAACGTGAATAAAAGCAGTGAATTTTTCATAATCGAGGTCGTTGTTCAGGCCAAATTAATGTATTGTAATAGATATTTTTTGGAAAAAAATATGAATTGCAGTTAAAAAATTCGGCAGTATTTTGGAGAGTGAGTGATTGTGGCGCCGATGGGGTACGAACCAGGGATCTCATGATCAGGAGGCGAGAACGTTAGGGTTGGGTTGGGTTGATTTTTGACGGCCAATTATCTACACGAGGGATATAGGCCCAGGGGGAGTGCCCTCCGTGGGGGTCTTTCTAAGGGAACCTAATCCGTATTAACGCATGGCGAGAACGTTAGCGTCAAGCAAAAGGCCAAGCCACTTACTCTAAGCTAGTAACGCGCTTTATACTGATCATGTGAGATGAGATCGCTACACACTCCATCCCCAGTCAGAAAGACGTATTGCTGACGTCTGACGAGCTATATGCACTCGTGAATGATGCTGTCGTACGCATATGTGATGCGTGTGAGGACAGACTTTATGCATTTCACTTTTGGGTGCAAGGGATGATTTATTTAGTGCTGCCATCTGTTGGTTATGAGAGGAGATGATTGTTGCTGAAGGTTGTTGTTGCGTGTTTATCAGTTGTTGCGTGTTCAAATCACGTCCAAGTCACCACTTTGGCGAGTGAGTGATTGTGGCGCTGATGGGATACGAACCAGGGATCTCATGATCAGGAGGCGAGAACGTTAGCGTCGAGCAAAAGGCCAAGCCAGTTACTCTAAGCTAGTAACTCGCTTTATACTGATCATGTGAGATGAGATCGCTGCAGTATTTTCAAGAGGTTGGTTGCTTATACAAGAGTATTTTTAAAAAAAATATTTTGGTACCTCCTCATTATCTCGTTGACCACTTACCATAAAACAAACTAACGTGAAACTAATTGCCAGACTCTAACGCCAAATAAACAAATGGATGAATGTTGGCTCTGGAATCGCAAAGAAAAAAAGAAATCGGAAATCCAATATTTTTATAAAATAAATTTAAAAATATATTAAAGAAAACAGAAAAAACATCGTGAATATTTATTTATTTACATTACTTTTTGCACTGGATTGCTGAGGTCGATCTGGACAAAAATCCTTTTTTACCTTTTCGAATTTGTTTCAGATTTTTTTTTTATAAAAAGGCTTTCACTTTCGGAATCTATTTTGGAAATTAAAGGGCTCTCATTAAGAAAAAAAAAATGAGCTTGCAATAAAATAAAATAAAATAACGACAACTGTAGAGATCAACCTCAGCTATCCAATGCATAAAAAATATAAAAAAATAAAATAAAATAAAAATAATTAAAAAAAATATTGAAACTCAAACAAGATATTTTAAAAAAATATGTCCCATAGGATTAACATTAACGAGCGGATATTTTCGCGTGAGTGAAGTAGCCATTGAAATAACGAGATAACAAATAAATTAGTAAAACATCATTCAAAATATAGATAAGCGTCGAGATGAAAATGAATAACGTGACAACAACGTGTAACGCATCTGATGTCAAGTAAATGTTACCTCACGATCATGCAATAGTGGCGTAAAAGCAACAATAACATCGTAAATTTAGCTGTGGTTTTTTTTTAATGAAAAGTAGTCGACGGGATAGTGGAAAAGTGCCCTATTTTTATTTATATTCTACTATAAACATACAAAAGTGAAAGTTACTATACGCAAAAAATCAATAAGTTATGAAGGATAGATTTATATCTAAGGCTCGTAATGTTAGCACGGTCGAAAATGAAAAGTCAGTGAAAATGATGTCATAGTGGTGCAAAAGTGATGACATATTTAAGTTTTAAATATAAAAATGGTTGTTTTCATTTAAATGTAATGCCGTTTAAACACAAAAAAACAATTTAAATAATGTCATTTATTTTTAGAAGGAGAGGGGGGAGGGGGTGGGCGTTGTGGAAGTTGATTTTGAATTCCAAAGAGTTCATTGGAGTACGTGAAAAGCAGATTTTAATGAAAATAAAAAACCTTTCTATCTAGCAAGAAATTTGGATTGTTATTTATAAAAATAAACGTTTTTATATAAGTGCGATAATCTCAGACAGATCGTGATTGGTTTTCAATGTTTTATAAAGATTTAAATGATTATTCTTCAACAATCGTTGTCCAAGTCAATTCTTGGCGTCAAAAACGAGCTTTTTCGGGAACAATTAGGTAAAATTTGGCAGAAAAATTGTCTTTATTTTAAAATTGCTGCTAATTTTGTGCCAAGGTGTACCTCCATTGCATGAAACTACGAGTGTAGTGATATTTGTAGCAATATGGTAGTGGTTTTAAACATAACAAAAGCTTAAGCACAGTTATCTATAACAAATATTAGCATATTTACCAAATTCTTTTGAAAATACTTGAGTTCGCGAAATCAACAGTTGGTAAAATCAATTAATTTTAATTTTTCTAGCCTGTTCAAGCAAATTTTACCATATTTTTGACTTACATATAATCTTTTATCTAGTGTTCGATTTAGTACAGACTGACAGTTAGTGCCACCTTTTAGCTGGTTTTTACTGTATTTATGATAAATTACCATTAGTATTGGCACGAATTCCGATTGAAAATAAAAAAATCGCTTAAGCCTACAAAAAAAGAAAAAAAAAACTTCCAATATCGGCTTTGTTAGATTGTTTCTCATAATCAAATAAATTATAATTCATAAAATTCGTCGGAATTTTTTTCGATTGATACTACCTTTTTGCGTAATGAGCTTGTTTTAACCACAGAAAACGGTTTTTCTCGAATTAGCGACCTAGCTAGATCGATTTCTTGTGCTTGAATTAGTATAGGCGTCAAGTTTTGTGAAAATCATTAGAGTCGTTTTCGATATATAGCAACATTTCCAGTGCTGAGTTTGTTTTAATAGATCAAAACGAATTTTCTCGAATTCGAAACCTTGTTAGATGTATTTCTCGTGTTCGAATTAGTATAGAAAACACATTTCGTGTAAATTGCATGAGAATTTTTCGATTTATAGCAAAGCAGAAGTTTCAGCTTTGATCTTGTTTTACCCGGTAAAAAAGAATTTTCTTGAATTCGGTACCTAGCTAGATCTTTTCCTTGTACTCGATTTAGTATAGGACGCAAGTCTCGGCCCAGTAGTTTGCGATATCATTCATAATCGGGAAAATTGCTTGCCCGTTTAATATATATGATAAGTAACATAATTAATTTAACAGGAAGCCATTTAACAGCAACAATTATAAATTTAACGATATGACAAATGTAACATCACAAATGCATTGTAATAAATAAAAAAATTGTGTGACATAAATTGTCGGATATCTCGAAAACGGCTGATTTGCGACGGATAGTTCTTGTGAGTATTTTATTCCCCACGACGGGATCTTTCCAATCACGACGGGATACCACTACAGTCAAAATCGGGGCATAACACTTCTTGTACACCCCTAGTAAGTAAAATCCTCTCATTATATTTTCGTTAAAAAATTGATAGAAACATACACATAATTTAATTTTAGTTTGCAAATAATGTAAAAACCTAACATGAAAATATCTCTTCAGAAATACTGGTAGTCAAAAACTGGACCGTTGGAAACCCTGTATTATAAGTGTATGCCAGAGATTATTTTGCAGAATGTAATACGCATACAACTTTAAAGGTTAACGATAGAAAAGCGGGGAATTTTACTAAAATTTATAAAAATATATTGTACCAGAATTTTTATTTTAATTTGTTAACTTATGTCTTTAACTAGTTATTTCCTTTGTCGCTTTTAAACTAGTTTTAAGAAATTTCTGGTCCGAACAAAAATAATATTCATTTGGTAGCGGTCAAAATGACTGCCCACCGTTTTTCTGGTGTCAATGAAGATGAGATAAACAAAAAATAATCGAAACTTGCAATAATATTTATATTAGTGGTGTAGAAATCCAAAATGCTTAGATAAATGCTCTTAGAAAACCTTTGTTACGTATTGTAGTTAAAGATAAGCATATTGTGAATTCTTTATGAATTGCTCTTTTTTTCTAAATTATGTTTTCAGATTTTAAAACTACATGACAGTGACTTATTTGAATGTATTATTGACGTAATTGTTTCATGTTTGTGATGCACTTTGATCTGAGGAATTTGATAATCATTTAGTATATGTTCATTATCTTGCCTGATGTAACAGCATTTTAACCCCTTGAGGGACGGTGGGATATATTATGTCCCACCTCATTTTAATTCAGATTTACACCAGAAAAATTTAATTAAATTTTACTTTTATAACATTGGTGGAAATATGAATAATTATTTAGTTGGAGGTTACGCGCGGCGGCGTTGCACGCCCCGTTGGCACTCCTTAAGCACCGGGATGTCATGTTATGTCATCACTTTTCCTTACTTTGAAATAAAATTTTTCGAAATTTACGGTGTGAATTCAACATTAGAGAAACGTAATTGCTTGTCTCTCAAAGGGTTAAATGGAATCTAAAAGTGAAAAAAAAATCAGCCATTTTCATTCATGCAGATAATTTTAAAGGCACGCACATGTAACTTTTTGGAACTTTTAGTAATCCCATTGTGTCAAAAAAAAAAAAAAAAAAAAAAAAATGACCTGCACGAGTCGTTTCAAAATTTAGTGTAATTTAAAACAAAATAATGTAAAATTATTTCCGCACTGAACATTTTGTAGTGACATTATTCTCTTTCACGAAAACGTTCATCCACATGCAGCCAATGGAGCTCAAATGCAACACTGAACCACCGGCCCTTGAATACTTGGTCTGAGCATTACCGTCTCAATACATAGTCATTGAGACGGTAATGGTCTGAGCGCTGCCTTAAAAATGGCGCCTGCCGAAAGGGGATTTTTTTTAGCGTGTCTACGGTCCCTTGAATTTTGGTACCAATAATTTTTAAGAGTTTTTTACACTTTATTTTTCTGAAATTAAACAAGACAAAGAAATCTTTTATAAAATACTGGTGTCAAAATCTAGGGGCCCTTACATACCTTAACACTAAAACTAGCGGAAATTTTACTCAAGTTTTATACAAATATTTTACACAAGAATTTTTAGTTAAAATTGTTTAACTTATTTATTTACCTTTTCCTTCCTTGTATTTTTAAACTTACTGCATAAAGAAAATCCTGGTACGAGCCGAAATACTTTCAATTGGTAGGTGCCAAAATGACCCCACACGTTTAGCGTTAAAAAAATCCGCCTTCGGCAGCCGCCATTTTTGCGTCAGCGCTCAGGCCTAGTTTTCAGGGGACGGTGATTGAACATTTAGTGGCAACAGTATTCCCTTCCATGAAAATTATCACCTACACACAGCTAATGAAACTCAAAATCTTCTTTCAAATGTCAAGTAGGACATCCTCGAGGATGTGGGTGATTGACCAGCGATGTGGGTGATTGATCAATCACCCACATCGCTGCCTAATAGTCGCCTGCCAGCTGTCCCGCTTAAATCGAGGCTCCAATTGCTCTGGGCACCAGTATTTTAAAGTAAAGGCTCTTGTCCCTACCTGCGAAGACACTCACGAGCTAATGGGGAGGGATTTTTCTAATATCCCGTTTCCATTTCGATATTTTTAAATAATTTTTTTTTTTGCATTGGATAGCCGAGATCCGTCTCTACAACGCACCTTTTTAACTTTTTCGATTTTGATCGGAGATATTTTTTTTAAGAAGCTACTTTCACTTTCAAAACCGGTTTTGAAAATCAGTCAGTCCTTTTTTGTACGCCCGGTATTATTATTCAACAGGAACCATAAGCAGTAGTGTTGCCGGTGTCCTGCGTACATCATGGTTCCAAATGCTCTGGACACTACTAATTTCTTAGACCAATGTCAGACGGGCGTCTTTTTTGCTGCTTTTTTGCTTAAGTATTATCCATTCACAATGGTATAACATTGTGAATGGATAATACTTAAGCAAAAAAGCAGCAAAATGGACGCCCGTCTGACATTGGTCTTACAGTTTGTCTCTCCATCTTTAATCGCAGATATTTAGACCAATGTCAGGCAGGCGTCTTTTTTGCTGCTTTTTTGCTTAAGTATTATCCATTCACAATGCTATAGCATTGTGAATGGATAATACTTAACCCTTAATTGCATAGTGATGTAAACTCCCATAACCTTTTTATTTAATTTTTAATACAAATAATAAGTTCCCACAACCACTATATTTATATAGAAATATTAATCCTCTAAAAAGTACAAAAACATGCTAGTAAATAAAGTTAAAAATCTATCCTCAGATTTCTGGTTTCTAATCCTTAATATAAAAATAAAAAACACAATTCTAAAAGAATAATTCATGCATTTAAGGGTTAAGGCTCCTGTCCCTACCTGTGAAGACACTCGTGAGCTAACGCTAATCCTATGGGGAGGGAATTTTCTAATATCTCGTTTGCATTTCGACATTTTTAAATAATTTTTTTGCATTGGATAGCCGAGACCCGTTTCAACATCGCACCTTTTTAACTTTTTCGATTTTGATCGCAGATATTTTTTTAAGAAGCTACTTTCACTTTCAAAACCGGTTTTGAAAATGAAAGTGACATTCTAAAAAATATCTGCGACCCAAATTGAAAAAGTTAAAAAGGTGCGATGTTGAAACGGATCTCGGCTATCCAATGCAAAAAAATTATTTAAAAATGTCGAAATGCAAACGAGATATTAGAAAATTCCCTCCCCATAGGATTAGCGTTAGCTCGTGAGTGTCTTCACAGGTAGGGACAGGAGCCTTAACCCTTAAATGCATGAATTATTCTTTTAGAATTGTGTTTTTTATTTTTATATTAAGGATTAGAAACCAGAAATCTGAGGATAGATTTTTAACTTTATTTACTAGCATGTTTTTGTACTTTTTAGAGGATTAATATTTCTATATAAATATAGTGTTTGTAGGAACTTAATATTTGTATTAAAAATTAAATAAAAAGGTTATGGGAGTTTACATCACTATGCAATTAAGGGTTAAGTATTATCCATTCACAATGCTATAGCATTGTGAATGGATAATACTTAAGCAAAAAAGCAGCAAAAAAGACGCCTGCCTGACATTGGTCTAAATATCTGCGATTAAAGATGGCGAGACAAACTGTAAGACCAATGTCAGACGGGCGTCCATTTTGCTGCTTTTTTGCTTAAGTATTATCCATTCACAATGTTATACCATTGTGAATGGATAATACTTAAGCAAAAAATCAGCAAAAAAGACGCCCGTCTGACATTGGTCTAAGAAATTAGTAGTGTCCAGAGCATTTGGAACCATGAGGTACGCAGGACACCGGCAACACTACTGCTTTTGGTTCCTGTTGAATAATAATACCGGGTGTACAAAAAAGGACTGACTGATTTTAAAATTCAATAACGCGCAAACGGTAACAGGTATTTAAAAAATTATTACAGATAGGTTATGTATGATGTCAGGAGTTTTTTTTTTTTTTTTTTTTTTTTTTTTTTTTTTTTTTATTGTGATTCTCGAATTTAGTTCGAATTACAAACTATAGATTTTTTGGCCTTTCTCTTCTCCCATGCCAAAAAAGGAGATTAAAATTTATTGAATGGGTCCTGAAGTACCAAAAATCGGGCCTGAATTTATCGCATACTGCTCGCAGCGCCATCTATTGTTTGTAATTGAAACTAAATTCGAGAATCACAGTAAAAAAAGCTCCTGACACCATACATAACGCTCCTGCAAGAATTTTTTAAATATCTGTCACCTTTTGCAAGTTATTGAATTTTAAAATCAGTCAGTCCTTTTTAGGACACGTGGTATTTACACCTTAAGTTTCTGCAATATACATGAACTGAAGGAAGCTTGGAGGCAGCAACAGTCTTAATTCGGACTAAGCCGTGTGAAAGATGGTTCGGAAATGAAACTGAAATCAACGACAAGACTCTGACGAGAAAGCTGTGTATTATATCACTGCTATAAATGTGTCAACAATTATTGTAAATATTTTTTAAGTACTATAATAAATCCCTATTGCTCAAGAAACATTGGGATTTTTTTTATTGAACTCTTCTATCAGACAAGCTGGAAAGTGAATAGCAATTTTTAAAAAATACCGGTTGCAAATACGAAAATTTAATATAAAGATTTCTTTTCGGCATCATATTTTAATAGCTGCCAGCTTCTACGATTTTTAGGCGCTATCATTTTTTTAAAGGAAAAAAATTGATTTATTAAATCAAAGAAAACTTGCGATTAAAAAAAAAAAGCAATTTCTTTTGTTTGAAAGATGGTTGTCTGCAACATCATTTTTTTTTCTTCCGTTAGACAGATATCTAGCCATTTTTAAATCCATGTACTTATTAATATTAGGATTAAATATTTCTTAAAAAGTTGAATTCATTGACTATTCAATATATTGTTGAATAATTCTTAATATATAAAATAATTGAAAAGCATTAATGTAGTATTTCATATTTACAAACGAAAGCTTGTAAAGGGTATTTGCCCCTAAGAGACAAACTAATATGTGTCTGATAAGTTATGTTCATTGAAGTGCATAAATATTAGAGTATTTCTGATGTTGTAAATTCCATTTAAATACAAATTTAACCCATAATGTCTAAATAATCAATTATTAGCTCATCAGACAAATCATAAAGCATTGCTATGCTCAGCAAGTGATGTATAATTCTGTTATTCAATCATTTTAAAACTATGTAATATGCTGAGGAAATGTATGATAGCGTACAGAATATTTATAGTCTGACCAACCTCCTAACGGAAATTCATTGTTAAGGAGAATTTAATCCTTTCTTGGACATGTAATTGCGTTTATGTAATGTTCAATTTACATCTAATGAAAAAATAATTAAGTTAAAAATAAAGAAATACAGAAGTAATATTTCACCAAAATTTCTGGTGCGAATTTCATTAAAACTAAATAGCATAGATATTATACTAACGTCTTTCAGGGGTTTAACCCTTAAATGCATTGTTATGCATATCGGCATCACTTTTTATTTATATCTTAGCAAACACTATATTTATACAGAAATATTAATCCTGTAAGAAGTATTAAAAAATATGCTACTAAATAAAATTTAAAATCTATCTGAAAATTTCTGGTGTCTAATCTTTAATATAAGAATAAAAAATACAATTTTAAAAGAATAATTCATGCATTTAAGGGTTAAGTTTTACAAAATAAAAAATTATATAAAATAAGGTATTTAGATTCATACTTATTAAAATATTTACTAATTTGCAATATTTTAGTTTTTACTTGTATTGCAGACGCGCAACATAAGAAAAGCTTGACACGTTATACACAAAATGTATCTCTGATATTTTTATATTATTTTTCCTGTGTAATAAACCTTTCTGAGAATCATATGAATTTTTTTCGAAACAAAATAAAAAATCATGCATTTAAGGGTTAAGAAGTAAAAAGATTTTTATTCAGAGTTTAGCAGGAAATATCTATTAATTAAACATTTTTGAATTTACTGAAAGGCTCCTTTTTGACAATGCACACACACACACATATATATACCGGGTGTCCTAAAAAGGACTGACCGATTTTAAAATCCAATAACTTGCAAACGGTGGCAGGTACTTAAAAAATTCTTGCAGGAGTGTTACGGATGATGTCAGTAGTTTTTTTTTACCGTGATTCTCGAATTTAGTTCGAATTACAAACAATAGATGGCGCTGCGAGCAACATGCGCTAAATCCAGGCCCGATTTTTGGTTCGGAACCCACTCAGTATATTTTAATCGTCTTTTTTGGCATGGGAGAAGAAAAGGACCAAAAACATCCAGCTTGAATTTAGCGCCTAATGCTTGCAGCGCCATCTATTGTTTGCAATTCGAACTAAATTCAAGAATCACGGTAAAAAAGCCGCCTGACATCACACATAACGCTCCTGCAAGAAATTTTTAAATATCTGTCAACGTTTGCGAGTTATTAAATATTAAAATCAGTCAGTCCTTTTTAGGACACCCAGTATATACCATATAACCTATCTTAGAGAAAAAATGGACAAAAAAAGTCAAAATGAAAGTCAATAAATGTCATCAACGTTTAAATTTAAGTTAGCATATTTTTTGTTTGTTTCAGTAGGCGATAAATACAAGTAAAAAGAAATATTTTTCCAGTATTTGTCAATTTTAATTTTTAAATGTATGCTTGTGGAAAAAAAAATCCCCTACTTACCCTGCCGCAAAATATCATATAAAATGTGACTGGTACCAAATGATTACTAATAACATCTACTAATTAAGGCTATAATTAAATTATTTTTCAACGTTTGTCCATATATTGAATAAAAAAATTAAATTTTAGCAAGTAATTTTGACATCCCTATTGAATTCTTCGCTAATTTGTACTTTTAGCTACCGATAGGCAGAATGAAGGATTTTACTATTCGAATGAACCGTTCGAGTATGCGCTAAAGCACAGCTGCCAAATTTTTCTTTAAATTCAATTTCTATCAGAAATTTTTATACAGATTTTTTATTTTTCATTAAAATTAATTAAGGAAACACATAAAACTATAAAAATCTTTTTTATCTCAAAATTTTCCGAAGATTATTGATTAGCCTTTCGACGCAGTGGTCCCACGTCGAGACCACCTAATTTTAATTCCAAACGTACAAACGGTACCAAGAGTATTTCACCCCTTGCCTGTGGCACACGAACTCAGTTCGGGCAACGCAAATGGCCCAAATTTTGGAGTGCCCGATCTGCGTTCAGGCAAGAGAAAAAACTGTGTTTCAATTCAGTGAAGCCCGAATTCGGTTCGTCCAACAAATAACATGTAATTTACCATTTACTGATTAGATGGTGATACTTTCCCGCAAAAAGTTCGGCATTTTCGCCGCCATTTGTCGATTTTTGGAATTTTTGTAGTTACGAACAAATTTAAAGATAATTTTTTTCCCATTTTTGGCATGTTTTTCTCAAACATATTACACAGGCAAGGGGTTAATAAAGTTTTTTCTTTTACGATGACAGTTAAAATAACAAGTTTTTAATTTCTAAAAAAAGTCGCTTGTAATTTCCAGTGTCAGTCTAGTTCAATCTAGTTCTAGTCAATCCAGTGTAATTGAATCATTTTACGAACAGAATTTTTCTATGCTGGAAAGGGTTAAAGAAATTACGAAGTATGGTAACTATGAATTTTTTTTTTTTTTTTTTTTTTTTTTTTTTTTTTTTTTTACTAAATTTCTGGTGAAATTTGATTAAAAATATATACAAAGTTGGAAACTATGTTTTTGTTCATGCCCGAATGATTTCATTCGATAGTAGAGTCATTCATTCTGCTCATCACTACTATTACGAGACGGAAAATTATTCGATTAAAGTAGTTTAGGAATTACGTACAGGTACAATTTTGAGCTACTTAGTGTTTTTTAATCGTTGCAAAACAGATTGAAAAAGGTTGATTTTTTAAATACAACCAGGGCTCGCACCTTTCCTAAAATTTTCGCACTTTGCTACCAGTGTTTTAATTAAAAATTCTTCGTGATAGATTCCTTTAACATCTTAATAGAGTTATACAACAAAAATTATCGTTTTTAATTTAGTGGTAGCAAAGTGCGCGAAAATTTTAGGAACGATGCGAGGCCCTTTACAACTCAAAAACTATTTGGAGGAATATGCTGTAATTTTCTAGTCCTGTATGTAGAAGCTTTTGTAAATCGGCTTCTGCTAAAAATTTTTATAAGTTGACAATGCGTATTTTAAAATGTATATTAATTTCATAACTTATATGTAATTACAAATTTCATTTTCCAATTCTGTTATCTTCTTTTTGATGCGCTATGTTATAATTTGGGCAATAGGCGTTGACCTATGTTAAGTAGT